>MUAA02000090.1:0-1200000 GCA_014180765.2 Marchantia paleacea | reverse complement strand
AACAATAGACCATACAATCTAAACTTTGATGTAGTTTTGCTCATAAAATGAAAAAAAAATCATGGAGGGATGTATGATTTTTAAGATAAATTCTTATGTAAAGATTTTGTATGATTACTCATGTGTTGGTTGTAAATGTTCATCTTTTTCTTGTGCAACTAATTTGATGGGAAGTAGAAGAAGTTATGTAAGCAAGAGCAATAAATAGATTATTGTAACAAGTAAGTAAACATGACAAATGCTTTACCCTCTACAAACATTACATCTTTGTATGCATATTAGAAGAAAAAAAGACATATATGTTTACAACTTGTGTTTAAAGTGATGGATAACTTTTTCAACTCCCAGAGGAGAGAAGCTAATTTTCAACTAGCACAAAATTTCTTATTTGCTATTATGATTGAGGCGATGTAAATAATTATGAGATATGGATAATTTCTATAACTTACTTCAATCAACATGCAACTACTTATTTGCTATTATGATTTAGCCAATGCAATCAATTGTGATCTAAGATGCAACTTCTTCAATGACAAGTCAATAATGCTATCACAAGGAAAACTTGTCATTATCAAATTGGAAGCCCATCTTGTGAGAGGGATAATTTAACTCGTTAACTATTGTGGTTGATTTGACAATGCAAATTTTTTAATGTAAAACATTAAAAAATTTATAGGGTGCAAGCATGCTTATTTCATCCTAGATTGTGATATTTTTTTACTAGATGTCATGATAGACGAGCGCTATGAATACACTATGAAAGCTATTAAGGTTGAAATCTATTATGGGAATGTCACCAAATATCAAATAGCTTGCAATTCATTTAAAAAAAATATGTGGAGCTAAGAAAAACTTGTAGTTTGTTCCTAGTATATATCACGGAATTTTAAATAATATAATTCATGTAGAAAAATTTACTTAGTAAATAAGAAAATTTAGTTTGTTCCTCACGCAGGTCAAAGAGATTAAAATCGGGGATTCATTCTTACAAGAGTAATGATTCAAACATTCAACTAACAGTCGTGAGAGCTGAAATTTGGATGGCCGGAAAGTTTGGATATGCACTTATTATTTGATGAATTTGAGGATATCCTTGCATATAATTTCTGGATGATGTGGAGATATTTAGATTTGTATGTAATATATTTAAAAAATGCATATGTATATAATACGAAGAAAGAGTGAGATGCATGACATAAAAAAAAGATTATTTGTAAAATGAAGAAGTCAGCCACAATGAAATAACAAAAAGGATGGGAAAATCCTATAAAGTTGTACAAAGATGAAACCAAACCGGTAACATGGGACTAGACCCCAATAACATCACACTTGGAAAATATGTCATACTGCACCTAAGATATCCAAACTTTCTAGGTCAAACGGTTTACAAATAACATGAGCACCCGAAGAAGCATCACCTAATGTGATTGCTCTACTATGGATTGCACCAACTAGAACTCTCTTTAGAGCAATGGAAACACATTGCCGAAAATATGCTATACAATAAGCTAAATAAAGTGATATCTCTTGCCGCATAGTATGGTAGGTTCTCGCGCACTCTCTCACGAACATGTCAAAGTCGGTGTCCATAGCTCCATATAACTCAGAAGCTAGAGGTGACCTCTGTGCATATCCATATACTTGGAGATCTTGGCTGCTGCCGCTCCACTCGCTGTCCATCCTAGAGGATAGGTGATCACCCTCTCAAAAACTGTGTCATCTCAAAAACATAAGTAAGATCACGCATGCCACAATAATATGATATTTTTGAACTAAATATAGGTTTACTCTAATCCTAATCGATTACAAGACATACCAACGCTCCCTCCATATGAGGTATCCATCCTCTCGTGTCATAGCAAACATCACATCCCTAAAGGCATCATGGGTAGTTATACTTTGCTCCCCGAATGGGCAACGAGTCATATAAATATCTATTGCATCTTAAGTGATACTACACTCATATGTGAATAATGAAAATGTAGATGGATGGACCAAGCCAAGACGGAATCTCATCGTTGTAGAGAAAGTAACTGGTGCACGTCGGAAAGCCCTAATGCATGGTCTAGCCAAGATCCTTGCCGGAGCAATAGCGTATACGAGCTCTAGTAGTGCGAGGAATGGCCAAATCCATTAAGAGTGAATGTAGAGCATGCTGAAACTGTTGGTGCATCAAGTTAGCTTCTAGAACTCTAGTCCAATAGGTGACTAAGGAGGAAGAAGAGGAGAGCTCATGTCAGACCTCCATTGTTTAAGTATGTCTCGTATGTCACAATAATACTTGTAAGTGAAATGATATTGTATCCTTGTATCTTGCATATATCTCAAGGATGGGCCTATGTGTAATTACAAATTTAGAAAATAATAAATTTATCCAAGGTGTCCAACTAGCCAAAAATGCTATAGGTGTAGTATACTCTATAGATAATAAACCTAACTCTCCACACCAAATCAGGCAAAGCTTGTATGTAAAATGTGGAAAAACATTACAAGTTTAATACAATCACACCATATATTCCTGCTTGATATAATGTGGGATGTTTGTGGTAGCAGCTTATTCTATGCCAGTCAATGGAGATTTCTCGAGAGGAAGGATAACTTGTTTTTGTGGTTACTCTATCAACTGTTTCACCACCTTGTGATTAGACTGGTTATTACGGAACATCTGGGCATGTTAACGAGCGTCGGTATAAAACATTATTTCTGCACAGCAACACCATTCTCTTGTCTGGCCACGTGCGAAAGCATATTCGTCACAAAATCCGTGGGCACAAACGGGGCCGTTGGATTATCTCGCGACCCATCGTTTCGGTTCTGACTTCCTGTCAGCTCGATCTCGTTGAAGAGAGCTGGTGAGCATACCGTTGTCACCGCTCAACGGAGTGGACTTGGAGAAATTCGGGCGAGCGCCATGTGATGATGGGAAGTCATGGGCCTCGCAATGAGGGCTCTCTCCTCTGTCCACTGCCTCTTCCAGAACCCAATCAACACAGTGGCCAAGGCAAATCCCATTTCCCGGAATTTGATTTATTCTTTGACTTACTACTGCTATTTATGATAAAAGGTGAAGGCGATGAAGCCAATCAAAAGCCTCTAATCTAACACCAGTTACGACTCGTACCCACAACCTTAGGATCTCAAAATAGCAGCTCTGGAATTTCATTGCACTCCCGCGTACACATAGGCGCCACGCTGGCGCCAAGTAGGCTTGGGGAAGCCCGACCCTGAACCGAATGGGAGGCGAAACCCGAAAACTCCGGTGTAAAGCCAACCAGAGTGTAAAGCTGACGGGTCCCGTTTTGCAAATCCAACGGGTGCGCGAGGGTCCACGTCGCTATGGGATTTCGGCTAGGGGCAGCGTAAAGGCCTCCTGAGGAGTCCGGTGAAGTAGGGGCCGGGGAAGAAGAGCATATAGAGCTGAGCGCGACACGATTCAAGCCCTCATTCATCCGTCGGGAGTTGCAGGTTCTGCAGTCTCGATCGGCCGAGCTTGATCGATTTCGAACGCTCCCCGGAGGAGCTCAGCGCAAGGATTGTTGGAGGTCGATTGCGAGTCGTAGCAGGATGGAGCTCTCCGTGGAGAAGACGTCCGCAGGGCGGGAGTACAAGGTCAAGGATATGTCACAGGCCGATTTCGGGCGCATGGAGCTCGACCTGGCCGAGGTGGAGATGCCCGGTTTGATGTCGTGCAGAACGGAGTTCGGCCCGTCGCAGCCACTCAAGGGAGCGAGGATCACTGGGTCCTTGCACATGACCATCCAGACCGCGGTTTTGATCGAGACTTTGACGGCTTTGGGCGCCGAGGTCCGATGGTGTTCCTGCAACATCTTCTCCACCCAGGATCACGCTGCCGCCGCCATTGCCCGTGACAGCGCTGCCGTCTTCGCCTGGAAGGGCGAGACTCTGGCCGAGTACTGGTGGTGTACCGAGAGGGCTTTGGACTGGGGTCCCGACGGCGGCCCCGACCTGATTGTCGACGATGGTGGCGACGCCACCTTGCTGATCCACGAGGGTGTCAAGGCCGAGATCGAGTACGAGAAGAACGGTACCCTCCCGGATCCCTCCTCCACCACCAACCAGGAGTTCCAGATTGTGCTGAGCATCCTCCGCGACGGGCTCAAGGAGGACCCCAAGAAGTACCACAGGATGAAGGAAAGACTGGTGGGAGTCTCGGAGGAAACCACCACCGGAGTGAAGAGGCTTTACCAAATGCAGGAGAGCGGAACCCTCTTGTTCCCTGCCATCAATGTCAACGACTCTGTCACCAAGAGCAAGGTATGGAATGTTCACAACGCGACCGATCCTGATAATCCTGTGATGAAGTTTCTGTCTGCATTGGTCTTACGGGGGAAATGCGGCAGCTGTCTCGTTCCCCGGATGCTGCATTTGTGTCAAGCCCTTGGTTCTTTGGATGTCTTTGACACCTTGTTGTGATATTGTGCAGTTCGACAACCTGTACGGATGCAGACACTCTCTGCCCGACGGTTTGATGAGAGCTACTGATGTTATGATCGCTGGAAAGTCAGCTGTCATCTTCGGATACGGAGATGTCGGAAAGGGATGCGCCTCGGCAATGAAGGCCGCCGGTGCGAGAGTGACCGTCACTGAGATCGATCCCATCTGTGCTCTCCAGGCCTGTATGGAGGGATTCTCAGTTCTCCCTTTGGAGGACTGTGTAGCTGATGCTGATATCTTCGTCACCACCACCGGAAACAAGGACATTATAATGGTTTCTGACATGATTAAGATGAAGAACAACGCCATTGTATGTAACATCGGTCATTTTGATAACGAGATCGACATGCTCGGTCTTGAGACCTACCCAGGTGTAAAGAAGATCACTATTAAGCCCCAAACCGATCGGTGGGTGTTCCCCGAGACAAAGAGGGGTATCATTGTCCTCGCTGAGGGAAGGTTGATGAATCTTGGTTGTGCCACCGGTCACCCGAGTTTCGTCATGTCGTGCTCATTCACCAACCAGGTGAGCCTAAATCTTGGTCGAATTGAAATGTCTAGCAATTCTTGGACATTTGTCTAGCTGCATTCACTAGCCATTTCTATAGTTTCTTTTGCTCTCTGCGATTGTGGGGGTTCATCTTTCCGTTTTTGGATCCGTCGAGCCATAAGATTTCTAAACGTACTCGACAATTTCGTCTTTCAGGTTATTGCCCAACTTGAGTTGTGGAACGAGAGGAAATCAGGCAAATACGAGAAGAAGGTATATGTGCTACCCAAGCATTTGGACGAGAAGGTAGCCGCCCTACATTTGGAGAAGCTTGGAGCGAAGCTCACCAAGTTGACTGCCGATCAAGCTGCGTACATCAGCGTGCCAGTCGAGGGTCCATATAAGCCAGCTCACTACCGTTATTGAGCTCGAAATTTTGCAGTCTGTGTAGTTGCCCCGGACAATCACATTAGTAAATTGATTAGATGAAACCAATGGAGGTATTTAAGCATCCCACCAATGAGTACTATGAATTCTATTGAGTTAGGGGTTGTACCAGTCATGAGTATCTTGTTGGCCATTGCCCCCCTTTGTACGGTTTGATGGGCCTTTCCATCCCTCTTTTAATTCACTTCTCACTGACAATTGCTATGAGAAAAATTGGTTCAGCAAACACCTTTCCGGTTCTCTTTTCTCGTAATTGGGAATGTTGGTTTTCTCTTCTCCCATTCTGGAATTTGCGAAAAGGGGCTCTTTGGGCAGTCTAAGCCAAAAGGAGCTTTTGTGTCCCGGACAGATACACGAGTATTACACTATTCTCGAGGATTAGAAAGTTTCTGCCCAACTGTCTCCACTGTTCGTGAGATGGAAAAGCATGAGATCGTGGTTGGAAGAAGTTGCTAATCGTGAACAGCCTGGAATTTTTTCCTGCAGTGGGATATCTCGCACACGTGATTGTGCGGAAAAAGTCCAGCACAATGATAACTTATAATTCTTACATGACCTCATCCTAGGTTACAAGCGGAAAAGTCTGCGATCTATGTGGATGATGCCCCTATACATGGGATAGAGATCGCAGCAACTGTTTTCTTTTCTGTGTATGCTGTGCTAACGAATGAAAGATACATTTTGTTAAACGATAGTAACACTTGATTAGAGTGCAGACGATGTAAACTCCCTTTCCCTTTTGGAGAGGCAGTTAGTATCAGTTAGTTAGGCAGTTAGATGGAATGTGCCATGTCAATTCCGAACTGCAAATAGTTGATGGACTAAAACCGAAAACTGTAATTTTTCCTCCACAGCTTGTAAACAACTAAGTACGGTAATTCTATGTTGTGCACCACTCTCGCTCGAGGAGTGAATACTGTGGAAGAGCAGAAGAAAACGAGAAAGAAACAAGTTCCATTGACAAGTTATTTTTGACAAACATTGTTAAATTGTATTGACAAGTAAGACAGTGAAATTACGATAAAAGTACAGGAACAGAGAAATGTATGAGTAGAGAAGATAATGATGAGAAGTTCCAGTACGTGTGTAAGAATACTGGCAGTCAGTGTTACAACATTGTAAATGAACAAATCTCACCAATCCCATTCACATTTGACTCGCACAGGAAAATGGAGTGAAAGCGAGTTTTACGCGACTATGTGCCGATTTCTTTCACATCTCCACATGAATATCAGAGACGGTGAAATTTCTTTTACTGTGCAGGCAGCACCCTCATGTCGCCGCCAGACTGAGCAATAATTTTCAAATCATCTTTCAGGAGTAAATGCTGCCTCGCCAACGAGTTCAGAATGTTATGACAGTCACGTGTCGAAAGCGACAACGACGTTGCCATGTATTTGATGATGTTGGCAATACAATGCATGCATGGAGTCACGGTTTGCATTCTGAAAGAGGGGAAGGAAAAGGTTTTTGTGTCTGTAGTGCCCGTAAACTGAGATTCGGGATTTGCTCGAGGGATGTAGACAAATTTTCCTTCCTCCTGCTCTGAAGACGTAATATTGGAAAGTGTAAATTAGGGAAAGGGCCCCGAAATTAGCCATCACATTCTAGCTTTTTATTCATTTCATTTACATTTCATTTACAGGTAATGTGAGCCTCCACATTAGGGTACGGATACGAGAGTTCAGCATAAATTGGTGTGATACTAGGTTTTGTGCGATCTGAATCCGCGATTTTTACACAAAAGAGTGCAAAATGAACCCGCGAAAAGCTAAGAGAAAAAGTTCTCTTGCAGATGCAAATAGTCCGAAAGTTATTCTTCGTATGAAAAGCCTGAAACTCTTAGAACAGTGTGAACACTTTTTTTTATCATAAATCTCTGGCATGCAGACACTAAGATCTAATAAAAATATCTCTTGCATACTCCTGACATATAGTGGAAATAGAAGGCCTGGAACGAGCATCCCAACCATAGCAATTACGAGAACTAACTATGTGGCAATGTGATCGAAGGATCAGGGAGATAACTCTTGAAAGAAACTTGAGCACCTCCTGAAACGTTATATAATTTTTGCTGATGGTATTCCCTTTCACCTGCATGAACTGGAAACGAATCGCCAGCTGATGCCCCGAGAAGCACAAAAGTCACACTCAGAGGACTTAACAAATTAACTATGTCTTTAGTGAGTATTGCGCATTAACTCCATACCCATTTCATTGAACTCACGGTGCGCAAATCGGCAATAATCTACCATTTGCGTGAAATGAAAATCGGAACATCGCCCCTGCCAATAAAGCAGCAGTCTTTGCAAGGTAAGTGCTTTTCTGCGCAGTTCAGAGAAGTCCAGAATGTATGTCAGGTTCACGTTCTAAACTCGTTCACGCACTCTAGTGCGAGAAGTCTTGTTTCACCACGGCACAAGCAAAGCAGGGTCATAGATGGAACGATGGGCAAAAAATGATTCATAGTAGTAACCAATGGAATGAGAAGAGATTTCGAGTTAGAAGCCAGAGTGAGTCTTCTTGATATAAGAAAATCCAGCACGACCAATCGTGACAGATTAGACAGCGTCTATGTAGCGACGAAGCAGAGAGGTCATAGTGTAGTGTCTGCAACAACGGTAGGGGCTACAACACAAACCGAAGCAACGCTAGTCACCGAGGTCGGTCATGAAATAGGGAGTTGTAGCGGAGCTGTGATGTCGTCTGAGCAACTTTTGAGGAAAGTTCGCAGGGGAGCCAACGCCTTCCAAGGTAGAGAAACCAACTCCCGAGTTGAACGGAGTTTTAGGGGATGAAGTTGAACGGAACTGATCTGCCATTGAAAAGCGACCCAACCCCAATGCGGCACCGCACCACAGCGAAAAGCTTCATGGTCCAACGCGTTCGTGGTACTGGAAAGTAGAAATCAAGGCAAAAATGCAATGGGGAAGAAGATCCAAATTAAAACAAGGACAAATGAGAACACATCATTGGGGAGCATTAAACGCAGTCTCGCAAGATTTCACGACGACCCAATCAAGCAAACAAATCCCCACCCAAAAGTGTTCAAATACAACACGGACCAGGAATGAAACCCTAAGACCTGTAGAGCAAATACGTAGTAACGGGTAAAGTTTAAGGTAGACCAAAGTCACAACTCACGTGCTAAGCTGGGCAGAGAATTCTAAGGCGCAGGTCATTTGTATGTATCTACTCAATCTAGTATGCAGTATTTTCTCTTGAAGAGATGCGGCATGTTAGTCGGCGAAAGTTGTACATATTTAGATACTGCGAATATTGGTAAATATGATTCGCATGCTCAGTCAGATGCTTGAATGTTACGATGGAGACAAATATTACAGCGGGACAAAATGCTAACAATAATTTCACCTCTCTCACGAGAAGTAATATGTCCACATGCCACGAGAATTTACAGGACCCCATCCTTCGATCTCATCTGCATGAACAGCACAATAGTACCATCGTTGGTGGTCCTACCGGAGATTGTAGGACACATTCTTTGTTTGAATAAATATCACGGAGTGAAACGATGCTTATTACGAAGGCAGTCAGGAATTTAAACATCATCAGATCGAAAAACATGAAGTACAACTAGAATCACACATGGATTAAATTTACTGATACGATATGCAAAACATCAAGTTAAAATATATGGAAGCAGGCTTGTAGTATAGTTAGAGAAATCATACTGTCATGATCGCTATCCAACAATTCTAAGAACGAAGAGAGGAAGAAGAAAGTCAAAGAAAATGGAGTGAAACTATGAAAGTGTAAGCAAGCAATGCAGGACGAAAGAGGCAACTACCTTCATCAGAGGGCTCTTTACATATTTTACGGGCCTTGGCGGGGTGTGGAAGAAGACACGCTGAACATTTCTTGGAAAATTGACGTGTCAGAAACCACTATTTTGACTTTTCTCTTAAGAAGTTGCCACTGCGCAGGGTCGTCACCTCAACTGCTGCGACCTCCACCATGAATGAACATTTTCTTGTGCGAAATTGTATCCTGGAGTTTCTCACGTGTCAACCATGGTCCATAGTAGTAAAAATGTCAGCTCCTCTGGAGAATTATTTTCACGGATCATAGCCACGACACTTGGTGGGCTATGTAGAAAATTCAATTGCAACACTAATTTCTGTGATTGTGGCAGTACTACTAATTTGGAGAGGGGTGCGCAAATTTTCAGGCGAGAGTAAAAAACATTGTCACTTGAGTAATCAATGAGTATTTTATTGACCTAGTCTATTAAAAAATAAAAAATTTACCAGATTGGAAATTAATAGTATGCTACATCGTGAACGCCCGATTATTGGGCTAAGTGATACCATTAGGGATGTGGTGTTTGCTATGGCGCGAGAGGGTGTATACCTCACATGGAGAGAGCGTTGGTATGCCTTGCAGTCAACTAGGGTTAGGGCAGACCTGTACTTGGTTCGGGAGGACCAGGTCACTGTGGCTGATGTGGTGGTTACCGATCCTACTAGAGACACAGTTTCAAAGGGGGTGATCACCCATCCTCCAGGATGGGCGGCGAAAGCGAGCGGCAAGAAATAAAGTCTCCAAGTATAGAGGTATGCAGAGAGGTCACCTCTTTGTTCCTCTAGCTTTGGAGTTATATGGAGCTATGGACACCTTATCATTTGATTTGAAAATTTTAATATATTTTATTCTTTTACTCCACTATTAAAATTTTTAAGAAGATGTTTGTTGTATTTCATGAAGTTACTTTCTTACATGTTGTTTTGGGAGTCTCTAGAAGTTAAAGATTCATCCCCAACGTTGTCAGAATCAAGGTACCAGAAATTTGTTGAAATAGAATCATACTCTTTCTAAGTGAAACACCTTGGGAGTAATCTTGGTGTTGCCACTTTATCAAGTTTTTGCATTTAATTTTATCTAAAACCTCTAAGAGTGCAATTAAATCAAAAAGTGCACATATACGGAGTTAATGAAAACTCTGCAATTTGCACTTAGCAGGTGTATTTTTTCCAAGAGTGTCTCCCATGCTTGCAATTATTAAGAGTTAACCGCATATTGCTCTTATACAGGTTGCACTTAGAGTATTCCAAAGTACAAAGTATAATAACAAAAGGGATGGGAAGACCCCATCAAAGCGTACAAGGATGGAACCAAACTGGTAACATGGGGCTAGGTCCCAATAATATCACAGTGGGAAATATGTCCTACAGCACCTAAGATATCTGAACTATCTAGGTCAAAGGGTCTACAAACAACAGGAGCATCCAAAGAAGCATCACCTAATGTGATTGCTCTCCTATAGATTGCACCAGCTAGTGCTCTCTGTAGAGCAATGGAAACACGTTGCCTAAAATAGGCTATATAGTAAGCTAAAGAGAGTGATACCCCATGTCGCCTAGTATGGTAGGCTCTCGCGCACTCCCTCACGAACATGTCGAAGTCGGTGCAATCCATAGGCAACGTGTTTCCATTGCTCTATAGAGAGCACTAACTGATGCAATCCATAGGGGAGCAATCACGTTAGGTGATGCTTCTTTGGATCCTCCTGTTGTTTGTAGACCTTTCGACTTGGATAGTTCAGATATCTTAGGTGTTGTAGGATATATTTCCCAGTATGATACTATTGGGGCCTAGCCCCATGTTACCGGTTTGGTTCCATCCTTGTACGATTTGATGGGATCTTCCCATCCCTTTTGTTATTATACTTTCTCGGGAACTATGAATAAAGATTTTCTCTGCAGCAATCAGAAACATTCTATGCAGTAACCTTGAATTCCACTTCTTTAGAAATATTCTCAATGCTATCCCTATGACTTTTTGTGTAAATTCTATTTATTCAATTTAATCTTTCTTCAAAGTTAATTTCACCTTATAGTAATAGATCTAGATAGTAAGTTTTGTGTAGCTCATGGATCAATAAGTACTTTCAAATTCACACTCTTATGTCACAATCCTTGGATGCCATGGTTACCGGTGTCGAATAATTTGTTAATGATGCATGCTACAATCCAATTAGTTCCTTTGAAATCAATGTGTATGGTTTGTAGAGCCGTGTGCGCACTACGCCGAGGTTGCCAACCATGGGATCTTTGAGAGAATATTGATTCATAGATAGGCTCTAGAAGCAATACCTCTTGCACGATATGGTCTTGGAAGCAAGGATATATTTCATTTTTTCTCAAACCCACAACAAGGTTGTGAGATCATATCAAATATGTTAATTTTTTTCTCAGATCATTAATCTCATGTCGTTGTTTCCTTCCCCATCTTCATCGAACCAGTAAGGTTACGAGGCAAGGTTATTGGTGTTTGTTGTTTCACGGATTGTCATTGGTCATTTCATCTCCAACTTCAAAAATTGCTGTCGGGACACCAATAGGCTAGTCTAGCTCCTCTTGTTGGTACTCAAGTTCAGAAATTCATAGCAATATAATCAAATCTTCTAGAATTATAGCACTGCTTGATTTTTTATCTCCCTTTCCAACATCTATCTTCTCTTGAATTTGCTTCCCGAAAAGGCTCCAACATTTACATATTTGGATTGTTACAATTTTCTCCTTGAACATTCACTCCTCTTGGGATAAATCTTCTCTTCTCCTTATATTGCCAAATTTCAAAGACATTAGTCCATACTATTGATTTGTGGGAACATATATCTCTCCATCGCTATGATAAATGTTGATCATTCGTTATGCAAATGCAATAACATTGTTCAAGTTTCTTGGATTGTCATGAATCAACTCATGTTGAATATTTCTTGAAGCCTCTTTTGAATACATTCACTTATATTTTGTATCTGAATTCAAAGATCTCGAAATTCCTCAATGTAGTTCTTTCAGCTCCAATTTCCATAAATTTCCACAACCTCATCTTTGCAATTGTTTGGAAATTTTGGAAATTTTCATTGCACTCCAAATGACTTGTTGACCCTGTTTGTTGGGCTTCATCATCCACCCTTGAAACCAAGAAGAAGCTTTCGCCAATAACAAAGTATGAATGAAAAGACCAATAATGTGATTGTTGATGTTGAACAAAGCTAGGTGGTACTCTATTCTTTTAGTTTAACTGTCCAAGCTTGATAAGGTTCCATCTTACAAGTTTTTATCATCTTCAAGATCACATATGTCTCTTGCTCATTTTGCCGCTTGGGCCTCAATAGCTTGAGCTTCCATTGTTTCTTCACTTTCTAAAATTGATGATGATATCTCTATTTCCATATGTGATTATTTTATTTTCCATTTTTCTTGCTTTGATTGATGTTAATTCTTGAGCTAGCTCTTGCACTTGAGTTTGACTTTGCTCAAATATGGCTATTAAATTTCTTAACTCATGAATCATTTTTTCAAAATTTACTCCATGATTTTTTTTATGTCAACCCCCTCTCTTAGTATATGATTAAGATGAATACTCTCCGTTAGCATTTGCTGATTGTTGACTCCCGATACATTTATCTAATGCATAGCAAAACTGAAATGTAATCAAACACAAGATCTCAATAACTTGTTGAAAAATCTATCGCATCGGACGTGGTGATGAGTGTTATATCTGCAACACGCACAATAGCATTATGTAAAAAAAGGGTAAAAGTAACAAGTGAAATATGTTCATTTGTCTCCACCCTATTTTCATGTTTGATCTTCAATAAAATCTCTATTTTTAGAAATTATTCATCTTTTTTTTACAATATACAAGTCAAAAATGTTGTATTCTACATTTTGTTTACAAGTTCATGGTTTGTGTTGGCTTTGTTACATGGACCTTCTCAATTGTTTATAAAAGATGTCATGACTTATGTAAGGGTATCTCTGGTTAGGTAGGTGTGCACATGCAGATACATCAGTTAAAGTGGATAGTGCAGTTGGTGCGATTTGCATTGGACCTGCCGTGAGGACCAACAATGCCGTTAGGTATCCTAAGGCTCAAGGGAGTAGGGATCGAATTAGGACTCATTGGAGTGCAGTTTTTGAAGTTCAGATTTTCAGAATATGATTATGATGGATAATACCTAGAGTTTTTGAAGCTTAAGTGGATTTTGCTATACTATCATCTCTCTTTTATGGTTTGATTATAAGTAGAGTGTCGTTGTGGATGTTGTGACAATAGACAAGATTATTGGGGTATTGGAGTGCAGTTTTTGAAGTTCAGACTTTCAGAATATGATTATGATGGATAATACCTAGAGTTTTTGAAGCTTGAGTGGATTTTGCTATACTATCATCTCTCTTTTATGGTTTGATTATAAGTAGAGTGTCGTTGTGGATGTCGTGACAATAGACAAGATTATTGGGGTATATTTATATTATGATGTTTGACGTGATAGTGATTTATGTTGTGATAGATATGTATGTGCACGGCAAAGATGGGTGGTATGTATAATCAGCCATCGTATGTTAATTGATTGTTATTAGAATATGTCTGTCCTATTTATTAGATATGTCTATGACATGATCTAGTTGGACTTGCACAATCATGGTTCATTAGAACTTCCAAAAGATATTTGAAATGGACATCTCTCCACATCAAACTTTTGCAAATCAAGATCAAGCAATGCATCCTTAACCAACATAAAAGGTTGTGCACTAAAATCCAACAATAATTATTGAGGTCCATAAATCTTTCCTAAAGGTCGAACCAAACAGAAAACACCATTCATGTTATCTACAATCATCGCACTTGTTGTCACTTTGCTGTGATCATATGTCGGCCTTACTGGTAATTTCATCAGTCTAGCAGTGGTAGCTTGCCAAGTTCTACTAATAGCGGTCTTGATCATAGGATCAATAATACTAGTGTTGTTGTACCAAAAATAATCAACGTACCTACTTTGCTTTTGCAAAATATGGTTGTCAATCATAATACATGGAATGATGACACCCCCAAAGTCAACAAATCCTTGGTTGAGTAAATAAAAGAATGAATAAATATCTCCATCATCTTCAATATTGGACTGGATGCTACCTCAAACGATGTCGATGACTGGACCCTACTTACTCCATCTCCAAGTATATCAACATTGACCTCCACACTCATTTCTCCAATATGTCATCTAAGAGTCATGGTTGAGGTATTTAGTGTTTTAGATAGTGTGAAAGATTGAAGAAGTATGACTAGACACACTTCCAGATATGTTAGTGGATCCAACTTCACTAACGGTCCTTTAGACTCAATAGTTTATGTTGCACTACGAATCATAGCAATTACACATGGTTGTGTCACTGCACACATGAATTGCACAACATCTCCATCATCGAAAGTAGAGTCACAAGCTCCAAAATCTAATTTTTGATGGAAATTAACCTATGTCGCATGGACAGAGCTTTACTCTGAGAACGCCTGAGCGTCTGGCTGTAGAAGAACTCTCCTCGTCCTCGTGTGAACTGACAATCACCCTCTCTTTCATCTCCTCATCTCTCCATGCCCAACTCGTTGCACCCGGTAAACTCCAGTGGAAGAGGATCGTTGTAACCAACGATTGAACCGTTAACTCTTAGCCAAACTTTGTAGAAAAGTACTTTGCAACCATTCATAACTCTCGGGAAAGTTTCACATGCTCCTTGTCCTAGATCTCTCGTTACAAATGTCGAACTATACCCTGTATCACAAGGCGATATGCAGACCCTTGCGTACTAAAACCACTATAAACTCCAATCCTTTAATCCAATTGCACTCAAATTTCACAAGAGAATGACTTATTATCCAAGCTTTAACTTTGTTAAGTTTTATTGACCAATCTTGTTGATAGCATGAGTTATGATTGTCGAACTAAATCTGTAAATGTGGCAATCCCGCAATTCAGATCGTACACAAAATTTCAAACTACTACTTTGCACTCAAAACTCAACCGATCGAGCTGAAATTTCGATCAAATCGCAAATTCGAGTTGTAAACTCTGTGTCTATTGAATCCGATCTGTCAAAGCCTTCATAGAACGCTCAGAATTCACTCAAACTCTCCAATCGGTCCAAATTTCACTCTCCCACTTCAAATCACCACACCGGAGTGTCAACTTGCTCAATCGCCTTCATTCTTGAGCCAAAATCCTAGCTCTCCTCGTCAGCTCTTCAACCATATACTTTAATCCTGAAAAACTCCTTCAAAGGCTCTCGAAACACCTCAAAACCCTGAAGAACTCGTCCAATGCTCTCATTAGTCTAAATTTTCCAACCAATGAGAATGAAGAGTGCCATTTTGACCACTAGTGGGCCAAATTAGCCACAACTAACATAGAGCTTTACAACTAGCCAAACACACTACTTAGCCACCATAAAGGTAATATAAGTTGTCAATAATACAAAGTCAAAATATCAACTCGAAACCGGCTAAGTATAAACGGAACAACAAAAGGGACCAGGGAGTTTATAACTTGAGTATAATACTCCTCGCCAAAATTCCTAACAATCAACTCCCTATGACTTGCCTTTGGTAGACAGTACTGATGGACAGGGACCCATGTGTTGAAAGGCGCCATTAACAGCAAGTTCAAGTCCATAATGCTAATATCAAATCAAAACGTAGACTGTTAAGTCCCAAGTCGCGCCATATGAAATAATTGGTAGAATGAAAGGATATGGGGAGTTTATCACAACTTCCATAAAGCTATCTCCAAAGTGATATACTAACCACGTTCTAAAGTGATCACGATGTAGACACCGGATGCTTATCACGACGGATTACGCATCGGTAAATCTGGAGGATCATACCGCCCTCTATCCATGTCCCACATTGGCTCCACTTCTATCGGATAAGCTCCTTAGTCAGCAACGTTCTAGACCTCCCCCTTTACTTTCGACTCCAACCACGCTTTATATCCTATAAGGTCCAAGATGATATCCCTTGGATCCTTATCTACATCATGGCTCTAGGATGACAATCCAACCGTGGCCTCTTAACAGCATTACAATGAGACGCCAACCATCTTGACCTAAAATATCGTCAAAATATCACCATCATCTCAACATCATCATAACAATTATAAACATAGTTACATATATAATAAAAATTATAGAAAAAACTACTTATGTAGATTAATTTTTATAAAAAAATTTCATAATACATAATAAATATGGTAATATTTTAAAACTCAAAAAAATATTTAGTATATTTATATATTAAAAAATATTATTTAATTTTTGATAAAAATTATTTTCAATTAGATAAAAGTTGCATATTAAATATAACTCAGATTAGATTCTTCCACGCAGTTGAATTTTTAATACAATAAAAAAATCATCATCAACTAATTAAATTTTTTTGGTGATTGACTGGAAATTTTTTTTCTGAATTATAGAAAAAAATTAATCTCAAAATTCCTAAAATGATATATAATAGAGTTACTTTATAATACACAAGATTTGAAAAAATTTACTTTGTTGATTATAAAATATAAATATTAAATTTTTAACAAGATTGATTAAATTTAGAAATAAATTTAAAAGTGCACATAAAATTTAATACACATTAGACTTTTGCATGCAGTTGATTACTATACTTCCATAAAAAACTAATATGTACAATTCAATTCTTCTTCATAAATAGATAATCAAGTGACTCTAAATTAAAGAAATAAAATCAAATGTTATAATTTTTTCAAATCAGTTGTCTACAAAGTTAGTTGATAATGCATAAGATTTGATAATAATTAATATTGAAATAAAAATAATAAAATAATTACGTGTAAAAGTTATTAATTTTTATTGTTTAATATCAGAAAAAATCTTATTTTTTAAAGGTTATAAAAATATTTATTTGATAAAATTTTTTATTTCTTAGTATATAGAGAATCATTGGTGCAATTTAATATGAGATTTTCTAAACTTGGAGATTTTTATATGTTACAAAAAAATTTAATGACATGTTTTATATAATATAATATAATTCAAAGGGATGAATTATATTAAATTATAGATTCAATAAATAAATATATGGTACAAGTTAGATAACCAAACCTGTAATATATTAAACATTGATATAAACATTTTACTTCTTGTTAAATCCACAAGTTATTAATGCTTTTTCTTATGGTGCAAAATTTAATTACTTGTACTCTAAATTTCAACATATGACTATCTAAACCTTAGTACTTAATAACTATGATAATCTTGTGATCATGTTAAGGATGGTTATTTCTCATCTTAATCCATTTTAGGTCAGAATTCAAATTCAAAACATTTAAGTTTTTTCTGGGTATTTTTTAGGTTTTAATCCTTGTAATTTTTTTGCATCAAACAATCATATGTTTTGAACTTAGTTGGATTTGTTTTAAATTCTGAAGGAGTATCACAACATATATTTATTTTATCCGTGAAATGAACAAAAAATTACAACAAAAATGGTTCAATTTACAAAATACATTTTTCTAATATTTATAAAAAATTGAAATATTTTTCAATAATTTTTTATGGATATTATAAGATTATCGTAAAATATGAATTCATTGATATTTTGCATTTCTAGAAATTTTAAGCAGATCATATTAGTTTCAATATCAAATTATTTTTCAATTGTTTGATTGTTATTATTGATTATATTGTTATCAAATACAAAATATTTAAGTATTTAAAAGATACTACTTGAAACAGTAAACATAGAGGAGAAAAAATAAAAAGTTGCACAATTTTGCTAAATTTTTATGTTCTCAATGTTTATTTTTTATGAATATAATTTTTTTATATTTTTAATACTTGTTAAAAATTTAATACGCATTTTTAATATGTTTATCAATAAATATTTTTATATCAATGTGTTATCATCAATAATAAATTTATTTTTTAATAAGGTTTCCTAGCACAATCAACTATATGTTAGACGAAAATCAAATGGTCTCATGTTTCTGCATGATATTGATGCTAAGGTAAGAGTGACAAAGATCAGATGATATTTAAGGTATGTCATTGCGAGGAATATTCTATCAATGCAATGTGTAGTTGTATTGTGAGTAATTTGACAAGGGCAACAAGTGGGTCCACTCCCAAGGTGTTGCCAAGAGAGTTGGCTCATCGAGGTTAACCCATATCATGAATGCCATCATCACGGTCCCGGTTTTCTACTCCTTGTCCCGACGAGTCAAAATACCGTTGTAATACTTATTTTAAACCATTTCATTGACATTGTGCAAATACATCATATGGAACGGAACACAGCTGACTACAATCGCTCAGCCACAATTGGCAGTGTGATTATGCTCTGCGTGTCGAAGTAAAAAATAAATAGCATAAAGCATGGGAAGACCTCATTAAGCCGTACGAGTAACATGGGGCTAGACCCCAATGGCGTCACAATGGAAAATGCACCTAAGCGTGTGGAGATGGAAATGAAACATCTCCACTGTAACTTTGACAGCCTGAATACCGTTCTTATCAACGAGAGCGCTGTAACGATGTGTCTCCCCCACAGTGCTTGAACTGCACACGCTTAACACCAAATCTTCATGATGGCGAGTGGACTGTAAATGAATGATATTCATGAATTACTGGTTCACGAGTAACTGTACTGAACAAGGCATGAGGGATTTACTTAGATATCCCTTGACTGTCCAACTGCTACTTGCTTCTTATGTCTCAAAATTCGGTCGATTGCTTCCCCGGGGCACGGAATTAGGTACGCTCTAGTGATGTGCGATATGTATCTCACAACGCTTAGACAGTATCGCATCGCACATAAGAGTGTATAACGCTTGGCTTGTTCTCCCTTCGCCTGCCACGACCAGTCATGCAGGATGAGTAAACTGCAATACTGAAGGTAAGATGGAGTAGATGTGGGTGACTAGAAGTTCCGTAAGGCATACAACTTCAGTCAAGTTCATTGGGCCAGGCAAAAAATCCCAATGGCCTTGAATGGCTAAACCTGAGCCGACAAAAACACCCTCAGTCTTATGTTTGAACATGATTGTGGCCGATTGATTGATTGATCGGCATGGGTGGGCAATCCCTCCCATGCCGAAACCGACCCAGAAGCAGAAGAAGCACAGGGCATTAAAACACTGGTTGCACCATTGTCAGAAGACCAGAACCAATAGATGTGAGCATGATGAGCCGCACACCTTCCGCCCAAACTTGTCTCCTGCCTAGAAAAATGAGAGCTTTCCGATGAACGTTCCAAAGAAAGCCACTCCAATAACTGCTGCAGCGAAGCATTGGGTGGTAAGAGTTCCAGGCCTGCCTGCGGGGTGCAGGAGAGTCGTAATGGTAGAGCCGACCGGGCATTTCGATGTTGATAGGGCTTGAGGTGACCCATCGGTGAGAAACTTCCTCCCTGCTCAGAAAGTCGCTTCGGAACCCTTCTATCTTTGCTTCGTCCAGGTTCCAAATACGTCCACTCCACCCCATACTGAGCCTGCATCTCCCTAATCTCTACCTTCCCTTTTTCGCTATTTGATTTCACGAAAGAACGTAACTTGAGACGCCTCATTGGATACATGGAGATCAGGACGAAACAGGAAGCAGGAAAAAAAATTTCGAAAAACCGTTCAGAGGAGCTGTCCACGACTTCACATACTCATCATCGGAGAAATCGTAAATCGTCGGGCTCCACGACATCCTTTTGGCTCTGTTCAGAGGAAATATGTCCAGAAAAAAATCATCTAGCTCACTCTAACTGATAGTCTGAGCTAAATTCAAAAAGCTGGGCATTATGGACGAACTTGAGCTACATGAAGATCAAAGCAGCCCAATAGGACCCTAGAACATCAACCTGTCTCATAAACAAGCTCTCTATTCACTCTGGATTCCCTCAATGCAAATCACCTCTCTACAGCATTCAGAAGAATGTGATGACTTCATCCTTGCTGTTTAGAATGCAACACTACGCAGAAAGTACAAGAACACTGAGTGCATAAAAGAAGAGGAAACGGATCTTGCGCCATGTCAGGTTGTGCTGAAATCCAATGAGGGTCAAAGACGAAGAAAATTTACTCGCAGTGATCTACAACAAATTCCCTTGAGAAAAAAAATATTTCTCGGAGTTTTAACCCCAAGTCTTGTCATTCTCAGAAAGCCTACGTTCTATAACTGATGGAGAATGAACTTTCTAAACTGTCTACAAAATATCTAATCCACGAAGCAGCCTGTCACCCTGAAAAAGGATTCGATGACTTTCACTGGTGATCTATCACTGCTGCAGTGAAGATAAAATTTGGCTACAATAACTGTTCTAATCATGAAAAAAATTATTGATATGAATAATGTGCCTAGATTCTGAACTCTATCTTCGGTCTTCTAAACGTGAGGCATATCTAAATCTAAACTTCCTAAACAAATCCAATTTTTCAAGCAACTAGACTGCAATGCTGCAAATCATCTACGCGAAATAAGAAGCAGATGATGTAAGGTCAGAGAGAACCTGCATTGAACAAATTGATATGGGCATCAGAAATAGTGCACAGTACGGAACCCTTCAATGCTACATAACTGACCTCAACTATATAGAACAGCAACAGAGTACGAAGAGCGAACAAACCTCTAATTGCTCTTCGCTGAAGGCCTCCTTTTGAATGTCCCAAGTATCCATGTGTGTACGTCTGAAGTCGGCTATAGTCCTTGTTACAGTGGCCTTGATGGGCCATGGCTCGTGAGTAAACCCAGCCAGAGCTATCACCATGTTTGGCAGCCATCTGTTTGTATACAAATGCAGTGGTCAATATAGACACAGCAGGCATAAACGCTGATAAAGTAAACAAAATTCCTCTGAATGAGACGAGTCATGCCAAACATTGGGCAGAGATCCCACAAGCATACACATAGACACAACACACATTGTAGTGTTTTAAGGTGTATCCAAACTCTTAGAACTTCTCTTCGCAGAAGCTTTACCTATGCATGTCGTAAGGGACAGATAATATGCATGCAGCAAGGCCAAGTACGAGTCCATGAGTGGTGGCTAAAGCACAGTTCGTTCTCGTCTTCGTCTTCCTGTGGAATAAATAGATTGATGTTAGCTCAAGGTTATGAAATTAGCTTGACCTACGGAATTTAGTTGTAGTTATGGTTCAATAACTTAGAAACAAACACCATAACCTGCTCGCATACGTCTTTCACGGATAGACAAAAGCCTCGTTTGCATACATTTATTGATGCTCGGGTAAAACTCCATGTGTGTAGAAGCAAGATGATGTACTTGAGGATTGTGCTAAAATAAGGCATGGATGTAAACGAAAGACATCTTTTTTGTCGATCCGAGAATGAAACAAGCTAGCAGGTTATGGTTGTAGCGTTATCAGTTGTTTTTATTATATACGCTATGTGAAAATAATGTATTTTGATACACCTAAAACATGGATTTTATATAAACCCATGGATCGTGAAAAATCGTTACTAATAACAATCACTGTCTTCGTTTTTACCATGCCTGGTGAGAAGACTCAGATTGGCAGGACTTTGAAGAAGTTAAGAGTTCCTGATTTCTACCTGTTTTTGGTTCTTTGGCCTAGTTGCACCTGGGCTTTTTCAACCATGGTGTTTCTAAACTCTTCGGCAAACCTGATTCCAGGTCCTTTCATCATGCCAGTCAATGTCGTTGCCGCCAATTCCCTCACCTGTGAGTTAAATCATCGACTTTCAGCAACCCCCTTTGCTGGATTGACCTTAGCTAGGCAAAAGAAGAAAATGAACCATACAGGAGAACATGGTTTATGTATTTGAAGTACCTCTAGCTGGTTGTCTGAAAGCAGCTCCCTTATACGGTCCCACAAAGCTCTCATGTCGCTATCCGACATGATGTACGTGTGCCTGTACGTGGATCCATAACAAGGACAACAGAAACTCCCAAGTTTAGTTCAGTTGTAGTCTCCAACAAACAGTAAAACATGAAACAGGAATAGAAAGAAACCATAGCTATGTACCTGTATACCACCGGCTGCATAAACTTCAAAGCAGCTACTCTTGTGTGCCATATACTATCCGTCGATGCAGCCAGGGCAGTAGCAATTGTAGTCCCTAAGTGTACACTTCCGAACGGCTGCCATCGTAGAAGATGCATAGCTGACTTTGCTAACTTTGCCAGCTCTTTATTCCACGTTTCCTGTTTAGAAACATCATCGGCAAACGTATCTCACAGTCTAGTCCACCACATTTCCAACCACAACAATATTTGAAATGTAACTCCTTCCGAAATTTCCTGTCTCCATTGACGGTGGCAAGATGAATATAAGGCAGTGATGGCAAACCTGCAGAGAAAGAATAGGGTGTAGCAGCTCCCTTGTGACGTTCAATAGCACATGGCCACTGCCTGATCTGACACTCGCGATAACGAAGTGCAAAGCCTGCAAAAGAAAGTCCACAGCATGAGCATTTCAGCATCAGAACGTAACGTGCATGTTTCCTGCGCAAGAGAACTAGCAGATGAACTGTTTCCTTAGTTTTGCCTGTCAGAGCTTGAAGAAAATTTACCCCTCGCCTGAATAAACCGTGATAAAAGAAACTGTAGGAACTATCATAACACAAACCCGATTTAAAAATGAAGCACTGCCTGCAGGATAACGCACTATTGTGTTTCGTAGAGATTAATCATCATTAGAATCCTTTCCAAAGTCACCAAATGACCTTACCGTTTCCATCCACCGAACCGCCTCTTTGCTTTCTTCACTGTATATACCTTCGAAAGTAGAAGCATCACCGCTAAGATCCTGCCCGCCTGCACTCTGAATTTTTCCAGTAGCTGACAGTGCACCACTCACTAGTGCTGCCCTCCAGTCCAATGGCATTTTGCAGTCTCCATTCGAATCGGTTACTTCCGGAGACATGGACGTATCTGTAGGCGACATAGGAGTATCTTTCTCGGTGGAAGATAGTGAGCCTGATTCAGCTGCTAATTGTAGGTTGGCACAAATGATACACATTAACCGACCCACCCCTTGTCGAACCTGCAGTTATCAACCACATGTCGTACCCACATGTATATTAGAACGGAACCAAGTTCGTTTCCCTCTCCGTTCCAGTCTCTGATGCAAACGATAAAGGGTTGGATCAAGCAATTGAGTTTTATCAAGATGGCGCCAACTTTGTGCTGCAGGGAAATACTAACACATTGAAGGACCCTTTTCAATCGACAGTGTAGTTACCTGAGGTGCACTGTGTGACATGTATGTCATGATTTCATCTAAAAGACCCACTTGAAATCTGACATCGCAGTCTAGCCTTGACATGGGTAGTAATTCATTGACGGCGGCACGAAGAAGAGTGATTCGTTTCGTAAGCAAGCTAGTTGAAGCCCGATCTGGCAGTGGCTCTGCCAGACAGTCAAGGATCTTGTATCGAAGCTTGGGAACTTGCCGCCCATCTCTGCCCTCACCACCCACGGCAAAACGCACACAGGCTGCCCACTCAGCAGCTGATTCCAATGTGGATTGCAACACGGCTTTGCGCAGCAAAGGCTTCATCCACTCACCCCATGCTTCTACAATGCCTTGGACATCTGAATGTAGGAGACCAGCCATAATCTCAGCAGCTATGCACTGTTTTCCCCTTTCCTCCACTTCATTGCAAGCGTCCTCCAATGGACCCCGCAGTGCATCAAGAACCGGTGAACCACATTCTTGTAGCAGGTATTGAAATAGTCTCGCAAAAGTTGGTAAGAAGGCCTCTCCTTCTAGATTGGAATCCCATGTCAGAGTTCGGGGCCAATCACGCATGAAGGTGGGCATGAGTGCAGTTAATCCGACATCCGACATCTGCTGAGGATTATAGGAGTTTTGACCTTCAAAGTAGTGATGGTCGGCAGCCAGATTGGAAATGACTTTCTGACCAAAACCTTGCCGTTGCAAAATGGATATGATTGCGCTCTTTAATGATACCGCATATTCTGTCCCGTTGCAATTCTTCAGCCAAGAAGGTTTTTCGCCAAAGAAAGCTTTAGGTGACGTTGCTTGGAGGAGAAATAGAAGTGCAATCACGGACAATGGTCTGAGAGCTGGCAGTTCACTCTGAAGGTTCGCCATGAACCCACCTACGCGGCCGAATGGTCACAGGTCAATGCCAATGAAATGCATAAACCAATATTCTATTCATTTTGATATAAATAAACTCGCCAATAAGAATGAACACGTCTCGTCGTGTAGGACAGTAGCAGCGTAAGATGAGAACATGAACCATCCCTTTGTGAATTACAGTCAAGTGCAAACTTCTTACCTGCAATGCTCTCTCTTGACTTTAAAACGCTTCCCGCATAGAAGGAATGTTCATCCGATGGAGGAGGCAGTACCAAAAAGAGAAGTATTCCATGGGCCATCAAGTTGTACCTGTAGGTAGATTCATTGTTCAACTTCAGTGCTCAATGTAAGGCAACTGCTAGCTAACGACATCGACTCTATAAAGCTTTACTAATTCGAATACTTCACTCGTGAAGATGACTTGGAACCTTACCGCCAGTGAACAGGAACTGTTCCTCCACCACCAGGCACAACTTGGTCTTGAATATGTGTAATCATCTTACTGTATGACAAATCTTGTAAACTTTCTCCAACTTTTGCATAGGAGCTGAAGGGAACTCCCCCATACAGAATGTTGAAGACGAGAAAAAGCTGAACCCAAAAACATACAGACTGTCAGGTCCAGCTCAAAGGAGTATAAACTCACACAAGCAAAAGTCAAACCGATTTATGTGTAAAAGTAAAAAACAAAACCGACAAATGTGCACATAGCCATGAATCATAATGGTAGACGCCACCTTCGCAAATATAAAAAAATCATCACAGCTGCATGGCAATTGAATAAGAACATGAAACAGTGTTGCGCTGTAACAGATGCAACAAGATACCACTACTATATCATTTTCTACTTTCAGATTTCAACTGCACAAAGGAGCCATGTGGGTACAAAATGCAAGACCCACTCAAACATACAGAACGCACTAAAGATGAAAGCAAGGATGAAGGGGCAAGAACCTCATTAATGGCGTTTTGAGCTTTGACTGATTCGTGATGAGAGCTGGTGAATTAACAGGATCCAGGAGATCGTCAGTCACGATATGACAAACAACCAGTGTACATTATGCATATTGCTCTGGGCTACAAAATCTGTTCAGTGAAAAGCCTTTACATCACAAGGCAGAAGAATGTGATCTTGCATTACTCAAGATATAAAGAAGCAAGGAACCTCACCTACGAAGAAGAGCCAGTAAGAAAGATGCCAGAGCATTCCAATCCTGAAAACAAAAGTCCTTAATAGGTCAGGATGATATATGACGCGGAAATTACTTCCACAATAAGGTCATGACATTTCGATAGCCTTTTTTCAAATTTTGTTCTCCACGTTTAGACAGTAGTGTCTATGGAGTGGACTAATCTCAGAGTCAGCTCTCAGTCCACAACAGTGAGTTAGTAGCTGTAAACTCTAAAATGTGTTTATTGTTAATTACTAAAGATAAATACTAGTTCGTTCGGGCTTAGCAGCCATCAGGCAGCCTTAGCAAGAGTTTCAAATTTGAGACCCCAGGCTCACACTTGAGCCTCAATTCTGTATAAAACCCATATCTAACAGTAAAGCACTCAGGTACAATTGGCCAGTGATAATTCCTCCGGTACTGACCACACCAACTGTTACTCAGAAGTGGGGATAGTAACAGCAATCTTGCTGAATTCGAGTTGGGGTTAGTATAAAAGACTCATCTAAAAATCACTGCTGCAAATGGATTATCAAAAGTCTAAACGCGTTTGACAAACACTGCTTTGATTGTTCAGTTAAAAGTAGGAGGTCTGTCACTGTCTACCGGTTCTAAGGTATCCGAGACTATACCTTGTTACGAAGCTAAAGCTTCGAAACGCTCAATAGAAATCAGGGACCAACCTGCCTAAGATGTCCCATGACTGGTTGAGACTTGAGAACGCTACAAGCACCCAAAGCAGTTTCCTCTTTAGCTTGCACATCTTGCAGGCTTGTAGTCAACAGCGGCATACATTCTTTGACTAATGAAGGATAGCGCTTTAGCATCCTCCCGAGCTTGTTTACGGCAACTCTGCAAAAGATCCAATAGGAATTACAAGACATCCACTCCCTCAGCAGCTTCATGACTGGTCTTCAGAAAACAGTGCATCCAAGTCCATGCAGTTTTTTCTCTCAGATGAAATACCTGGAATATCACGTGCAATGGACCGAACTACAAACGTACATGTCTTTGGCCTTCATCTCTATATTAAGTTTTCCTAGGTGCAGAATAAACATTTGTTCCGAAAATCAATACTACGTGGTACAGAGCAATCGAAACATGGATATGATAAGATTGAAATCACTGTACTCGGTGCATGCTGTTGTAGGTAAAGAGTTTCTTACGAGCGGACCGCAGAGTAGCTATGCAATGAAAGTTTGAGAAGGTCTTTGGATAATAGAGTCAAATGATGGGGTGCATTTAGCCCTCTGTAGTAACGATGATATCCTGCTTGTGAAGCTCGGAAGACATTGTGCAGATTCGCCTTTTCAACAAGCATCCACCAAGGTCTGTGAAATCAAAGAAGCGTTTCATGATTGCTTTAGATCAAAATCAGAAAGCCTCACTAAACGAACTACACTATTAGCAAGAGACACGTAGCCTAGTCGAAGAACTAAAAACGCAACTAAGAAAATCTAGTCTCAACAAGTGACGAATCTGTACAATGCTGGATATTTTTATCACAAAGTGCAGCTGATTCAAGCGTAAGCATCTCACCTTCTCCTGCTGGTCGCCTCTGCACCTGTGATGAGGTTGATTTTGGGTTCCGTGAGAGTCTTATCCTCAGCGTTCCATAAGGGACAGCTGTGGAGCCAATAGTTATAATCTATTGATCCTGCAAACAAAGAAAAGTTAACCTTATGCAGAACTTGCCGACTCCAACGTCATAATGCCACGAGCAGATGACGGCGAAAGATTGAAGTCAAAACTCTATACGAGCCTTACCATAATTGCCCGTGACATCCAACAAACCAACAAGCAACTTCAGTAGAATCGTATCATCCGCTCTCTCCTTTAGCATGTACCTGTACACCAGCAGTCACTAACCTCAGTCGACCCGAGAATTATACCAAATGGCCCGAGAACCACGAGCCATCATAACACTGGGAAATGTGGAGCTAGGTACTTCAAGGTGCAGGCGAGAGAAAAGTACTCAAAAGGTAGGACTTTTACTCGCAGGTTTTGTGCAGTGTTTCCGCAATCTCTTCTCTTAACTTTGAAGAACCAACATACGTTCCAGCCGCTCCAACAACACTCAAGGACTTCAAGTCAATCCCCTTGCTAAGAGAATGGTCGATGGTGTCTGGGGGAATCTCAAAATCGGGTAGGCAGGAACCGACTCCGTGCATACATCCTCCAAGGCGCAGAGCGATTACCCGTAACTGCTCCCGCTCCTGCCCTGAAGTAGTCAATAAGATACATATTAAGCTTCACTAAGCTCATGAAGAAAGGAGGTTTTTGGCACATAAATGCCTAACAAAGCCGAATAACTACCAACAGAAACGCTTGATAGACCCATTACCAGACGGCTTGGATCGGACAACATCATGGACAATCGATCCCAGATCAGCTAGTGAATCCCTTAGGTGCAGGTTTAATATCTCCTCCACGAATGCCACCTCGTCAGCGTTTGGAATGTGCCATGTAGGACCGCTTCCCTCTTCTGGAGCATCGCTACCACTCGTACTATACCATTCCTCGATGTCAAGATGAGATTTTGTGCTGGGCTTTGTTCTGCGTGAAAAGACATAAGTTCAATATTAGAAACTTGCAAAAAAACTCTTTAGATATCCTAAGGGTTGCAGACCTATTTCGTACCGTTATTAATGTATATGTTGTGAATTAATCTCAAATTCAGAACATGATTGTAACTAATGTAAATTGTACTCAAGGTTAGTTATAGAAGGTAAATAGTAATTTACTATAGGGTTACCTTACCTTTTTGGCCAAGGAATCACAAACCACTATGGTTTAGAATTTCGGATTTGTGTGTCCAATTCAAAATTCTACATGAAAATTTATATATTGCTATTCAGTCAATAAAGCAATGAAGTCAGAGAGTACATCTTGCCAGTGATTATTCCCTCAAGTATTGATCACACATGTGAGCTGTTAATCTGACAGCTCAAGCTCAAGATTATTAAGATGAGAGGGTGGTGATATCAATCTAGATGAATTCATGTTGAAGTTTGGTTCAAGGTGGGGAATGCTACATGGAGAGTTCAGACCTCAGGAAAATTGCTCAGAATCTACCTAAGGGTTAGATTGAGTGTGAGCAAGCTATGGCAATTGCAAGAGAGTCCACATGACCTGCTCCTGTAGAGACATCATCTAGAAGTGATCCATATGGATCACATTCACACATTCATTTTCAAAAGGTTGTGGGCCCACAATCGGGTAAAGAGATTGACAAAGTTGAGAAGTTGAACACACTCAACTATAGAAGATGGTCCCCGAACATGGAAGAGATATTGAGATTGTATGGATACTGGAAATACTGTAGTTCTCCTCCAGACAATATTGAGCAGAGCTTTGCTGTCGAGATGTTTGAACATAAACACCTTATCACTTTGACGTTTTTAAACGATACTCTCAACAATGCCAACCTTGAGATGTGAAAGATATTCCATATTCATGGGATATTTGGTCCAAAATTTGTGAGCAAAATCGGGTTATTTGCATATGGAAGATTAAGGTGGGCAAAGATATCTACCTTGAAGCTTCATGATGTGATAGGTCACATGGCTAAGTTTCATTCATGTTTTACTAGGATAGGTGAATCAAGGTTGATTGTTCCTCCCCACTTCAGGATTGTACATCTCTTTGCTAGCCTATCTCCAAAGTATGAGCCTAATATTCTATCACTTGATTCTTTTCCTGATGAACAAGTGTCATGGGACTATTCATATAACAAGATAGTCACATGTGCTACTAGGTTTAATAGAGCTAGTAAAGAAGTTGCTTTTCTTGCTGGAAAAAGGAAGAAGTGGGACAAAAGAATGGTACACAAGGGACTCATTACTGCTACTCCTATGGTGAGAGATGCCACTTGAGCTTCAAGTACGAAAAGATATCCAAAAAAAACACAAATACTTCCAAAGCTAATCACAAACCCGAGGAGCACAAGAGAGTGGTGAACAAAGAGAGCCAACTTGGTTGAGGAAGTTTCTTCATATGATGAAAAGAGTGATTTTAGGAACATGAGTGTTGAGAGGAAATGGGAGAAAGTGAAATATCGAGGTTGATACTTGGACTCGACCTGTAGTTCTCATAAGAGATTAATCTATTTAAGAGCATAAAGAAGTGTTGAGATATGTAGAAAGTCGGAATGGTGATGAATGTACAATCCTTGGAGTAGGAACTGTCCATGTGACTTTTGTTGGAGGAGAAAACAAGGACAAGTATACTTTAATACTAGAGAAAGTCAGATATGTACTTGATTTTGTTAGAAACCTGATGTTAGTGAACAAAGTCACAATTGCAAGTTTTGATGCACATTTTCGGGTTTGAAGGGAGTCTTGCACCACAGAGAAGGATGGACAGGTTGTTTGCAATGGAATTACCCATAGTAACGTGTTCAGATTGCTAGAGGTGAACCATAAGAAATTTGAGAAAGCTCATCTTTCATATGAAAATGCCATGAAGTTGTGGCATAGAAGGTTGGGTCATCTTTTTGAGTCTAACATGAAACTCTTACAACAAATGGTGGGAGTACTCACTATACCAAAATGACATGCACTCTGTGATGCTTACACTCAAGGGAAATTACACAATGCATTTTTTCCCAAGAAGTCATTGCAAAGATCTGAGGAGCTCTTGGAACTCATACGTTCAAATGTATGGGATAAGATACATCACAGGTCATTACTACAAGGTGCACACTATTATGTCAATTTCGTATATAACAAAAGTAGAAAGACTTTTCTGTACTTATTGAAAAGCAAAGACAATGTGCTTGAAACATTCAGAGTATGTTGCTTTTCTAGAATGCAAAGGGATAGTGTTAGATGTGACAACTAGAGACAATCTCTCACAAAATGGAATTGCTAAAAGATTACATAGAACTCTACGAGAGAATGCATTGAGCATGTTACAACATGCACAATTTGAGATGCAATTTTGGGATGCATCTATCAATGCTGCCAACTCTATCAGAAATCGAAGTTTCACAACAACATTGAACATCATAACACCGAAAGAAACATGGAATGGTATGAAACCTGATTTTACCATGTTGAAAGTGTTTGGTTGATGAGGAGAGTACTTGGAAAAAGAAATATGATAGAACCATTACACAAGCAATATATACTACATCTGTTTTATATATATGATTTAGCCATTAACATGTACGGGTGATAATAGAGAGGACCATCATCACAAGCAAACAATAATATTCATGAGATAATTGATCTTGAAAGTGGAGAGAAAGTTCTACCTGAAGTGGATTTGGGAGAAGAAGTAGATGGACAACCTAATGCTAAATTGGAATCTTTTTCAATGAAAATTTATGTCACAAGTACCGGGAAGCATGGCAAATATCAATTGGGATATTTACCATGCTTCATTTCTTGGAACCTAAGCATTAGGTTAGGTTCCAAAAAAAATGATGATTTTTAAGAAATTGCTCATAGAAGATCCTATAGACACAAATTTCAAATTCAGAGGTTGGGGATTGCTTCAGATACATATAATGTATCTATACAAAATTATATTGTCATGAAGGAATCTATATGCTTCTGTATATGATGAACCTTCATCATATATTGAAGCATAAGGAAGAAATGGGAGCAAAAATATCTTAACACAAAAATTTCACATGGGAATTTCTAGATTTTCCATCGCGAAAAAAGATCATTGGATGCAAATAGGTCTTCAAGGTGAAATGACGAGCTACTAGTGAGATTATGAAATACAAGGCAAGATTAGTTGCCAAGGGATACAATCAATAAACTAATATTGATTACCATGAAACATTTACTTCAGTGGCAAAATATAGTTCTATTCGAATGCTGACAGCTCTAGCATCTAAGAATAATTAGGAGGCAGAGCAACTAGATGTGAAGACAACATTCTTGAATGGAGATCTAGAGGAAAAAATTTATATAGATATACCATACCTCTATTCCACATCAAATAGAAAAATTTGCTTACTCAAGAATGCTTTGTATGGACTCAAGCAAGCCCATATGAGTTGGTACCCTAAGCTTGATACTGATTTGAAATTGCAAGGCTTCAAAAGAGCACATTTAGGCTTGAATGTCTACAACAAAGACGAAGAATTGTACATAATAATATATGTGGATGATTTGTTGTTAATGAGTAAGAGCTGTGAAGAGTGTAATCTCTTATCTTTGCTCCATTTTCGAAATGACAATATTTTGTCATGTGAAATTTTTAAGCATCCACTTTGTCAAAAATAGAAAAGAAAGATAGATTCAATTGAGGCAAACCAATTACATTGAGAGGGTTCTATGTAGATACATGATAGAGGATGGGTTCTCCTCGCTTGGAACATGGCTGGAAGGTAAAAAAAGGAGATGTATGAAACTAGCAAAGAAACCATTGAAGACTTATAGTTCATGTATCAAAGTGCCCTAGGTTCCCTCATGTTTGCAATGGTTTGTACAAGACCATACATAGTTCAGGTAATGGGAGCTCTAGCCAGATACACTAATTGTCGTACTTCAACATATTGAAAATGACTCAAGAGAATACTTAAGTACTTGAAAGGCACTCTAGGTATGTACTTGGAGTCCACCAAGTTATGATCTAAATCTGCTCTTTAAAGGTTTTTCTAATGTTAATTAGGGTGACGATTTGGACAATAATAGATAGATACATTAAAAATTACCTGTTTACTTTGCACGTTGGAGTTATAAGTTGGGGAAACAAATAACAGAAATCAATAGCATTGTCCAAAACAAAAGTTAAAATCATGGCTTTTTCACTAGCTACTCCAGCGCTGATTTGATTCAAAAGTATATTGAATGAACTAGATTTTTTTCAACAAACTCTAACAATAATGATGTGTCATAACACTCTAACTATTGCTCTCACAAAAAACCCTGTTTCTCATACTCGTACTAAACATATCTCTATACGAAAAAAATAAATAATAATTAAACGAGTTTAATGTCCACCTGAAGACATGACTTAGTAGTCATGTCTTCAGTTCCATGTACTAACCAAAGCACTCTTAAAAGAAAGATGTGTAAGAAGTATGGGTCTATTTTTGCCTCTTCATTAAATGGAAATGATGTGAATTAATCTAGGTCAAACCACAGTTGTAGCTCAATAAAATGTAAATTGGACTGAAAGTTAGTTATACAAGTTAAATAGTAATTTACTTCAGGCTTAGGTAAACCATAGTGGCTTGCGACTCCTTGGCCACAAGGTAACTATCTTTGTGGCTAAGGAGTCACAAGCCACTATGGTTTACGGTTTCTGATTTATGTGTTCAAGTTCAAAATTGAACATGAAAGTTATACATATATTGTTCGGTCGGTAAAGCAGTCAAGTAAATCATCTTGCCAATGATCATTCCATCTCCATCCAGTATTGATCACACTTGTGAGTTGTCGGATTACTGAGATATGGGAATGATGATAACAATCTAGGTGAATTGAAATTAAAACTTGGTCCAAGATGGAAGGCGTTACATTGAAAGTTCTTAACTAAAGAACATTGCTCAGAATCTACCCAAGGGTTAGATGGAGTGTAAGGAAGCTTTGGCAAATGCAAGAGAGTCCATATGGCCTGCTGTGGTAGAGATTATCTAGAAATGATCCATATGGATCACATTCACATACTCATTTTCAAAAGTATACAAAAGAGCTTCTTACATTGGGTGTATGTGTAAACCAATCAACCATGTAACTTGGGCAGATATGACACACCTGCAGAAGAGTTGTGGATAGTAGTGTAACATGCTTCCGAGAAGAGAGCTCAGTAGACTGTTACCTGCTTCATTTACCTGAGCGAGAAGCACAACAATAATGCAGTAAGGAATTGACTATAGCTTCCACATGTGACAATGTTATCACCATTTGGCCAGAGGGCATTGCCGTATGGAGAGCTATACTACCATGGTGAAGCCACCTAAAAGAGTACAACAAGAAGTCTAACATACAATACCTGAAACTGCATACAATAAAGCAACGACACCAGTGAGTGCAACGGAAAATAAAATGAGAGAGCAAATGAAATTTTTTCTGAACTATATACGTATGGAAGCTGAAGTCTTTACCTTTGAGCTAGGTGCATCAAACGCTGCTCCTATGACTTGCAATAGAAGATTCTTATGCTGCGTTAAAGCTGCTCCTCCGAACGTGACAGACGTTGATAGAACATTCAATTGATAGCTTACAGTTATCTCAAGCGCTGGAGAAAGCCCCGCCTGGACCAACAACGTCCGTGTCCCGCATCCAGTAATTTAGTATTAATGATCCTACCAACTAGAGCAGTGGATAGGCATCATGTAAAATAATCATAAAAAAATAAGCTGCTGAGTTTAGGTTTTAAAACTTACCTTGAAATTCTCGTAAGATTTCTTATTACTACTTGCACTGAAGCCAGTACATGGCGCTTCAATAAGGGAGGAGACGATGGAGTTCATGATGGGTTTAACAAGCTGCAGAAGGGCCAGAGAGGGGTTTGCGATCACCACGCAAGAGCAGAGGACTCCGATTTCGTCAACAGCTCCAGGAAGAATGTTGCTGTTCACAAATTTGGCCACCTTTTTGAGGGCCTGTTATACAAAGTACCTGTTAGCTCATCATACTACAACGAGTGATGCTCCAACATAACATCCAATCAGCGTTCATTCACTTTCTGATGTGTACAAAGTATGACATTATCATGTTGTCTAACACAGCATAAGTCTGTAGTGTTCTCAATTCTACAGTAGGATATAGAAACACTGAATGGAGCAGAAGAAAGATGTTATATATCAAGTGTAAAGTTGGGTATACGAATTAAGTGTCAACCTCGTTATAGACAGAAGTCGTTGCTTTCTCGAATAGTAGGATCAGAAGAGATGAGTAATGCGATCCTTCTTCCATCAGAAATCCATCGTCGGACTCCACCTCACTAACATTCCAACGAAATCACCAGATTCAGAGTGATTACACTCTATACAACGAAGCACAATTCAAGCAGTCGTGTCTACTTCAACTTCAATCTCCAGCGAATTCCGTAAGTGAGCGACAGATTTATGTGAGAGAGAGAGAGAGAGAGAGAGAGAACCATTCTAACCATGAAACATACTTCGTCAATCGGGTCTAAGAGCAGATATACTTACGAAGATTGAGAGCTTGGTTCCAGATTGACGAGGAGCGTGAAGAGACGTTCAAGGAAATTACCTACCCACTCCGACCAGTCAATAGGAAAAGTTCCACCCGGTCCGGAGTCTTTGCTTCCCAAGACTGTAATCTGCAGAAGAAGTGAAGAGATGAAGACTTCAGAGATATTCCTTATTGCTATGTTCTCAAATTCAGTCGCGTATCCAAATGCAAATCCAAGCAGCTTCTAGGTTCATATACGCTGACTTTAATACGACGAATTGAGCAGATTCCCAACGTCGGAACTTACACTTGAAAGAACTGAGCAGTACAGTTGCAGGGTTGCCAAAGTCTTTGGTGGGTCATTGGCGTCGAGTCCCAACAGCGTAGTAAACATTGCGACAGCCAAGGTACTCCGACATTCCTTCAGGGAAACGTCAAGGCCGGACATGACCTTATCAACTGCGGTGTCTATCTCAGCAGAAACAACCTGGGACGAACTTTCTTTGGCAGATGCAATTAACAGGGCTCGCGCCGCGAGAGCAAGTGTTGTCAATGAAGATTCTAACTGATGCGTCGCAGTTATCTGTGAAAGAAATAAGCAAGATATCAGACACAAGCTCACATGCACCTCAGAGGGTTGACTTTCTGAAGAAATAGTGCAACATGCTTTTGACAAGCCGCCAACCATGTGACGGAAAAAAATAATTTTTCAAAGATACTTACAGTGTCCATGGCCATTTGGAAGCAAGACACGATAAGTGGGAGAACTACATATGGTTCTAAGTAAGTCAGTCGAGCTGCCACGTTGGCAGCACAGGCTGCAAGAGACCCATTCTTGCTATATTGCCCCCTTTCTACTAAGCGCATGACCACTTTCACGAAAGCCACTCTTTCTTCAGGCCCCAGAAAATGTGCGCATTCAACTGCATCCTCAGCCCTGACTCTGAGTCTGCACACCACTGCATCTAATTGAGTAAGAAGGAGAATGAAAATCAAGAAGTAAAACACCTACAAAACCACGAAATAACTTGTGAAAAATCCAGGTCCCGGAAAACGGAAAAAAACTACCAAGATGGTGAAAAGGTGTAGGCCCAGTTTATGGGAGACACGTACAGATGTTCACTAGCTAAGCGCTTCATGAAGTAAAACACCAGATTCCGCAAGAAGCTTTCAAGGGAGATAGTCCACGAGCCTCCATTCGACGGATGATAATACCTGGATGAGAAACGACACTTTAAAATTGCGTCTAGAGACCCTGGTGGAATGGACAGATACAGCCGAAAGGAAAAAGAAAAAAAAGGATATTTTCAGTAGGAAACTACAGAGTACAGGCCACTTACTGCTCTAAGTAATCTACTAGGCATTCCAAATGCCTAAGAGTAGACCCGCCAGGGATGATCATATACACCTGTAACATTGCAAAACCCTTCATAAATTGATAGATCTGCTGGAGAGGGAAAATTAACAGTGCAACCAACTAGCGGAAAACCGTGTAGTTCCGGCTTACATCAGAGAACCAAAACATACATGATTAATTCGTAGAATGAAATCGGTGAACTTACAATAGACCTGGCAAGAACATCCGGACTGGAAGGCATCGCAAGGGTATAAAATGCAGCTGCCACTTCACGAGGCAATCTTCGATAGATTGGGGCCCACGGACTAGACTTCCCCACAGGTACCTATAAGAAGAAGGAAAATACCGTAAACCTACAATGGAACTGTCAACGCTCAAATCTTACAATACTCGAATGCTCCTACGGAACTTTAAGTGCCCACTACTACACAGACATTCTAACATTTCAATACTCCAAGTTTGCTGCTTAAGAGAAATGAGGCTCCCAAGAGGAAAGCAGTTCAATAACCTACCTCAAATGTTCTCAAAAAGAGCATATACAGTGAAGGCAAGAACAGCTCCCACTCTGACGTCTTCATTACTTGATGCTTGATGCAGCGACTCAGTAATGAACCCCATTGCATGTTCCAATAGTTGGAATAAGGCAACTTCTCCCAAAGATCGATACACTCTTTCACCCACTCACTGAAAGCATAGGGCAGTATAATAAAACTTGCAGTGCCAGAAGAATGAATATCGTGATTGATTCTAACTCAAGAGATCGGTATAACAAAGCAATGAAAGTACTTGAAACTGTACCTGTTGAATAGACTTGGTTTCCTTTCTAACTTATGCTGCGCAGTGGGGAGGAAAAGAGAAAGAAAACCCGCTGCTTCGAGGGCTGAATTGTGTGACATATCCTCCAGTGCTGGTCTGCAACAAAAGAAAAGGACATTTCATTACGTTACAATACGTTAGAGACCACAGTTCAATCTTTGTAAAAAAGAAAAACTTTGTACAGTACTCCTGCACTTTGTGGCAGCCATCCAAACAACCAGGAACAACTCACACTGAATTTCATAAATTGTTGATTTATTTTGATCATGCTCTTGTCTTTCGTTACAAAAACCGAGATGCACGTGAAAGTGATCAAAAGTAAACCACTAAACAGAAAGGACAACATAAATTGATAATTTGAGATAAAACGCTCTGACCTGAACTCATTCCAAATTTCTGCTGAAGATCCTGGGGAGAAGAATCTTCGACAACTTCGAATCAGGTGGGTTATAGTGCTCAAATGACTTCGTTTTAGAACCCAACCCTCGTATGAATGCCGCCTGCAAAAGCAAAACAAACAGCGTCAGCAATTGCTGTTTGTCCAAAACAGCAATTTAGATGAAAAGTATGGAAAGGCAATCCACAAACTACTTTCCTAGCACAAATTAACGGAAATTGTTGGCCAAACTGATGAACTATACCAGAGAAGCGTTCTTCAATACAGAACGTCAAAGGCCAAACAGAAAAAGGGAAAAGAAGATGTACGTGCCATTGTAACATAAAGCGGTGTACCTTTCAAAATGCACGTTGAGAAGTAGCTCATAGAGTGGGCGCCACTCGATATTCAATGTAAGCTTATGGCGGTATTTTCTCAATATCCTCGTCAAGCAACTGCCCCAACGGTGCTGTAAAGTATTCGACGGTTGATTACAATCTGATCCGTCACTAATAGAGAAACATGCGTAGAATGTGCAGGTTTTCAATCATTAACACAAGTTTCAACGCTATAAAATACTCTGAAGACTTGATTCACAGTTGAAACGGAAATGTTTCGGAGAGAACTCTGAATTTCATCTAAGAACAATGAATGCCAGAAAAAAATGATATAAGACCAAATGCTACCTGAACGTAGAGACTGTCAGATGAGCATAGTATCAACTTGAGAACCACTGACGTTAGGTCTTCCAGATCCCCAATGGCAATGTCGCTCTTGACCTTCAAGTATCTGAAAGGCCATACCACGTGAAAGAACAACTTCAGTACAGTTGTTACAAGACAGACACACGATTGCCGATTGGTAATTGCCAAACCGAGCGCTTTCAATAGTAGGAATGATAAATAGATGTAGACAGATGTTCCTTGACTTCACCCAAGATGTAAGAGGAGGAGCCTGCATCCACCAGATATTTTGAGGACAGCAGAAAGCCTTGGAAACTTCTCTCCTTTAAGAGACTTGAAGCTAGTAACGAAGTTTTCTCGGCGACTAAGGCCTTCAACCGAATTCTCCATGACAACCAGTACAGGGGTGAAGATGATTGAATATGATAAGCACAGCTCCAATACAGACATTCAAAGCGAAGAAACCTGACAAGCTCCAGTATTGAGCAGATCTAATATGTATTTTGTTTCGGACAAGGCTTGATACAAACGCAACACAGTCTTTAGCGGTAACAAGTCCAAAAGGTAAAAAAGGATGGTAACAAAAGTAGAACCTGCATGGACCACGAGGTTAGCAAACGCAGTATGCAGAAACGAGAGCAGAAGCACACAAAACGCCCAGTCCCGAGTAACATGCATGAAACATTGTTGTAGTATAAGAACGCAAGAAACTTAATGTAAAGAGTGGACAATAGTAAACATAACTTCCAAGTTTAAATCAATGAGAATTGTAACAATATAATACTTGCAGGAAGACAAGTGCGTTGCGGACTAGTCTGTTGATGCTTACAGAAATCCCGGAACTATCAACAACCGTGTAGAGGTGAGCATCAAGGCACCACCGCTCCCGTCTAACTTCATCGGCGGCGTTGAACTATTTTCCTTTCAACGTTTACTGCAATAGATTCTCGCGTCCCGTTACTTGCGAACCCCAAATACCGTTGGCTAGCACGAGAATCAAACAAGAGAAACAATACAGAACGAAGCAGTAAACTAAGAAGAACATATTTTCAACGGCAAATAGAAGTTTAGACTGGAGCAAGTATTAGAAGTATGTGTATATGGAGTGTGCTAATGAATGGACACAGATCTGCTATGTGTATTCTTTTGATCTAATATGTCTACTTCATTCGCTTGTCACTTGCGCTACAAAGTGATGTACATCGCAACGTCTTTAATCAATGACAGTCGTAGGTGGTAAACTCGGCCTCATATGAATGCCTTTCAGCAAGTGCATTCTCTCAAAAAATCATAAATCTGGAAAACAAATTTCCGTGCGTATAAGCGATAAAAAGCACCCTATTTCCTATTTGATTGTTTCTTCCAGCGCTTATCAGAAGGAACATGTTCTTCAAGAGAGCTATCTTCATTGTCCTTCTCCTCGAACAACAAGTCCATATCAAAATTTGGGTCCCAGCTGGAAGTTCATTCGTAAGGAGAAGTAGCGGATCAAGCCATGTCAGGAGTAAAATGGCATCAGGAATAGAATGGCACCAGATTTAACCGCAAGAGGCTCCAGGTAGTGTTCAAATCGGATGAACTTACAAAAGAGCCAACGATCTGGACAGGTCCTGTCACAGGGATGATGCGACATCAGTTACCAGAATCGTTCGACTTTACTTCTTTTATGTTCCTAACAGTTCTTCAATTTATGTGTGAGCTTGAAGCTAGATCAAAATGTAAGCATAATCCATTCTAAACCACTCAGCTTGGCCAACTCATATCCTTGATACTAATGGTCATAAGGTGCGGACAAAACTTGCGTCCTAGCCTTCTGTGAGAGTAAAGCCTATACTAAACGTAAAGGAAATAAATACTCCAACTGATGGCCCGCTTTAATTTGAGCCGCGGAGGAAGGGGATCGCTTGTTCAGATTGAGCAAGACATGGTCTGCTATCCTCATGGCCTGTGAGACCACACAAGACCTCGAGGTGAATCAGAATGGAAAGAGTGTGTTCCAACCTACACACTTTTGGATGATAACCTGACATGATGATAGCTTCTTTGTGCTGTATTCCTCAAATCCAACTGGAAGTTGGAAACTATAATCGATCATAAATCTCCGAAAGTATGTGTCTGCAACTCCACTACTGAACATACCAACTCTTGTTCTGTTTCTTGTTATAATCGCCAGACCAAATCCAGGCCTGGCACGTTACACGTCGTCAATTTAGGGCTGAACTTCCTCCTTTTGAATGACAATCTACCTCATTAAACACACAAAGTTCTTTCCATAAGATGCCAACATAAACATAAAGGCTACAGGAAAGAGTAATAACACGTTATCATAGAATGCATGGAAGGTCTGAGTTCTTCCTCTGCAGACTCAGACGAGGTTTCCAAATATACGATCAACGAAAACCAAGTCTTAAGTTGATCTGAAAAGTTCTCTTTAGTTCTAGACTGCTCCGGCTTTACGACTGAAGTTTACCATATCAAAGAATCACACGACTATTTCAATGAAACGGCAGTTAAGGTCTCTCACAGGCAAAAGAGGAAATGGACGTGAAAGACAGATGGTTACCCACTTCCAATCAACAACACAGAGAAGGGAAACATGTACAATTAGACATTTCAATTCTGGTTTCAACGGGATAACTTCAACAGAATAGCAGGTCTGAATTTCTGAACAAACTTCTGAATCCTACAGTTGCAATCACTCGGAAAAATGACTGATTAGAATTCAAACATGTCAGACTAGTCGAGGACTGTACTAACTACCAGCCTAACATAGCCTGACAACTGTTAACCCTGAACCCTGCTTAAGAGATCTTGTCATATTATTGACACTCCAAAATAGAAAACAATGCATGCATCATTTCGTGAACAAAATGTAGTAGGTGCAAATCTCCACATTTAGTTCCATAAGAGGATCGGTTCTACGTCAGCCTTAAGAGTCAGTCATCTTCCAAACTGTAACATGAGCAACATTACAGTAATCCAGTTTATGCTAGTATGCCACGTAGTTTACACTAATAAAAACAAGAACAAACTATCCACCCTCAGCAACCCGTTCAACTTGAGATTCGAGCAATTCACTGCAGCCAAACTTATCAACGAGGATGACGATAGGGAGAATGCATCGAATTTGGTGTCACAACCACCTATAAGAGAGAGGTTGTCTGATTGGGGAAAGCGGGTGACGTTTCTTCTACAAATTATTACCAGCTTTCTTCAAATCTAAAACTTTCCACCAGAGTACAGGTTGAAGGGAGGGAACTGACGTGTTGATAAGTGGGCACAACTGGACTGTGGCCAGCCGTTTGAAGTGATCATCGGGTTGCCATTCCTCCTTGAGTCCATGAACTAATTGTGAAAATCGACGCCGTTCATCCGAAACCAGCTCGGCCACTGGAGGTGGCAGCCATTTGTTATGGAGGTTCATTTTTCTATTCCGTCCTTCCTTCATATTGCCTCCATCCTTCATTTTGTCACCCTCGCCTATTGACATGAATCTTCTCAGTTGCTCTCAGATCCAGTACACATGATATCTGGGCAACACTCACTACCGATTTGATCCCACTTTATTTGAGTCCAGCCCAGGCCGCTCTTAGCACGGCTTGCAACGACGGCATCAACATCGATGCCCGTTGTAAACACTGTCGAAGTCAAGCATCGACCGACAGACCGACCGACTTCAAATCGCTGACAGCCAGCCAGCCAGGCAGCGTGCCCGAACTTGAGCTGGAGCTTGTGCCTGCCTGGGCCTTGGCCTGCGTTGCTGAAACCAGCAACACCTCCTTCCCCTCCCGTCTTAAGTATCTTCTCCCTCAGCTACCACAACCAACAACCTCCGGTGGCCATGTAGACGAGGCATTAAAATGCAGGCAGGCAATCATAACATGTTATCTTCTTCTGCGCCTTCCTCACCGGAATCTGGGAGACCGTGAGAGGAGGGGAGGGAGGGAGGGAGGGGAAGAGAGAGCACAGGTTTTGTTTTGACTCCGTAGTCAGTCGTTTGACAAATGCGATCAGAACAGAATGTGGTAGTGAGCCCCAGCCAGGCACGGCAGAAGACCGGAGAGTAAAAACAAGCTTCCGTTGTTGTTTGTTTCCGCGAATAGATGACGATGATGATGATGGATGATGCCCACGACGAAGCACAAGAACGGTCGCAAGGAAGGAAGGAATGGAGGGCCAGTGAGGGAATGAGGAATGAGGGCAGTCCAGAAGAAAGCTTCAAGTCCAATCTTCTCTCCTCCCTCTTTCCTCTCTCCTCAACGTCTGTGTCAGTCCAAAGAGAGAGTTCGTGAAGTGATCCGATCGGATTGGCAGCTGAAAATGCTCGAGTTTATGTAGTGGTGGGTGGCAGTGGTAGGGTGCCGAGAAAAGACCGGGGAGCAACCAGAGCACATACGAGGGTGAAGAGAGCGAGCGAGAGAGTAAACTCGGCGATGGAGGGAGCGAGAGGCGAAGTGGTGGAGTCAGTAAAACCATATGATGCCCATCGACCAGGGGTTCAGCGAGGCATATTTACACGCGATCTCAGTTCGGAGTTGTTGGCGCTTCTTCTTTCTATACTTTTATAATTCTCTCTCTCTCTCTGTGTTATCTCGGCGACTCAGTCCCACTGCTCATCGAAAAAGGCCTCCATTTCGTACTATTGGGGCACATTTTTCGCCGCTTTAACTCCATTTCCACACTAATTGCCTACCTCATCCACGATCTGGCGAGTAAGATTTGCAGCATCGTCAACCGGTCTGACGTCTCACTACGTTCCTTGAACTTCCTTCCAGTCGTCAACCTCCTGATCATAAGTGGGAGGTATAATCCAGGTTTGGTTAGTGTGTAAGAATTGTTGCCGTTTTTGGGAGGAACTTCGTGATGCGGTCGCCTCAAATTCAAGGACCTCAAATATCTAGGATATTACAAAAGAAATCCGTAATGCTAGATATAAAACGTGTAGGTGGAGTGTAGTTTCTTTTAGTGGGCGTATGCTTTGTAAGTGGCTTGATTTACGTAAGCTAGCTGAATTAGCTTTGCTTCTCAATCGGTGCACCGCTTTCACGTTTTTATTTGACAGCGTAAACTATCAGGCACATGCTTATCATATACCAAGCATGATGCAACTCACAGGCTCTTCTGTCTGATGTTGTCTAGCTATCCATCGACTAATCGAATGTCTCACATTTCATGCCTTGAAGGGTGCGTTGAGTACATCAATCGTACGTAAAAGTATACTGAACGGTAAGCACATATTAAAATGTTGGTTTGAGCACTCACCGGAAATTCTAAAAAGACAATCATCTGATTGGGGGGACATTGTCGTTTCATATTTGACGGATGGTAATCATTGATCATTGCTGTATTTGGTCATTTTTCTATATTGATTTTGAATAAGACGGGAAACCATCTCAAAGTATTTTATATGAGTATTTGTATTTTAATATATATTCTTTTGAAACTATTAGTCATAGGCATTTACGATAATATTTCCTCTTAGTAGATTTTCAGTGTGACTAGAAGGGAAAGGATCCAATGTATGAATGTAAAAAATTATATGGGAGATGACAAGCTCCTAGATGGAAATTACACATAGAATTATGCTTGTGTTTCTTTTAAAAATAACACAAGCATGTTTGTCTACACAAAAGTTAGTGAAATCAATTACAAAGTTATGATGAGATTACTTGTTTCAGGTTATCCATATCAGTGAAGTATTCTGATGACATGATCACGTACGATCTAATTTCGTGATCTTGTATAGATATTACTTGAAGTCTCTTGTGAAGGGACCTTACGATTGGTTTTTCTGGTCGGTAAATCGTATAACCCAAGGTGATAACCACCATGTAATCTTCGTGTTATAGATGTGATCGGTGATTGACAACCAAAGGAAGTAAATATATAGACAGCTTTCAAAACCTGAAAGTGATCACGGCACCAAGTTCATTACAATTCACACCAAGTACAAGATAATTCGGCTCTTAAATTATAATCTATACAAACAAAAAGCCACCATAATAAGATACGAATGACGTCGAGATATATACGAGGGACGTCGATATAGTATCATTTCCCTTACAGGTATTATTACGACATACGAGAGATGCTTTACCACGGGAGGTACGACATGAGTTCCCATCTTTTTCCTCTTTGGCTACTGATTGGACTAGGGGTCTACAATCTATCTTGGTGGACCGACATGAGACTATACATTCACTCTTAGTGGATCCGGTCATTCCTCGTACTACTAGAGCTCGTCTACGCTCTTGCTCGGGTAAGGGTGTAGGCTCGTGGATCTTGGCTCGACCATGCATCAGGGCTTTCCGACTAACACCAGCTACTTTCTCCACAACGATGAGGTTCCGTCTTGGCTTGGTCCATCCATCTACATCTTCATTACTCACATGTGAGTGTGGTATCACTTTAGATGCAGCATTCGGAGGGTAGAGCATAGCTACCCATGATGCCATTAGGGATGTGGTGTTTGATATGGCGCGAGAGGGTGGATACCTCACATGGAGAGAGCGTTGGTATGCCTTGCAGTCGACTAGGGTTAGGGCATATATGTACTTGGTTCGGGAGGACCAGGTCACTGTGGCTGATGTGGTGGTTACCGATCCTACTAGAGACACAGTTTCAGAGGGCGTGATCACCCATCCTCCAGGAGGGGCGGCGAGTGGAGCGGCAGTTGCTAAGGTCTCCAAGTATAGAGGTATGCAGAGAGGTCACCTCTTTGTTCCTCTAGCTTTGGAGTTATATGGAGCTATGGACACCGACTTCGACATGTTTGTAAGGGAGTGCACGAGAGCCTACCATACTAGGCGACATGGGGTATCACTCTCTTTAGCTTACTATATAGCCTATTTTAGGCAGCGTGTTTGCATTGCTCTACAGAGAGCACTAGCTGGTGTAATCCATAGGAGAGCAATCACGTTAGGTGATGCTTCTTCGGATGCTCCTATTGTTTGTAGACCTTTTGACTTGGATAGTTCAAATATCTTAGGTGATGTATGACATATTTCCCACTGTGATACTATTGGGGCCTAGCCCCATGTTACCGGTTTAGTTCCATCCTTGTACGATTTGATGGGGTCTTCCCATCCCTTTTGTTATTATACTTTCTCGGTCGATCCGATTGAGGTTCAGAGAGTTCATGTGTTTGACCGGTTGACAAAACTCTCATAAATCTGAAATCAAGTTAGCCTCTATATATCCGAAAACATTCAGGTCAACATGTGAGTGTTCCTTTTGTCAATCAGAGTTGTTGTCTTCAATGTATTCCCATCAAAAGTTAGAGGGAACAATGGACTTTTGGAATATATACTTCTCTAATGCAGCCACGCTGCATTAGAGAAGGCATTCTTGGTGTTTGTGTGAATTCTGCCCGTTACAGAAAATGTCCAAGGACAGTTGGTTAATTGGTTGAGTCTCTACTTCTGCAACACGGTATTCCGGATTCAAACCTTCTTGTTGAGGTGTGGGGGTCACTCTGCATATGTGTGCGGAAGAATTGCAGTCTACTTCGATGCGGCCCATGACCTTGTGAACCAAGGTCGCTGGTTAAGACCGCATTCCGAAGGGCTTCCCGCGGGATCTCCTAGTGGCACCCATTTAGTAATGTTCCACCAAAAGAAAAAAAGAAGTCTTTAAATTAGTGGATAGAACTCAAACAAAGCACGAACGTGAGCGTTGTCGTTCCAGTGAAGACATGATGATAAATTGAAACACATCGAAATCTTTGATCCTTATTTTTCACTTTCTTTCCCAATTGGAGGGCGTAATTCGTCTCTCAGTTTTTTGGTATTACAGCGTTACTTACAAGATAGAAGGGTAAGTATTATAATATAATAAATATGGTAAGTATAAGTAATCTGCTAAGCGGATAGAATTTTTGTTGTACCATGTGAGTACGAAATAATAGTAGTAACTGTGAGCAGGTAACGAAATACCTACCACTAAGAATCAGGGTCTAAAAAACAGCTGCTCTCAATTGACAAAATGGTCACCACCTCCTCGTTTAAATACTAATAGTTGGACATGTTGATGCCAGTCACTTTTTCAACGCTTGATATCCATGGTGGCTTATCATTCATGAACCTATTTATGACTAAGCTTATCTTCTCTAGAGTCACCCCTATCGTACCTGAATCTGATCTGCCTACTAGATGTACGTTTGTTCAATTATTCGAACCACAAATATATCCAGTTCTCTAATCTGTGCTGAAATGTTTTTCTCTTGTTTCCATTTGTACATTCTGGTTACGTCGTCGTGGAGAATTTGTTCACCAATCATAACTTGCACGCTCCATAACAATAGCAGTTTGAAGATGTGGAAATTTACCGGGCTATAAAACACTCCTAGCTTTGAATAGATTGTAAACACCCTGGAACACACTGGGACGCAACACAATACGAGGAAATAAAATCTGCAAACTAAACAATGCACGCAAAGAATGGACAAGGTACCCACAGTACTTGCTCGCATGAATGCAGCGGAAGAACGTTACCGAGGTGTAAAACTGTAAGTACTTGCTTAACAAGAATGAATGAATGAATAAACTTCAACGAAGTTCATCATTGCTATGGGCGACCTATGAGCATAGACCACTACGTGGGGATGTCTACATACAAGTAAATGAGGAGAGGAGAGGAGATGTAACGCTCGGGCTCTCGGGAGCAAGATGGTCAGAGAGGGCATCTGTCTTGCATCCAAGCTCTCGTTCGCTGTTGAAATCGGGTCATGAAGCTTCGTAGAAGGCTTGCGAAGTCGCCCAAGCATAAAAGATAAAAAGGGTCTCGCAATCAAGAAAAATGGCCGAGGCGAGGACTGCGAGTAGGTAGGAACTGCAATGGACCCACACAAATGAGAGAACAGGGCTCCGCCTGCTTATGGCAGCCTGACCCGCGCCAAGACAAACCGCGGTCTACGACGGTGGGCTACAACGGTAGCCCAGGGCTAATATACCCGACACGCGGTTGCTCCCTTGCGCAGTCACGGCCGTCACTTTCCTGTAACTGCCGTCCCGTCTGTTGTACAAGTTCTTGTACGACATACGGAGGCGTTGTTACGTCCCTTTCTGGTCGTTCTTGTAATGAATGTCCATTCCCTCGTGGTTTTTCCTCGTGTCGTCGACAGGGCGCTCTCGTACCGTGCGCTCGCGGTCTGACCTTAGGGTTCGCTGGGACAGGGGTGGGAAGTGTCGAGAATTTTGATTTGAATCTTTTGTTGAAGGTGGTCTTGGTAGGTGGATTAGTCTGCTATTGAATCGCGAGGGAGGGTTTGTCGGGAATTGGGTCGAAGGATGGATCGGGATTGGGGTAGTAAGCCCGGCAGTGGCGGAGCTGCCACCGCTCAAAATGAAGCCATCGATCGTCGAGAGCGGTTGCGTAGGCTTGCGCTCGAGACCATCGACCTGGCTAAGGACCCGTATTTTATGCGAAATCATCTTGGCAGGTGGGTCGAGAGTCTCATTTGTATTCCCGTCATTTCAGATGCACCAGAACACTCTTCTAGGTTTTGTTCGTTGAGATAGCAAAAGTAATTGGCAAATTATTTGGAGCTTGGGGGTTTGGAATTGGATGCAAACTCTATGTACTCTTAACGTTCTAGTTTCAAGGCATGTAGAGTTTTCTCCCTTCACGGAAGTCGCAAATGAGGGGAATCGCCTGGTCTTGAAGACGCTTATTGGTTAATTCGTCAGGATAGAAGTGATTGGTGTGAAATTGTTCTCATCAGTAAGAGCTGCCCATGCTTCTTTGGCAGGAGTTTGGTACCTTAGTTAATTTGGTACTTTCATAGCACTCTCATCTACTGAAGAAGTTTTGTGAATATGTATTGCAGCTATGAATGCAAACTTTGTCTCACTCTTCACAACAATGAGGGGAATTATCTTGCTCACACTCAAGGAAAGCGCCATCAGACTAATTTGGCGAAGAGAGCAGCCAGGGAGGCTAAGGATGCCCCTGCCCAACCACAGCCCAATAAGCGAAAAGTTAACCCCCGCAAGACAGGTGAACTTGAAACGCTTTATTCTATGAGATGTTTCTCCATTGTATCTGCAAGCGGTGGCTTGTGGTCAAACGGTCACGTTTCGTTATATTTGTTGATTACAGCTGTTGATAATCACTTGGGTATGCCTTGATGCTGGATCAAATAATTGTTGCTGCAATATGAAATCTGGGCCTTAATTCTCTGAAGTAAAGTGGACTCTTTTCTCTTGTTTTGACAGTGAAAATCGGGAGACCTGGATATCGAGTGACGAAGCAGTATGACTCCGAAACTCATCAGCGTTCCTTGCTTTTCCAGGTATATTTTGCATTAAACATTTGTATTGTTATCTTACAGAAACGAATTACCAAGCTCGCTAGAAGAGGAGAATTAGCGTTACAGATATGCATGGAGAAGGAACTTTTCAAACTCGTGTGTACCTCTTCAAATATCAGCGTGCTAATTTTGCTGTTCGCTTTCAGATTGAGTACCCTGAGATTGAAGATGGAGCAAAGCCAAGACATCGGTTTATGTCTTCTTACGAGCAGGTACTTCAAAACCTATCTTATGTGAACCGAATGTTAATTGGTTTTATTTTCTCTGAAAGAACACGAAATCTGTTTACATTGCAAGACTCCTGGTCTCTGACTGAAGAAAAAGCATTCCCTTGCAAACATCGCATTCATCGATGTTTAGAAAAAGGCGTAACATCGATGAATCAGGGACGAATCCCAAGGATTGGGTTAAGCGAGGACAGAAGCTAGGATTCAAGCGACTGCTCAAATGACCTATCATTTCTCTGCTAGTAGCATAGCCTTTTTTATGGAAGGCTATTTTTATGCATTTTGGATTGCAATTGTCTTATTCTTACGCATGATTTGCCCTTCAGAGGGTGCAAGCCTGGGATAAACGATACCAGTATCTCCTATTTGCGGCGGAACCATATGAGATTATCGCGTTTAAGGTTTTGAACTGCACACAGTTATCTTCTTCGAAGCTTTCAAATTCTTTGTGAGGTGGTAGTTATTCATCGTGAAAACAGCATAAACAATATTTTATTGTTGCTCTTTTTGAACTGCATACTATTACCTTCTTCAGAGCTTTGATAGATATTGTCAGGTGGGAAATGAGTGATAGAACAAGTGTTGTCTCTTGTCTTTTGCTAGATTCCAAGTACAGAAATTGACAAGGTGCCCAACAAGTTCTTCACACATTGGGATCCTGACTCAAAGATGTTCACGGTATGCCATTCTCTAGCTGCTGCTTTTTTCATCAGTAGAAATGCTGTAGGGTTTTGTGTCGGGTCTGTTGTGCACCTAGTATACTTATGATGTACGTGTGTTTTCGCTCGGGGCTTTTCCTCTATGGTTTTCAATTTTTGACCAAATTAATTTTCCAAATGCGTTATGTTGCTTTGGATTCGAGCTTGTGGAATACGAAGCACCTCCTTGGTCTTCACCCAAACGGCCTTGTTATTAGTTTATCCATGGTTACTATTGTGTGTTTTTTTTTTGTTAGTGAGTTAGTTTTTGTCTTGGGTTCCCTCTAAAGGAGGGAGTTGCTCTTGTAATTTTGCCGCCCTCCTTGTCCCATCTACTTCTTCCGAAGTCCGTTACTCCTACCATAGCTCTGCCGTGGCGCAGGCTCGGTTGTCTTCCGTTTTCGACAGACAAATACTAATGAGAACAGTTTTCTCGTAATTATTCTGACTGTTTCTCTTCTGTGCTTTGGCAGCTGCAACTACATTTCAAACCTCGATCGCAAGAACCGGGCAAAGGAGGCCCTCCGCCTCCATCCGGTGGACCTCCTCCACCGTCAGGAGCGCCTCCACCCCGACCTGCACCACCTCAAGGCGGTGCGATGCCAGGTCCACCTCCTCCCGGCCCTCCACCAGGTGGTGTGGGAGGATTAAATCGTGGACCACCCATGAACGGCCCCCCTTCAATGGGAACTTTACCCCCTCCGCCCCCTTCTATGAATGGACCCCCAAGGTCTATTCCACCATCTATGGGAGGAGGCTTTCCACCACCACCACCTCCTCAGATGAGTGGCGGCCCTATAGGTATGGGAGGTCCTCGTAATTTTCAATCCGGTCCACCTGTTGGTCCTCCTAATTCAGTCAATATGGGTCCCCCTCGGCCGCCGCAAGGATTTTCTGGCCCCCCTCAGCCTCCAGGTATGAGACCACCCCCACCACCAAACATGGGCCAACCGATGATGCATAGACCCCCACCTCCTCCACCACCACAATAGTTACACACATTCTCTAAAGCTAGTCTCTATGCCGCCCCTTGCGTGCTCAACTTTTTCACGGCCGCACTGGAACTCCATCGCACGAGTGATATGGATCGTTGTTTCAATGGGTGACTACAACTGCTGGATATGAAGCTCCTCTGGCTTATGCTCATCCTTGGAATGACGCCGAAATGCCCAAGTCTTGGAGGAAGTTGTAACTGACAGCGCCAGTTGGTTGAAATTCTGTGGCGGACGACATTGTGTCCGCCTTGATTCGAGAGCTAAGATTTCGCAGTCATTGTAATGTGTTTACGGTCGGGGATCTAAATCAGCATGTTGTGACTTAGCTTTTGTCGTGGGTGCTTAGTCTTCTGACTGTGGCACGAGAAAACGCTAGTCAAGTTATGTTGCTGAGAAGTATCAGTTTTGTTGCCGAAGATATTTATCAGATCGTAGGACAATTTTGCTTTTGGAAGTCCGAGTCTTTTGAAGAGAAAAGATCTCTTTAGAAGTCGGATTGTACATTAGTACAACGAAATGCACCGGACTGCTCCCCTGGTAGATTTGATTTTCACGGGTTGCGGACACCTTGTATACTAGCGGATTGGTCCCGAGAATGTCAGACAGATCATCTCGTTTCCACGTTTGTAATGCTGGAAGAATTATTTTGGCTATGTTCTATTCAAATCTCTGATGTATAATCTTGAGCTTAGAATTGTCAACTTGTTGTGTACGTGAGCGCGGCTGTGGTGGGGATGAGATGGGTTTGTTTTTGTGCTTTCACTTGGCGAGATGTAGTGTATGTAGATGTCATGTACATAAATTGATGAGTGACTACAATGTTCCAATCGTACGTGCATGACACATACATGTTTCTGCAGCTGACCCGTCAGGTACCAAGGTAATGATGAAGTCCCGCCCCGCCTACTGACCAATTTCGGACCGGGTATTTCTTTGTTAATAGAATTAGTCATTGTCACTTCACATCTATACACAGGACCATGGTCTTGATTACCCTGGATCCGTGGTGAGTGGAGTGGCATTAGCAGAGTCCAAGTATAGGGGAATGCAGAGATTTTGTTTCTTTAGCTTTGAAATTGTAAGGAGCTATGGACACGAATTTAGACGAGATTTTGTTTCTTTAGCTTTGAAATTGTAAGGAGCTATGGACACGAATTTAGACGAGATTTTGTTTCTTTAGCTTTGAAATTGTAAGGAGCTATGGACACGAATTTAGACATGAAGGTGTTAAGTTTTTTAGTGAGAGTGAGGGCTTACCATACTTACGCGACATGGGTATCATTTTTTTTCTTATTGATTAGTCTATTTTTGATAACATGTTTTCATTGTTTCTGGAGAGCATTAGCTAGTGTAATCCATAGAAGGGCAATTAAGTTAGGTAATACTTCTTTGGATGATATTGTTGTTTCTAGAGTGTTTGATATATCAGATATCTTAGGTGCAAGATGACATATTTTCCGTTCTAAAACTATTGGGGTTTAGCCTCATGTTACCATTTTGGTTTCATCCATGGATTAGTTGATGGGTTCTTTCCATTTTTTTTGTTATTTTAAATGTATTTTTTACTTTGGTCTCAACCAACGTTTTGGTTCCTCCTAGATTTTTCTTCAAAGCTTTTAGTCAACAAAGCATGAAAATGAGGGTTAATGGATCAATCAAATTAGAGTTACTCCTATAACTCAAAAAATATTTTGTAAATATTTGGAATATAAACTTAACACTTTATGCACCATTGGGATGACCCTTGAAAAGTTTAAAACCTCAAATGTGTAATAGTGAGCAAATATATTAAATGCATAATGTTACATGTAAAGGTGTAACCAATTAGAAGACTACAATTAAAATAATCCAAAATATACAACAATGAGGTACAAAATGCATGATTTCCATACTCCATAAAGTCATATAATTTCAATAAATTTTTTACTAATGATTGTGTGGATCTAACACTTGGAACTTCAAGATTTCATTTCTTGAAATGTTTATGTCTTTAGTTTTTTCCATTATTCATTTTAAAATATACTTTTGAAATCAATCAATGACGACTACAGATTTATATTGTATTTTTTATAGTCAAAAAATATATATATTTTTAATATCAGTAATAAAAATATGTATTCTATAATTAATTTATTTAAAAAAAATATATAAATATAATTTATATCATGATAATTTTTTTTATTGAATTTGAATGAATGAATATAAAATTATACATTAATAATACAAAAATATATTAATTAATTTATAATTATGATTCATATTTAGATTCGAAATTGTATATATTATTTTAATATTTATATCTATGATTATTTGGATGCATACATTACAATTTTTTTACTTGTGAAATAATAATTATGTTTGATTATTTAATTTAATATTGTTATATAAAAATCTGAAAGTAAAATCATGAAATTTTTTTTATTCATATATTAATCAAAATTTAAAATTTATTGAATTTAATTTTTTTATAATTTCTTAATAATATATTTGATGATTGGTATCCACAAATTTTTTTAATAAATATTTATGATTGTAATGATTTTAGATTTTTTTTTTATATATAATAATAATATATTTTTATTATATTTGATGATTGGTATTGACTAATTAATTTATTGAGAATATTTATAATTTTTTATATTTTTAATCCATAAATTAATAAATAAATTAAATATTTATTTTTCAATCTATACACATTGTATTTTTAAAAATTAAAATATATTATTAAATTAACTGTAAAACTTTAAACCGACAAATATTTTGTATAATTGAGAAGATTATAAATCCGAATGTTGAACTATTAAATAATTATATATTTTAATAATCTCATTTTAATTTAAATTACATTCAAATTACAATTACATACTTATGAAAGTTGAAATTAAATTCATAATTTTATGACAAAAATAAAAATTAATATTCTATAGTATAACCTAAAAAAGAAAAAAAAAATATTCAAATTTCAAAAGGACTTTCATGTATAATTAAATGTCACAATTCAGCTATGTGAACGCACACACATAATATGAAGAATGTGCTATGCATCCACGTTAACTTTGTCACGAGAATGTATCAGTTGATGTAACTTTGGAATATTTTTCTATTTCAAAGATTGAAAAGCTTTGTAAATATATGAATATAATGATTGGGATCATTAATGAAGTCCAAGACTTGCCTAAAGTTTTCATCAACGTCATGAGTCTAATTCACTAGTGTACTCATCATCTCACTAACAGTGGTTTATCTGTCAAGTCTTATATACTAACATAAGGATACTTTCCGTGAGTTTACTTGCCTTTAGATCGACTATACATCATTGACGAAACAAGTTATTCCAGCTCGAATGAAGATTTTTAGGTACAGTATTCACCACCTCGGAAGCATGGCTTCCGAGGTGGTGATGTAAATATGAAACACCAACACAAGCATCTATTTACGACTGAACAGAAACGAGCAGTGACAACACGAATGCTAGGTTCTGAACAAAAAAGCTTTAAATTTGTGCCCTCAAGTAGTTTCAAACCACTTCCAAAACCTCGTGACCGAGACCCACGCCAGCTTTCAAACTATCATGCGAATATATAATTGAATACACTATCCAATAGTCATGCAATATGTTGAAAGTAGTGAATGCATTTCGATTCTGATATTATTTCCTTGGGCCTCTTTCCAAATCGTTACTGAGTCTCTTCGACAAAAGCTAAGGAGAATATACTCGATAATTCAATCTGATTCTTCTCCTATCGACTAAAACATGTACCTCATCGAGTTGAAGTTTCACTTTCGACGTCATCGGACATGTTCATTGGCTTACACATTTGCGTCACACTGTCTTCAACGTGAACTCATGACCAAATCACGACGAGAAGATCAAGTCTCAACTAGACATCCACCCTACGTGTCTGCAATGATTGAAATTTACACCTTCATGCCTTTGGAGTTTAGCAGTTTCCATGCTGTACAATCCATACAGGGAAAGAGGGTGCGGGAATGACTTTCCAAATTAGGAGCAAAACCTTGTATCGAAAGACATAAATAGAATATACGTCTGCCACTACCTCCTGAATCGTCCAGTATGTAGAATCTATAGAGGTACACAATGAGAGAACTCAACTTCAGACTCAATTCCTAGTTTATTTTCTCAATCAGCTAAAGAATGAACAATTGAAGACTTGATGCTACATCACTGGACATTAAATACAGGTCTTGCAGTTGTAGAGAAAAAAATTATTGGTTCCGAGAAGTTTAAGAAGTGTTCTCATGCGGGTTTTCTGAGTGTCAAGAAAGCAATACAGGAGTTTTAAATCTACCTAGAAAATGTATCTCCATATAGAATTCAAAGTTTGGTAGTACCTTTTGAAAATCAGTAATCACTTACCAGTGTAGATTTTTCTGTAGCCTTGTTTCCATGTTAGTAACTTTTATAATCATCAGCGTGAAGATGTGTAATTAAAGACTAGTATTTTGATTTTTTTTTATCTCCCTCAAGTGGTAATCCAAGTATCAACTTGATTATAAATTTTAAAAATCATATGGCGCCATCGTGATTTGGCTAGATTTATTCAAACAAGACCTGAGGCTCAAAGGTACATATGTTTCATAGGACATTGTATGAAACCTTGACACTTGTGTTCATATTTAGACCTTTAAAGTAAATATGGATAAAATGAGGTACAAGGAAGAATCAAATACAAAACAGAAGAAATAAAATTAATAAATAATGTGAACAAAATCACCCTTCCGAATTGCAATTATCTGTTATAAACAAATCTCAAAACTGTGACTACAAAGAAGAATGAAAATTTAAAAATAATTCTTTCATTCTTAGTCTCCTTTGAAAGAACAATGCTTTATTCGTCGTAGTGGCCAGGATACAAGCATCTGATTGATAGTGCAAATCTTACTCAAGTATTGTTTTTAGATTGGTTGAATTTAGACAAAAATGTCAACTGAAGTCCTCTAGATGACAGGACTGTAGTGTACAAAATGTTCAGGTGGCTCTGCTACCACTTCCTTTTGTTTCGTACACTCACTGACACAAAATGTATATATATATATATATATATCTTTCCCGTATGAAATATTAATCACCTTTACTAAATTCCTAAGGTGGATTTTGTTTGGCCGCGAGAAGAATCATCCTGCGCAATATACTCGAGCTGTTAAATTCGGAAATCAGTCTTTCCAGTACAGCTTCAATATCCTCCAACGGAACAGCTCAAAGCCTAGCATGGCTGCCTGAGTCGGGAAAGTATTCCTGACCAGTACAGCTTGTTTCCTTGTTGTTGGTTCGTACCAGTACTATGCCGTATTCCCAAGTGTGTGGATTTGCTAGTTGTACACCTATTGTAAGTAGCCTCACTCTTTTCGTGACACTTGTGATTTAGTGTGATCAATGTTCAGGCCCTGGGCTGCCATTTGGCTCATACTGAGTTTTGTCACTTTGCAATCATGATTCACTTCTGCTCTTACTGATCTCCCCTCCTCTCTCAGCACAAGGTGTTACTGATCGTTCATTCGACCACTCAAAGTTCGAAATCTCTGGTAAGTGAATTTGGCAGCCCAGTACAAACTATTCTCTATGACTGTCAGCTCCTTCAGTTGCAAATATGACTGATTTTGTAGACTTAAGTCTGCAAGATGTGCTTTTGCTGTACATTATGAATATATGCCTTCTAGACTCTATCTAACACTTGACATATTTGCATCTAGATGGGCTTTGTACTCTATTTTTTTCTCTTTTAAGAGACGAGACTTGAGTCTCCAGGATGTTGTTAGATGATATTGTCATCGTAACAAATGTATCACGTAATCTCATGGATAATGCGTGTAACGTTTCCAGCCACCGCCGTTCAAAATTTATCTCAGAATGGCTCCCGTAGCTGGGATTGCCAGTCTCCATGCTGGGGCGATTTTCATCATGATCGTTCTTTCAAAGGCATTCGTGATTTCAGGTCATCCTGGTAAGGAAGTGATTCATTTACAGTCTTTCTTAGCAACCATATCTTTTGTTTTTGATAAAATCGACTGATTGTTGTTAATTTGATCTGATCCAACTGGCTTTCTGCACAATTTGAGAGACAGTTGCAAGGCTTTGCTGTAAATCCATATGGAACTGATACCAATCTTGGTGAGCAGGTTTTGGACATAAAGAAGAGAATGCACATGTCGCGCTGCCCTCTCAAAGTCAATCTGAGCCTATTGATATAAAGTTGAACACGTCCCCATCATTCAATTACAAGCAACCTGAGAAGGTACATATTAATGCAAATCTAATGAACATTCTGCATGTAGTAGTGTTTTGCATGCATACCCATGGAACTTTGATGTTTTCAAGTATGACCGTGCCAACGTGACTAACATTTGGAAGAACTGAAGGATTGAGGAGTCTGATATCTCAAGATCTGTTGAAAGCTAGTAGATCATGCACTCAAATTCGATCTGAAGAGACACTAAGTGAGAATACTTAGTTAATTAGCGTGTATTGTCTTATTCTCATGCTCAGGAGTATGTCAAGGTTGGGAGAGGACGTCGTGCGTTTAGTCCTGCCCGGAGGTTTTTGGAAGCTGAAGGTTTCACCTTCAGACCAGGTTCAACTCCACCAAATTGTGAGGGTAAATGCCAGGGTTGTACCCCTTGTGATTTACAGCCTATTGTGATACCGCACATGGTCAGCGTATCGTCAGTTGACTACAAATATGAACACTGGGCATGTGTTTGCAAGAAGGTAACGTACCTTACCAGCACTCGGACATGACTGTAAGGTGTGAACATTCATGCTTATTAGAAAAAGAGCAATGACAGGTTTGAAAATCACCGGTCTATTGAAAACCTCGCAGCCCAAAGTAGACTTTGAACTAAGTCCCGATGGAGAAACAGGCGTCGAGTTTATGAGACTTATAATCACCATTGGAAACCACTAACTTGAAGTTCAGCTTGGAGTTGACACTTTCACCGAAAGTCTGGACTGAGAATGATAGTCGTCTGTGGCGCCCTGCGGCTGCAACTCATTGTTTAGGAGTCCGTAGCAAGATCTAAGATGGCGGACTTTTGTATCTGAAGACTTTGAGCCAGTGACTTGTATTGATGATCATCATTCATGATCATCCATACCGGTCATTAAGGACTCAGAAGTCACTGTCCTTACTCTTTCACAAACTGCCCCCAAATTTGAGAAATTCTCTCCTTGTACTCTGTTTGCAAATGCAACGAACTCAGATTACATGTAGCTTGCCTGTTAGCTACTGCCTTACTTGGCAACAGCGCCGTTGATGTTACCAGTCCTAGGATTTTCTTGTCTTTCATACAGTCGATGTCAAAGCGCATAGAATTTTTTTAACTGTGTTCTTTTGCTGCTTCTGATCCGTGGTGAGGATACAGGTTCTTTAATTTGTCAACTTGTCAATGGTCAATTGAGTCTAGGAAAATGAGATAGACAGTTTTGGCAAATGTGGGTATGATTTAAGTGAGAGATTTTTTTGTATGTCGCTGTAATGTGAAAAAGACTTCATGGCATCTTATATACGGTGCAGCAAGTACGGAAGCTTGAAGTCAAATTTCAAATTATGGGCTTGGTATATAGATGTTGCAAACCAATTCTCAATGACTTTAAAGTGTACCTCAACTTAACAAATGGTGATGATCTGTCTTGGAGTAAAGGATACCAAAGTCTACGATGATCCATTGTAGCTATCCAAAGCTTTGATCACGAGAGGGAGGCACTGGAACCTCACAATTGATGAAGCTAATTCTACATGTATTCCACCTTGCGTATAAAACACAGCAAAAGAGAGATAACTAGGCCTGAGTCCTCGAATCTACAACCCTTGGCTTCTACTCGGGGTGATCATATTTTGATTTCTTACAGTAAAATCTATCTGAATCGAGTAAACAAAGTCTCCCGCCTCCATTCTATACTTGTCCACAACGGTGATGAAACGAAGGAAGAACCATCTGCCACCTTCTTATTACACAGCATATACACTGTGAACATGCACCACATGTTCGTGTGACTCCCGGGCTGGCAATGTCAAGTTGACTCTCACAATGTGCTGTCGCACGAAGCTAAAGATGAGCTCAGATCCCGTTGTCTAAGAACGAGACATTGATCATGATAGGTTATCAAGGGTCGAACCTCTACTTCTTGTCTGTATGAATTTTTGACCACAAACAATTTCCATAGCTAATTTAACATTCTTTATGAAATTTGAGGGTGCCTTTGGAACTACTATTATTTTACAATACGGTGAGCATGCGGCATGAAGTAATCCTGGTATAAATCTTTAGATAATGGCAGTAACAGCTGGAGGGGTAATGTGCCCGGACCTCACGTTTCCAGGTGGGTAAAAAAGTGATACCACACGGAATTTTCTCAAAAGATAAATATTGGGCGGTCTCATTATAGATTTACAAACAAAAAAATATACAGTCATCACTTCAGAAATTTTTTTTAATTTAGGATAGAAAAGTACAAATATTAAAAATAAAGAATTTACTGCGGTTAGAGTCAATCAACCCTTCGTTAATTCTCCTTAACCCACATCAATCACATGTACAAAATCCATGGTGAAACATAGTTCGAAAATCAAGCAATTTATTACATGGTTTCAAACTTTGTATATTAAAACGGGAGTGTGTGTAATATGAACTGAATGAATTGCATACATATTTGTTCAAACAAAAAAACGTCGTGATTTCTTGTTGAACATTATACTCATGACTTGGGTGCACCAAATAGGTCTCAATGTAAATCTCAAGATAAGTGGATGCCACAATGAAAAAATAAAACTGTTTAAAACAAAGTTAGGAATCTGTTTCACCCCTTCATGAATTAAGCACGAATAAAGACAAAAAAATGTTGCAATTTTAAAGTACTTCCAAGCAAAAAATTCTTGAATATCTTGTGAAACGAGAATGTAAAACTAAGCAACTGAACACAATATGATAATAGAATGATACACATGTCGTTTATTCCAAAGAATTCAAATGAAAATAACTCAGAAACAACTATGCATGAAAAGAATTCATCAGATAAACTATGAGAGCAAAAGATGATTTTAAATGTGATTACATCCAACCAAGGATCCAAATGTATTCCTTAGTAATGTTAGAAAATTTTCAATAGATAAATTTAGCTCTCTTGGAATTTATACAATTTTTTGTGTGCTTAAGCTCTATGATTTTAAAGATAAGAACTGAAAAAATTAAAGTCCTCTAGAAAATTTTGGAACCATCAATGTTTTGGATTGGAAATACTTAAAATAATCTGAAATTGTTTTTTAACAATCAATATTTTCAGAGTGACCACATATCTCAAACATTGGTTTCATGTAGGTCATTGCCATCAAATTTTGTGTACAAGGGGCATAAAAAATCTTGTTTTATTCTTGTGGACTTTATCATCTTCTTGCCTTGAAGCTGTTGCACACATATTTCTTCCTCCCCTTAGCTCCTTTTGCATTCTATTTTTTTCCAATTTTTTTTTTCAACCCTTGCTTCTTGAGAGCGTATATAGATAATTTATTGTTAAATATACTTTTTCAATCCTTGTCCTTTAATGAATTTGTGTTTTAATCTTACTCAATTTCTCTTTTGTACCATTGATATTGACATATGAAATGCTCCAAATGTTCTTATCAATCAAATGAATGTTTGATTTGTTATAAACTAGGATCAAATCAATGACAAGATTGGATCTGATGATTCTATTTCAATTCAATGAATTTTCATTATTTGGTTTGAAAAAACTAAATTTAAATTTTTTATTCCATTCTATCATAAAAATATCTCACTGATGATAAAATAATTATCTTTAGATACAAGAGTGAAATAATTAAATAATCTTGTAGTATTATTTATTAGCCTCAAAATGGTTTGGAGAGTTTGTATTTTTTTTAAATCTTTTTCAACCATTGCTAAAATGAATTTTTTGTTAAATATCTGGATGAAAAATGTCAAAACTATTCATATATACAAATTATAATCACATTCAATTTTATCAATAAGTTGGTGGTATAATCATGATGATTACATCAGAACTTAGATTATGATTGAAACAATAATTATTTATCCCATTCTAATTATACTTGATCTCAAGGACTGTATAATTTATCCAATGTTACCATCGTTGACTAAAAAATACTTTGGAATAAAAGTATAATTTTGGATATGCATTGTTGTACAATACACTACCTACTAACTTTTTAATATTACTACAAGATTAATGGAAGTTGGTTGTAGTATCATACATCGATATCATGCACATCAAGCTTCAAACAATCTTCTTGATGGAAGCGAATGAGTGTACTTTTTTGATTAAGGATTAAATATAATTTATATTTTTTTCAAAGGATTGTGATTGAAATAACTTAAAGTTAGTCAATCAACATTTCATTTGATTTCCGATAGGATTTAATGCACATCCGCATGTTTGAAAGATGACTTTTAATCCAAAAATTTATAAATTTCAGAGTGAAAGTACAACTTACAATTGAATGAAGGATTTAGAATAATTTGGACTTAATGCAAAGGATTGTGATTTGAATAACTTAAAGGTAGTCAATTAACATTTAATTTATTTTTCAATAGGATTTATCGCACATCCGTATGTTTGAAAGATATTTTTCAATCCAAAAATTTATAAATTGCAGGATGAAAGCACAACTCACACTTGAATCAAAAAGAAAAGTAGATGTGATCAAGGTATTAATTCAACATGAACTCAAAAGAAGAGTGTATCAATTTGAAATGAGAGAAATCTTTGCTTAAGATTTCTCTCATTTCAATAAGATTCAATATAAGATTCAATACCATATTAGTCAAAAGAAACATGTTTTTACAAAATGAGTGATAAAATTATCATTTTTATGGAATTCACAAGCAACATATTTTTAATTTAGGAGGAGTGATATATCATATATCAATTTTGTAAAGTTCAATTGCTGTAGTTGGTTAAAGACTTTGAAGAATTTAATAGAAATGAAAAATGTTAATCTTTTCAAAATCATGAAGTAAATTTTAAACTGATTTTTTTTAAGTCAATAATGCCATGGTAGAACTGTTCTGGTTTATCATAATAGTCTCTAGGTTTAGTATAAATGAATTGATACTCCACTTGAATCACATTCTAAATTTTGTGTTAAAAAGATTAATGCATTAGAATAACTTCAAGAGTAGGCTATGAAGACAAAAATGAATGAATATATTATATTATATGCTTTGCTCTACTCTCAAAGGTTGTGTATGAAATGAATGTGTATGAATTCAGTCGTAAATACAACGTTACATCAATTATTTTTTAGATTGTCATCTTTTTATATTTAATCTCATAAATGATTCATTTATCATTTCAATTACAATGGTAGATTGAAGTAAAGATTTAATACATAAGAAAAATGATATTAATATTCTATTAAAAATAAAGAAAATCATTTAAATATGGTGAGAAGTTAGTTGATTAGCAAATTTAATTAAGCCATCTAGAAAAAATATATGTCTTGAAAAAACATGTCTGAAATCATATTTTTTTTAAATTTTACATCCAAACAAGTCGCAATAATTCAATTTTAGAATTGTTTCAAAAGAAGAGTTTGATTCATCATATTTGATATTTTTAATAATAATTTGACCATAGATATGGTTTGAATTTATAAAAAATATAGCGTAAAATATTTTTTTTTCATTTACCAATATAGAAAGTTTGCTGCAAAAATGTTTTGTTAAAGTTTATTGGTGAAAATGATAAATTTTCACCTCTAATTTCATTCATTATTTTTTACAGCTATGCGACTTCTACAGAAAATTTTGATCATAATCATAATTATAATTCTTTGGGCGCATGATTCAAAAAATAATGCTAGTATAATATTTTTTATTAGATTTGTTAGTGAAAAAAATACACAATTGTATAATCTCAATATATACACACTTCTCTTGCTCAATGTTTCTTAATAGCATTCACATTCATTTTTGCTGCTATTACTGTGAACATCCAAGTGGAATAAATGTGGAATGATAGAGAAAACATAAAGCAATTGCATGACAAACATGAGAACATTAAAATCAAGATGTTGTATCAAGATAGACAGGTGTTGGGCTGCAACGAGTTCAATGTAAGGGTTTTAGAATTTTTATTTTTGGAAGTGATGTGACATTGTTATACATCAAGATAACTACAAATGTGCATGAGAAAATAACTTCATAGTTGTCGTATTAATTGTTCACCACATGCAATATCTAAACTATAATTTTCAACATTCTCTCCTTGACAATTTCAATCCTAGAATTCATGGCAAGATAAACAAGTATGATGTAATTATTTTTTTTTTAAAATTTAATTAAATTTGGTGATATTCATGAATTTTTAAAATTTAAAAATATCAATCCCGTTTTAACATACAAATTATATATTTTTTCAAAATTTAAAGATAAAAAAGTATCAAAAAATTTGTAAAAAGAGGATAACATACAGCATATAATGTAATTATTTTCAAGGGAAAATTTAAAATGTAAGGAATGAATAACACTAATTATAAAAAATATAATTTAAAAAAATTAAAAATGAATTATAAAATATTCAAAATATTTATAAAAAATCTCTTTTAAAGTACAAGTGTAAAATAAATAAGAATCTTGCATAAATAAAATTTTTTGATGTCCTGAAAAAGTTTATAAAATATAAATAAAAAAATTAAATTATTATTTATAAAATTTATAGAAATTTTTTTACTTGATTATTTTAAATTTTTTATGTTAATTGGAAAAATATATTTCAAAATAAGATCCCTGAATTTAAAATCAAATTATGAAAAAAATATTTCAGCATAAATGAAATTAGAAAATTTTTAAAAATATTCAAAAAAAATTTATGAAAAATAAATGAAATTTTACTCTACAAAGATACATATATAAGTTATTTGAAAAATAAAAAAAAATTATCAAAATTTAAAGTATTAAATCAAAAATTTATAAAATTTATAAAAAATATTTTTTTAAAACAATATATTGAAAAAATTGGTTTTAGCTAATGATAATATATTTAGATAAAAATTTAAATAAAAAAATTTAAATTTTTTAAGAAATTTATTTATAATAAGGTTTATATTTGTTAAATTTTTTGATATTGGCATGATTTGTTTAATTATGTAGAGTTAGAAATTTATTATCTCTTTGATTACTTTTTCAAATACAAGATGTAAAAATGAATAAAATGAATAAATTGAATTTTATATTCAATTTATTCATGAAATATAATACACATTAGTATTTTACATTTTAATAAAAAATTTAATAAAAAACCAATGATATTTTGATGATAGATACAAAATGATGTATAAAAATAGTAATTATCTTGTCAACAAATGTGATTCTAAGATTTTTATTGTTGGACATAATCTATTCCATGTATCCAAAAAGTATTTTCTGTCTTAAAAATTCTGATATGTCTGTAAAGTGTACTTTTAAAATTTCTTCACATAAATTATTATTTTTTATTAATTTCATGATAAAAAATTATTATTCAAAATTATAAAAATTATAAAATTGAAATTTAATTATCGACTATTATAAAAATTAAATTTTTTTTAACATTTTATTAGCATGGGATATTAATCTCGTTAAATTTATTGAATCCAAATAAAAAATTATATGATGAGATTATCAATTAATTTTTGGTCAACATTGAAAGTAAAATAATAACTTAAACTGTATTTTTTGTAATGAATTATGTTTTATATTAATTGTAGTATGCATGATCTTTTATAAAATTTTTTAGAATTTTAATATCTTATATCTTTGATAAAATTATATCAGCAATTTTTTAAGATAGAATACAATGTTCCCTTAATGAGATTTAAAATTGAGCTTGTTTATTATTTTTAATAGTCTTTTTGAATTTTTTGCTAATATTGTAGTGCTTTGAACAAAAAGCATCATTTTCAATTGTTTTCAATAGTGTAAAAATATATTAGATTTTTTGGTAAGTATTTAAATGATCAATTGTCATTTTTCCACTTTGAATTTTTTCTGAAATGTATCTTCCATAGCTAGAGGATATGCCCTTAATTGAGTAACCTTCTGAAAATATATCACAATAATGTTTTTAGACTCAACATGCATGGGAGGATAGGTTTACATGCGGGCAAAGCCCGCACACACACTTTACAAATTGTAAATCCAAAATTGGATTAGCATCCAATTTTGGAGGCTGCCTAGTCTATAGTGACTTAGTTAGCATGGTCAACATGGCTTGTATGATGCCTCACATGATTTTCACATCATCTTATTCAAAAAAATTTTAACTTTATGATTATTGAAGAAAATCTCAACTGCTAATAAAGGTCTAACTTGAAGTCGTAGATTTATTAAAATATGCTTAATCTAGTAACCAACTGAAATTCATGAATTGTGAGAGAGTCTTGAGTATAGAATTTATCCCTATATGGGTGAGGCTTGGAGTAGATTTGACATGACTGATTTTGAACTTTGTAAAATTTATATTTTACTTTCATGAAGTATATTGTATTTTCAAAATAAATAAGAATAACTTGAAAAATGAGTGTCAAAGTAAAATGATGAAAGAACACCAAAACAAGCAACAAGGTTTATGAATATCAATCATTTGATGATATAAATTTTCGTTCTGTTGTTTGCATATTATTCTTATTTGTTTTCAATCAATTTTATTTATTTAAGATCTAATGGTTTAATTTTATTTGTTGCTAGTCAATTTTATTTTTTTGTGATCAAATGGTGCAATCTAGTATTTGTGATGTCATTTCACATCATGTTGAAGATTGGTTGAAGAGTGAAATTCAAATGTTTATTTATTCCAACTCAACAGATGCATTGTATGAACAAGAAGCATCAAGAGAACAAATACATAACCCTCAAACAAAGAGATTATCTCATGTTTGTAATCCATAAACATAATGAGAACAAATGAGATCAATGGACTGAAAACTATCGAAATAAATAATTTATTTTAAAATTTTATAAAATAATACTTTTTAAAATTTTGATATTTTTTATATTTTCAAATCAATTATATACTTAATTAAAATATATTTTTTCTTTAAAATATAAATTGAATAAATTTTAAATAACATTTTTTTATTCACATCATTAATATGAATATATCATACAAAAAATATTATTTTTTATTTATTTTAAATAAAATTTATAAATAAGTATTTATCATGAATAATTTTTTTATAAATTTAAAATAATGATTTATTATTTTTTTATTAAATTTCAACTTTTAAATTTTTTTTCTTTTTTATCAAATTACTTTTAATTTTTAAATATTTTTTGTTTGATATTTTTTATAGAAAATTTAAACTTATTTACAAAATATTAATTTGAGATTTAAAATTCTTTCAAAAAATTATTAAATAATATTAAATACAAATTTTACTTAAAATCTTGAAACTTAATTAAGATACAATCTCAATTGATATCTTTAACATTCATCGCTTGTAATCCATTTACTGGGGATGAATATATGTGTACATAGATAGTATTTGTTGAAATATATATTCAAACAAATACACATATTTACTTCATCAAATTAAATTTTACATCCACATTTTCAACTAAAAAAATCAAATGAACTGAATTTTTTAGTTATTAATCTGAACGTGTGATATTTACATTCTTATTTCATTCATGGGATTGGATATTTTTGGACCAAAAGAGATAAATCATCTTCTTTTCAACCATGAATCATGTGCTATCTGCAATTCAAGGTAATGTCAATCGCAAAAAAAATCTTTAGGGTTTGTTTGTACTTTCTAAAACCTTCAAACTTCGAGGAAAAGAAAAGAAATACAAAATACAACGGAAGTTTAGAGATTGACTTAGGAGATGGTATTTGTAATGTAATCGTAGCGTAGGTTTCATAACTGACCCATAACCCTCTACGGCGATCCCGTAAAAATTTTTATGGGTAATGGAGAAACATTTCAGGGATCCTTAAAGTCACCAGGTGAAAAGGATGGTTTATACACCATGTGCGTAACATTTTGCGTGACTAGGGACATTTCAAGAAAAAATAATTGTTTCTCTTAGTTTTGAAGTATACTAGGTAGAACATTTTTTATCTGGATTAACCTATTAAATGTTTTATGTACCTCTTCACATAAAGAGAAAAATACTTGGACGGGACTGGGTTTTACGGGAATTACTCAATGCCCGTGCATAAAGTAATGGACGGGTATTGAATAATTCCCATAATACCCACTCTGAATCCCCCTTATGACTGAATCCCGAGCACGGGGCATGTATGATATTTTTCCGCCATAAGCAATTTTGCAATATGAAAGCTGGGAATTGGGTCCTAATCGCATACGGCGATCCTTGTTTGTTTGGCGAAAAAATGACCTACGGGGACGCATGGGCTAAAATCGCGATGGAGAGAAAAGAGCCGAGATTGACTGTGACAGTGTGACGGATGGGTGTGGAGTCTGTGGACTCGTGGAGGTTGGAGCTAATGGCGCATTGCCGCGGATATGAAAGTGTCGTACAGTGGAGTCGTTTGAGCTTCCGGTACAAGTCACGTGATTTCCTGGACCAAAGTTGTTGCGGACCTTGCGGTAGTAGCAGTTGATGCGCGACGCTGCTAGCTGATCAGAAGGCAGCTTAGCTAAGCCTGTATGAATCTGAAGTTGCCAATTACCGAGTTACCGAGTAAACGAGCAACTACTGCTACTACTCCAACTTCTTTGATGACACGGAGTGGCTTTCTTGATTCGTCGACGATCGAGGATGCGTGTCCCGTTTGAAAGAAGCCCGTTTAGAACGAACCTGTGCGCCTAACGATGGAGTTGCACAAATTGCTGCTCTCCTTCGTGCTCTGGCCCCTCCCTCGTCATCGATATTCGAACATTGAAGAACTTTCCCGTGATGAGGACAGTAATACTGCGGATCCAGAGTTAGAGTCAAGTACAACATTCTTGGAAATTCCGTATGCGCATGTCGAACTCCTCTTTATTGACGCCCTGCTCTTGTGAGGAACGATGTCGAAGTCAGGTGAGTCATCAGGGGATGAGATACGGATATCTCCCGAAGAGGTTGTTAGAATTTCAGCGGATGCGCTCGCTGAACACGCATCGAACACGGTTGACGTTATAACCGAATCCTTTGTCGCTAACGAGTTGATGGAGACAGGCTCTGAGTCGAAGTCTCAGATTGAATCTAAACCTGTGGCCCAGACCTCAAGTGGAATCAGTGTTGAGGGCAGTGTGGAACTCAGGTCAGAAAATGTTTTTGGAAATGAGGGTAGTGCCGTGCACTCGAAGGGTACATCTGGACATACAGGTGAGGAAATCCTCGGGCTTGAGTATGACACAGGATCTGGATACAGAGCTGGAATAAAAGCTGGACATGAGAATGCGGCTAGTCCTGGACACGTTGCCACTGGGTATGAACCTCCTCAACCAGTCTGCTTCTGCATTACCCCATTCAGCAGGTGAAACCTATCCCTTTGCAAATGGATTTATCGAAGGAGCCGACGTCCATACGGAAGTCAAGGTATCACTATCGTAGTTCCATAGTTTCACGACCAATTATGTGGCAATTCTCAGCACTTGTCAGCTCTGACAAGTGCCTTACAATATGCGCACGTCTGCCTTTTATTTAGAAAGATACATGTTCAGTGTGTTGGAAAAGTCACAGCGTTTCCACCAACTTAACTAAACATGTAAAGTAAAACAGGAGAAAAATGTATGATCGAAGCCGGACGAGAACAGATTCATACACTCGTCCATAAGTGTTGACTGATCTACAAAACTGGGTCCGTGTTCTCTGTAGGTCAACGAGATTCATATATGCGTCATGCGTAATCTTACACACAGAAATATCTTAAGTGTAGTTGGACTGTTTTGCAACTGCCCAAAATGGGGTATTGTCCTATAAAAAACGCGCAGTACCCGTTTCTTGATGGATTTATCGCTTTGAATATCCTCTCTTTTAGTAACACCTCTATTATACTGAGCTGCGAACAGGTGTACGAGAACTTGTGCGGATATAGATGAAACAGTAAATTGAGACGTTCTAAGTCAATATTCTGAATGTGAATTTCTGTTCCTTATATTCGCATATGGCTGCTGTTCTGTTCTGGAAATGTTTCCTTGACATCCTATTTGGAACTTCCAATTGTGCGATATTATATAGCTGACTCTCATGCGAAACAAATGAAATACGCGATGAAAAGTTGATTTATGGTTTTTTATACCATTCAGTTTTTAGCCTCATTCGGAACACATGCAGTGGGCGAAGGAGAGTTCTTTCCGCTTGTTAGTATACATTATCCACAATCCTACGCAACCTTTGTGTTTCGATGCTGTATACATGCTTCCTTGCTATGCGGACTCAGTTGAACAATTCAAGAACCGGAGTGCGCGGGACGCCGGTGCTAATGCCTGGATAAGGCAAAAGACCCAAAACTAACCAACCGATATCTTCGTGTTACAGGAAAGATTCTTTAGAAAGCAAGAAAGACTCCCAGCATGTTCAGAAGAAGGATGATGGGAGTAAATACCTGGAAATTATATCTATGCATATGCCGCATTCAATCCCTGGGAAGACAAAGAAACCGCAGACCTTGGCAGCTCATAGGTGGAGGAAGGCTTATGAAATTGTGAAAAAACGCAATGTATATGTGTCATAGCTCTATACTCTGCCTTATGCAACACTGTTTTTGTTCGTAATTGCCGAATCCCTGCGAGCGGATGATGAATTTTTATATACAATTGTGCAAATTAATGTGTTAGGTTTTAACTCCCTTGCTGTACTATCATCTCGCGAAAGAAGATGTTGACAGAAGTTCCTCCTACTACTCCTTTTATTTGCTCTTTTTCCAAAATTTTCATCAGATATTCATGTTTTAATATCGTGCCCGTTCTCTCTTGATCTCAGGCACTGCAGAAGAAGTCCTTGACTTCCCCTATAGGCACCGGGGCAACATTGGACGGCTATTCGTTGGGCTTTCTGAGCATACATAGCGAAATGCGAGTTGCCCTTTTTGAGATCATCTATAATGAGTATCCAGCACTTGACGAATGATCATGAATAGGGTCCAATTCAAGCTTTCTGAAAGCCAAAAAAGTCAATTTGTTTCATTTTCTCCGGTCAGAATCATCAAACGTTGGTCCTGGGATGATAGGCGATAATTTCAGTCCCCTTATACCCATAATGTCGCAGCTGGTTTCCTTAATCTGTTGAAAGGAAAGCGGAGTTCTTTCGTATCCGAGTGTTCTAGGTTATTTCCTTAATTTTCTTGAAGAAAAACGGAGTACTTGCTTCTTGCTGTCATATTCAGCCACGTCACTGTTCTTGCCATGAAAGCTGAGTATCAGTGGGTCACAAGTTTTCGTGCCTCCCGAAGTGCCCTCATGGATGCAGACATTGCTCTCACTGCATTATACACGTACGTACCTCAGAGTCTGATGTGTAGTCATACTTTCAGCGATATTACATCACTGACATCTGGTTTATATTTTTTGAAAGCGAGGAATCATCACCTACATTTGCAATATGTGGTCGTAGCTTCTCATGTGCTCAATTAGAAAGTCTTGGACACATTGACTTACAATTCTCTGCCCACAGACCCGCTCTTCTTGGTAAGAATCGATTCCAGAAGACTTTGCTTTTCATCTTTAACATTATCTCTTTCTAATAAATCATTGCTCTAAACAGCTCATTGCGGGTTGGGGTAATCAATCAAATGTATCAGTTTCTACAAAGCAAATGCCCTCCATGCATACAAAGTTTTTTTCAAAAGTAAGAAGTTTATAGGTCTATCTTCTCTATGCAGAAGAATAGAGACAAGAGAGCACCTTTTACTAAACTACTCTGTTGTTTTGTGAGTACAAAAGTTATATGGTGGCACTTTCTGTATTAGTCATCTGTTAACTATCCATATATTCCATATCAAAGAAAACAACTTTGTAAGTTCCCCTTTGGGTGTATTATAGAAAATAACATCATGCTACTTCTCTCTTTTCAATTCGTTTCGCACTTTCTATGTGTAGGGTGACTGTCTTTTGTTCCAATTTTCTTTCGGTCTTCTTTGACCCGTCTATTTTGCTTTTCTCCTCTATTTGCTTTCGATCTCCAACCTACTGTAGTTTTATCTCACTTCAAGTCTTTGGCGTATTAGCTTTCGGGTTCCACTCGTTATGGTACACACAAAGAGATCACAAATAAAATGCTTTCGGTTGAGCTACGATTAACCTTCCTTATCATAGTTGTCTCTTCGTCTCATGTGTAAATGCGTTCGATCTATAAATCACTCGTCATCAATGTCCTATGAACGAATCTATGCGCCATTCCGGTGGTCGTTGGACACTATTTATAATATCATGTAGAGTAGGTTAGTGCCCTTCATTGTCTGTGCAATTGCCACCACTAGGTGTAGACTGTAAGAGCAATTTGGGGTCGGTCATCCCAATATATTGCTGCTACGCCCTTGCTATGATAGTAAGACTTGCACAATATCCTAAACGCGGATTGATTTTATAGTCGACTCTCTCTAACTGCAAACTGGATAGATGCAAAATGATGTTTACCTATCAATAAGTGCAAGCATCAATGGTATCATGAGGAAAAACTTACATGTGCTAAATCCACTATTGCAGATTTTGGAACATTTTCAATGTAACTTAACTTTTATTTCCCAACTCCCTAGGAATAACTGTATGTTTAATTTAGGGGGTTTTCAACCTAGAATTTGTTTTAATAGACAACTTATGAAATGCGGGAATATCTTTAATACATGTGAGGCAACCTAAATTTCAACACTCTCTATACACTTCTACCACTGTCTGAATTTTTTTAACCGATTAGAAATAAAACTGGTAATTTCATTTTTGTATCACTCTCGTAGCGCTTTCTAGTCAATTTTGCTTCGGATGTGTTTGGGGCATATGCGAGCCATCGCATCCGTTCTATAATTCAATCAAAGTGAATGAAATATAATTTAATGTTTGACCAAAGAGCTTTGACATTCAAAATACTTTGGTTTGAACTTCTACATCTGATTTTGTTCAAAAAATTTCAATAATCATTTCTTGTATCATGATAGCAGTATTAAACTAACACGTTAAATAAAACTATCAAACTTAGTCTCGGTTTCTGTAAATAAATAAATATTTTATTTATAAAATCTGTGATTTATATTATTAAAATATAAATCACAGATTGTATGATAATTTGCATTGATTGCAAAAATCTGGAAAAAGAACTTGATTAAAATTATAAACATGGTAAAATTATTTTGTTGTAAAGTGTGACTAACATGAAAAGATGACAATGTTAAAAATGTCACATGATTTTATAATAAATTGCGGCTTGTTGTGGAAATTTAAAATCTTTCTTGTAATAGGAATAGTATTTTTAAGAATATTGAAAGATTCATATCGTTAAATTTCATGAGATTTTATATATATATATATATAAATAAAAGGAATAAAATAATTTCAAATAATCATTTTGATGACATGGAGTCTATTATGATATGAATGTATTAAACATGTTGGATATGAATAGAAGATGTGGTGTTACTTTTGATGACCGATGCTCAATCCTTTTATGATTATTATACAATGATTCATCTTGAGAGTAGATCATTTTCCAAATATGGTTAGTATACAATTTTGATGATGATTTTATATTGGAGGTCATGAACTTGCTTGACCTAATTATTTTTAACTTTTTTCTTTGGTGCAACTTGAAACTTCACCGTTTGTGTTTTACAAATTTAAATATTAAAATACATATTAACTTTCCAAAAGTGATTTTTTCTAATAAATGGACTCAAGAAGTTAACTTTATAGAATACGTATATCATAAAAAGTACAAAAAATATTTCTTTGAACTTATAGAATGAAAAGTTAAATTTGTAATCTTGTTAATATATGGCTGGTTTATAATCATCATTTTAACTTTATAAATATATTTACAAAAATGGTTTCAAATTTCATCATAACTAAGTAAAAATTTAAACTTGTATTCTTGTAAGTCATTTGCAATTTGGAGAAATTTCTAAAAGTCAATCTGAAGACCATTTTTTGGAAAAAATATATAATTTAAAACGAATCTCCATAAGAGCTATGTTTTGAATATAAAGATCATAAATTTTTTAACACAGTTTAATTTTTATGGTGTTCTTAGGATAAGATTGAAATCGGTACCTTGGATTACACTGAGGGTAATAATAATATACAAAAATTAAGAAAAACTGGAAATTAAAAGTTACAACTAAACAGGCATTAAGATAAGTACCCAGATTTATGTTTTAAATTACAGAATGTTTTAATCTAATATATGTTGACTTGTATATATCAGTTTGAAAATTCTGTTTTCAATCAAAATTTAATTTACGTTAGTGCAATGATGATATTAAGGTTGATTTTTGTCATCAAATATGCTTGAAAAATTTTCAATAAATAATTTGAGAATGTATTTTAAATATAATGGAAGTGTTTGTGAAATTTGGAGGAAAAAAAATTAATCTCAAAATTTTTGCATATAATTTTCATAATTCATTTTGTTTTATTGATGGTAAGAAAAAAAATTCGATAGATTTTTTATTCCGGATTGCTAGATTGTATGCCATTGAAATTTTAAAAAAAAATTTGACCTCAAAAGGAATTCAATTATAAGCTACATCTTTTTCCAGTAAAAAGAAAGAACTACTTTTGATTGGATGCAATCAACTTGTGATTTTTTATTTATTGTTGAATGGTATTTCATTCAAAAATGATGTTCCAATTTTATTATAACTATCAAGCGTTCATAACAATTAAGAATGAATTTATAAATTAAAACTAGTACAACCTTGCGACTAAGATCGATATGAGACATTTGATTCACATATAATATAAGGAATTTTCGATATTTAAACCTTTCGATTGATTGGGGCATTATTATTTTAAATATTATTTTTTTTAGTTTTGAATTATAAAAATCATACAAATCATACACTGGCCGACAAATCAGTACTTGTCAGCCACTCTGCAAGGTGCCATTTGTTCATGCAGAAACTAAGATTAGGCAAGAAAAATATGAGTGATCTCAAATTATTGATTGCATCTGCTGATTTGTGTATAAAAATATATATGGTATCTGAAATTTGTAGCATGTATGGAGTGATGTGCATAAGAAGAAGATTAGTCAAGAGCACAACCATGACTCTATTCCAAAACCTTGTTAGGTCACTAAACTGCCGACTAAACGAGAAAGATTTCATAAACTAGTATGTGGATGTAATCTTGGATGCTAACAAAATCCTATGCATATGTTATTCACTCACGCGCTAATTTCAGAACAGGATTAAGGAGTGGTTCTTCTCTATCTTTCAGTGACGTATATACTTGCTTTTAGTTCAGTAGGTAAACATTTTGACACATCTGCCAGAAAAGTCTCTTACGTATCTTCAGTTATCTTACCTTAACAAGTTTACATCCAACGAGATCGTTTGGTCTCAGTTTTCCAGTGAAAACGCTTGGTTTCATTTGCAGGAGTGACTTGTTGGAGTTAAAAAAAATCCTAGCTCAAGATGCTTCAAATTACCCAGTTGTGTAGAGTATAAAACTTTTGATAACAGACTCTCCACATCATCACCTGGAATTTGACTATGTTAGAAGATTGTTGAGAAATTGATCTCTTTTAATGAGGCCAATTCGCCTCTGATGGCATCTTACATTTCTTGGCTTATGATTATTAGTCGTGTTTAACTTATTTCAGAGTGGAATGCATTGGCCGGATCATAACTCTAGGCTTATATAAGAGTCCTCACGCTTTCCTTCGAAACCACTACAACAAGATGGATTTAATCATTGTTGTCGATTCCTGGTACGTTTACAGCTCCTATCAAGATCACGAAAGTTCCACAAGTAGTATATTTTACTTCGAGTAAAATCTTATGTTCACCACGCACAATATCTTAAAAAAAAAATGTTTTCTGGAAAGAACTGAACTTATTGTTCGTTTGATCACAAAATTGGAAAAAAAAAAAAAACAGGGTTCATATTGTGAGGATAAGTATAATGGGACAAGACACTTTCCTCCGTCTCGCAGTGTTGCGCCTGTTCCGAGCACTGCTTATTCTCCGTCAATTCGTTTTTGTTGGTAATCTTATCGTGAGTTCACTGTTTCTCTCTTTTCCTTTCTCGTGAAGTTGTTCTTTGTTGGCTGAACTTAATTAAGGAAAATACTTTTCCCAAATCATGCCCCATGAGATTGTGACCACCATGCTTAAAAGTGCGAGAGCCTTTACGATTCCAAGTCAGTCTGGACTTCTGAACATCGAAAAACATTACATGTGGCATTGATCGACAGCAATGAGTGTTGTTACAGTAGCTGTAGCAGCAGACGCACTTTTGTGTTGAGACTTGACATCCAGTATTGGGATATGAAGCTTCAACTAGGTCTACTAGTTGAGCTTACTACCCTCACTGATTGGCACCCCTTATACCTCCTATCTCATCCTTGACTTATGTTGGTGATATAGTGATGCCCAGATAATTTCCTGTCCTTCAACCTACAGGCAATTTTAGACGCCATAATCAAAAGCATTGGCACTCTGGAGTTGGTGCTCCTCTTTTCGGGCATTTTTCTATTCTTCTACGCTGAAGTGGGAACAGCGTATTTTGCTGGCTTATTAAATTACAGGTAAATTCACCAAATCTAAAACTTGTTAGAAGGAAAGAGGTTGAAGTATCGGGAATAGGGATTCTGTTAAAATCCAGGTGAGTTTTCGTGATGTTGCTAAAAATTGTTGTCGACGCTACAAACGATTGTCACGGCTACGTTTTCTTCGCCTATCCTCATTCGCCTTCTGCTATTTAAAGTGCAATGAGTTCATTTTCTTTTAACATTCTTTAACTTTCCTTGAAAGAAGAAAAGGTCAAGAGAAGTTACATCTTCACGGCCTCAGATTTACGCTTATTGATTGTCCATGGACTGCAGACATTTTTATCACCTATTTACTGAGCTTGAATATCAAGTTTTGCTCTCAAGTGGCTCATGCCGTCCACAAGTCTTCTGTATGTCATGTCTGACATTTTGTTATTACAGGTGTAGGAGACAGGTGGATATGGAGCCATCCTATCCTGAGCTGTTTTGTAATCATGACGCAGTTAATTATACAACACTTGGTAAAGGGGATTCTTGTCCTGCCATCCAAGGCCTTAAATGTTTCGTAAGTACAGCACTGGGAAGCCTCTGTCCATAAAGACAATATTATTCTTGTGAGATAAGAGCTAGCAGTTGCAATGGTAGTGTTACCCTTTTACTTCAGCAAGCAGTTAATGTCGCACGTTAGGCTCCCTAGTGGACGTGTATTTTTTTTAGGGAGAGTTCTGTTCGTCCAGTCTGTCTTCCTTTACTATGAACAATGAACATTTAGTTCATTTTGATTTGCATACTGAGTTTCTGTCTGTCAGCGTAACTAATGTACTTTCTAGTTCATCACAAGTTTTAATAGCACGTTCTATCCTTTCCACTTCAAATTGTATGTTTTTGTGCAGGTTTCTTCCCTTGAGCCATTCATGCAGAATGCTCCTCCACCTATAGGAAGTTCTACAGTATTTTCGAAAGAATCAACGGATATGCGCTTGCACCTCATTTCTCATGCTGTTTCGGTTGTCAGCAAATAAATTCCTAACTGTGAGAAAAGTTGATGCTTTCGCAGGTCATGCATAGTCCAAATTATGGAGTGACTGGCTTTGACAACGTTGGGACATCATTCCTTATTATAATTCAGGTCCAAAACCCTCATCAACCAAATTTTTTTCGAATCATTTTCAGTTCGTAGAATTTAAAGTAAAAATCTAGTCTTGTATTCATCGTTGACGGCCCCAGGGCTACCCCGTTCACCGATCTGGGCTACTCAAGTGCTCTCCGAACCGTACGAGATAGTCGCCCATCACACGGCTCTCTAAACTGAATTTCTTCGGAGCTTCTTTGCCTACATTTGGTAATGGTCACCGGTGATGATAATGTGATAAATTTTGATAGATAATAAGTAATCTCTCTTCATACCCCAGGTCTGAGACAAGTGAGCTTCATCAAGTGATACAAGGTGTCCCACAATAGACAAAGAATATACTGAGAGTGAGGTCAAGGTGTTCTCACTTTACCTTAGCCTAGATTCCAAGCCCTCCATTCCCTTTAGGCAATATTTTCTCGGGCTTTGATTCTGAAAAGGCAAATGAGCTAGTAAAGAGATTACTTTTGGAACTCAGGGGACAATTGCTACTGCTAGAGAGATCCTCTTCACTCTCGATTTGTTCTCTCTTTTTGTCCTCCTTCTCCTTTAGCCTTCTCTCACTATTTCTTCATTGTATTTTATCACCAGTACCGCTCATTCAGGGAGCGGCGTCTGTGTGTTTCGCGCCACGATCAATAGAAATCTGATTCTTTACTTTCTGCTGCTTGACTATAGCTACTGCCTATACTTCTCCTGGTATAAGTTTACACTGCGATGAAATTATGTTTTTCTTTTTTCTAAATCGCGTACTCCTTTCCTCAGAAACCAGCTACTCTGCATTCCATATTAGCGCTGGTAGCGTCCGTGTCTACGCTCAGGTATGGTTTCACACTAGTAGATTGCATGTCTTTCCTCGCCTATAGGTTTGCCTCCTTCCACATACAGTTTGTGCCCGTCTAATGGCCCGAGAGGGAGCAAGTGTTAGAGGTAGAACTTTAACAGAACTTCCAGAATAGTTTGCTCAAGTTTGCACATGCTACTCCTCAGCGATACAGAAATTCGTGACGAGAGGTCCTGGCTCGCAAGCCAGATATTTCTTTAATCATGATGGGGAGTGATAAAGTCGTGGTGTTCACTGGTAGCATCCTATCCTTGCCATGTTCCAACTGTTCCAGTGGTTCGACTCTGGACACGTGCATGTTGATTCCTTCACCGTTAAGAATAAAAAATTCTTTCACAGGCTACTGGGCTCTTCTCTCACGTTGTGGTTTAAGGTCTAGATGCAAGTTTGCCTGTGGCCAAACGCTCTTTCTCTTCATTGAATCCGTTTGTAATTATCTCGTGGTCTTTGCGGACAATCTGGTAGATTATATTAATACCCTTCACTGCCTGCTCTGGTACTACCTGTGGCTCTGAGACCCCAAGTGCAACGGCAAACGAGAGTTTTAGAAGAAGTAATATATTGTATCGTGTACCAAACTTGGGTACCCAAGTCCCGCGCTCACGGTAGCAAGTATGTAGAACATAAAAGAATGAGCAATGGGAGCGAGAAAGAACGATGGGCCAGAAATAAAGTAATTTTCGGTTGTACAATCCTTGCTTGTGAGGCAAGTTTCTGTAAAACTCAAGAGTATGCATAGCGAAACATACATTCCGCTTGAAGGAATGATCGATCCAATATTTGGCCACCCCGGGCGGAGGGAGGTATAAATGAGCTAACAGTGGACTGTTTAAAGGCTAACTGTGGGTGCTGTTTCTCTCCTCTTGCCTGTTCATAGTATGGGTAGGACCTTTGAATTTGTTTATTCGCTACTCTGGAGTCGGCTTTCCTTTCTTCACATCCACTGCAATCATGGCTACCGAAGAAAATCTAGAGAATTGGCTAATGAACTCATAATTGGAAACGAATTACATCAAAGATGCTGCAAGATCTGTTTACAGAGAGGCGAGAGATATCCCGAAGGGTGAAAATTGACCACTTTGTTTACCCCTCAGCTATTATTTTTTCAAGTAATAACAGTTTGTAAATAGTCTGACCAAATCGAACGAATTTCCCGCCCTTTGATTGAAATCTTTCTGTAATTCAAAAGTACTTTGATTAAACTTTTACACATGTATTTAAATTTGTTCTATATATTCTTTCTTTCCCTCATTTCATGTGTTGTGAATTAATCTCAGAAATATAGGGAAATGAAACAGACCATAGTCAAAAAAATAGTCAGACCATAGCAGGAACTCAACATCTGTAAATTGAATTGAGTTAAAAGAGTTAAATATTCATTTACTTTAGTTTAGGGTTACCTTTGGAGTTTGAAGAGTCACATGCCACTATGGTTTAGGGTATCGGATTTGTGTGTCCAATCTCAAACCTGAGCTTGCAAATTGTGTATATTGATGCTCAGTCAACAAAGGAATCAGGTCAAAAAGTGCAACTTGCTAGTGATCGTTCACTCGAGTACTTATCACCTATGAGCTGATGGATGATTGAAATCTTGGGTACCAATCTAGCTGAATTCGCGTTGGATTCTGGTTCAAAGTGGGGAGTGCTATATTAAGAGTTATGAACTCATTAGCATTGTTCAGAATCTACCTATGGCAACTACAAGAGAGTACAAATGACATGCTATGGTAGGAGAAATCCATCTACTTCACATGTCTATTCTGGATATCAAAAGGATATACCTCTTGTAAATTCAGTCTCAGAATATCAGGTACCAATGTTTAGATCTGGCCATCACTCATTGACACCTACAAATGACATTCTGGTTGATATCTTTGAAGATCGTTTTGTTCCAGGATATAGGGGAAGAGAATTCGGTAGATTAAGTTATGCACACTCCAAAAATCTCCGCGTCACGAAAATTACTAGTCATCGATGGTCAGTAACAAGACCGCAGCTTTAGCTCCAGTTTCTGCTCTTTGAATTCGAATCTCTCTCTGCCTGTGCTTTCAACTGGTTTTCACCCTTGAATGTTGAAACCACAATGGCAATCTTGGCTCACATGTAAGTCATAGTTTAGTGCCTCACTCTATTACTTTTGTATCTCCATATGCTAAAAGATATATGTTTCTCTAGCTGTCATAAGATTCCAGACAAACTCCCTCAGTCTACATTATTCACCAACTGAGTCTTGGGTTGTACAACCCATCCTAGGGCGAGATCCGGCCCTATACTCGCCACACTCGTCTCTAAATCGCTCAGAACAAAGCGCAAGAGGCCATAAATATATAAAAGTGAGACGATGAAGTACATGGAGGTGCAAGAATGCACGACCGTCACGTAAAAAGGCTTGTCTTGACTACCTCATCTGGTGAGCTTGAAGTTTAGTTTTGGTTATCACGGACGCTACATTCTCCCCACAAAGCAACATGTTCATTGTTGTTATTACTTTCTCCATTTGTGGCATTATTGCAGTGGAATTTCAGGCCACCGTTTGCGAAGATCACAGTCATTCTTCGGGCAAATGTAGAAAATTTATTGTGCTCCCCATTTGCAATCCACCGAGACCCTAAACAGCGTGCGGGCATATAGCTTTAGTATTGCGCCTATGATGCGAAGCAGCATGCTAACACTAAAGTATTCTTTTACTCTGTTCCGGACATTGCCCGCCTTTCTGCCCAGGCAGCTCTAGAATTTGGTACAAATTTGCTAGTAGGGGTTCTGGCTATATGCCGTATTCAAATACGGCTCGAACTACCCACTGACACATATCACCAACATAAAACATATCATTCCGGAATTTATATAGTACTCTCACCTGTTCTAGGTTTAGCAATGCTTGTATTAACTTTGGTTTTGCAGCAGAAGTCAGGCCAGCTGAAGGGCATTCCCTCTGACATTTCATCAATCAATATGTTAGCTGAAATGCGGTTCCTCAATCCTTTTACAGATTCTTTCCTTCGAAGGATGGTCTTTGATTATGAACGGAGTGAGAAAGACTGCCAATTCAAAGGGTAAGTGTGCACTATTATGTTCTTCCGAAAAGTATGAGTTTCTTACATCCGCTCTGCGAAATTACATAATTACATGCTTGCCTCATTAACTCGGATCTTGCTTTCTTCGCTTTTTTGTGACAGCTACGGATGCGTATTTCATTTGCATAATTGTCGTAGGGGGCTACTTTCTGGTCAACATATACATCACAGCCTTCAGTGGTGTCTTTCTCAGAGTGAGGCAGGAGCATCAGGTATGTCTTTCTGTACAAGAATGAGAAGTTGAAGGTCTGTAGACGCTGGCTTTATCGTAGATCTGCCTTTGTGATCATATACCGACATTGTATACTGCTTCATGTGAGCTAGTACTCTATTATCACCTTAGGTTGTGAGACAGTGAGAGCAACCTTGGGTCCATCATTGCTTTACACAATGCACTCCCAGATAAATTCATGCTTACAGACGAACAGGTGCATATGTACATACTTCCTTACTTTCCCTCCTTCGTGCTTCATTTGTAGATGCTTCTAAGAAAGTACCGACGAGAAAAGGCATATTCTTTCGCCAATGCAATCGCAATGGCTAGTTTGCTGAAGGATGTTATCTTGAAGGAAGATGAAAAACTAAGCTGGACGCAACGCCTCAGGCAAAAGACTTCAAGATTGACTAAAAACCTCTCAAAATCATTAAGTCGCGAAAGCTCAAAGTTGAGATTAAGTATGAAGAAAGCTGTAGACTGGCGAGATCCATCTTCCTTCATGAGACGCATCAGCAGCTTTGGGCTTACAGGAATTGACGACTTTTCAGATGTCCTTCCCGACGAAGCATCGGGATCACGCCGGCTCACTTTCAGTCTCAGCGTCTCCCGTGGGGCGAGCTTTGGTCGTTCTCTTTCTCGAAAAGTGTCTGTGACAACACAACTCTGGCAGCAGAAAGTTTCCGAGAAATGCTGGACACTTGTGCAGAGCAAGATTTTTAAATATGGCGTTTTGTTTCTCATTTCGGTCAATACGGCAGCGCTGGCTAGCTGCCATGTGAAAATGGACCCAAAACACTTGCTGAGCATAAGTATCCACTCCATGTCTGTCAACCTTGCGACAACACAGCAACAATGAGACGTTCACACTTATGTCTCGTATGCATGTCATGTATGCAGAACTTTGTTATCAAATGTGGTTGTTTGTATGGTCTGTCGGGGTAATTTAGTGGGTTACCATGACCTTATTATGTTCTTGTTTGGGCTTCACGGTTATTAGTTAGTAGCCACTGCACGAATTGAAGGGAAAGAATAGATAAAGCGTGTTCTCATGTTCAAGTATACTCATCTATGGGGGTTAAGGGATCAGAGATATTCTACGTCAGAAAGATATTCGGGGACACTGGTACTGATCCTCGATACGTTCATTTGCACTTAACTGGACAGATGCATGGTGACTCGTGCATAAGGATATACTAAAACCTTGTCCAGAGTGCTCAAACCCTTTTTTATTTCAAATGTTGATGCTTACATACTGACCCAGCTCCTGCACTCTGTGTAACGATCCAGGCAGGTTTTGCGGGCATCACGCTCTGCAGTTACGAGTCGGATATGCTACCTAATGTGATTTTCACATTTCGGCCTTCCACACAATCTATATGACACACATTAATTATAGACGTTTCCTGGGTTCGAGACGAGAGCAATAGTGGTAGAATATAGAATATGCCATTACCCACGACAGGATTAAGCAAAACTCGCTGAAGAGTTTCTGAGTTCCCTCATCTTTTAGCTAGTACATCGATAGCCCTTGAAAACATGGGCTATCGATGTACTAGCTAAAAGATGAGGGAACTCAGAACGCTTTGTAGACTGGGAATTAGATAAAGTGGAAAGAGAGTCTCATGAGATATTATCTCACAGCCGGCATTTAATGAATGCTTCTTCCCTATAGAGGACTTCGGGAGTGTATGTATAATTTTAAAGGTTTGGTGTGCTTGTTTTGAGACCAACAGTTTGCGACGTAATCAGAGGCCATGGACAAGACAGCAGACCTTGACAGGTGTTAGCTCACTTGCAGAGGAGCTTGGTGACTGTTTTTATTCTGGAGATTATTGTGCGTTTTTTTGCAGGCGGCTTTTCTGGGTTTGTGGATGAACGTATGGTGTTCTGACTTGCATCTGCTTAAATTTGAAATTCCTGCATGTTTGTCTGTCTTATGACGGTTTAGTTAATATCATTTGTGTTCGTACGAAGAGCATACTTGGAACGCTTTTTCGTATCTCATCCCACTATTTCGAATTCCACTTCTAGCGTACGTCTGTTTCTCTAAATCACACCCTCCACAATGATCAATCTTTACTCGCTCGTCCGGATGATTCTCTTATCTTATGTTCACGCTGGTCTGCTGATAAAAATTTGCTGAATGTGCAGGAATGAACGTTATTGATCTTGTGGTCGTTCTTATCAGTCTCAAACATATCAGCAGTAATTTGCCAGCTAACGAGATCAAAGTTCCCAACGTCTTGCCGATCCGAATGCTGCGGTGGTTTTACGTCAAACGTACCAAGAAAATCAACAGAGATGGCGAAAGCACCCCAATACTGGCACGTCGATACCTATTTGTCTAGACTAACAACCAGTTCTTTTTCGTTCCAAATTCAACTGCAGTGTAGAAGCTCAGATTTCCAATTAAGATTGATTTTTAGTCAGGGCTTTCGGTGAGGCGTTTGAAGTAGTAAAAAATCCCTCCATAAGATCGACTTCTCATGTATACATCTGATTCACCAGCTTTGGGAAGCAGAGTTTCATTGGTCAAAATAAATCCATGTTGAGCTCGTTCTGTGTTTGAACAGGCATGCATTCTTAGAAGCGTGGGGAATCTGGCCAGCGTGTATTTCTTTCTTCTCATGATAATCATCATTTTCTCAGTCTTCAGCATGGAGCTATGGGGTGGCCAGTTAGAAAGCACTAATACCTTCAACAAGCCCCGCATTAATCATGATACATTTTTGGGAGCAATGCTCCTCTGGTTCTCAGTCTCTACGGGTGAAAGCTGGGTGAATGAGATGTGGAATGTGATGCGCCCCGAAGTAAGAAACAGGTGCGCTGCGTCAGCCATTTGGGCAGTTTAGTCCAGTATGTTCTGCTGATAGAGTTTAGCCATGAGACCTGTCCAGAGACTCCATACCCAAGTAGAATGGATCCGGCGGCTGGCTGTTGAATACATGGAAGAATCGGACCAGGTGGATAAGGGACATTGTCATCTAACTAGTTGCTCCTACTACACAAATAGAAGGAATTAGCGTAATTGAAGATATTAAGCAAATGATAAGCTAAGACGTAAACCTAGGGAATGTCTTTCGAAGAGCATATTACGCCTTTTTCATCTCACAACATTTGTGAAAGAGAGAGGACGTCTCCCTCCCGGTTTAATATTTCTGAAACTTTCCTCTATAGCTGCACTCTCTAGTATCTCGCACTGCTTCTAATATGGTGACGTTGTAGGACCTTAGACTGAATTTAATTTACCTTGGAAGACAAAATGAGATGCCTAATCTGTAGTGACTGTGAGTGATATGTATTGTAAGATCTTGCAAGGCACCAAGTTTATACAAATCTTAGGTAGAGATGTTGTAACTGCCTCTACCTAAGACAATATTGTTAGCCAAGAAGCAATATTATCATGAGAGACAGGGCTGGCTTTTCTCTGTTCAGTTGTAGCTACTTTCAGGGTTGTGGGCAGAGTACATGTTATATTTTGGCAATCACTAACTAAGTGCGGTCGTTTTATCAGATGGATCGCTGCGCCATTATTTGTATTTTATTACTTGTTAACTGCGATTGTCATCCTCAATCTAATTATTGCGACTATTCTGGAAGAAACGGAGCTAACAGACTACCAAAAGAAACTTATTCAAAAGGTAAGGTGAAGCGCTATCTTGACCTCCCCATAATTACAAGTAAATCCATTGTCTGAGCGTTTTCTACACTCGTGAGATTTATGCACTAGTTTAGAGCAATTTAGGTCATACATGTACTATCAATTAGCATGTGGATAAACTTATACAACAAAAATTTGCAATTTAGGATACTTCAAGTTCATGATCGGTGTGAGCAGTCATCTAGAGATGTAATTTGATATCAGACAAATTTCTTTTGTCTAGATTGATCCTATAACGTATTTTGAGATCATAGAGGTCATAACAAGGACTTAAGAAGAAATTACTGAAGAGTACGTAACACCTGTTTTCCAGAACAACTTTTAAGTATGTCTTGATATAATTAGCGAAATGAGTTGATAAGATCTAGCAGGAATCTACTTGTGGTGGCTAGCATATTTTTCAACCTTAACAGCCTAACTTACCTTAATTCATGTTTTTTCCTACAATGTGACCTGGAATACGTGTGTGCCTCTCCTCCTGGATCAGGATAGTGCTATTCCAGAGTGAGTATAATCACCTTGAATAATGTCACACCTGAGCTGTTGGTTATACGTGCTTTTTATGAACAGAGAGATCACCTCAAATATTTACAAGTGAGGCATCTTCATCGCACCTCTTCTACGAGAGGTGCGGACTGGATCGTTGGGGCCATAGAAAACATGAAGTCTGCGAAGCGTCGGATGACCTCCATCAAAGTCCGGAGTCTGTCCCTGAAGTTCCCTTCATCAATCTCACGACCGCACGAAGAAGCCGAAGTACGTACACTGTCAGATAATACTGCGCAAGCAGCTAGTAGCTCTGAAGGCCCAAGAACTTCAACCGACGTAACTTCACATTCAGCTTTAGACATACCAGGCTCTGTTTCTGCGGATTATAAATGGACACCAGATGGCTCTGAAGGTTTACAGTTTCCGCCAGGACCTGCGACCACAGTAGCTTCGGAAACAGCAGCAGACTTACAAGATAGAAATCGTCGACGAAGAAGCAGCGCCAGTTCTTTGACATTCGGTTCACCAGCTGCCATTCAACCAACCTCCCGTCGCAGATTTAGCCAAGCGTCTGATAAAATATACATCAGAAGTGGATTCACCGGAGCTGGTTTGGCCCTTGCCGGTGACGGGGGAAACAGAACCTTGCTGCAGTCTGCACTAATAGCTGTCGTAGATGACCAAGAAAAGGTGGCAGCTGGTGTTGCCGCTGCCAAGCAGGTTGAAGAGGTGAAGCCCAAAGTTGCCCCACAAACGAGCAGCGGCAGTGCCACGTTGAAAAGGTCAGGTTCTAGTGGTCGAGTCTCCTTCGTACTGTCCGACTTTGAAGGCGTGCCCACGGTTGACGAGCAGGCTGCACCATGGTGGATGAATGAGAGATCCCTTTTCCTTTTCAATCCCGATAACAAGTTCAGAGTGCTCGTCACCAAGGTCATCGAACATGACCTGTATGGATGGTGGCAGGTCCTGTGGATCTCTTGCAGTTTGTTGATAGTGGTTGAAACCGACCCTTATGGAAGGTTCTGGCCTTCAGAGGTAATAGCAACGACAATCTTTTCAGTTATCGATACGGCAGTGTTCGCGGTAAGCCATCAGTCCGTTGCGTATCTGCTAGATGTCCAACACCATTATCGTACCTGTGGCATGGCTGACGTCTTTGAGATCTGGACTCGAGGTTTCGGAAGCTTTTGACAACATAGTCTGATTATGAAAAATGCAGCTCGTGCTGCAGATATTTCAGTTTCTCCTCACTCATGACCTTTGCTGAGGCTTCTTCCCCATTTAACATCACATATCATACTATCCCTGAACGGTGTGCTTCTGTTCCTCCCTAAGGCTTCCTCTCCAATCCCTCGTTTCATATTACACCACCAATTGGTTCGCCACCACCGTTTCGATTCATCTCTACAGATTGATGTCTTTCATGAGCCGAAACACTGTCAGGCTCTCTTTTACAGTGTTTCCTCGTTCCAAGCCAAACCTTCTCTTGTACCAGGGACAGAGCTAAAGATTAGGAAGACCTTTGGCCTTTGCCTTCCATAGCTAAAGGCCCTCTGCCCCATTAGGAAGTCCAAACGGCCAAATGGTTCACCATCCATCTTCTCATTTTGCTCCTTCAATTCATCTCTCTCCTTCTCGCAACAGTTTCTCATCTCCCCAAGAACCCCCTTCCCCATTCTTCTTTGGTTATATTTTCGCCACCCATATAATATTGTGTCCACAGTTCATCTCCGCAGTCTCCTGCCCCGTTTCCTGCGTAGGAAAGTCGCCATCATCATGGTCCCTGCAGGTTCTCCTCTTGTCCGAATCCTCATGTACCGCTCTGTGAATGTTATGGCTCAAACCTGTTCAGAAGAATTTATTTCTTTTCTCCCTATACATGTAAGAGCGTAAGCACTCTGAGGTCGATCAATTAATTGACTCCTCTATTACTTCTCTCTCGTTGCGCAGCCTTGGTGCGATCTTTTTATTCTATATTAGTAAGTAATAAAGCGTTTGACTGCTTTTGTTGAGCGTTGCTTTGGCTGTCGCTTGACTGTATGCACTCTGCCTAAAATACTAATGTTTCAGTACCAATCACGTTCGCCCTGTGCAGCTACCAGTCATTTCATCGTCTGAGCATGCCTTTTAGATTTCATTATAGCCCCCCTACCGCTCGTACTGGGTCTTGCAATTTATAATGTATATTAGCCTTTGCGTACGTGCAGCTAATGAAGAACATTGAACTCAGTGTTTCGTTGATTGTTTTCCACAAGACGGAAAAATAGCCTTCGACCTTCAGCATGATGTCGGGCTTTCACATTCAATTTGACGGCATAGCAGTGAACGGGATGGATGGTAATTACAGGTTTTCGCGCTGGATCTAATTCTGAAGAGTACTGCTTACGGATTTCTCCTGACCCGTGAAGCTTACTTGGAGGATCCCTACAACATCGTGGACCTGGGAAACTTGATCTTTCATATGATGTACTTGAAAGCACACAGTTTTGTTCTTCAGAAAGAATTTTACGCTAAAGGAGCTCTGATGCTGATGGCATTTCGACCATTTCGTCTTGTGAATCGATTCAAGGGCTTGAGGAGCCTGACGACTTGTCTAGGCCGAACGCTGCCGGCCGTGGCTCAGATCCTCGTGTTCACAACCGTCATGTACGCCATCTTCGCCCTCATAGGGATGCAGCTGTACTCGGATCGGTTTCGCTCATGCACCGACAAATCTGTGGCCGGGCACGTCGAGTGCGTCGGCCTGTTTTACAACGAGGTTGGCATCATAGCGCCTCGCACATGGATCAACCCGCCCTACCACTTCGATGGCTTCGGAGAGGCGATGCTGGCGCTGTTCGTGGCCTCCACCTTCGACAATTGGCTGGAGTATTTCCTCTTCCGGGCCATGGACATTCCCAACAAGGCCGGGCTGTCGCCGCGCACGAACATGAACGCTTCGCAAGCCATCTTCTTCGTGGTCTTCGTGTGCGTCGGAGGGTTCTTCATCCTGCGGATGTTCGTGGGAGTGTTCATCGACCAGTTCGGCATCATGTCGGGAACCAAATTGCTGACGGAGAGACAGAAACTGTGGCGGGACACGAACCGGCTGATTCAAAGTATGTTGCCCATGCGTCGACCGGTCTCGCCACGGGGCTGGGGCATTCGTCGCTACTGCTTCAGGATTGTGCAATATCGCGGATTCGAGCTCTTCGTCGTCTTCGTCATCTTTTGCAATTGCGTCTATCTAGCATCACAATCAAATTACCTCGAGCCCAAGGACCACTTGCTTGTTCTTGTGCAAGCGCTTCCGGACTCGCTTATTCTTCCCATTGGAGGCTTGTTCATTGCTCTTTACGCTGTGGAGGCCATTGTGAAATTGCTGGGAGCTCAGGTGCGTTCCAAAACTCTTGACTGACTTCGGGTGGAATTCCATTCATGATTGCTCCACACGTAGGCCTGAAATCCTGATACACTGAAATGGCTAATACTCACGTAGTTATATTTCAAGTATAAAACATTTATCGAATTGTTTCGAGAAAGGCACGTGATTATATCTCGTCTATGTTTCACAGTGTTTCATAAATTATAAGAATCACTTGGGTGAACCAACTTGTTACAAATGGGACGATGGAGGATTTTGGATTTTCGTAATATGTTTTATCACAATATATTAAACACTTAAGTAACCATCTCTAAGACTTGTGAACTGTTGACTAGCGAGATTGGATAGTTGATGGGGATGATCTTTAGCTGTTTTGGAATGTTTATGAACGTCATTGTGCCCGCCCCTCTAACTGTCACAACGATTGAAATTATCAGATTGTTGATTGTTGTTGATAGACGTGAAGTTAGTATGTTCTTCTGGGACGATGTTAAAATGGTCCAAAATTCTATGATCATTGTATCTTCTTCAAAATTTTCTGAAACTTTTATAGTATCTTTGCAAGGATGATGAATATTTGAAGGAGATTCTTTACCCTGGATCGAACTGTTCTGCAAAATTATAATCATAGCGAAGATGGTACTTTAGCACTGTTGATTAGGTTGAAGTGCATCTCGACGTGATAAATTTACTGAAAAAAATGAGGGTTGAACATGTACGTTATCTCTAACCTTTTCGTGTACGTGTGACATGCGTGCGCCTGCAGTTCAGCGATTGGTGGGACGATAAGTGGAATCTCTATGAGTTGGTACTGGTTTTGGGAAGCATCGCATGTATATCTGCTGGTGGTGATAAAGATTCACTTCAAGTAGCCATCGGCAAATTTTTCGTCTGTTTAAGAATACTTCGTCCAATCCGTTACTTCCACTCTCTCAAAACCATCCTCACGACGGTTATTGTCAGTTTACCATCCATGATCGACATCATATTGCTGATGGGTATTGTTCTTTTTGCTTTGGGCCAAATTGGAACGCAAGTATTTTACAGAATTAAAGACGGTGTCTGCATAAGAAACGGTGCTGAGAATAACTTCGGGACTTGGATAAATTCTTTTATCATCCTAATCCAGGTATGTCGTGTTTTTAATCAGCAGGTCAGCTAGCACAAGACCTGAATGGATTTTCGCAATGAATTCATCGTGCCGACTCTGCTGATTCATTTCCATGGTCTTCTTTTTTAAAAACTTGTTCCACGATGATACCTGGAGATCCATTGCCAATAACTCGGCTCTCGGAGTTCATTTCATCTAGTGTCAAACGCTGCCCTAACTTATTATGTATCTTGTCAATGATCACCCATGGCACTACAGAACCTTCATGATAGAGTACCAGTTCCGTCTGCTTAGTGTACTCGGTCTGTCAAATGTTCAAGAAGCTCATTCACAACTGCTATGCTGTGTGAGCGAGCAGGTCACGACGTTGGACAACTGGTCTTGTCTCATAATTGACCTTACAATCCCGGAGCCAAATTGTCTACCCAGTATTTCATCATTCGCCAGTGACTGTGGCTTTCCTGTCGTCGGCCTTGTATACATGCTGATTTCTGTCTGTCTTACCACGTATATCTTTGCGAACCTCTTCATTGCCCAAATTTTAGACACAATCACGTTTGGTTTACTGAGTGAGGATGCGGTGTTGACGCCGAATAACTTGGTTGCCTACAAAAACATTTGGGCTGAAGATGATTATGATCCAAAGTAAGTACTTTCTTCAGTCACATGCCTTTGATACTGTCAGGTTCCGAAGGTACCTCAGTGTCCTGTCTTCTGTTATTACGATCGACCTTGTAGTACGCTTTGACCACTTGGATCGGGAGTGAATTTCTTATGTCTTCATGTAACCCTGACGAGTACTATATGTTTGAGTCTGACACTGGTAATAATCTTCAAGGGAACATAATGAACCCACCAAGAAGTACTAAAGGTCGGTGTCTAGGATTTCCGTGTTCCATCCTGTGTATGAGAAGACTCAATTTACCTTGACTTGATGAAGCACTCACGGAATGCAAGCCGGTAGCTGGGGCAATTTATTCAGAGTTCAGCCTAAATTGATCCTACTACGTCTTGCCTACAGGTGTACCGGTTACATAGGACAACATAAAGTTAAAGATTTTCTGATTGCACTTGGTTATCCCTTGGGAGGGAGAAGATATGGTTTCGTCAAATGGTGAGGGACCTTCTATGAACCCTTCATTGCCCGGTAGTACTTATTTTTCTCTCCGGAGTCCCGACACCGTAGAGTAGCCCCTCAGGATTCAGGTGCTAATCATCAAATCATCATGCATCCTTCAATGCAGCTGTGCGTCCATTTGTTTTGTATTCAGTTGGCATAGTTAGTTCCATATCTTGGACTTGATCCAGGGCTTTGCTTTCAATTCAGGTACACTCGCATCGATTACGAGATTTTCCACTTTCGTAACGAAAGGGGGATCGGTTTTCGGCCTCTACTGGAAACGGTTTGCCTCTACAAGATTGGCGCGAGGGTAATGTTCAGTTCAACCTCACTAACCTCGTCGAAGATGTGTGGCGTACAATTGAACGTTCTATGGCAGCTGTAACTGTTACACGATGCATGAAGAGCTGACGACCTCGTCTTCTTTTCATGATCCATGCAGGGACTGGAGCTACCCTTACGCATCGAAAGAGCCAAGTACATTCATGGAATTTTTCAGGCAGGAGCTGCCGTTAGAATCCAGGCTGCGGTGCGTGGATTCCTGCAAAGAAGGAGAAACAAACACAAAAAGGAAGCGGAACACGAGAAACGACCGAGTGAACAAGGGGAAGAGCCCCCTGACATAGCATTCGATGAAGATCCCAACCTGGTTAGACTGGGCATAGCAAAACCTCCTCTGGCTCCTCACTCTGCACATGGTAGGAAATCTCGTCCACCAGCACCGCCAGCAGCTCCAGCAGCAGACGATGCACATGACCCGAATGGAAAGAGATAGTTTCTTAGTCACTGACACTCTCAGCATCCGTGGATATGAATTGTCAACGATCAGTCAACTGAGCAGCGGCCTATCATCTTGACAAGCATCTCCCTTTGAGAGCAGAGTCTGATTATGCGGACTGGAAGGCTGAAGTAGATGGGATTTCCAGCATTTCCAAAATTAGGACGTGAAAACTCTCGACAAGGATTTTGCGTCTTGAGCAGTTTTGCAAGCATTCCGGGCTTCTCGTAGTTGTCCACGATATGCAGAGGTACTTCTCACCCACATAATGTACATAGATTTGCAAAGGTAGATATAGATCAATGAACACACATTCTAATCGAGTGTAACGTAGTAGCATTGAGCTGCGGCCACCTACAACTGAAGGATTTGGCGTCTTCGCAATCATCTGTGGGCCGAAGGGAAGACGCCCTTCTCAAAACTCGGTGCTCGGAACGAAAACCAGGAGTACTGAATTGCATCGGTTGTGAGTGGCCCAACAAATAGCGCTTGTGGATACGAACACCTCTTCCAACATTTTTTTAAAGCAAGAGCCACCGAAATTCTTGGCCGTCAAAAGGGTTGGAGGCTCAGATGAAGATCAGTATCTGGAGTAGAATATTCATTTTCTCAGCAATTTCAGCCGTTTGGCATAGCATGCATATATCAGGCCTTGGGAAGGGATTATAGAACTATGAACAAAAATTAATTACAGTAGTTCTTGTTATGCATTTGACAAATGCACTGGACCACTGAACTTGATGTCCACTCTTATAGTAACTTAAGTTTATTTGAAGACATTTGGTAATTTCTGGATATTGATATGGAGAAGTAATGATAAGTACAAGAAACTCATTGAAAAGTAAAAACAAATAATGATAGAATATTATATTTTCAAGTTGCATCCAACTACAACCCAAGGTGAATTAACAATAATTAATTTATTTTATAATAAAATAAATTGTTAATATTTTATCTTATTTCATAATAATAATATAAAAATAATACATATTATAGATTTTAAAAAAAAAGAAATTTAGATTTCATTTTTATTACATTATAATTGAAATCAAGATGTATATTTACATCATCATAATCTTACATCATGTAAATACATATAAATATACATATATTTTAATTTGGAATGAAATTTTAAAATTAATTTGATTATTGAAATAAAATATTATGAATATATCCATGTGAACTTACACATTATATAATACATGACTTGTCAATCTTTGCATATGTTATAAAATTATTTTTGTTGGTTTGAAATAATTTTTTATATATTTTATCATCATTTCTCTATTTAGAATAATTGAATTGTTGAATAAAATGATAAAAAAATATATTAAATAAATAATAATAATTAAATTATATATTTATTTATATTTATATAAAATTGATAAATATCATAATAATAATTTAAATAAATAAAATATTATATTTTAAATGTATTATTATTTAAAAATTTTATTTTAATATAATTAAAATATTTAATAATTAAAATTTACACAAGTAAAAAATTATCCAATGATTATAATATTATTTTAATTATATAATTGAATTAATTTTATGATAATTATTTTTTTCATCAAAATATTTTTATATAAAATTTTATTCTTATTTTATACATTAAAATATATTTTATATAATACATAATAAATAAACATTATAAAAATTTCAAAACACCAAATATTTTAAATATATTGTTGTATTCATTATAAATAAAATTATTTAATTCATAAAACATATAAATTTTATTTAACACATATCATTTATCCAATAAATATAATTATTTGAAATGACCTATCATTGTTAATTTATTACAAGATAAAATAATCGTAAAATATTATAAAATCAATCACATTATTAATTTTTTTAAACTATCATCTTTAACATATGAAATTCACAAGAATGCAAGAAAAAAATATCACTAATTAACAAATAAAATTTCCATTGTTTTAGATTGATAATGCAACCATATAATCTCTAACATTTGGTAAATCAAAATCATACAATGCTTTTATCTGTAATGAACATCATGACTAAAGTTTTCATTTGGCGAGCCCATAAACAATTTCAGTTTGTTAGTACATTAATTAAAACTATTTCATGGGATTTGATACTAAGTAATATCATGTTCATTCAGGTCATATAAAGACGATCATAATCACCTGCTTTCGTGATTATACACCAACATTGCAATCCACTTTCAACAAGCACCCTCCACATAATGATTGCGAACTTGCCCTCTAAAAATGCGGAGCAAGTTTCAATGATCTTGGCTTACATCGAATAGCCACAAATAAACTTGCTTCTCCAAAAACACGGAGCAAGTTTGCTTGTGTTGGCTGTTTACAAAACTAGGCACAAGCGTTCCGCTTTATGTACATGTCGATTCAATTGAACCCCGTAAACACAAATGGGTCATAAAAATATAGAAATTGCATTTTGGAACAAGCGCTTGCGAGTGACGAGTATCGAGAGCCTTATACTGGGATAAGATGCGACCGAATGATCTTCGCCATCCAACATTTCTAGAGGCATTACTTGGTTCCAAGTAGGTTTACACTTTTGGAAGGGCTCTCAAGCGAAGTCCAAACCACTCCTGCAAATGAGAGAGCTCGTCACCATCTATGCTGTGTCCAAGTCCAGGATAGGCCTGTCGCAATTACAGTCAACAAACCTCCTACATTAGAAAAGTATCGATTATACACGCCTGACTTGGTACTGGATCAAAGTCGGGCCTGTAATATGTTTGGACGTTATTCTTGAGAATATAAAGATAAGGAATGTTAAGATTGGGAATATATTAAGTAATTTACTTTATTTCTCTAGAAAGATCGAGTACATGTACTCAATACAAGCGGCAAAAACTTGGGCTGAAATTAAAAGGTGTGGCAACATATGCCAGGTCGGCTAGGCATCAATGGAATAAAGGCATCAGTGAAGAACAAATTATCCTCTAATTTGGGGTTAATGAAGTCTACGAATGTGTCATGTGAAGAAAAAAATCATTTGTCAAACTACAGTTATTTTTCACATACTTTTGATTTCTATCAGATCAGGATAGGCTAAGGGGCTGTCGACAAACTATAAGATGTTAGTCAACCAGAGTACAAGACTTGTACCAGTATGATAAAAAAATATTCCAAGAACAGCTATGGGTAGAAATCAGTGCATTATAAATCGAAACATAGACTGGTGCTTTATCAGCAACCTGTTCACTGTCGTGGCCATGGAAACTTCTACTGCAAATAATATTATATCAGAAATCTACACAACCCTCATACGTAAGAGATAGAGAGGACAGCTTATTTAACAACAAACAATGTGGCAGACTGGAGCACTTAAAACCAGTTAAAGTCGTACCTTAAACTCACATCCAACACCAGCATGCTCAAGAAGAGGTGGACCAGCTTGTCCTGCTTTAAAATCTACCACATTGTCGCTCATACCATGGCTCCATAGAATTGGCGTCTGCAAGTTTCAAAGACCGATTTTCCATGTCACCCACTGCGTTCAGGAGGTCATTGTGCACGTGATAAGCAGTGTGGAAGTGCCTTATGCAATACTGAATACGGCCTGAAGTACCTGCTTGGCCTTGGCCGGGATCTTGTTGATGAATTCCGGATTCAGCGGGACCCAGCCACTGAACACAGCTGCTCCCGCCAAAGTTTCAGGATATAGCAACGCACTTGCGAGTGAAAGGGCACCTGCATCATAAAACGAGCAAATACTGGCTCAGACAAGAAGAGAAACGACTGAGCTCTTCTACAAACAGAATCTGAAACAGAAACCAGCCGGTCCCAATTATTTATTTGTAAGTCTGAACCATCTGTATCTGGAACAAAATGCAGTGAGTATCTCCCTGAAAAACAAGATTTGGTGCTTACCTCCTTGACTAAAACCACAAACAAAGATCTTGTCTGGGCTTACACCTGCTGTCACTTCCTTGTCAATCATCGCGTGCACAGATTTTACAGCTTTCATCACCCCTTCCTCCATCTCGGGAGATTGCTGCAAGACATGGCGCTGTTAAGCAATGGACCGTTTTGCATTTAAAAGCACACACTTGATATTAACAGGCTGTTTAGTACCAAGTGTTGATCAAACTTTAGATCCCCGGATAAAGGTCGTCACAATACAGCATGCTACAAAACGTTTGGTTGATTAGTAATTGATCCATCCCTATTAGCTTTCCCTTACTCACTTTATGACCTTCCATTCAGTAGACGTGAATATCTTCTAATATTACATGTTCATTAATATTCATAACGAGCAAATATATATCAGCTTTCGCTGAATTGGGTAACACCTCCAAGCTATCCATACAGTACAGAGAAGAGGAAGAGAATAGTATATTCTTACTGCGCTGATTGGCAATTCGGCAACGTCAAACCATGATGGCATCAACGCTCCATCTGCCAATTGAATTGAAGCAAGGAGATCAAAAAGCGGTCGATAAAACTGTACATACCCGCGCAATAAGCACAGATATGTAGCCCACAATCTAAGGCAACTCGTTGACTCATCGGAGTCTACAACAGGTACTGACTTTGAACTCCAGCAAGAAAAAAGCATTGCAATCGGCCACAAATCGATGCTCTGGACAGTATGTACTCTACTTAAAATGATCCTCTCACCCTTAAAAAATAAAAAACAGTTCAAGAAAACCAAAGCAGTCATCGAATGGAGCATTCTTTCCGCAACTCGTCTCTTGCCGATATGGAAAAATTCAAAATAACAGAAAAAGTAACTACGAGGAAACGCGATCGAGCTGCAAAGGAGCAAATCAAAGATACAACTCACAATTGGCGGTCACGCGCTGGGTAGGAGCAGAGGGGAACAACCACTTGACATTGTTCATGTACTTGGCGGTGAAGAAGGACTTGAGACCAACATTTGCAGCTCCAGAGTCGCCGAGGCCATGCAGCCAAATCACCACGGCACTGGTCGCCATAACTGTCCACAGAAACAGAGAGAAATGGCGACAAGCAGCCACAATGTCGTGCTTCAAATGTTCCCCTGTGCTTCTGATTGCACTTGCTCCTCTCTGTACTTGAACCAGCGACCAAATGTTTCGCTGCCCTAGCATCCACCGTATATACTCGATGTTGTGGCCAATTCTGAACTATTCCACGACATCTTTCTTTCTCGTTTTTAATTTTAGTGTTAAGCCATAAGGATAAAAGAAATGGATTAATCTAACATAAAAATATCCTCTCCGAAATATCAGTCAATTTTTGAAATAGTCAGGTCTATTCCTCCCGCACTATAAAAATACAATAAGATTCGGATATTATTATTTAGAGTTCTTTCAAATGTTTATTAATAATTTTTGAGATATTTGATGAAGTATATCCATGAAAATCTAACACAGGTTTCATAAAAAAATAAATTTTTTTATTACAAAATTTGCATTGATTAATCATAAAATGATATTTTTTAAATCGTACCAAAAAAGTCTGTTAAGTTTCACCACATCTAGTTATATGTAATCAAAATTGTGTCAAATATGTGATTTTATTATGAAATATATTTATATTTATATATAATTGATTATATCAATGCTAATAAAAAATAATAATAAATTTTAAAATATAAATTATCATAAATTCAGATTTCAAAATAACTTGATTCAATTTAAGTTATATTAATTTTGTATATAGTTTAGGATTTCTATAATTACTATTTCATTAAAATTCACAAATATAAAATCATTTTTTGAGTTCCACAATCAATGCATTTAATAAATTATTTAATAGAAAAAAATTTAAATATTCTTTGTGTTCAAATCAAATTCATTATTATATTATTTTTATATTAGAATGATGAAAGTTGAATACATTACTGAAATGATAAATTTATGTAAAAAAATATTTAATGGATAGAAAAATAGATATATATGCCATAATATTTGAAATTAAAATAGTTATTAAATTGTCAAACTAAATGTACGTATAGTATAGAAATCTTCTAAGTGTCACCTAGTAGAATATCAATTTGATAGATTTTAATATATCAACAAAATTAATTTGTATGATAACATATTTTTTATTAGTCAAAATATTGAAATAATTAAGAAAATAGTTTGCAATGATTGCTTACCCACTACATGAGTTATAAAATGTATACAAGTGTGAAGAAAAATATTCTGATTTACATATACATTAATGTTTCCAAGAGAAAGGGAACATGATTATATCTCAATATGAATAAAAAAATCACGGAAGCTGAATTCTAATCAAAGCAGAATCACACAAATAATAATATTTTGTATACCAAAGGTGCAATATGTATTTGATAAAACAAGGTTTCAAGACCATTTGTACATGTGTCCACCAAATTTGATCAAATGTTTGTAGAATTTTATGTAAATGTAATGTTTTTTTACTTTTTGTTTCTAATAAAAATATATCAATAACTCATTTTCTCGACTGAGCTCATATAAAGCCGCATAGATGCGGGTGTGAAATAAAAATCAAGAAGGGATTAGAGGTACATTGTTCACAAAGAAGTATGAAAAGAAAATAATAAATTACTCAAATGTAATTTAAATGAATGGAAAGTCATGTATGGATTAATGAAAAAAAATCTAGATATAAAATGCAATCATGAAATCAAGGACAATAATGAATTAGAGATGCATTGTTCATAACCACGTGACAAAAGAAATATATGTAATGAGGTTTCAATTCATGGAGAACTCAAGTTCATCTTGCCGAGTCATGAAATCAAGGAGGATAAGCAATGGGAGATGCATTATCACAACCATATATGAAGAGAGAAAATTAAGATATCCAAATGTAATGAGATACATTATAGTGTTATGGCACAACTATTATAAGAAGAAGATGATGACAAAGTAGGTTACCATGAAGATGATATTTTTGGTCAAAAAAGTTTGAAGCTCATCGTATGGGTATCAAGAACCAATACTTGAGTTGACTCTATAAGATGAAAATATTGATAAGACTCCAAGAGATATTATCTTGAATTTTATCATACATATATAGTGAAAATGTTATCAAGTAGAAAGAGGAGGTATGAAAAATATTGATTTGTTGACTTGCGAGTTTAATCTCATTGAACTGAAATTGACATTGTACATGGAAAGTGAACAACATGATATTCCAAATGTACTAATGTTTAATTCATCTATGGTGAACATTTTGTTTCTTCATTGGAATCATATTTTAGCATGGTTAGTTTATCATTTTGGGGATAATTTTATGATACAAATGATGAATTTATCGGATTGTAGATTCTTGTAATTATTTTTTTACAATGTAATTTGAAACTTGATGATATATATTTTGATTTAATTTGATAATTATGAATCTAAATTATCCACCAATGATAACAAAAATAACAAAAATAACAATTCTAACAAAAATAACTCATATGGTATAAATTATGACAAACATTAGCAATGAGTACCACTCTCACAAAATAAACTTCTCAATTTTGTTTGTAGCTCTATTTGAAATTATATAATTTTTTATTATTATTTTGACTCTATATAAATCACAAGTGCATTAATTCATATCATGATAAAGTAGTTTCAATTATATCATGACTACGCAGTGTACTTAATTTTGGTTAAAAGTTTTAAGTTATAATGTATCTACTTTAGTGTACACTGAAGGTAATGACTCTGGAATGACTTCCAAGATGAGATGTTTTCTCAAGACCTATCCTTGCTTTATATACTATAGGACTTAGAAAAGTCCGAAATCCAAACTATGCCACATGGCTAACATATGTAGGTTGCATGTTTCGTTATCTTATCCTAACCAATTCCTAAAAGATGTCTAGCACACAATCCGATCCACCAATGCATGGTAGCTACCTCGTCATTTACCTTTTGTTTTTTGGATAGTACACATCACTATTTTGTCTTTTTTATGATCTAGTGACCAATCTACGCTTTGGCTAAACTAACTATAGCTAACCAAGATTGGTTATAAACCTCCCTCCATTTAAGACGCAACGTCCTCGTTGCAAGAAGTCTCAAAAGTCTCTATAAGTATCTTGGCATTTGTAAGATTTGCCAGTGGTTCCCAAGTAGCTTCATAAAGTGAATAACCTTTCCATTGGACTAGATATTCCACTTTTGGGTTCCGCTGATCTCTTGTCCGTTTCTTGAGAATTCTCTCAACCTCATATTCCTCTACACCATCAATCATGGCTAGTAAAGGAGAAGGTTGATGTGGGTTGCCAAAGAAAGGAGATCATGGACTTAACTTTTGAACCTCTATTAATGACAAATTGGTAGTAGACAACCACATCTGATCTCCTTTTTGAAAATCCACATGTCGTCGATGAGCATCGGCTTAATATTTTTGTCAATTTTGGGCAATGGCTAATTTTTGCTTTGCCTGATGCACTCCTCGTTGGACTCGTGCCACAAACTCGTTCACCGCTTCAACTTGGGTTGATGGTTCCTTTATGTGACCTACACTCACCAAGCTAGATGGTGTGATGGGATGTTCTCCATACATCACGAATAAAGGGCTGACTTTTGTGGATGCATTGATTGAGTTATTATAAGCAAACTCAATCAAGGGTAAAAACACATCCCAACCTTCTTGCTCTCCAAAGTGAAAGCTCTAAGCATGTCTTCAATAGTTCTATTTGCTCTTTCAGTTTGCCCATCTATTTGAGGATGATAAGTTGTGGACATGGCTAGTTTTGTTTTGAATAGCCCAAATAGGGTTTTCCAAAACATGCTAGTAAATTGAGTGTCCCTATCGATGATGAGAACTGTAGTTAAACCATGTTGAGCAAAAACTGCATCTATATAAATTCGAGTAAGTTCAGATGCATTAATTGTCTTTGTTGTGGGCCTAACATGGATCCTCTTGCTCAATTTATCCATAAAAATGACTATCGAATCATAACCCGTAGACGTCATTGGTAATTCACAATACAATGTCCATACTGACATGCTCCCATCTTCTAGTTGATTTTGGTAGAGGTTGTAGTAGACCTACTGGTTTTTTATTGCTAGCCTTATTTTGTTGACATGCCACTCAACTTCGAACATAGCTGGTGATGTACTCTCTTAGTATTGATCAAAAGTATACCCTTTGGACGCCTTCAATGGTCTTCTCCACTCCTACATGGCCGCCAATAGCTGAATCATGTACCTCATGTAATACTATTGTACGGAGGGTAACATCTGAGGGTATCCAAATCTTTCCCTTATAGAATGCAAATCCCCATCTAAATGTGCTCTACCCTGTTGAAGGGCTTGTGCAATCTCCTCATCCTCCTTGGTAGCTCGATTTAGGTTCTCCCACCATTCATAGTGAATCTTCACCTCTGTGATGTGATTAATACATGACATTTGTGTAAATGCATCGGCAAGCTGCTTCTTCCCCTCCTCATACACGATCTTCATATTGAAACACTTTCGCCATTCAGCCCAACGAATCTGCCGCTTTGAGAGATCCCTTTGAATTTCTAAATAAACCAAAGGCTTGTGGTCTGTCTCAACCACAAACTCCTTATCTCCGAGATAGTGCTTCCAATGTTTAGTAGCCAACACAATGGCTAACTCCTCTCTCTGTGTGGTATGATAATTTTGCTCCATCGGCAAAAGCTTCCGTGAGAGGAAGGCAATTGAGTGCCATCCATCTTTCCATTCTTGTTGTAACACTCCTCCAACTGCCACACATGATGCATTCGTAGCAAGTTTCGTTGGTCTACTTGGTTCATACCATTTAAGGATTGGTGCATGTAAGAGTGCATCCTTCAAAGCTTGAAATGCAATCTCTTGAGCTATACCCCATTGTCATTTCTACCCTTGGCCTAAGAGATTTGTTAAAGCTTGAGCAATACGAGCAAAAGCTTCCACAAACCTTCTATAGAAGCCGGTTAAACCCAAGAAATTACGTAGTTGAGTTTGATTCTTTGGAGTACTACAATTTTGAATGGCTTCCACTTTATCACTCATGACTTGGATGCCTTCTACACTAACTCTTTGGCCTAAGTAATCTACTTCGCTTTTGCCAAACTACATTTTGACATCTTAGCATATAGTTTATTTTCTCTCAACACTTGGAGTACTTCTTGTAGATGTTTCTGATGATCTTGTAAGGACTTGCTAAATATCAAGATATCATCTAAAACCACAATCACTGATTTATCTAGATATTTACAAAAAATATCATTCATCAGTCCCATGAATGTGGTAGGGGCATTGATTAAACCAAATGGCATAACTAGATACTCAAAATGTCCATATCTAGTTCAAAAAGTTATCTTTTGTATATCTTCATCGGCCACTCTGATCTGACTATATCAGCTTCTTAGATCAAGTTTGGTGAAATACTTAGCTCCATGAAGTTGATCAAACAAGTCATCTATTTGTTTTTCACCATTTGTTGATTTAGAGCACGATAGTCCATGCACATCCGCATAGAGCCGTCCTTCTTCTTCACAAACAACATTGGAGTTCCATATGGTGACACACTAGGTTAGATAAACACTTTCTCTAACAACTCTTCTTATTTTGCCTTGCATTCCTCCAGCTCGTTTGGTGCAAGTCGATAGGGACTTTTACAAGGAGGAGAACTTCCTGGTAAGATCTCTATCTTGTGATCCACTCTCCTTCTTGGTGGTAAACCTGGAGGCATATCATGTGGAAAAACATCTTGAAACTCGTTCAAGATACAAGTTAACTCCTCATGTATAAAAGATTGCTCTTTTGGAGCACTTACATCTCTTATTAAGCCCAAAAAATATACATCTTTGTGACTGATAGCGGTTCTTTCTATCATATATAGAGGTAAATTTTTTTGTTCCGATCTAAGTCTATCTCCAAAACTCCTCATACTGATAGTTTTTACTATCTTTCTTCGCCAATCTACCTCATGATTATATTTTTCCATCCAAGGCATACCAAAATAGCATCATAACGAGCTAATCAAATTACTCTCCACTCCAACGATTCCTTGTATTGCCCAATCTTCAAATCCACTTTCCTAGGAATGCTTTCAATGCTCTATGTTTGTCCGTTTGACAACTCTACCTTTTCACTCTCATCTTTCTCTAAAGCTAATCCCAACTTTATAGCAATAGATTGAGATAGGAAATTTTCTATAGCTCCTGGATCAATCAATACTCTCACTTTTACTCCTATTTCACCATCCGTCATAATCAAACATGTTTACTTCTTTCTCAAACCATGTACCTCATGTTTTTGCTTCCTTCCCTTGCCTTTCCTCCTTTTCATCGAACCAGTAAGGCCACGAGGCAAAGTTACTAGTGCTCGCCGTTTCCTGGGTTGCCATCAATCACTTTGTCTCCACCTTGAAGATTGTTGAGAGCTCGTCGAAAGGGAGGTCTAGCTCCTCTTGCTAGAACTCGGGTTTGGCAATTCATGGCAATATGACCAAATCTTCCACAATTATAACATTGACTCATTTCTTGTCTCCCCTCCACTCCGTCTCCTCCTCTTGAATTTGTTTCCTCCTCTTGAATTTGTTTCTTGATGAGGATTCGAATTGCGACGATTCTTCTTGTGCGTTCATTCCCCTTGGAATGAAATCTTCTCTCCTCTTATGTTGCCCAACTCCATATGCATTGGTCCAAATTATTGATTCCTGGGAACTGAGACTTGTCCACGGTTGTGATAGACGTTGGACATTCGTTGTGCACAAGCAATAGCCTCGTTCAAGTTGCTTGGATTGTCCCGAATCATCTCATGTTGAATCTTTTTCTTCAACCTTCTCTTGAATAAATCAAGGGCTTCAGCTCCACTCATATCTCATATCTGAATTCGAAGATCTCGAAATTCCTCAATGTACTCCTCCACACTTTCTTCTGTTCAAGTTTCCACAACCTCATCCGTGCCGTGATTATGGGATCAACTGCTTGAAAATTCTGAAGAAGACCTTGTTTCATTGCACTCCAAGTAACTTGTTGGTCTGACTCATTTAGCTCCATCATCCAACCCTGAAACCAAGTAGACGTTTTCTCTAACAACAAAATACGAACAAAAAGACCTGCAATATGATCGTTATTATTGAACAAAGCAAGATGGTACTCCATTCTCTTAATCCAATCTTGCAAAACTCTCATGGTCCTACTTCCTCGGTAAGGTTCTATCTTACAAGCTTTTGTCATCTTCAGGATCATGGATATCTGAAGATCTAGCTCTCTCGCTTGTTGTGCCGCTTGGGCTTCAAGAGCACGGGCTCTCACTGTTTCTTCACTCTCCACCATTGATGGTGAGATCTCTATCTCCATTTGAGTTTCTCTCATTCTCTCATTTTTCATTCCTCTCATTTTGACTACTGTCAATTCTTGAGCTAACTCTTGTACTTGAGTCTAGCTTTGCTCAAATGCATTTTCTCAAATCTCTCAACTCCTAAATCATTTCTCTCAAAGTGTCCTTCATGATTCGTCTCCGTCCACTCTCTCTAAGTATAGGGTTAAGATGAACACTCTCCAATTTCTCAAGATTGGCAACTAATTTCTAATAACTAGGCTCCGAAACATAGCTTTAGTATAATACACATAATAGATTTCACATCATGTGTTGAATCTCACCGGTGGTGGTCTATTGAGGTCCATCTCTAAACTAAAATGTATATGGTGAGATCCCAAGTAACATCGTATGTGAATAAAGGAAAGATAATCGGATCTCGAGATCTCATCACTTGGTCCATGAAGTTGGCACCAAAATGATAAACCAAATATTGAGTCAACCTTACTCTCTCAATGTATAATAGTTTAACATGAAAAGGATTAAGAAATAGGAACCTCGGTACTATTCTATCTCCTCCATCCATAACCTGCACCCACAATAACCTCCTTCCACTACTTGTAGCTCAATGGCCACTGCCAGCCTCTAACAAACACTCTCTCCTCAAATAATTGTACCAATCCAGACTATTCTTCCAAAAGGGGTGATCCACACTGATAGGAACAATAAGCCTGATCTGATAGCATTGTAACACTAAAGGCAATGACTCCAGAATGACTTCCAAGATGAGATGTCTTCACAATACCTCTCCTTGCTTTATGTACTGTAGGACTTAGAAAAGTTCGAAATCCAAAGTATGACACATGGTTAACATACGTAGGTTGCATGTTTCGTTATCTTATCCTAACCAATTCCTAAAAGATGTCTAGCACACAATCCGATCCACCAATGCATGGTAGCCATTTACCTTTTGCTTTTTGGATAGTGCACACCACTATCTTGTCATGTTTGTTTATCTAGTGACCAATCTACGCTCTGGCTAAACTAACTATAGCTAACCAAGATTGGTTACATTTAGCCACATTAAGTACAAAAGTTCAATCTTCATTTTTATAAGCCATAATGTTTAGATCAATGATGGCAGTTTGGGTAATTCTTTTGAGATTTTGAAAAATTTAAAAGATTTCTAAAAATTATTTGTGAATTGAAATCTAAGTTTAATAATCTCACAACAATAGCAAAAAAATGTACAAAGCATAAATAGATTTGAATACCTGACTAATATATTATTATGATTTATAATTGAAAGAGTAAAATTCAAACACTATCATGTATTTGGGATTATTAATAATATGTTTGAATGATCAAATAAGGCAACCATATTGTTTACAACATAGTATTGTATAGACATAAATTTCAATTTAATTTTATGTTATGTGAGTATTGTATGATAGTTTGAAATTTCTCGATAAAGCAATAGTTACAAGAATGCACTTCCACAAGGTTATTATATTGGCTATCACATGTGGTTTGAAAAATATTAATCAATAGAACTCATGAGATATGGAGGTTGAATCTTTGAAATTCTCATCTTTAAATTTCAAGGTATTTTAAATAAATGATTAATAATTATGATAATTTTTATACACTAAGAAGTGCATATTATTTTCTGATACAATGATTATTTCTAGAATTTTTTCCAAGATATTTGAGAGTGATTGATATTTGAAATTTAACAAAGTATAAATGCAATAATATATGAAGTTTGAGCAAAAGCTATCCAATAAAGTTTTGTGGTTTAACAAGCTTTGCATGGGAGTTGTCAATGACTTTCAATCAACTCATTTATGAATTGGAAAGGAAGAGTTGGAAAAACTAGGCTTCTACAACCAAACATTCAAGTGTTTTCAAGGTGATGTAAAGTTTCTTCCAACATATGAATCATAAAATCTGCACATGCTAAATCAAGGATGTTAAACAACTAGAGATGTATTATTCATAATTATATATAAAAAAAGAAAATTAAGTTATCAAAATATAAAGGGATCTCAATTTATAGAAATTTCAAGCGTGAAATCAAGGACAATAAATTGTTGTTGACAACTAGATGAAAAAAAGAATATTAAACTATCCAAATATAATAAGATCTCGATTCGTAAGATGTACATAAAAAAATCAAAAAAATTAATCAAATAGAGTTGCATTGTTCACAACAAGATGACAATGGAAAATATAAAATCTTATCAATATGTATTTATTCCACTTTAAAAATACTTCAAGAAGTAATAAATGAACTTAATTTGTAGGACCATATAAATATGATGATGATTATAAAAACAAATTCAACAAGATTTGTAGCAACCTAATGGTTCATTCTAGTAGAATTCCTATTTTGTATTCTGACTCCATTAAAGATGAAAGTGTTAAAAAATAAACTTAAGATAAAATATTTTTCCAAATTCAAAAGAATTTTTCATTAATTTTTTTCAAATTTAATTTTTCAACCATGATAATGGTTGAAAAAAATCCAATATTAAATTTAAAGAGTTTTTACAGCTTATAGTGAAATCAAGCAATGTTATTGCATTGTATCAAACAAACTGTTAATTTAATATTTAGCTTTAAATTTGAGAAAAATTTGCAATCAAATTTATAAATTTTTTTGCTTCTATTTCTAATCTAATATTTTTGTATATATTCACTTTGTTCATGTTATAGTAATTTTTATATATAAGCTTTACACATTATTATTTTTAATTTAATTAAAAGATCTTTTTTATTTTTTTGACTTGATTTTATGCTAACAATACTTGTTACTCAAAATCAAAAAACTTTCACTATCAATCATAATTTAATGATTTTTATTCATTTTTCTTTATTTTTTAATGATAATATGTTTGTTAAAAAGTTATTAAGTAAAATTTTAATCATGCTTGATTCTAATGTTGATTATAGTCAAGAAACTTAAATTTAAAACTTTTTAAATCTAATTTTTTGATTTTATGTTAAATTAGAGTATTTTTTATTTTTTTCATCTATACCTAAAGCAAAACTAACAAAATTTTAAATAAATTTTTTTTCATTTTCACATTACAATTGTCATGTATAGTTTCAACAATACTTCTTATGTGGCAGTTCTCTAAATTTTCACAATCCATAATTTACATCATTTTTTGTTGATCCCTATTCTAACAATTTCAATGACATCAATCTATATCATTATATCTTAGTCTCAATCTTAATAAATAATCAACCAAAAAACTATAAATCATATTTTTCAATGTCATGATATTACAGATGATCAAATTTAGATATGTAATACAATCATTTAACAATCTAACTCTCAATATCAAAATTATCTAGACAATTGTGAATCAATAAATTTCATTTAATTAAAGACAAACTTCTTAATTTTAGAGCGATAGAAGATTATTTTCATCCTTTTTAAAATAAGTATTAGATAAATTTTCATCTAATTAAAGTCTAAAATGTTCTCGCATATCTTTTAATTAACACTATTTTTTGAAATTAATAAAAAAAATTTGATCTCAAATTTACAAAAATATTAACATGATTGCTCAAATGCTTATTGACCAAAGCAATCATCATCTTGATTGTTTTTCCTTGAAACCATGAACTTTAACTCTATATTTCATGAAGTATTTTAATCAAAGTTCTTATGCTTCAAATAAATAATTTGATTTTAGTGACATTTATCATGTTTCAATTATCTAAAATCTGCTCACATGCAAAAAAATTCTAAGCTCAACGCATTTCATGTTCATGAGTGGCTCATATGCCTTCATTAAAAATAATTTCACTACTGATCTTTATGCAAATTTTTAATAATTAAACAATAAATAATTTTATAATTTTTTCAAAAAAGTTTATTTGTTCCAACTACGGGTATTTAAAATTTTTTCTTCAAAATTAAATATAAATACACTCCAAATTGTTAGTAGTTAACTCAAGTTTTGAGTAATTCTGGTTAGTTTGATTATATTTAGTAAGACTAGTGCTAGTACAGGTACTACTATATAAGAGAGCTAGCAGAAGCTCTCTACAACACAAATAAGGGTTATTTAGTAAACGGACTCTGTGTGTTTCGTGGACGTAGCCTCAGTGAGGTGAACCACGTATTTCCTATGTCGACTCTTGATGGCATGTCTCTTTCTCTGTGTATTTCTAATTCAGACCAACATAAATTTAATAATTAAATTATGAAAAAAAATTCAAATTAATAAAGTTAATATTTTCTTTGATATAGATATCAATTTATTATGCATTATTTACTTGTTGCATCATTCTTCATCAATTAAACATTATTTTAAATCAAATAATTATTAATTAAATATTGAAAAAAATTTCTGATACCAATAATTACTTACATATATTATTTTTAAATATTAAAAATGGAATTTTTTGGGATTAAATATATCACCTTGACATTAAAATAATAAATATTTTAAAAAAATTTATTAAGTATTTTTAATTAATTATATAATTATTATTTTTTTTTTTTATTTTTTGAATTATATTATTAAATTATTTTAATTTGTATCATTTATTATATAAATTCTCAAATCATATTATCTTGCAAATATTTTTCTTATATCAATCAAGTGTATCCTTCTATTTTTATTTTTTTAAATACTTACACATATATATATTTTACATACATCATCTACTCCATTGATTTAGTCATTTTTCAAATATAAAATCTTTCACGTGTTATTATCATGAAATTTTAATTTATGATGTGGCTTCTGACCTTTTTTTAATTGAAATCTTGTCAAATTCTTCATATTTGTACTAAAAATGCAAGTTTAAATACCTAAATCAATTGATATCTAATATTATTTGATACAAAATTCTGTTCAAAAATTCAATTTTTAATCTTTAAATTATTTTTTCCCAAGTCTTAACCATATTTTGACAAATTTAGGTAAAAACTATCTCAATGATTTCAAAAATATCATAAAATTAATAATTTCAATATTTTGGACTCATTCAAGAATAAATCATGATTTAATAAAAAATTTGCCACATATATAAGAAGATTAGCTCATAAGAGTTTCACATTAAAATGTTATAACTATTCATAAGCCATAGTCAATTTTAATGATATAAAAATAAAAAAATTTTCACCTTAAAGCAATCATTGCAAGTGATAAAAATTCTAAGTGATAAAAATAATAATATATTAAATACATAAACTTGAATAAATTTATTTTATCACTCTTACTTTTATTTATTGATCATATATTTTTTATTCATAAAAAGACAAATGATTCTCTTTAAAAATATATTTAATCCTTTATTCATCCATTTTATTTTAAAATTATCAAAAAATATTTTGTCATCTACATTAATTCAAGTTTAATATAAATAAAATAAAATAATTTATTTTTTTTTTATTAAAAAAAATTAAAGATTATAAGCTTAGATCAAATCTCTCTATGATTTTATAACATTTTGGCACACAACATAGCTTCAAATTTACATTATATTATGATTTTTTATGCAACAAATTATGACATTCAAAAAGAAAAGATGATGAAATTATTTCTAGCTTTCATGGTTTCAATTCTTTATCTAATTCTATGAAAAAAGACATTGGAAAATTTTACGTTCTTGATTTTGAACTTGAAATTGGAGAAATTACTTACCATTTCCTTCATATACTCCAGAAATACTTGACCTTTGAGAAATAACTTGTCATCTCTATCATACACTACTCAAATTAGCTTCTGATTTTTTTATCCCAGAAAATTGGGTAGAGTTTGACAACCATGAAAAAGATTTATCAACAATTTTATCTTAATATTGCAAAATTTAACACTTCAAAAATATATTTTGATGTCTTAATAACTTTATTTGAACCTCACGTCTTGACTGTCAATGCTTTTTTTGGTGAAAAGTATCGTCCAAATGTCAGTTTTGAAATAAAAGAAAAAAAAATTTCAAAATTATGAAACTTTACTTGTAAATATGTGTGATCAAAATTCAAATATTCTGACTTAATAAACTTTTTAGAATACAAATCAAAGAGCTCTAATACCACTTGTAGCACAAAAGGGGTTAACAAAAGCCAAAAGTATCGACGAGAACCAGCACTCCTAAACTTCAAATTTTTTGACATAAAATTTTTCATAATGTGGTTTGAACACCATTAAGAATTTCAAGATTCTAGAAACCACATAAGTATATATGTGTATCGTGATTCATCTTAAATTGAGATTAATTCATTAGACTAAATGAAACACTCCTCAATATAGCTATAGTCAATTTTATTGGTTTACACAAAAAAAAATTTAGAAGCTATATTTCTCAACCCTACACTCCAAGATTAAATTTATCTACACCTCATGTATTATTCAAGTATGATAGCTTCACTTCATCATAATCATTCAAGCAAGCACCAAGCTATCTCAAAGACTTTTATCTTTTGTAGGTATATGCCTCCACATGAGTCTTCAGGTTCAAAAAGCATTAATTACTCTTATCCAAAAAAAAATTTAAATTATGTAGCAAAAATTTATAAACTTGATCCCATAAATCCTATGTTGATGTTTGTAACTTTATTGCTTAACTTATACACTTCAATTGAGAGAATATTTTCCAGAATATTTTCCTAGACGTATACTACCAAAATTTTTACTATTTTCACTATCCACTCTCTATTTTTCTCCACCACACAATCTATGATGCTCATTGTCATTTTTTATCCCTTCTTTTCTTCTCTCTCATTCTCTTTCCCTTTCTCTTTCCATTCACCGGAAAGTTTTCACTTCTGGTTCATGGCATCCTAGCTTTCGGGCAATACGAGGGCTGTATTGACCTATGAAACACACATCTGGATATGATCATAATTTAAAGTCTCATGTGATACAAGTTGGGGACATTACATTGACAACCGAAGTTCACAATGTGGATATTTATTTATTTATGATGAAGAGGGGAGAAATTAGTTGAAAAATACTACTAAAAAATCGGTGTGTGTAACCTTAGATTTGCTCAAACAACCCTAATTCAAGTCATGTTTCTCATAACATAAGTAGTATTGTATTCAACAGATTGCATCACATGAGGTCCGAGCATGTAGATATAGATAAAATATTTTCAAATTTTTAAGAAAGCAAATATATCATCAAGTTCATATATGCCCCACTAAGGAAATGATTCCTCTTTTGCTGACTAGAGACAAACATTACGAATGTATTCAATTGATATGATTAGTTCTACCATTACATGAAAGTGTTGTTTGTAATGATCTGAAGATAATTTATTCATCGAGGATAGACTAGCCCTAACCACATGGGTGGTTGTTCCTTTCCAAATCTAAATGATGTTCCTTTATATTATCAGAGATGCAATTGTACATAATCGTTCTTCTTTTGATGTTTTAACTACTCTAGTGTGTATTGAAACTAGGCTTGTACTCCTTAAACTGTAAGTGTATATCGTCTATATTTGAGTGGTGAAGATAGAAAATAAACTTGCAAGTACGTCTAAATGGGAAATATGTAAGCTGCTAGAGGGGCAAATTGAGTGCTCGTATGGAGACTTAGTGTCATGCACTCTCATGGATTCCGTGTACACACTAACCGATTGTCCTATTTAAGTTCCAAGCCTTTAGTTGGCCAAAGTCGAAACCGACATAAAATCCCTGTTACTTCATCTCTGCATTTTGCCTTTCGGCATCCAAAGTCCAAGCGATGTTGGATTCCAGTTGAGGATCATGGAGAGAAATTCACTTCTGACACAGTTTGAAGCAAATACATATGGGACGTGTCAGGCACAAGAAGCTGACGTAGCATTACCATCTGTTTTGCATTACATTTTGATATCGAGAACACCGAGGCGTTTTGACTTTTCTCAATCTTTACTAGTGAACAACATAAACAAACTTGCATTTTGTAAAGCATCAAATTTTGTACGCTGTGATTTAAGATTTAACCATATCTGAACTGTATTTGCCATTTACTTTGCATCAAAGTTTCCTGTGGAGACTAGCGAGGAAATTTTCGAAAAGGAGTCCTGTTGAAAGTGGAGGATGGGGGGGCACCCACGCGCTTGTACCCGGACCTGTAGTTTAAATATTCCTTGTATCCATATTCATCAAAATGTTTACAAGAGGAAATAATCTTGATCGAACCGAGGCACTAAGTCTCATGGTGTGTGCTGAAGACTAATCAGGGTCTCAGAGTGAAAATGCTGAAATGGAGGCTCCTCTGATCAAGTCAACGATGCAGAAATTAAATTTTTATCCGACTTCTGGATGGCAACAAGGTGTTTCTCAAGAGATTCCTTTTAACGAGAAGGCATATGACAAAAGACGATTCTAAGTGCAGAAAGATGGGTCAATTCAACCGCATAATCGTCAAAGCACAACGCACATAGTGTACACCAAAGTTTCCAATTGATTGGCCAAAATGGTTCGTGAGACCAGGCTAGGTTCTCACCGCTGACTGGATTTGTTCGAAAAAGTAATCTTCACCAGCCATAATCATTGTCAACGAAGGCAAAGACTATGACTCCATCCGATTCCTACAGTCATACAGACGGCAGTAAGTCTGGACTAGCCAGAACCAAATGAACGATGTTTTGATGTTTTCAGTAAACAACCATCTGAGCTATTGAAACCTAACCTAGTGGACGTATGAACGTACTTCTGGTTCTGATTGCTAATTAAAAGATTAAACTCCAGCTTTGATCACTAGGGAGCTTGCGGATAAGTTCTCCACATGTAAAGACTTCCCTCACAAACAAATGCTCCGCTCCTGCTAGACTTTTACAAGGGACAAGACTTCTTGACACTCTATGTTGAGAACAAGAAGCACTTAACTACATTATCTCGCTGAAAATTGCTGGAAAGGTTATACACCACTTCTGTGTATTTTCTTCCTGTCTACGCGCTTGTAATATCCTTCTCACCACCTTCTAGGTAGAAAACAAAGCGTTGCATTTGCTCTCCTCCCTTCCTTCTTACGGCCTGACAGAGATGATAAACAGTAGTACGGAGTGTGGACAACGACAATGCATATGTTCAAGCCGCCTTTGTCGCATTCGTGTTGACAGCTTCTGGCTCTGGCTCGGATTTGCTGATATGAGCTCGCGCACGACGCAGCTTCTTACACAGGTCGTCGTAGCGTAATCGATCCTACAATCATATGCAGTTGTTAAGCTCATTGCAGGGACGTTCTTTTTAACTGATGTGAGGTTGTAAAACGTATGACAAATTATATATTCATCTTTTGCCACGTCACAGGTAAAAGATTCACAGACCAGGTTTTACATAAAATACAATCGGTGGAGCCAAAAACAGATGAACTGAACTCAATGGTATATGCCTGTCATAGCCTGAAGACGAATAGAGGCTCAGGCAGTAAACAGAGGAGTAAGCAAGAGACATTTGAAAGTAAACAGGGTACGATTTGCCTCCTTACATCGAAGTTTCCTAGTGAATGCCAGGGAAACCTTCACTGACTGATACACCTTCGAAAAACTACGGCATCAGAAAGTATTGCTAAAAAAGCTTTGGGCTTTGAATCTAGGCTCAGGCATTCTGAGAGCACTTCTGGCTCCACCAGCTGAGTGAGGAAAGGTTTAATAAACAAACAGAGAAAACGCCAACGATATTTTTGCCAATATTCGGAGAGAGTAAGAACTGTGAAAATGTTGATCAAGAACCACGTTCCTCACACAAATTAGAATCCATGATAAGGAGGTACCTTGTTGGACACAGACGGAAAGACCCGAGTGAAAGCTGAATTGAAATGCTCATTAGTTACAAGCGGTCCACTGTCTTCAGTTCTACGAGCAGCTGATTCAGTATTGTTGCCAGTAGCAACTTCTAGTCTTCCCAACTCTTTCTCCCTTAAAGAAGAAATGCAAGCCTCCCTAACCTGTAGGCAAAAGTTGTGAAGATAATATTATTTCAAAAAAATGGGGACACACGGGAAAGGACATGCCTCAATCTCAATGATTTGATGGAGAAAAAGTGTAAGCGAATAACTGCAACTGTAGCATACAAAAATATTTCGAATATCAAAAGTTGCAGAGATGATCTTAGGATAGTTCATCAACAAAAAACTTTTGCACTTTCGAAATTTGAAATTTTCAGAATCTACAATGATTGCAATGCAGACTTCCTACATAGGATACAAAACCTGGACTAAGTTTCCTACAAAAGACGTCGAATATGTTTGACATTCAGACCAGCTGGTAAAGTAACTCACAAGAGAAGCAAGATCGGCTCCACTAAAGCCTTCGCAGCGTTCGCTCTCGCCAATGGCACAAACATCCACATCTGGGGCTAGAGGAACCTTACGAACTAAGGTTTTCATTATAGAACCTCTTCCTTTCGAATCAGGAAGTGGAACGTACAAGAGCTTATCAAGACGTCCAGGTCTCATTAAAGCAGGATCAATCATGTCAGGCCTGTTAAAATGGAAAACCAGGTACTTCACAAGTCAGAAATGTGGAGGAAAAACATACGCCGACTTTTAAAACGTTAAAGCCGTACCACCTTCGACAAGTTTGTAAGATCTAGACATGTTGCCTGTATAAATCATACACTTGCCTGTTCGTCGCAGCAATGACAAAAATACTCTTCCTTGACTCCAGCCCGTCCATTTCTGTCAGAAGCTGAAGACAGAAAAGCAAGACAAGTTAGTTGTGGATGCGTTGTGTTCTTAAAAGGTTGACGTAACCATATTCTCATTTTAATGTATAACAGTCCACTTTGGTGGGTTAAATTTCGCGACCGAGTACTTTAGAGAGTACAGCAGCTTTGGGTTCTGGCATTTAAAAACAATTAGAAGAAAGTATGGCCTGCAGACAAAGCCTGTTAGATGTGACTGGAATACAGATGCTCTGGTGCGCCTTAGTTTTCGAGTTATTCAACAGGGTTTGATGTATGCATATCACCTGGTTAACCACTCGCTCTGCAGCGGCATTCCCATCACTTCCACGCTTCGGTGCCATAGCATCCATCTACCATCAAAGAATAAACGGCGAGTATTAGCATGACAAATACAAGATCTTGTTGAAATGAAATGTCGGCTTGACGCACAACGTATGGAGTGTAGTCGAAAGATCGGATGCAAAAAAAAAAATCACAGAAGTGGTCAGATATCCACATCAAGCCGCCGACAACTGCAGAAATCAATGTTGCAGCAAGTCGACTAGTTCCGTACAACAAAAAAGCCACTTCGGCTAATACAACCCTGTGTATGTGCATTTTGTCCTCTTCCTTTTCAAGTTTATCTCCAGTCAAAAGTGCCATCTGTGAAAAGAACTCCAACGCTTTCTCCAATGAAATGAAACAAGTGAGAAATGCATAGAGACCTCATCGAAAAATAGCACACAAGGTGCTGAAGCTCGCGCTCTCGTGAATAGTTGGCGTACGGCACGCTCACTCTCCCCCACGTACTTATTGAGAAGTTCAGGGCCCTGAGTTTGTGCAGCGCACTCGTCAGTATGAGCACATTTCCAAAACTTGAAGCAATCTAGCTCTTCCTCTTCCAACAGGAACTAATATTTCATAATAAAGCATAAACTATACTTATGTAAAGTTTGCTAACTGTATACATAAACCAGCATACTTGACCTCCCTCAAGCAGGTCTTCAACTATCCTGATCATTTAATCCTCTGCTAAACTTCAACTAATTGACCGCAAGGTAAAACAACTGTCCTTGAAACCTCAAACAAACTTTAAACTGTGTCCGCTACTCCTTTGTGTGCAATGCTTTGACTGTTGACAAGAGAACAAGCTAACCTTGACACTGATGAAGTTCGCCCCTGCCTCATTTGCAATAGCTTTTGCCACCAATGTTTTACCACAACCAGGTGGTCCATATAAGAGCACTCCGGTAGCCATATCTAGTCCCATTGCCTGCATATATTATCACCTCAAGATCATGAAATACTAAAACAAACTTAGTAGCAAGCTTGCTGACAGCAGGCACAGGTTCTTCTAAACTAGAGTCAATGCATTTGAATCGCCTTTCGAACTTTCTTTCATAGAGTGAAACAGAATTGCGTCCGTACCTGATACTCCTCGGGATACTTGATAGGTCTGGATATAGAAAACTCCAGCTCCTCTCGAACAGTTCCTAGGGAACCAACATCATCCCACGATACGTCTGGAATGGTTGCGAATCCTTCTCTCTTAGCTGATGGTTGAACTTTAGAAACAGCTTCCTGTCCCACACTAACAAACATCGTATTACTCGGCAATTCCTTACTGTCATTCAAAATACACCAAGTGAAAAATGAGAGTGAAAAATCCATTTCTCGCGAGATGTCCATGACTATCACGCTATTGAGATACTGATATTGGTTTAAAAACATAATAAGGAAATTTTTTACACGAGATGCACACAGCCGGACACTTTCATGGTTGAAATACCAAAGGCAATGGACTGCCCGAAGCAAGCGAGGTCATCTTCCCTGGCTCCGCGGTGCAAGAGCCCATCGTTTCCAATCTATATACTGTTAACTGATGTACTCATTAAAATTACCCTGTCGTAGCCTGACGACCATCCTTGCGCAGAGGCCATGATAATCTTCTCTGTATCGTTTTGACAATATCCGATATCCCCACAGGGACAATCTATGAAATCTATGTTAGATATGAACAGTAGAAATATTTCTAACTACTTTAGTACACAGATCTAATCATTGAGAAATAGAAATTCGGGAAATAAAATGAAAAATAGGTCAATGTTGCAGATTGTGGTTGCTTCCTAGTCCAGAAACTTTGGTATTAAAAAACTGCATAATACTATTCTGCATGTATACTACCTAAGACTAAATCAGCCCGATTCCTGAGCTTCAATTCCCTTGCCATGAGATCGAAGCTCATGGCAAGAGACCTTCCAGATTCTTATGCTTCGAAGACGGGATTAACAACTTGTGCACATGTTAGACAAGCATCTTCAAGAAAATGACAAGCAGGACGCTTCCCACACTCAGACAACACCAGAACGAACCTCGAAGTCTTGCATAGTAATAGAAAGTGAATCCATCTCTCCGCGGGTCCATGGGCGTCTCCAAGACTCAGCCTCACCATCATCAGTGTCCATATCTCCACACACGGATGCACTTTCGACAGACCCGGTCCCTCTTACCACTGCCAAGGTGGAAGGGTCATCGTGGGGTGTATCAGCCGCGTCCACACTCTTGCAATCTTCTGCTATGGTTGCAACCTTATTTGCATCATGGACCCCACCATTTGCTGAAACGTTTCTCAAAATAGGCGATGCAGCGGCAGCTATCCTGCAATTACCACTTACACTTCAGATTCAAACCTTGAAAACCACATATTATCACTGAGATGGAATAAGTAGTTCCTCAGGTAGAGATATGAGATGAGTGGATTGATTAAAATCCACTGATCTCATAGAGAACGAGTAGAAAGGTGTACCTTGGATCTCTACTTTTAAAAATCCTAGTCACTGCTACAGCTGCTGCTTCTTTGATCAAAGCTTGCAGATCTGCTCCGACAAATCCAGGCGTGCGCCTTGCTATAAGCTTAAAGTCAAATGAGCCCTCCAATCTCAATTTCTTAGAAAGTACTGAAAGTATGCGTGCCCGAGCCACCTCGTCTGGGATGCCTGAATTGCAATAAATGGAGTGAGAAGATGACCCCACAGATGTCGTTACATATGGTAAAGGTTCAGTCCAGAGATTCAGACACCCATGAGTGTTAATTTGATCTTACTAGGTGAACAATCCACGCTGAGGACAAGGAGAATGGATGCATGAAGTCAAAGAAATCAAGGCACTGTGGTTCCGTTGATCACCTAGGGCTATTTCTCGGTCAAAACGACCTGCCCTACGCAATGCTGGATCAAGAGCATCGGGACGGTTAGTAGCTCCGATCACAACCACATGCTTAAATCTCCTCTTTGCGGATGCAGCTGAACCCTCATCTTTGTCATGTAATGACTGACCCAGATCATCCATACATGTCAGAAGCTGTGCAACGATGCGGCGCTCCATTTCCCTCTGTGCTGTTTCTCTTTTCGGAGTTATTGCATCAATCTCATCAATGAAAATGATGCATGGGGCAACCTTCGCTGCCTCGGCAAAAAGAGCTCGAACCTTAGCTTCCGATTCACCTGTAAAGTACAGCATAAAACTATCTCAGAAGGAAATGAAGAAGTCAGAATGATCATTTGATTTCAATCCGGGAAAAAGACAATGTTCTATAGTACGTATGTCTTCAGACTAAACATAAGAATAAAAAAGCAAATCAGAAAAACAACCATGGATCAAGAGGATGCCACTTGGACCTACCTGACATGCCTGAGACGACCTCCGGAGCAGAAATTTTGAGAAATGGGACTCGAGCCTCCACAGCTATGGCATTTGCCAGCATCGTCTTCCCACATCCTGGAGGCCCATGCAGAAGGACACCTCTGGGAGGTTGAACACCTAACCACTCATACAGTTCTGGGTGCGCTAGCGGATACTCTATAACATTACGAATTATCTCAATAGTATCCTCAATGCCACCCAAATCCTTGAAGGACACGTTCTGAGGTATCGTACTGCTAACGGATCCAGTTCTTTCAGATGGTGAGTAGTCCGTACCACCTTTATTGTTGTCATTGTCCCACTTCCAGCGCTTGTTGTTCCTAGGTTTATCCTTAGTTCGATCTGAGTCCTTAACAACGACCTGCCCAGAGCTCTCCCAAGTGCCGATACTCTTCTCTCGTTCCAGTGTTCTACTCTCAAAATGACTCTCGGTTGCTGCTCGTGAGAAACTTTGCAATTTCGATCCAGTTTCGGGCCCAGAATATGCAGGACTTTGAAAGTTTCCGCGCAATTTCAGACCTTGCGGTGGCCGCCCACTTGATTGTCCAGGAGGGGAATCCCGGAGAAGGTCTAAACCGTCCCGCCCAACACTAGCCCCGTTCGAAGAAGTTTTATTGAAAGCTTCTTTCGTTTCTTGATCAATAACAGGACCCTTACTCCGGGACCTCTTTCCCGACATTGCTGCTCTGGCTGCTTCGACAATGGCACTTGGAGCGGCGAAGGCAGGCTTCGGCTCTTCTTCCGATGCCTTACCATTTATAAAGATACCCCTGGAACTTTCACCCTGAATGTGATTGATATCTTCTGCTGTCTTCCTGGGCAATGAGCTGAACTTGTATAAGGACGATGACGATCCAGCATGCACAATTTTCTCTCCTCCAATTGAATGATCAATTACAAGAGTTGGTCTTCCAGTGTAGGTCGTTCTTAGTGCGGAATTCAGCAAGTTCTGTCTGGGTATCTCCTCCTCCATACCATCAAAAGCAAGTTCTTCCTCACTGTCACTGTTATCTTTATCCTTCCCAGCTCTTCGACCGGTGGCTCTCTTCCTATCACGGAGGGGTCCCTTGCCTTTACCGTCGACCACTGCCTTACCATTATTCTCGCAGTGCCTTGCCTTTCCCCTTGCAATCCTGTCGATCCACTGATTTCGTCTTCCACTATCCTCTCCGTCCGGTCCACCACCTTCACTCATGCCCTCGCTTTCTACTCCATCACTGTTTTCACTAGAATTATCCAAACTCTCCGCCTCTAGTTCGTCCTGCCCTGCTCTTGACCTGTACCGCATGATGTGTCTCGCCTCTCTCTCCTGCAAAATTTCCTCACCTAGACGAAAACAAAGTACAATTGGTTCGTGTTCTGAGAATTTTCTCTATGTGATGTACAAGTCAGATCAGCAAATGAATAACGGCACCACCCTTAATGACACAGAACACAAATATTAATCTAATCAGCTGCTAATGTCGAATGAGAACCACATTCTTTATAACGTAAATGAATTGTACATTTTGATGCTAAATCTGCATGTAGGCCGTTGGAGGGTTTGCCTCCCTGACTAAAACGCTCGACATCAACCAGATGCAAACATAAATATCCCATTGCTATCACATTAGTCTAACTGAAAAAACTTCAGTTAGACTAATGTGATAGCATGAGTCTAACTGAACCAGTAGAAAAAGGTCTCCCTAGTGTGAACCATCCCCACAAACATGTAATCACCCAAAGCCTACGTCCACCAAGGAGCTAACCTCTTCGTAAGCTAAAGAATTGACAGTCCGATGGGAAATTACCGAACAGGAACGAACATCTAGTTTATATAGTCTCTAAACATGATGCAAACCTGGAAAACTAGAATGAACTCTAAAACCTCAACCAATGAAAAATTTAGTTTCAAATTCTGACTTTGAAGAAAATGTAAAACTGGGACCTAAGGAACAGATATACGTCAGAAGCGAATAACGAGATCGCGGAGACGACCCTTATCAAGGAAAATGCGGATCCTTGACGCGGAGGTGCAATTACAAGCTTGACGAGGTTTTCCCATTTAACAGAGGACAACCCAATATGTTCAATCGCACCATGACCAACCCAAACAGGGCTAGTATATAGTCGCCCGGGGGATTACCCGCCAGAGAACCGTCTTCACAGTCTTGCAAAGGACAGATAAATTTCAAGTACAAACTGAGCAACGGAAGTCTAATTCAAAGCCTACTTGTGTTCACAGAAAAGACATACTGAAAGCAGGCCAAGCCAGAAAAGCTACGAGGACAAAATTATAGCTAAATGTAGCGCAAGAAACTGTGAAGGTCGTTCAAAGGACAGCTTGAACCGTCTGGAGTACAAAGAAGCTGACCCAGGAATGGGGAATTGGAGACAAATTAAAGTGTTACTTAAGCTGAAACTGAAAAAAGTTTCTATCGGTTAGTGTAACATCTGGATCAATTCAAGGAAATTCGCCTAAAGAATAAAAATAGTCAGGACACACTGGATTTCAGACTTACTCTTGCAGCCTAAGCGGTTCACCCAAGCAAGCAAGTGACACATAAGAAGAGGGCAGAAAGTGCAGCTTCTAAGCTTGGGGAACCGAAGCTTTGAAGACTGGACATGTTGGTAATCCCGAACCTTGCCACAAAAGTAAGATGGCCAGCAGGGACACTGGGTATAAGGGCCAAGGGAAAGCAAAGCCAGATGAAATTAAGCGAATGCGGAGGTCCTCCCGGAAGATGGCAACTATTGACATCATTGATCCTAAAACCTGTCGTAAGGTTGAAAAAGATCATTGTAACGGTCATTCCCCCTTATCTTACACGAAGGTCCAAGAAAATGTATGTCAGGCAATCAGGACAGATATGTAGCTACAAACAAGAAATACTAGCAGTTCATCAAGGATCGTTCAAAATTAGATGCGGGTTATTTGGCAAGAAATGTGAGCACAAAGAAAAACATCCCTAGGGTTCGGAAATACACTGGGATACTACAACAGAGCAATCCGCTTCCCAAACGGATTGCTACCAGAGAACGCAACAAGTAAGCCCTTCTTTCATGCCTGGGCAACCAGATAGGAAATAACAAGCCAAAACAACTCAGAACAGAAAACCGACTGAAGATACTGATACCCTGAAAGATGAACGTCAAAAGTATGGAGAGCTTCCTCAAGGTCCTGCCACCATTCTCGAAGACGGTGAAAAATCTCTTGAGTGAAAGTGGAATCGTTTCTTCAGACTTTAAATCATCATATCTTGAAATCTATCAGCCCACATATACGAGTAGCTTGAAAAAGCACTCACTACACCCTAGCTATCTACAAGCGGACAAAACCATATAGTAGGCACTTAAGAGGCTTAGGGGGTAAATTGGCTTATCTCCGATCCATGGTGTACGCACGCAAGAAGGAAACAGAGTGAGCTCTTCCAGAAGGAAGAAGATAGTTTCTTCATGTTGAAATGGCAAGACTGGGAACTAATAGCACTACACACGAGGTTAGTGCTCTGAGGAAAAAGTTCGTTTGCATCTTAGGGCACGGTCACGACGAAATTATCTCCGGTTGTCACAAGACCATCGATCAAGATAGGATGCTGGTGTCCGGTTTTCAAATACATCACTAGCCAACTCATAAAACATACTCTGGTTCATTTCAGGAACTCCGTAGCCCCGGCAGGACTTTTGTGCTAGCAAGTTCTGCACACGGACGTACGATGTATACAACGAAAATCTTTGGGGATATTAACTTGACTTGTACTGCATTGAAACAATGCATTGCAAAGAATTTGTCTGCTTCGATTCAAAATTTACTGTTGTGTATTTTTGTTTTGCATTTTAGTTTCTCTTCAAGAAATCAAGTGCCACTTGAGGTGAACAAAAATCTAAGATTCTTATTGTCTGATTGGAACCAAATAATCAGGTCGCACTGAAAATTCACAAGGCACACGATAAAGAAGCAAATGATTGACACCGAGAGGTGGGTGTCATGAGACTTCCACTCAAATTGCAACAGCCTGGAAGGAAACAAAAAGCCAGTGCTATACTGTGTAATGCCTCACATTAGCGTGCACAGTAGGAATAAGAAAAGGTACTTGAAAAGGGCCCATCTTCTATTGTTATATCGCTCGCTGTCCTTTTCAAAGTTTTGATTTTAAGGGACAACCCGTCTACAGCGGACTGTTTCCAGTTTGAAGACCGCTACACATACTTTTCTACGTGTGCCGTCCCATTTCCGAGAACTCCTTATCCTTAAACTTCGATTTCAATTTTCAAGGTCCCAAATAATACCCACATACAGGTGCCGGGGGAGCCAAATCCTACCAAGGGCACCGTAATTGAAACCATTCACGCTGGGATGAGCCCACATTCGGTGCGATCAGGCAAAGAGTGCTCCTAAGCATGAATCTGAACTTAACTTAACTAACGCGCACTTACCCAAGTCGCGGGCAGGTACCTCAGGTAACTCTTCCTCAACAATATTCTCCTCTTCTGCACTTTCCTCAGGGGGAACCCTTCTCTTGATAATTTGCACAGCTCTGGTCACAATCTTTCGAAATGGCCCTTGCTGCTTGCGGCGGTACTCTGGATAGTTCCTCCTCAAATACTCCACAGTGTTATCAATATTCGATATCGAATTGTTTTGCGCATACTGCTCTAAACGAGGAAGTAGCAACTTATCGAGGATATATGAGTCCGTCGACCCAACGCCCGTCCGACTTCCCTGCCCACTACTACCAAGCGACCCACTCCTGCGCACTCCCCTCATCCTTCCTCCGCTTTCATAATCACCACTTCCGAACCCTGCCTCACTTCCTCTGTCTGGGAACAAACTCTTCGTTTGTTTGTCAATCCTCAAAACCCAAACAACTTTCGCACTTCGTCCTCCCCACTCCACCTCACGAGTCAATTCCCTCCAAGAACGACCAGTGCTAATGAATCTCGCCAGCGCCCGGAAAAGACATCATCACGAAGGGAGAAGCCTGTTGCGATTCTGAGGCGCGCCTCCAGCTCCTCGTCTGTCCGTCTTGTCTTTCTCTGCCCCTCTCCCTATCCTCCCCTAATTTCAAGCCGAAACTCTCTCCCTCCACAATCTCGGGCCCAGCGGAGTATTACGTCAGCACTGCGCCGAAGACAGCACCCCCGCTCCGCCTTGTAGTTTACGATTCTCTCGAGTTGTTGAATATCCCGTACGAAATACAGTTCACCTATACCAAATTGCTCCCTTCGCTTTCCTCCCTTTGTTCCGGTCCTCTCCTCTCCTGCTTCTCTCTCTGTGCTCTCTTTTTCCTCGAGCCCCAGCCCATGCAGACGAGAGTTCGAACTTCAGAGACTTTCTTCTGCCAGCCAGCCAGCCAGCGCAGGCAGCGGGGAGCGGAGCGGGGCCAAGCAGGCAGGTCGACGTCGACGTCGGTGAGCGAATGCGCGTACTGTGCCGTGGCGTAGTACCAAGTGTACCGCAGTCTTCCCGGCTCCCGTCTGTAGTACTGTAATGCAAGCTCGCACTACAGTAGGTCCAACACAACCCTTTTCACACGGCTCGTGAAGTCCTGCAGGCAGAATGTTCCGTCCCGGACTGAATCGTTAAGTACCTCTGGGGATAGATCCACAACTGTAACGTGGGGGGGGCGGGTTAAATATGGGACTGCGATGTGTTGGAGTAAAGTGACACAGGGCAGAAAAGAGGCTGACAGCCTGACCTCCATCGAGGATTTGTTTCCAGCCTTTGGAGTCTGGACTCTGGAGACAAGATTCAGTACAGTGTGAAACAATCAAGTCTGGAAATCCACAAAGTGGAAACACCGTAGGTTGGTACAGCGCACGATACCACACTGCGAAAGTTCCTTAGGCTCGCACCGACCCGACAGCTCTCCTTCCAGTGAATCCCTTAATCGGGTGCGAGTTGTCCTTTGTTCCCGTCGGGATCAGTGTGGGGAAGAGGGGACAAAGCATCTGACATATGATTATCGGTACAGTACGTTGCTACGGTGCTGGTAAATTATTTGAGAATGTACAGAGCCGGGTGGGAGAGTTACCTCCCACCTAATATTTGAGGTTTTCTGTAGTGGATCCCATGATCGGTCGATTCGACTTGTTATTCATGGTGCAACTAAAAGCGACTTGTGTCGGATACAATTGGCCAGTTGCTCCAATAACCTTCTGACGCGCGATAAAATTCAGAAAGGGATGGGAAGGCCCATGGAAGAAACCAAGTAGCATGACAATGGGAGATATGTATTGTTGCACTTACCATGCACGAACCATGTAGATTACATAGTCTATTACTCTATATTAGTATCAGAGTTAATGTTCTCCTATGGATTGCGCGGCCAATATTTTCTGTAGAGCAATGAATACCCGCTGTATGAAATGAATAACACAATACAATATATACACACAATATGTGATACGCCTTGTAGATCTAATGTATTCTTTCACGAATATGTTGAAATATGTTACCATAGTTTCATACAACTTCAACTGCTAGATGAACAAAGATATATACTCTTTCTATACACGGCTATACTAGAGATTTTGGGTACTACCGCTCCATTTACTGTCCATGGGCACTCATCCCTTTAAAATAATAGACCGCCCATCCAATGTATGGATAATCACCGTATGAAACAGTGTTGAGGTTAAACATTTTTTCATACATACGCTACAACAAATTGGTTCTCCTGAACCAAAAATAAATCTTTATTAACCCGAGTGGACCTCAACGTATACTAACTCCATGTGAGTTATGGATCATGAATAGCTATACCATTTCCATTAACAAAAGTTAGAACCGAAACTGGTGGCTGGCGCAGCAAGAAATATGCAAGAAAAAAAGAACCGCATTGTACACTTTTATCGACACCTCTTAGAGAGATTCGCCGCACGCAAAAGGCTGACGAGCGTGTCCGCGCTTCTTGGACTTTATGCTAACACATTCCAATCAACTTGACCGGACGTCTACTGGATCTCCGACTTGCCGCTGTAGCGGCTGTACACTTGCTGCACGCTAATTGTGTTGCTCGCGGCATCGTGAAGCCAACGATCTCAGCCGTTCGATGGCCTTCGTCGATGTAGAAAACCGCTGGAACTCGTCAACTTACGGTAGTTCACCCTCGCCAAGATTGTGAGCGTGTATAGGGACAGCGTGAAGTCTTCCCGTAGTAGCCTGACTAGATCCGTTGCTCCGTATGACGAACTGACAATCAAAGTTCAGTTGCTCTTGAAATGCGTAATAAGTCTCTCATTGATTGGGTTGTCATAAGTAGAATTGACTAATCGGGTGATATAATAGTGATTCAGTCGCAACATGTAGATTCCAGAATCTATGTATCCATTACTTTTTGCTAATTTACTGGTTTTCTATGTATCCATTATAGCAGTTGTGGTTGGATTAGAGTACATCCAGTAGTGACGTCCTGTCCTCCATCTTGGAACGTTGTTGTCGTTATCCTTTCTATCTTGTCATTTTGCTAGTTCAGTTTGGGCCCTACAGATCTCGAAACTGGCTAGATGTTCGAAAACATATTCTGTCTCCAATCAATGTTAGAGGGACGAAGATATTTGTTTCTCACATAATAGTGAAGGCAAGATTCAGCCGTCATTAGCAATGGAGTGCCCCACATCCTTTCCTTGTTGAACCTATTGATTAGTAGAATATTATTGTGAATAGAGACGTAGAGTTTTCTATGAGACATTCACAATTTCCAATGTCAGATTTAAAAAAATATGCTACTTTTTTAATGAGCTTCAACAAAAGATAGCAGCAATTGTTTTTGTTACACATCATCAGTCAATCTCACATTCGCATTCAGCAAATATTAGAGTAAGAACTGGATGTGAATAGCTTTTCACAACATTGAGTATGATTCAAAGTGAATCATAATTTTGTCACAAAATTACCAATTAATATAGCAAAAAGTATGTAAATACTCCATCAAGTCTTACATGGATGAAACCAAAGGGTAACATGGGACTATGTCCCAATAGCATCACAATGGGAAATATATTCTAGTGCACCTAACACATCTAAACTATCTATATGAAATGGTCTACATATTACATGACCATATAAAGAATCATCATCTAATTTGATTGATTTCCTATGGATTGCACAAGCTAGTGCTCAATGTAGAGCAATGGATACACAATAAACTAAAGAGAGTAATGCCTTTGCCATCTAGTATGTAGACCATTCGACATAGACCATTTGAACTCTTTCACAAACATGTCAACGTATGTGTCCATAGCTCCATATATCTCAAAAGCTAAATGAACAAAGATGTGAGGTCTCTTTCATATAGGTCTAAGCTATGTTTCACTAGAGCATATGGTCGAAAGTACTTGCCTACATATTATTTCCTTCCAAAATCATGGAATAGGGGGATTGTGTTTTAGGTTACATAAAATAATTTATCCTCTAAATTGTTTCTTAAAATTATCATGCTTTACCATAAAAGTTAATGTCCAATACAGAGTAGATAAATTTGAAATTTATATCTGCTTGGACTTACTATTTGTGTCATTTCAAAACCAAAAACATCTACATCGAAAATGTATAAAATTCTAGCAACGAACAAATGCAAAGACCAAAGTCTAAGCATGAGTTTAATAAAATTGACAAAAGTGCAAGACATATATAAAAATTATAGTAAACATCAAAAAATATATAATCTATCATAATATATCACTATCTTCAAGTGCTAGGGTTTTTGGTGTTAGCACTTACCATATTTATTTTATTTCAATCATTCAATCCATTTATGCATTTTGCAACATGTCAATTTTAAAACTGCATGCGTGTTTTAAAGTATAAAGAAATCTAGATTCTATGTAAAAAATATAAATTTTTTTAATTAAAAATCTGCTTAATTTGTCATTCTAAATTATAATGTGGATAGCTTTATTTTGTGATTTACACTCCAACTAACTAATTGAACCAACATGTCACGCTTATAAAGTCAAAGAATTTCAAAACTATTCCCCAATGAAGATGGAAATAAAAAAGTTTAGAAACAAATTTTTAGAAATTAGGAAATATGGCTTCTCTATGAAGATTATTAACCTTTATTCAAACATATTTTTTCACTTATTCCAAGTTATAATCTGATGTCATCATAATTACATAGTTTAAAAGATACATTAAGCAATAAAATAAAGAATTTAAGATTAAATTTTGAGTTTTATGTATCATGCTGAATATGATTCATAGAAAATATCAATTTATGAGTTTCAAATCTATTTCTTTTTCAATATATTTTATTTGAATACATTTTTAAAATAAATTTTAAATTTTTATATAAATAATAATTATTATTATTTTCAAGATATAAATTCTATACATAAATATAATATTTTAAATTGTTAAAAATTGATTTTCAAATAAAAAAATTTTATTTTAAAAATGATAAAACATTATAAAAATATATATTTTAAAATATTTCAAAAATACTAAAATCAATTCATATTTATAAATAAAAATATTCATCACACTCTAAACATGCAAAAATTGATGTAATAATTTAAATTTTTTTTAAACTAGAAAATTAAAAAAAAAGATGCAATTAATTTTTTAATTTTGAATATATTTAATACTATAAATATCAATAATGAAATAATAAAAAATGAAAATTATTTATGAATCCAAAATATGAATTATTTTTAAAAATATTTCTATAATTGAAATAAAAGATAAAATTGTTAACATAAAAAAATACATCAGATTTTTTTTTAATAAAATTTCATTTTTCAATAAATTTTAACATAAAAATATTTCATTTTTATTCAAAATTTTAAATTTTTAAGAATAAAATTAGTTTTTTGTTTTTTTGAAATTTTTATGTATTTATTTTAATTTTTGACATAGCAAAAAATTAATTAAAAAATTATTACAAAATATAAATTATTACAAAATATTTTAAATTTTATAAAATAAAATTATTATAATTTAATATTTCATGTATTTTTAAAAATAATTGAAATTTAATATTTAATTAAATTTTATTATTAATAATAAATATAAATATAAATATAATATATTTCACATATTATTAAAAAAATAATGCAAAATCCATTACATATATGTAACCATTTTAATTTGTGCATCATTAGCTTAAGATCATGTATTTTTTATTTTTTTTAATTCAATATTATATTTTATAAAAGATAATTTTTATTTTCATAATTTTTATTAATTTGAATTAATATATATTATTCTTATAGAAAAATAATGTTCCTTTTTTAATTTATATTTTAAAAATTTTGACATTTTTATTTTTGTAAGTTTATGATATTCATAATGGATTATACAATTGGATCATTTTTGAATTCAATTTTATATAAGAATAAGTTAAGTATCTATTAATTCTACTTGTTCTACACAACATTACTACATTTGGTTATCCTAGGTAGGATCAATATAAATTGTGTCTTCAAAATATGAGTTTTCTTGTAGAGAAACATGTAAAATATAGTATTCATGTAGAGTATAGTTGGAGGAGGTCCAACAAGGCTTGAACACATGGTGACATCTAGTCCTATTTTGAAGAGACTTGCGAGAGGTCGTATGTTTCAAGTATATACTGATTGGAGTATGTTGGGTTTGGGAGCAGTGCTTATCGAACATGATGATGAGGGGAAGGAGTTTGTAGTGGCTTATGCAAGTCGTTCCAACAATGCAACGGAGTCGAAGTATAGTTCTTATGAAGGAGAATATTTGGCAGTTGTTTGGGCGATGACTCATTTTAGATGTTATTTGTTTGGAAACTCCTTCACTCTCATCACAAATCATCAACCATTGAAATGGTTGATGATTTGTGATGCTTACATGAAAGCTTACATGATGGGCTCTTATCCTACAGGAGTATGATTTCACAATTGTTCATAGACCTCGAGTGGTGAACCGTGATGCATATGGGTTAAGTCGAAACCCATGTACAAGTCAAGTTGACGAAACCGGAGCTCAATGACACGATGATACTGATGAGGAGATGGTGCCGGGTTGGCATGCATCTACCTTTTTAAGTATGTTGGCGCTTGAGAGCTATGTGATATCTCACTTGGGTCAGAGAACAGATATGTTAGCTGTGGACGATGAGACCGAGGACGGTTTGATGGTAAACCGAGACATCCATGACGACATGGTGGTGTTGGAGTATCTTCGTACATGTGCTTTGGTGGGCACTTTGAGTGCAAAGGAGTGGGATCGAGTTTTACAAAGAGCTCAACAATTCAGATGGGAAGGTAGACACTTTCTTCGAGTATGGAGAGATGACATTGTTTGTGTTGTGCCATTTCCATCTCACAAAGCACACTTGGTCAGACATGCTCATTAGGAATTAAGGTCATTTTGGAGTAAAGCGGATATATAGCTTACTTCAAAATCACTATTGGTGGAGAGGTATGCAAACTGAGGTGCTACAGTTTGTGGCTAGATGTATGGTATGTGATCGTGTTCGAGCATCATTCAATGCCCCTACACCATAATTACATCCTCTACCGATTATGGAACTTGATTATCGTTGGAGCTTGGATTTTACAAGACCTTTGTCATTGACTATACGACATCATTGATATGTGTTGGTCATGGTTGAACATTTCTCCAAGTGGATTGAGTTGGTGGCCTTGCCTGACAAGTTAAGTGAAGGACGCTTATGCATTCTTAGATGCAGTGCTTAGCCGATTTGGTACACCAGCAGAAGTGTTGATTGATTAGGGTACTCAGTTTTTGGGGCGGCTTTGTGTGATCGAGCGGTGATCAATCATCGTACCACCTCAAGAGATCATCCCGAGGCTGATGGTCTAGTAGAGAGAGTTGTTCAGACGGTGAAGAGAGGACTAAGAAAGTTTGGCTTGGAGAAAGGTCATCTGAGAGACTAGGACATCCACCTACCATAGTTGGCCATGGGTTATCAATTTAGCCGGAGAGCATATCTAGCATCATTTTCACTGTACTTTTTATAATATGATAGAAATCCAGACTTACATGCAGCTATTCGTCAAGAGTCAGGTGAAGTTTTGGACTAAAATAACTTGATGTTTGGATTAGGGTGTGTTCTCAAAGGGTAGAACTCTTCTGTAGAGTCATGCCTATGGCATTTGAGAACTTGACTATTGTTCAGCATAGAGATACTTTACGTTATGCTACCATCCGAGGAGATGGATATCGACCTTCAATTCATAGATTTCATGTTGGTGATTTCGTTTACTAGCAGGAGAGTGCACCGACCACATTGGATGTTACGGATGGTCGCACGATTCTATGAGTATGTGAGGTTTTACCTTCTGGAGTTTTGGTATTCGAGGGTCGTGATGGTGTGATTTGGAAGGATCATGTGCGTAATTGTGCACCATGTCACCTTCCAAACATTGATGGTATTATGGATTCAAGCTTGGCAGTTGTACGTGCAGGCTTGAGATGTATGTTATGTGGATCAGATGGTAGAGCAACCAGTATGTTGATTCGTGATTCTTGTTCGAGAGGATGGCATATGTCATGTTTGACACCTCCTCTCATTGCGGTATCTAGTGGGCGGTGGAGATGTCCATAATGCGTTTAGCAGTCAAGCAGGTTTGACCGTTACATGGTACAAATTGTAGTTAGGTGACTAACGATGACCATTGTAGCACCCTCCTGATCTTAGCCCCATGAAGTACATATCATATTATGGACTAGATGGCTCCATGGTGTTGGAGGGACCTAACCGCCAGTTATCGGGGCGATTGTGGTATACTTGTGTTGGTGTATTACGATCTATGTATTGTGATGTTTGATGTGACAACAATGTATGTTGTGATGCGATATGTATGTGCATGACAACTGTCACGACTTATGTAGTGGCATCTCTAGTTAGGTAAGTACGAGTATGCAGGGCAAATAAAGCAATTAGAGTCGGTTGTGCAATTAGCGCTGTTCGCAATGGAACTCAAGTTAGGGCCAACATCGCAGTTAGGGGTCATAGGGTTCAAGGGGTAGAGTTCGAATTAGGGCTCCTTGGAGGGCAATTTTTGAATTTGAGCCTTTGAAAGTGTGGCTATGGTGGATAGTAGCTAGTTCTAGAACTTGGAGTATTTGAATCACAAAGTGGGTTTGTCTCAACTCTAATCTCTCTTTTATGCTATGGTTATGAATGGAGTGTCCTTGTGAACGTTTTAAGAGTAGAAAAGATTATTGTGGTACACTTGTGTTGGTGTATGACGATCTATGCATTGTGAAGTTTGATGTGACATCGATGTATGTTGTGATGCGACATGTGTGTGCATGACACAATGTTTTAGGAATTTTGAAACACAAAAAAAGAAACAAAGCCATGATTTAAAAAGATGAAGAGATGATTACAATTTTAAGCAAGAAATCAATCAATTTTTTTGTGAGACTCACATTAAAATATTAGAACATTATATTATCAATACAATCTATTTAAGTTTCTCAAAAATTATTTTAAAAATTTATAATATTGATTACATCATTAATTTATAAAGTTAAAAATATCATAGATATATATATTTTTAAATTATTAGGTAATATTTTTAGATTTTTTTATAAAAATGAAAATAATTTTATTTATAAATAATCTTAAATTTATAAAGTTAAATTTTTAATTACATATTGATTTAAAAATTATATATATAATAATATAATATATAGGTATGATCATTTTATTATACTCTACAATAATGTAATCATGTATTTTTGTTTAAATGTATTAAAATTTGAATTGATCTTAATGCCATGCATCATGATAATATATCGCGTTAAACTATCAAAATCATATAAATTTTATATTCATATGATTTTAATAATTTTTTTTTGTAAAAAATTATCTAGATTTTGATTGTTATTTGAATTAAATGAATATATAATTAATTTTAATTAATTAATTTATAAAATCAATTCAAATTTGTACAAAAATTTGTTATTTATACATATCATAAATATATTTGAATCTTAACTTGATATGATAAGTAATATATTATAAAAATACACAAAAATAAATGATAATTTTTATATAAATATTATGATAACAAATATATATCACAATTTTATCTGTTCAATATTAAAATTTTTTTAATAAAAATAATTAATATATTAATTCAAGATATCTAATATCATGTATAATGAAAAAATAATAATGTATTTATTTATAAATAATAATAATTTTTTATCTATATTATATATATTTATATAAAAAATAATATAAATATTTAAATGTGAGAGCATGTACGAACTCGACACGTGATGATTAACTAGCATACGAAAGCATATCATATCCACATACAAAGGAAGGAAACGAGGAAGAAGGGAAGAAAGAGCAATTGTCGCTCCCAGGTCCGTGGCCGAGATAACATGGATTTGCCAAATTGCCCGCTCGAAAAAGAAGCCAGGTTGCATGAATGAACGAGCATGCACGCGAGGTGAGGTGCCGAGTTCCACAGCATTCGAGGTCGGGGAGGTAGGGGCAGGGAGGCATTGGTGAAGTGCTAGAGAATTCCCGCGCCATGAGCCTTTCGTATGGGCTCTGTGCTCCGGCCCCCTTACAATGGCAAGCGGGTGGAGCAGGAGGAGGAAGAAGGAATTTTCCTGATTCTGATTTGCAGCGCAGGCTGTGGCGAAGGAGGGATTTTGTGGAGAGGGGTCGGTTGGTCAAGTCCAGGGCCGGAGATGGAAATGTGAAGGGGGTTGCATTTGCGCTTTGGAAGCAGGTTTCTAAAACCCACAAGAAGTCTCATGGCTTGGAGACGCTTGAAAGTTCTGAACGCGAGTTGAATGCGCCTTCGAGAAATGTAGCTATCAAATCTGCAGTGGATGAAAGAGATGGGCTGGATCAGTGCACCCCTGACTTTGAGCCTCCATCTGAAAAGCAGGTGTGTAGTAAGTTTTTTTTGTCTAACTTGCTTGCGTGCCGCCGGTCTGTACCTGCGCACAAGAAGATTTCAATTGGTTCTTTCATTGTTATATATATATATATATATATATTTATATATAAATTGTTTTGCTTCAAATTTCTTTCCGCTGTAAATCTGAGCATTGAATTCCTTCAGAACCTTTTCTGGCTCATGTTCTCCAATCTCCCCAATTAATTCCATCAGAAACTGTCCAAATTAGTTATGATTCAACCATGGCGATCAACTTACTCATTTGACTAATTTACAGAGGGCCCTGCTTTCTTGCTTTCTAACTTGTCCTCTGTCTTCGTTTCGAATCCTGTTTTACGCGGTCCACACCTAGATCAGTTCAACACGGTATTCCACTCTCAAATATGGAACTCAATTAATGGCCACATTCATCCTTATCCTCCATCTTGTATCGTGTCAGAGATCTTTGGCCATGAATTCCATCTGAGAAACCTAAGAAGTAGGGAGCCGGCAAAAAAACTGACTGTGATTATTATTTGCCGCTGTCACATTCTGTAACGAGCGTTTAATTTTTGTTTCTTGTTAGCGTACTGTTTGGCTAAGTCTGTGTCCTCTCAAACCGTATCCCTGTGAAGAGTGATAAATTTTGAAGAGTCTAAGAAGGATGATATGGGGGTTTGACCAGTCTTGCTCTTTCCCTGCAGAGGCTTGGATCGGATTTCAATACTCTTGTTACGAGATTTTGGAGAGTTGCGTTACCGTATTGGAGCTCAGAGGATAAGGTTGAAGCCCGATGGCGCCTGGGTACAGTGCTTGCACTTACTCTGGCCACCACGGGGATCAGTGTCGGTTTCAATTTTCTTGGAAGAGACTTCTACAATGCTCTTTCAAGTGGGTACTCTTTGATCTCGACCTCCAAACTGTGGTGTGTTTCTGAAATGTTGATTCCCTGTCCTTTCTGTTTGTAGTTAGTTTCTATCTCAAAAGAAGGTCTCTGCAACCGTGACAACAGTTTATAGATTCACATTCCTTGAAAGTTATACGTCGTCTGAATGAGTGTTCCAAGTGTGAAACACGAATATCATGGTGCTCCCGAAGGAAGAAACAATGTTTGAATGTTGTTTGCGGTTTGTTGGATACTGATGGACAGTTGATTATTCGTGGGATGTTAGGCAAGGACCAGGAGCAATTTTTGAAGCAGCTCCTTTACTACTTAGGAGCATTTGTCGGTGGTATTCCGGTACGGACATCGTTTAATCGGACAAGTGTGAAGAGACCAAGAAAATACATCTTGTGCTAGGATTCAATAAACATGTACTTTCTTGGTCTCAACTGTCCTACCTGCAAGCAAAAGGAACAAACGATAGCAAAGTCTAACGCTACTTTCAGGAGCAATTGTGTGATTTCTGAATTGTGCATAATAATTCACTTTCTGCAGTATATTAACTGGATCTTTTCCATTTGATGAATGCAGGTGTTTGTAATTAGAGACTATAGTAGGGACACGTTGGCGCTTCGGTGGAGAGCATGGATAACTCAACATTACATGGCTCGCTACTTCGAGAACAGAACGTTTTACAACATTCAGTCTCAATCTTTGATCGACAACCCAGATCAGCGAATAGTTGATGACTTGAATTCTTTCACGACAACGTCCCTCGTCTTTGCACTGGCTATTTTTAATGCCGTCATTGACCTTATTTCATTCAGTGGGATTTTATATGGGATTTATCCGCCACTCTTTGGTGTCCTCATCGTGTACTCAATTGGAGGAACTGCTCTTAGTGTGGCTCTAGGAAAGGTAAGTTTGGACTTCTATCCCTTGTGTTTGCTCTGTGTTTGAGCCATGTCGGTGGGAGTGTCCTGAACTAGCGTGTAGGTAAGTCTTGATCCAGATCTGGACAATCTGTAATTGCGTTACCTGATGATGCGATGAAGATCTATATTAATCATCCATCGCTCGTGTAAACAGGGACTCGTGGGTTTAAATTTCATGCAAGAGAAACGGGAAGCTGATTTTAGATATGGACTGGTGCGAGTACGAGAAAATGCGGAGTCTATTGCATTCTATGCTGGAGAAAGCAGTGAAATCAATTTGCTCCTGGAAAGATTCAATCAATCTTTTGCCAACTACAGTGTGAGTATTTTTTTTTAACACCTTGCTTTCAGAGTTCAAAACAAGGTCAAATTCAAAATTTTAAAGTTCTGTTTGGAGGTATGGAGAGTGATTCCACCTCTCTCTGCTCACAAAACACACGAGTAGTCTTGTCTCAAGTAATTTCCATTCTCAGGTAAGAATGCATAATCTACAGAAGCTGCTGATTTGGTCCCGCTAATTCTTCAATTGTTGAGAAGAGCCAACGAAAAAACTTCTTACTTTACCCTTCCTTCCTCCATATCCAGCGCTAATGTGCTAATTCATACTTATGTGCAAGCGTTTATTTCGTCTGTGTGCAGCAACTTCTAATTGCTTCCAGGAATCTGGACTTCTTCACCAGTGCATATCGATACCTCATTCAACTGTTGCCCGCAGCTGTGGTTGCACCTCTTTACTTCGCCGGAAAAATAGAATTCGGTGTAATTAATCAGTCATTCTCTGCCTTCAATCACATACTGAGTGACTTCTCAATCATCGTCTACCAGTTCCAGTCTATCAGCTCCTTCTCAGCTGTTGTCGATCGGCTAGGTAAATTTCTCTCAACTCCTCTACCTTGTTGGAGAAGTTGTTTTCGGAAGCAAGCAATGTGGGGCAATTTTTGGTTTGCTCATGTTTGCCGTGAACTGATATTGTGCAGGTGAGTTTAGTGAAATATTAGATCAGCAGAACACATTGTCCCGCCCTGTCACGTACCTAGGATCTGCTTCAGAAGCGATTGAATCAAGCGAAACAGAAGGCTCTTCCTCTCTTCTACCACGCATATCTATTTTAGATCGTAGAGAAACGATTCAGCCCGTCCTTAATGGACAGAATGAAAGATCACGCAAAGTTCCACTTTTGAAGATGGAGCACCTGACTTTGAATACACCACAGTACACTGCAACATTGGTGGAAGATTTGTCTTTAGTTGTTAACCAAGGCGAACATTTACTGGTATGTACGATCATATCTTCCACGGATAACATGAGACATTCGTTACCACTTGTGAAACGTCTGAATCAATATCTTATGGCAGTATCTGGCAGACTCGTGATATTCGAAGTTGCCATTGAGAAGAAAGTATATTGTGGATATTGTAGAGATTTATTATGATCTGCTGCATCAGAAACTTTCTGATTCATATTGTTATTTTTCAGATTATGGGTGCAAGTGGAAGTGGTAAAACTTCCCTACTGAGAGCCATTGCCGGTCTGTGGGCGGCTGGAACGGGAACAATCACACGGTTTTTGAGATCAGGGAGCGAAGACGTCGATCGAGTTTTAAGACCTGAGAATAGTGAAGCTATTCCAGGAGATACAGAGAATCATGCTGGCAACGGTGCCGCAACCTCCTCCAGCTTAGATATCAGCCAAGAGATCTTCTTCTTACCACAAAGGCCATATATGGTTCTGGGTACTCTACGGCAGCAAATATTGTATCCAATCTGGACCGAGCGAGGCTTTACTTCACCTCTCAGCTCAAAATCAAATGGTGAGGGCTATTCCTAGCATTGTGGGACTAACCGCTCTGTTCTCAGGTGTTTCGATCATCTTGTTACAATCTAAGGTGTATGAACTGCCAGCATTTGCATCAAAATTGCTCGTCTCTTGTTCCTCTCTGACTTGTGCACTTATGATGTCTGTAATGTCTTGGTTTGTCCTTCTCTTTGAGTTGAAGTTGACCTATGTTCACATGGAGCTGCACGAGTTGACCAGTAAACCATGCTCGTTGAAGCAGGCCCTGTCACTGCAAGTGCATCCACCAATGCGACACCGGTGGGCTTGAAGCCCCAGCCTAGTGATGAGGAGCTTATAGATGTTTTGGAGCGCGTGAGTCTGGGCCATTTAATGAATAGCTGTGATGGACTCGACGCCAATGTTGAATGGGCAAGCGTCCTTTCGTTAGGCGAGCAACAGCGATTGGCATTTGCGAGGCTTCTCATATCCAAGCCGAGATTGGCACTGATGGACGAGTCTACTAGCGCTCTTGATGAAGAAAACGAGGTGCGTAATGTCCTTGTGATTAGTTTTCCTCGTAAGGTCTTTGGCATGTATTCTTCTTGGATCGCGGATCATCCAGAGGACAATCTGATTAAGTGCGAAACAATTAGTGGAAGACGAGCCAATCGAGGGCACTAATTTACTTTGCGAGAAGAGAGTCCCTGTGTCAAGACATGTCTTTGTCTGTGAGCACGTCAGCTGCAGGCACATGGCCCATTTCTAGGTAGAAAAGCTTTAATTTGTTGAGCTACACATGGACTCGTGGTTCTGCAAAGATCTTCAACATTTCTGTTTTGTTGACAAGAGAAAATTTGAAGGTTCAACTTAAAGGCTAACAATTTCGTTTGCACTTCGTTCGAAATTTTGCAGATGCTGTTGTACGGCGAGATCAAGAAGTCGGGCATAACATACATCAGTGTGGGTCACAGAACTACCCTCAAGCAGTTTCATTCACATATCCTGAAGATCAGTAAACTAGATGGAGGGGGACGCAATTGGACGTTTGGTCCTCTTGACCGAAAGCCGGACTTGGAAGTCATGGGGTCACCCAATTAGGCCGCGAGGTCTACGCTGCACAGGGTTGATGTTGGATCACACCTTATTATTAATGTACATTAGCGACTCAGCACCGAGAATTCAACGTCAAAGCTGCCATCTTCTTCCAACTGCCCGACCCTTTCGCCATGTCCTCGCTCGGCTACGTGACATCCCAAATGTATCATTGTACACTAGTGTGCAGTATTGTAGATTGTACCGTCTGTCAAGGCAAAGTCCTCGCAGGCAGGTGATTCAGTTTAGTCTCAGTAGTTATTTAAGCCACTATTTGAGGTACATATATTCTGAGCGCTTTCAATCAATAACAGCCAGTTAACTCTGTACAGGCAAGCACTTTCAACGTTTCCACATAATCTGTTTTTGGTTCACTTTCTGATTCTCCTTATTTCACAATCAATTATCAAGGTATGATCTAGTTGCGAGATTGTGGCATCAGTGAAGCATGAACAGAACCGAGAAATCAGAAATCACATTTGCTCAGGGTCTCGTGCGTGTCCTAAACGCCACCAGAATTGCTTGCACCTATTAGCACTCTCTCGTGATATGCGGATGGTCTTTCGCTCCTCCAAGATGGTGATATTTTAGTGCAAGACGAAGACCAGGCACATTGAAGTACAGTTCTCTCGATGAGGTCACCCATCTATATGAGAGCAATAATGTTCTAGATGGCTTGACAGTAGAAATGGTCACATATTCTTGTACTTGACCTGAGGGTCCTTGTCAAAGTTTGTTGATGCAGTAGTTAAAGCGTGGGGAGGTGCTTATGAACTGCCTTGCTTGATTGACCTATATTATCAAAAAGTGAGCCAAGATGAGCATCAGAAAGATCTACCTATTTACTGAGTATGCTTCATATTTAAGGACGAAGGACACAGCCTCTTCCACAAGATACCATGTTTATTATAATTCTGGTGATAGTAGGGGAAGAGAACTGCACATCTTTTTGATCCGGACACGCTTTACTGTCTTCCGTGAGGATTATTTGATATCTCTTTTCTCGAACTCGTAGCTTCATTTAATCCTTAAAGTGTTCGTTGCTACCTCGATTATGTCTGCAACATAAGGTGCTTTTGCTTAAACATAAGGTGCTTTAATACCCAGTTTTTACTTCAATCTGGACCCACTCACCGAGAGATGTTTCTTAGAAGTGGACCTGTCTCTGCCCTTGTTGGTCAGTCTGTATACATGTATACATATACAATAGATTGGTGTAATGGCGTTCGATGTTTCTTGCCGAAAAGTGGCCGGAAAGTACTAAGCACTGTAAAGGCACAATCTTACGAATGTCTTCTGGAGGGTATAGGAGGCTTACGTAGGACGTAATGCATAAATACGGAAATGCAACCTGATTTATTCCACCAAGGTGGAGGTTCCTGAGAGAAGCAGAGTCAATGGTGGACAAGAACAAGCTTCCGTATGAGATCTGCTGTGCATCCCCATCTCCACCTGTGGCCCACCAGTTACGCACAAAGACCGCGGAAACCTCAGGTGGGATGTCATCGGGTGAAGAATATGTGGTCTCATGTCCCGGTCTGCACTGCAGTCAAAAGTTCGGACCAGTACTTTAGAGTTGCACTAATCTTCCATTCATTCACGCATTCCCACCTGCTCAGCTTTCAAGCAAGCGTGTTGTATATATTTTTGAAATGCAGTGTATAGATATGATCCACACTCATTTGACTCTCATTCTACAAAAGATCACATTGACACTCTTGCACTTGCTATACTTCACACATACTCAATCTAACTCTCAAGTAGCTTCTCATAAAAGCTCTTGAGGTTAAAACTTTCAATGCAACACTCCCCACTTTGTATGAAGTTCCAATTTAAATTCAGCTAGATTGTCCTCATCATCACATCTCATTAATCCAATAGTTCACAACTGTGGTCACCAAGGAAATGATCACCGGCAAGATTTACTCTTTGACATGATCTCTTTACCGATTGAGCAACAATATATACATCTTTTTAGTCTGAGCATGAGAAAAATCTATGAGAGTATATTCATATTCTAACTTCTTGTACTCAAGGTACCTTTGAGAGTAGGCTTTCAATGCTAACTTCATGTACTCCGCGTAGATACCTTGAGTGACTTTCAAAAACCTTAGTACTATCTTGAGACATCTCCAATGTGTTAAAATTAGATAATTAGTGTATATGGCTATAACTCCTACTAAGTGAGCTATGTTTGGTCTGGTACAAACCATTAAAAATATTGGTGAACCTATGACACTCTGATAAAGGAATTGCAAGTCTTCAATGGTTTCTTGAAACAAGGGCTTCTTTAGAATTTTCAAACAGTTGATCTCATAATCACTACATGGATGTGGTTGTGCAAACTAGAGCAAAAGGGAAGTGTGGAGGAGTACATTGAGGAAGTTTCATATCTTCAAAATTCAGATACGAGATATTGAGTGGAGCTGAATCCCTTGATTTATTCAAAAGAGGGTTGAAGATAAATATTGAACATTAGGTGATTTGGGACAATCCAAACAATTTGAACGAGGCTATTATTTGTGCTCCACGAATGATCAACATCCACCACAACGGAGGAGAGGTATATGTTTCCATAAATCAATACTAAGTACCAATGCTTATAGAGTTGGGCAACATAAGGAAGAAAGAAGATTTCATTCCAAGAGGAGTGAATGCTCAAGGAAGAGATTGTCACAACTCAAATATGCAGATGTTGTATTCTCATCTAGAAGTAAATTGAAGAGCACGAGACAGATTGGAGAAAAAAATGAAAAATTTGTTCACGAAAGAGGAGTAAGACCATCCTATTGACGTCATTTCATCAATCTTGAAGGTGGAAATGAAGTGACCGATAACAATCCAAGAAATGATGAAAAAAAGTATGCTTGTCTTGTAGCCTAATTGGTTTGATAAAAAGAAAAAAAGGTGATGGAAGGAATAAACGACATGAGGTGAATGGTTTGAGAAAGAAGAAAACATGTTTGATTATGATGTATGACAAGATAGAATGAGTAAAAATGAGAGTGTTGATTGATCCAAGGGCTACATAAATCCTCATATCTAGATTTATTACTATAAAGTTGAGATTAACATTAGAAAATATGCAAATGAAAAAGTAGAATTGTCAAATTGGCAAACAAAGATCATTGATGGCATTCCTAGACAAGTAGACTTGAAGGTTGGAGAATACAAGAAATTGTTGCAGTGGAGAGTAATTCAATTAGTTTGATATGATGCTATTTGGATATACCTTGGATGGAAAAATATAACCATGAAGTGGATTGATAAATAAAGATAGTAAAAATTACTACTTGAAGGATTTTTTATGATAGACTTAGATCGGAAAAAAAAAACATTACCTCTACATGTGATAGTAAGAATCACTATCAATCATAAAGATGTATAAATTTTGGGATTAATAAGAGATATAAGCGATCCAAAAAAATAATCTTTTATACATGATGAGGAGTTAATTTGTGTTTTGAATGAGTTTCAAGATGTTTTTCCAGATGATATACTCTATATTTACCATCAAAAAGTAGAGTGGATCACAAGATAGAGATCTTACTTGGAATTTTTTCTCCTTGTAAAAATTCCTATCGATTTACATCACACGAGTTGAAAGAATGCAAAACACAATTGGAGGAGTTGTTGAAGAAATAATTTATTCAACATAGTGTGTCATCATATGGAGCTCCAATGCTATTTGTGAAGGAGAAAGACGGCTCCATGCGGATATGCATCGATTATCGTGCCCTAAATCAACAAATGGTGAAAAACAAGTCTTCATTATCATAAATAGATGATTTATTTGATCAACTTTATGGAGCTAAGTGTTTTACCAAACTTGATCTTAAAAGCAGGTAAAACTAGATTAGATAGCTGATGAAGATGTACATAAGAGAACTTTTTGAATTAGATATGGTCACTTTGAGTATCTAGTTATGCTATTTGGTTAAACCAATGCTCTTGCCACATTCATGGGATTTATGAATGATATTTTTTGTAAGTATCTAGATAAATCAATGATTATGTTTTTAGATGATATCTTGATATATAGCATGTACTTACAATATCATAAAAAATATCTACAAGAAATATTCCAAGTGTTGAAAGAAAATAAGCTGTATGTTAAGATGATAAAATGTGAGTTTGGCAAAAGTGAAGTAGACTACTCAGGCCATAGAGTTAGTGAAGAGAGCATCCAAGTTATGAATGACAAAGTGGAAACTAGAGTGCTATAGAGAATCAAACTCTATTACATAGTTTTTTGGGTTTAACCAGCTTCAATAAAAGGTTTACGGAAGATTTTGCTCATATAGCTCAAGCTTTAACAAATTTCTTAGTCAAAGGGCATAAATAAAAATGGACTACATCTAAGAAGATCACATTTTTGACTTTGAAGGATGCGCTCGTACATGCACCAATCCTTAAATGATATGACCAAGATAGATAAACAAAACTTGTTAGAGATGCATCAAGTGTGGTAGTTGGAGGAATGTTACAACATGAATGGGAAGATGGATGACACCTAGTTGCCTTTCTCTCACGAAAGCTCTTATCAATGGAGCAAAATTATCATGCCATGGAAGGAGAGAAATTAGTCATTGTGTTGGTTACTAAACATTGAAAGCACTATCTCGGAGATAAGAAGTTTGTGGTTGAGACGGATCACATGTCTTTGGTTTATTAAGAAACTCAAAAGGATCTCTCAAAGTAACAGATTCATTGGGTTGAATGACGAAACTTTCAATATGAAGGTCGTGTATGTGGAGCGAAAGAATCAACTCATCGATGCATTGACATGGATGCCATGAATTAATCACATCAAGGAGGTGAAAATTCATTTGGAATGGTGTGAGAAAGTGAACCAAGCAACAAAGAAGTATGACGAGATTGCACAAACCCTTCAACACGATAAAATAAAATTGGAACGGGGACTGATTTTTTATAAGGTAAAGATTGGATATGTTTAGATGTTTCTCTACGTACAATAATGTTAGCAGAGGCATATGATTCAACTATTGGTGGCCACGTAGGAGTGGAAAAGACCATTAAAGGCATCCTATGGTATACTTTTGGCCAAGACTAAGAGTGAACATCACCAACTATGTACAAAGTTGCATGACATATCAACAAAACAAAGCTAGCAACAATAAAAAATCAACAAGTCTACTATAACCTCTACCAACACCAAGCAGAAGATGCAAGCATATCAATATGTACATTGTATGTGAGTTATCAAATACTATACTCGTTATGATTCAATAGTAGTTTTTTGTGGATAAATTGGGCAAGATGATCCATGTTAGGCCCACAACAAAGACAATTATTACACCAAAACTTGCTCGTATTTATATGAATGCAATTTTGCTCAACATGATTTAACTACAATTTTCATCACTAATATGGGTATTCAATTTACTAGCATGTTTAGGGAAATCTCATTTGGGCTATTCAAAACAAATTGGCCATGTGCACGGCTTATCATACTCAAACATATTGACAAACCAAAAGTACAAATAGAACTATTGAGGACATACTTAAAGCTTTCATTGAAAGAGCAAGAAGTTTGGAATGTGCTTTTACCCTTGATTGAGTTTTTTTTATAAAAACTCTATCAATACATCTACACAAGTCAAAGCTTTCTTCCTTACGTATGGAAAAAATTCTCTCACACCATCTAGTTTGGTTAGAGTGTATCACATGCAAGAACCATCAATCTTAGTTGGAGGTGTGAATGAGTTTGTGGCACGAGTCCAACAAGAAGTGTGTCATGCAAAGAAAAAATTAACCATTGCCCATAATCGACAAAAAAATATGCATATGTTTATTGATGACATGTGGAGTTTCATGAAGGAGATCATGTGTGGTTGTCTACCACAAATCTGAAAGGGGTCCAAAAGTTAAATCCATAATTTATTGGACCCTTTTTTTTATTGTTCAACATATTGGAGCATTAGCCTACAAGTTAGAGTTGACTACACACATGAAAATACTTCATATTTTTTGTGTATCTCTCTTATGGAAGTATATTTCAAGATCATATTCCTTTGGAAATCCACATCAATCACCTCCTTTACCATCTATGATTGATGGCGTAGAGGAATATGAGATAGAAAGGATCCTCAATAAATAGACTAGAGGTATGTTGAATATCAATCCAAAAGTGAAATATCTAGTCCAATGGAAAGATTAACCATTTATAAAGATACTTGGGAACCTTTGACAAATCTTACAAATTCAAAGATACTTATAAAGACTTTTGAGTTTTCTCGTAAATAATAAGAAGTATGTAATTGATCTTGATTAGCTATAATTAATTTAACCAAATCTTAGATTGATCACTAGGTCACTAAATAACAAAATAGTGATGTGCATTATCAAAAAGCTAAAAATAAACTTTGGCTTGTATGGATACATGAGGAGGTAGCTACATGTAGCCATGTGACATAGATTGGATTTTGGACTCTCATGGTCATATAAAATAAAAAGCAAAGAGGCGCCTTGAGAAATCATCTCATCTTGAAAGCCATTATGAAGTCATTGTCTTCACTGTAACACTCGTACATATCGGCATAAAAGATTGCAAGTCCAAGGAATACTTCAACCCAACTCATATCTAAGGGTTGCAGAATATGCAAGATTGACTCTACTTTGGTTTGCCTTGGTCCGCAACTGTTGATATTCTTTTGTTAAATCCAATATAATGAAAATCTTTGCATGCCCAACCACATCTAATATCTCCTTAGATGTAGACATAATATATTGATGAGATTTTATTTCTCTATTGATAGATCGGTAGATCACACATTCATCTATCTATATAATTGCCATGTATATCCTTCTTGATTGGTATTGTCATAGTAGAATCATACTCTCCATGACATCTCCACTTATCTAACCTCAAGAAGATCATGACTCCAACTTTGGATCAAATCTCTCTCCATATCATTGTATCTATAAGGACAACAGAAATATACCACGCATGTGTAACCAATCTTGGTTAGCTATAGTTAGTTTAGCCAAAGCATAGATTGGTCACTAGATCACAAAAAGACAAGATAGTGATGTGCACGATTCAAAAAGCAAAAGGTAAATGACGAGATGGCTACCATGCATTGGTGGATCGGATTGTGTGCTAGAAGTCTTTTAGAAATTGGTTAGGATAAGATAATGAAACATGCAACCTGCACATGTTAGCCATGTGGCATAGTTTGGATTTTGGACTTTTCTAATCCTACAGTATATAAAGCAAGGAGAGGTCTTGAGAAGACATCTAATCTTGAAAGCCATTCCGGAGTCATTGCCTTCAGTGTTACAATGGTATCAAAGTAGGCTTATTGTTCATATGAGTATGGATCACCCCTCTTGGAAGAATAGTCTTGGTTGATAGAAGTATTTGAAGAGAGAGTGTTTGTTAGAGGCTGGAAGTGGCCATTGAGCTGCAAGTAGTGGAAGGGGGTTATTGTGGATGCAGGTTATGGATGAGGGAGATAGAAAAATACCGAGATTTCTATTTGTTAATCCTTTTCATGTCAAACTGTTATACATTGAGAGAGCAAGGTTGACTAAATATTTAGTTTATCATTTTGGTGCCACCTTCATGGACCAAGTGATGAGATCTCGAGATCCGATTATCTTACCTATAGTCACCTATGACGTTATTTGGGATATCACAATATACATTTTAGTTTAGAGATGGACCTCAATAGACCACCACCAGTGAGATTCAACACACGGTGTGAAATCTATTGTGTGTATCATTCTAAAGCTATGTTTCGGAGCCTAGTTATTAGAAATTTTGGAGAGGAGTATTACCAAGAGGTGATAACATCACCTATTCCTTTTGTATTGCCAATCTTGAAAAATTGGAAAGTGTTCATCTTAACCCTATAATGAGAGAGAAAGTGGACGGAGACGAATCATGGAGGACACTTTGAGAGAAATGATTTAGGAGTTGAGAGATTTGAGAAACGCATTTAAGCAAAGTCTGACTCAAGTACAAGAGTTAGCTCAAGAATTGAAAGCAGTCAAAACGAGAGGAATGGAAAATGTGAGAAACCCAAATGGAGATAGAGATGTCATCATCAATGATGAAGAGTGAAGAAACATTGAAAGGAAAGCCCGTGCTCTTGAAGCCCAAGTGGCACAACGAGCGAGAGAGCTAGATCTTCAGACATCCATGATTCTGAAGATGACAAAAGTTTGTAAGATAGAATCTTATCGAATAAGTCAGATCATGGGAATTTTGGAAGGTTGGATTGAGAGAATGGAGTACCATCTTGCTTTGTTCAATATCAACGATCACATTGCAGGTCTTTTTGTTAATATTTTGTTGTTGGAGAAAGCGTCTATTCGGTTTCAGGGTTGGATGATGGAGCTCAATGAGTCAGGCCAACAAGTTAAATGGAGTGCAATGAAACGAGGTCTTCTTCAGAATTTTCAAGCAGTTGATACCATAATCACGGCACGGATGAGGTTGTGGAAACTTGAACATAAGGGAAGTGTGGAGGAGTACATTGAGAAATTTTGAGATCTTCGAATTCAGATACAAGATATGAGCGGAGTTGAAGCCCTTGATTTATTCAAGAGAGGATTGAAGAAAAAGATTCAACTGGAAGTGATTCGGGACAATCCAAGCAATTTGAACGAGGCTATTGCTTGTGCACAACGAATGGCCAACGTCTACTACAATGGTGGAGAGGTATCAGTTCCCATGAATCAATACTATGGATCAATGCCTAAGGAGTTGGGCAACATAAGGAGGAGAGAAGATTTCATTCCAAGGGGAGTGAACGCACAAGAAGGAGATCGTCGCAACTCGAATCGTCATCGAGAAGCAAATTCAAGAGGAGGAGATGGAGTGGAAGGGAGACAAAAAATGAGGCAATGCTATAATTGTGGAAGAGGATAGGGTGGTCTAGCAAGAGGAGCTAGACCTCCCTATCGACGTGCTCTCAAGAATCTTGAAGGGGGAGACAAAGTGACCAATGGCATCTTGGGAAACGACGAGCACCAGTAACCTTGCCTCGCGGCCTTACTAGTTTGATGGAAAGGAGGAAAGACGAGGAAAGGAAGCAAAAACATGAGTTAAATGGTTTGAGGAAGAAGGAAACATGTTTGATTGTGATGGATGGCGAGATAGGAGGAGTAAAAATGAGAGTATTGATTGATCGAGGAGCTACAGAAAATTTACTATCTCGATCTATTGCTATAAAGTTGGGATTAGCTTTAAAGAAAGATGAGAATGAAAATGTAGAGTTGCCAAACGGGCAAACAGAGAGCATTGATAACATTTCTAGGAAAGTGGAGTTGAAGATTGGGCAATACAAGGAATCGTTGGAGTGGAGAGTAATTCGATTAGCTCGTTATGATGCTATTTTGGGTATGCTTTGGATGGAAAAATATAATCCTGAGGTAGATTGACGAAGAAAGATAGTAAAAACTTTTAGTTGGAGGATCTTTGGAGATAGATTTAGATTGGAATAAAAAAACTTACCTCTATATGTGATAGGAAGAACATGTGCTATCAGTCACAAAGATATGCTATATGCTATCAGTCACAAAGATGTATATTTTTTGGGCCTAATAAGAGATGTAAGCGCTCCAAAAGAGTAATCTTTTATACATGAGGAGTTAACTTGTATCAACTGAACGAGTTTCAAGATGTTTTTCCAGATGATTTGACTTCAGGTTTACCACCAAGAAGGAGAGTGGATCACAAGATAGAGATCCTACCAGGAAGTTCTCCTCCTTGTAAAAGTCCCTATCGACTTGCACCAAACGAGCTGGAGGAATGCAAGGCACAATTGGAAGAGTTGTTGGAGAAAGGATTTATCCAACCTAGTATGTCATCATATGGAGCTCCAATGTTGTTTGTGAAGAAGAAGGAAGGCTCCATGCGGATGTGCATTGACTATCGTGCTCTTAATCAACAAACGGTGAAAAACAAGTGTTCATTACCGCGAATGAATGACTTGTTTGATCAACTTCATGGAGCTTAATATTTCACCAAACTTGATCTTAGAAGTGGATACAATCAGATCAGAGTGGCTGATGAAGACATACAAAAGACAGCTTTTAGAATTAGATATGGACATTTTGAGTATCTAGTTATGCCATTTGGTTTAACCAATGCCCTTGCCACATTCATGAGACTGATGAATGATATTTTTCATAAATCAGTGATTGTGTTTTTAGATGATATCTTGATATATAGCAAGTCCTTACAAGATCATCAGAAACATCTACGAGAAGTACTCCAAGTGTTGAGAGAAAATAAGTTGTAAGCTAAGATGTCAAAATGTGAGTTTGGCAAAAACAAAGTAGATAACTAAGGCCATATAGTTAGTGCTGATTCATCCAAGTCATGAGTGACAAAGTGAAAGCCATTCAGAACTGGAGTGCTCCAGAGAATCAAACTCAACTACGTAGTTTCTTGGGTTTAACATGTTTCTATAAAAGGTTTGTGGAAGCTTTTGTTCGTATTGCTCAAGCTTTAACAAATCTCTTAGGCCAAGGGCAGAAATGGCAATGGGGTTTAGCTCAAGAGATTGCATTTCAGGCTTTGAAAGATGCGCTCTGACATGAACCAATCCTTAAATGGTATGAACCAGGTAGGCCAACAAAACTTGCTACGGATGCATCAGATGTGGTAGTTGGAGGAGTGTTACAACAAGAATGGAAAGATGGATGGCACCCAATTGCCTTCTTCCCACGTAAGCTTTTGCCGACGGAGCAAAATTATCATACCATGGAGAGAGAGGAGTTAGTCATTGTGGTGGCTACTTAACATTGGAAGCACTATCTCGGAGATAAGGAGTTTGTGGTGGAGACAGACCACAAGCCTTTGGTTTATTTAGAAACTCAAAAGGATCTCTCAAAGCGGCAGATTCGTTGGGTTGAATGACGACATCGTTTCAATGTGAAGATCGTGTATGTGGAGGACAAGAAGCAGCTTGCCGATGCATTGACACGAATGCCGTGCATTAATCACATCAGGGAGGTGAAGATTCACTCTAAATGGTGGGAGAACCTAAATTGAGCTACCAAGGAGGATGAGGAGATCGCACATGCCCTTCAGCAGGGTAGAGCACATTTAGAACTAGGATTGGTGTTCTATAAGGGAAAGATTTGGATACCGTCAGATGTTGCTCTCCGTACAACAATGTTAGAGGAGGCACATGAGTCAGCTATTGCTGGCCATGTAGCTTTGGAGAAGACCATTGAAGGCGTCCAGAGGGTATACTTTTGGCCAAGATTAAGAGAGGACATCACCAGCTATGTTCGAAGTTGTGTGGCATGTCAACAAAACAACACTAGCAATCAGACCAGCAGGTCTACTACAACCTCTACCAACACCAACTAGAAGATGGGAGCACGTCATTATAAACATTGTATGTGAGTTACCAATGACGTCTACGGGTTATGATTCGATAGTCATTTTTGTGGATAAATTGAGCAAGATGATCCATGTTAGGCCCACAACAAAGACAGTTACTGCACTTGAACTTGCTCAAATTTATATGGATGCAGTTTTTGCTCAACATGGTTTAGCTACAGTCCTCATCAACGATAGGGGCACTCAATTTACTAGAATGTTTTGGAAAACCCTATTTGGGCTATTCAAAACAAAACTAGCCATGTCCACAACTTATCATCCTCAAATAGATGGGCAAACTGAAAGAGCAAATAGAACTATTGAAGACATGCTTAGAGCTTTCACTTTGGAGGAGCAAGAAGGTTGGGATGCACTTTTATCTTTGATTGAGTTTACTTATAATAACTCAATCAATGCATCCACAAAAGTCAGCCCTTTCTTCCTGATGTTTAGAGAACATCCGATCACACCGTCTAGCTTGGTGAGTATAGGTCACATACATGAAGCATCAATCCTAATTGAAGCGGTGAATGAGTTTGTGGTATGAGTCCAACGAGAAGTGCATCATGCAAAGCAAAAATTAACGATTGCCCAAAATTGGCAAAAACAGTATGACGATACTCATTGACGACATGTGGAGTTTCAAAAAGGAGATCAGGTGTGGTTGTCTACTACCCTATTGGACCCTTCTTGATTGTCCAACGGATTGGAGAAGTTGCCTACAAGTTAGAGTTGCCAACACACATGAAAATACATCATGTTTTTCATATGTCTCTCTTGAGGAAGTATACTCCACGATCTTTTTCCTTTGGCAACCCACATCAACCTCCTCCTTTACCAGTCATGATTAATGGTGTAGAGGAATATGAGGTTGAGAGAATTCTCAAGAAACGAACAAGAGGTCAGCGAAATCCAAAAGCGGAATATCTAGTCCAATGGAAAGGTTATCCACTTTATGAAACTACTTGGAAACCATTGTCAAATCTTACAAATGCCAAGATACTTGTAGAGACTTTTGAGTCTTCTTGCAATGAGGACGTTACGTCTTAAATGGGGGGGGAGGTTTGTAACCAATCTTGGTTAGCTATAGTTAGTTTAGCCAAAATGTAGATTGGTCACTAGATCACAAAAAGACAAGATAATGATGTGCACGATCCAAAAAAAAGGGGTAAATGACGAAGTGGCTACCATGCATTGGTGGATTGGATTGTGTGCTAGACATCTTTTAGGAATTGGTTAGGATAAGATAAAGAAACATGCAACCTACGCATGTCAGCCATGTGACATAGTTTGAATTTTGGACTTTTCTAGTCCTACAATATATAAAGCAAGGAGAGGTCTTGAGAAGACATCTCATCTTGAAAGCCATTCCGGAGTCATTGACTTCAGTGTTACAACATGTTACATAGCAAAAATGTACATTGTGATACTTAAGATTTGTTCCCAAGGGAATGAAGTACCAAACAGATCAGGTTGGAATGTATTATTTGAGTTTAGTTTTTTTAACACACTATGGACATCGAAGTTGGAAGAGTGGTGCCATTGCCCTATTCTCTTGAATAGACCCAAAGACAAATTTGCTCATTCAAGTTCATTTTCTTAATCCCATCAATCATAATTTCAATTGCACAGTTCAATCATGCAAAAAATATTCTTCAATAAGAGATAGGTCTTAGGGATCGATCTCATTGTCAGGAAAGTCCTTCTAAAGTTCTCATGGGGGTTACAACAAACTATGCTTTAGACATGCCAAATTCATGATTATGTTCACAAAAATCCCTCGCCAACGTTTTGCACTCCAACAGCTTTGGGAGAGATCGTTCCACCCTAACTATACGAATAATATGAGAATGGGATTAATAAAAGTCTACTTTTATACTAGTCCTAACTATTCTAACTATCACCTACACTCATATGTCTTTCCTACAAATTTGGTTGGTCTTTGGAATGCCCGATCGTGATTCAATCTTCATGTGAAGACATAGATTCCAAGTTGCATATCTTGGATATCCATCACAATCTCCCATTAATGTGCTTGCATTGTTTCCTTGCATTCATAACTCATTGTCTTGTACATACCCTTCATGCAATCTTTGTACTCATCCAAATTTTCCATTACTTTTGAGAGTTTTTGAAGACGTTGTGTTTCAAATTTGTCACATTAGGCAAATAGGTATTTGACGTATCAACTCGCAAAGGACTTTAATCTAGCAGGCCTCTCCACATCCACTAAATTCAGATGTCGCTTTAGATTGCACACATTTCAATCTCTCATTGTTTTGCTCCACGAATTTTATCTCCTCTCCTTTGATGGAGCAGATCTCTAAATAGGGTGTCTTAGCCTCCTTTGCTATTATCCTTCTCCACCTTATGTTTCATCATACGATTAGCATTCTCAGTAAGTTGAGTGATGGTTTGCGTCTAATCCCATCTCCCCGTCGTTAACTGATGCATCCCCCAAATCACCTCCATGTAGCCATCTTCTTGGGTATCCCACTTGAGGATGTAGTATAGCAATCTCATTTTGCTCCATGAGCACCGATATTACCACGTTCTCCAACTTCTAAGCGCGTTGGAGCACATATGTCGCACACCTACACCTCGAGAGACTTCACTATAGCGGAAATTCACTCTATTGTAGGTGGTGAATCAACACCAACCTACAAGAACATCCACTTGAAGTTTAGTGTAAGGGTCCAAGTGCCGTTCGGTTATGCTTAACACCACTTAGGTCTAGCTCTCAGTCTACACTCATTGTGGTTCTCTCATAACCCTGACAAGAGCAAGTCATTTGATGACTTGGGGCCAAATTTCCCTACACTCCAAAGTCCTTGACATAGGTTTGCTCCTTAACGGCCCTACCGCCCATGATGTTTATCTAGATTTGGATCTGGCTCTTAGGTCCAAGTAGATTTTTGGTTTAGTCACATGGTCTTAGATCCATTAGGTTTTCCTTTGTCCCTTGTATCTAAGTTGAACTCTTAGTTCCAGGTTTAGTCCTTAGGTAAGATGATTGGATCTTAGGTCCAAACATGGGTCTTAAAGTCCAAGGTCTGATCCTTAGATCTAGATGAGTCTTAGGTCCAAGGGGTCCTAAGTATCTTGGGACCCAAACGCCAACCTAGCCAGCGCTTCATGCCCCGCCCCCAATGTAAGCCCGGGAACAACCTTGGGTGAGACGGGTGCTATGGCTCCTTGGTTAGCTTATAGACACCACTCCCTCTTATATACTTTTGGGGTCCCTTACACACCTTCCTCATTGGTCTGAAAATTATACCCTGAACGCACTTGCGTAGTTCAAGGTCAGAGTTTTCAAACTCGAGACCCGTGTTCGCGGACAATCGCAAATCAGGAGTATGGGAGATCGTGGTTTCCTAGATTGCTCTCCATAGAGAGCAATCACGTTAGGTGATGATTCTTGGGATGCTCTTGTTGTGTGTAGACCATTTGACCTAGATAGTTCGGATATTTTAGGTGATGTATGACATATTTCCCGGTGTGATACTATTTGGGCCTAGCCCCATGTTAGGGGTTTGGTTCCATCCTTGTGCGCTTTGATGGGGTCTTCCCATCCCTTTTTGTTATTATATTTGTGTGTCTATTTTGAGATCGTGGTCTCCGCATATGGTTTTAGCTGTTGCTCTGTCGCCAGGATGTTGTCATAGGCTTCTCTTTCCTGCTCACCGCTTCCTTCGTCAATGAAGTGCCTGCCTGTACAAGACTCGGAGATCCCCAAAGTCGACGGCTTTCGTCAAAACTGTGGACTATACGTTTACGAGACTGTAGTAGCCTCTTCTGAAAGGTCACGGAAGAGAAAGGTTTTACGGACTGGGAGATCGACAGGTTTCTGTACCGTGTCAAAATTTTCCAAGTGCTCTACTTCTACAACTCTTGTCTTGGCCACACAGTTACTGCAATCCAGTGGGCACCCAGCTAAGGATCACGGTGGCCTACAGCTCAAATATCCACGCGCTACAGCAGACACAAGCAAAACAGGCTAACGATTTAAAGAGCAAGACATTTATCAAGCCCATGCGAGCGACTCAGGGAGAATCAGAGAAAGATCTCAACCCTGAACGCTGGGATCTAAACCTACCATGCAAATTAGAAAAGAAGGATGGGCAGGATCCGTACGAACCTGCACCTTTTCACGTGGAAGGAAATGAATATAGTACTGTAGGCTTTTGAGAGCATCAGATAAGTCAGTACTCTCGAGTCTCTAGGCACTAGGCTGTCATGACTTGTGCTGCCGTCAAACTTTATCTGCTGATGGTTATCGGCACCTTAGAGAGCGAGATTACTCGTTTGTGCTTCTCCAAATATCTACATCTCTGCTGACGAAGCTCCGTGACGTACTGGCTAATATTCCACAGGCGACTGTCCAGGCATCGAACGCAACTTGGGATTTCCTCCGTGTACATTCTGAGCTCGGTCGGTCCTTCCCTTCATGTCTCTTCGTCTTGACCTGTTTCTCCGCCCTGTTTCGTTCCGGCTCAACTGGTCTTCCGGAGCAACTAATGTCTCCATGGTCTATGACAAAGCACACAACACAAGATAAATCGGATCGCCATAGTTCGCTGAAATCTTGAATCGGCCAAGTTTAATCTCGACCGTGAGTCGTCGATTGCTAAGGCCCCTTCATCCTACGTCATGTCTGTGCACCGACCGCTCGTCGAACCTCAGTGCTTTATAATATCGTGCTGCCGGATTACAGTTTCGACACATGCCCCACAGATGGGGCCTTGAACACGCCAAGAGCTTTGAGTTGCATTCTTTAGCAAGACATGAATGAAGGGAATAATTGAAGGTCCGACTGAACGCCCAAAAACGGCCAAAGGACCACATAAGCTTTTTCTTGCAAGGACTTCTGTCGCCGATCGACAGAAACGGGGGTCCACTGGTCAATGAGGGCTGTGCATTATTCCATTCAAGGAAAGAGGAAGGGGAGACATGTAAAACAAACCAGTGAGCGTGTGCGTGATCGTTCCGATGCGTCATGAAAAATAAATTAGAATAAACTGCTTTGGCTCTGAAGAGAATATATAATTACATCACCATCCAGGGACTCTCCACAGAGGAGACGTCCCTTCCGCCAAGAACCTGTAGCCAATCGGCTTCCTTTCCTTAGCGAGTCCACCGGCTACCGTGTTCCATCAGGAGCGACCACCCAGACCTAACGTGCAGGCAGTTTTCCCAATTCAGATCAAAATCAAATAGCTTGCTTTCAAGCTTATTCGGTTCATCTTTATTTTGACTTTCAATGGATGGAGCTGATAGCTAGATACGAGCGTACAACAATAGAGATGAGGTGTAGTGTGAAGGCCGGAACTGCACTGAAATAAACTGATTAAGCTTCTCTGAAGACCTCTAGAAAACTAGATGAGAAGATATGTAAATTTGGCAATGACTGCCCTGGTTGACCAAGCACTCTCAATAGAGCTTTACATAATCGTGAAGAATCTAAAAGGACAGACGGTATTTCACATCGAATGGTCACCCAGATTTTTTCCAGGACGTAAAGAGCGAACCAGGTGAAGGGGTTCTGTATTATCTGACAGGCCTATAAAGCACATTGGTTCTTGCGAAATCTGCTGGGAGACAACAACTTCAAAATCAGAGACTCGAATCTCTTGGCCCCAGGCCCTGGTTTTAAGACGTTGATATCACCCCTGATCGCACAAGGGTCTTGGCCACCTTCCGTAGTACCCAGGCACCAGCCTCCTGGAGTGAATCTATCTGGTCCTCGTCCTAGGTACTCCTGGTCTATCTTGTCCAGCACCGGCTCATCCCTCCCAAACTTCCGAGCGAAAGCAGCTCCACTCGTGGTCATGTTGTCGATCTGGTTGATTGTGAGGGACAGTGGATGTTGCTTGGGAGGGTTGTCCCACGCAATGTAGTGCAAGTCGTGATTGACTGTGGTGTTTCGGAACTCGGGAGCGTTGCAAATTAAGGTGTGAAAGTATCCTTCTGGTGATGACACAAAATTCGTATAGTACATGAGCATTATCCGAGGTAGATTGTCCCACCCAATGATGGTGTACTCCATGAATGCTCGTGTCAAAGCAAACCACGCAGAACCTGGTCACGGGCACAACAACCGTTCCCGTGAGTACGATTCCACAAATCTTTCATTGCTGTAGCCTAAACAGGTTTAGCGAAAGACGAGAAAGCCTTAGTTTGTACTTCTCCCACTACTGAATTCAAATAACGAAGCATAAGCTCACAGGCTGCGAAATCTTCATAACTTGGGCTACAAATCTCTTAGAAGATGAACTCAGATCATTTGACCATCTGCATTGCCAGTTTAGTAATGTTAGCAAACTTGCTAACATTATACATCTAAAATAGAAGTGGAAAAAATTGCGAACCAGTTCACAACAGTTGAAAAAAACTCTACCTGTGAACAAACGAAAAGCTGTGGGAACAGGCCGTCTTTGGGTGGCCCAAAAGATGTCACTTTTCTTGTTCATGTATAGCCCCGGATCAACGATGATAGGCTTGGCTCTCTGAAACCTGTAACAATTTACGCGCATCAGGGGGTATTCAACAAAATAAAGACAAGGACGACGATAAATGATGAGATGCCAAGTAACATCTTCTTGCGAAATGACGACTATGCTCGAGGTAATCCAGTGTCGTATGCAACTTACTCTTTCCAACCAATATCACTGGTGTGCTCAATAAAATTGAGATCGCGCGGTAAGTATGACAGCACATGAAGAAGATCTGCTCGGAACAACCAAATAAAATACAGATTAAGAAAAACGTTACCAGAAACAAAACATACTAAAGAGAACAAGAGTAAAGATTCCCAGAAGGGTGACAACTTAAGGTTAGTTCATAGCGAATCTACCCACTGCGCAATATAGCCTGTATAGCATAACTCCAGTTTTCGGTCAGATGAACTGGACTGCTTCCTAGAGCTTCGACCTGATGGTCACTGGTGAGATGCCATGAGCTTAACGACACAGCTCTGGACTGACTGAGGTGGTTCATCGATCTCCTGGTGTATATTCTACCTGTATTCCATCCCTTCGGATTGATCTCCCTCGGTGGCGCAAAAGCTGATCAGATTCCTCATTGACTACCTTTCGAGGTCGTTGGATTGCTGGTTCTTCAGATGCTTATTCATAAGCTCAACACAAGTTTAGTAGGAATTGTTTACTTGTAGTTCAGGAGTGGGACAGAGAGAGGACTGGGATTGCGATAGTCCTTCAATCCAGAAATGTCCACAGACAGATCCATTTGATGCAACTAACGATAAATCCTCCCTGCAAGAGGAATTCCGAATCACTAGCTCCAAAATGATATCTCAGCTCCAATCCTGTAGTTTAGACACTTTCTGCAAACTCTACAGCTATCCTCGCGGCATGAAAGGCCACAGATCCTTTACCTCATGTTTGACTGTCCTGCTGCCTGAAAATGCCCTCTGCCCTGATCCCAATTTTCTAGAGGACGTAGCGTATCAAGCACAAACCAATATATGAAGAGAGCAGTAGAGGGACTTCAATCCGTGATAGATGGAAGTAAGACTCAGCCTTGCGACCTTCCCTCCAGCCGAGGTAATACTTCTCTCTCTACTCTAGCTGCCAGTAGGGAGCAGCACAGAATCATCACCGAGGGCAAGCAAATCGAAATTATGAGCTCAGGCTACCGTGAAGGATTGACTCCCAAGCCCACAAACTGCCTAGCTCTGGAATTGATGATTCCCATGGATCAGGATGCTCGGGTAGATAAGTCCCAACGACCGCAATGATGAGACACAACTAGGACCCGGCTCGAGCACCCATCCTGCGGCAGCGACCAATTTCCCGTCTCGAGAACGCAGCAACAAGTGAACCGGGCCAACTGATTTACCAGCACGTTGCGATCTTACACAAAGTTCTTGCTTGTTTACAAATGTCACACTTGAAAGTAGGACCTGTTCGCCCATCCGCAATTCGTGCCGAGCTCGATCGAGCAGTGGCGATTTAGAAGTGACATGAGAAATGTAGAATTAGAATGGGGCAAAAGGAGAAGGGAGGAGCTTACCGTCTTGCGTGACGAGCGGATAATCCGAAGCACTGAGGTTGATGAACCAATCGAAGTCTGCTTTCTGCTTGATCAAGATTGCTGCGGCGTGCAGGGTGGCGGCGACCATAGTGGGGCCTCTGTAGGTGACCAGATTTGCCTTGCCCACCACATGTACATTTCCAACCTCCAAAAATGTGGGATCGAGCCTAATGGATCTGGCCAATTCTACCCTCTCTCTGGGGGGAGCCTCGAGATCGAGGTGCAGGACGTAGTGATTTCTAGGATGGTACAGGGCTTGCAGCACTCGCTTCATCCGCACCCCATCGCCCTTGGTTCCCGAAATGACGTAGCCCAGCCTCGGCGGTGCCGGCATTCCAGACGGCGGCGGTTGAACTAAGTAATCTTCCACATACGTGACTCGAGAAGCATCGCTATCTGTCAAAAAAGTCCATACTCGTGCTCTGTGGGATGATGCTCCGAGACTTAATGTCGCGGCCAAAAATAAAGTTATCGATACTAAAGAACTCGCTACGAGGGGCAACAGCCATTTCCTCTCCATTGACGCAAATCCGATTGGAATCTGAAATAATTTCTTCATCCCATCTACAAAAAACCTTCGGCCTGCCAGTCTTCAGGGACAATTTATCAATTGTCCTAGCCCGCCTGCCGAGAGTGGAGCCCGAGAATCAAAAAGGCTATGGTAGCGGAGGAGGAGGATCGAGTTTCAAAGTGTGCCACACTTCGGCTTCCGATCAACTCAGGAACAGGTTACGACAAGTTCGCCGTCAGCCATGCCGAAATTGAGAGCTTCGCGCATTCGCTGCTCTTCGTCATCATCAGTATAATTGCCTTCGTGCCTGACAACTTGATCCCCGCGAGTAGACTTCCAGAGCAGTGCAAACATCACTCCCTGGGAGATGGCAAAACCATCCACGCTTTCGGACGCGAAACCCACGCAAGCGCTCCACGGATCTCTAATAATCCGACATGCATCTGCTCGGGATTAGGGTTGATCCGCTTCCAGTCCGTGCGCAACTGGCGCAGCAAACCATCCAATTTGCAATCCGATCGAGATTTCTCCTGCAGAGCATATTAATACCCACGACGAGTAAGTTACGAGCTTCAAACGACCACATGACACCAGACTACTCTCCGACTTCTCCCCGCCTGCAGAACGCAATTCTAATACATAAGAATGCATCGCGCATCGTCAGCCAGACAGCCCCTCTCCCTCTCCACTCGTTCCCCCGTCGTCTCCCGGGGCCAAGCTCGCGAGGCAAGAGGAAGCCAGGCAGCGAAGCACCGGGCGTTCGACACAAGATCCGAGTGTGCATGCAGGACGGAATACGATGCGGCTATCGATAACAAATCCAGAAAAAAACCAATCGATCGACGCATGAACTCCTGCTCGCCTCGCCCTCAGAACAAGCACCTAACCCAACGATCTCAATTGGTTTCCACCGGAGGCTCTGACAACGTCCGCGACCCAACGGCACACACAAACGGAAGGGAGGAAGGCAGCCTAAGCCCAAGCCCAAGCCCAAGCCAGCTCTGGCCTCAGAAACCAACGGTTCTAACAACACTGTCTGCCGTCTAGAGCAAGAGCAAAATCCATCCGCACACACTCGCACATCCGAAAAAGCAAGTACCTGAGAATCGTCGGCAACTCGAACTCTCGAGCACGAGGAAATTAGATCGCGCGAGGCGTGGATTTCGTGAAGGAAGGCACTCGCTCGCTCGAGGCGGAAAAGTGTCGGACAGCGAGACGAGGTAGTGGAAGGTGGAACTGGAGAGGGGACGAGAAGAGGAAGGAGAAGAAGGCGAAGGGAGGAAGGAAGGTCGACGACCACGACGTTGGGCGTGCCAGCAAGCTATCAGTGCATCTCGCTATCCCTCTTATATGGATATGGATGGTGCATGCTCTCTCTCTCTCTCTCTCTATGTGCGGGGCCTTCTGCTACAAGTACTACAAGAGTAGAACTACTACAACAGCTACTTCTTCACAACAGCTGCTGCTGCTGCTGCTTCTTCTCTCCTTTCGCAAGCGGGGCTCGTCTTTCAGCCTGCGGGACGGGGACGAGAAGGGAAGGGCGGGGGCAGCGGGCTAGCAAGACGGAACCAGAGGTACAACTTTAATGTCGTCCGAAAAGTTCTTTTGGACGACACTGGATACTGGCCTCGTGGCCAGGCAGACGGATATTGGGCGCTCGAGAGCGAGGGCCAAGGACTCAGACACTCCAAAGCATGAAAAGCACAGTAATGAGCACGGGAACAGGGTTCGGTAACGCAAGCCCACGCCCAAGCCCGAGGCCAGCGAAGTAAGTCAGGCCAAGCCCACAGCTCGAGGTGGAGGGAGGAAAGGAGGGAGGGATTGAGGGGCCAACCAAGCCAAGCCAAGCAAAACAAAACCCAGGCCGAACCGGGTCCGTATGAAATTGTGAGTCACCTGGCACTATCCTAGCCCAGCCCAAGGGGATGCATAGGCGGCAACCAGCATCTCGGGAGCTTTGCTGCTTTGGCTAACCGTGCTGCTGCGTTAACTTTAGCAAGCACCTCTATTAAAGACCTCTATTAGTTCAGATATCTTAGGTGCTGTAGTTCATATTTCGGAGTGTGATACTATTGGGACCTAGCCCCATGTTACCGGTTTGGTTCCATCCTTGTACGATTTGATGGGGTCTTCCCATCCCTTTTGTTATTATACTTTCTCGGTGTAGGGATTGCCATGTGGGCATCCGGCATCCAATTAAAGACACACATTCACTCTTTTTTCTCACTCCCATTCTCGCAGTGTGTCTCGCGCTCGGAGAGGGGTCGGGGTTGGGGTTGCATTACGAAGTAGCCCCGGCGTCCGGGTGGTGCCCCCACCACCCAACCGACCTTCCCGTCCAGTGTTGAGGAGCGCAGCCGGATTTGGGGCGATCAAGCTCCTGTACAAGCGATGGGGCGACGTCGTCTTGCTCGGCGCTACTGTTGTCGTCGAAGGACCACCGCGACTTGCACGCCCGATGATGCACATCGTGAGCCCCGGTCTCTCATCGCGAGAAAGGCCCCGCACTGCGCTCCATGTCTCAGCGGCGATGATGCCAAATAAGCAGAGACGTGCGCGAGCCCTGGCCCCGACGGGGATGAAATGTTCCGCTTCTCCGCACTCGTCGGGAACTTCATCTACCAGTCGGTTCTTCCCTCCTCCTCCTCGACCCGAACTGACGGACGGACGATGCTCGCTCACTAGAGACAAAATCTATCAATTTCTTTTACTCGCTGTTTCCTTACTTACTGTACTTACTTCCTTTCCTGATACGGTACATGGATACAGTATGCTCGCCGAATCCGGCACCGAACCTGCAGATAGGACGTTCCTGCCCTGTATATGGACCTGGACTCTGGAGCCAGTGAGTTACCCTCACGGTCGGATATCGGGGACCATAGTAGAGTCAGTGGCCCGTAGCAACAGGTCAACTCTCTTGTACGAGTCACTCTACGTAGCTAACGATTCCTGTAACCGCATATGCGCGAATACGGCATCGGTTGATTCCTGTCCGGTTTGAGTCTAAGAAGAACTCGTCACCGGGAACCGGCTGATTTCCCACCGGGCAACTGAATGTTCGACGATCTGCGCATGGTCTCTAGGACAGCCCCGCTTGGTCACGTCGTGGCTCCACCCCAAGCGGGTGGGCGGGGACGAGGGGCCGCGGTAGGGTATTGTACAGTTACTTTTCCCGGTATAGGCGTGGCAATTTCCTGCGATTTCCCGGGGAAAAAGTAAAACCGTGCGTGGCGTTCTCACTCCGCTGGCAGCAGTGGTTATTTTGAGAAAAAGCCCGAGGGCAAAGAGATTGCTTTTGTTGTTCCTGTTGTTTCATTCTGTTTGAGGACTTTCGCATTGTGGGTTTCTGGGCGCATATCGGGAGGGGGATTCTTCCCCTCGCACGTCCTTAGCACTAATGAACCCTGTAATTCGGGACGTTAGGTTGAGTCGCCTCCGAGTGGGACTGTGGAGGATAATGGCGGCCCACTTTCCTTGGTCGCAGAATAAATTGCCAGCACCATTCGCCCCTCGTCTGCTGTTGTTGTTTTCCCCTACATTTTTCGTTCGTTCCATGCACGCAGCACGCTTCACTCGTCGCCAAATTGTCACCAGTTTCCGGAATGTCCATCATGTTCGGCCCATTCTAAAAGAGGGCAAGGGCGAGCATGGAAGGAAGCACACATGAGATGCAACGGCGAACAAGGGACCAAAGATCGAAAAGCGCTCCAGTCCCATTGCCCCAACCGATTGCGGCTAACCGGAGGTGAGGCGTGTGAGGTGAAGCCCAAGCCGGAGGCCCCGAGGTTGACTTGGGTCGATTCCAGGAGATACGAAGCTCGCATGCCTAAGTGCAATTCTCTTAACTCCAGGCATGATTCGTGTTTGATTGATGTGGCTAGTCACGTGTGACAACCTGATAAGTCCGTCCCCAGTTGCACCCCACAGAGATGTTCTCCTTCCGGAAACGAAACTCGTGCTCTCCTTCTCTATCCAGAAATTGCCTTCAGAGTACCTCATTTTGGCCATCTGGTCTACCAGTGTACCACATTTTCAAAATTTACTTAATTGGACCTCTGATCTTACATGGCTCCCGGTCATAGACGGTCAGCCGGTGAAGTTCTTGATTACATTCAACCTTTTCCACTTCCGCATTTAGTTCTTCTTACCTTGCTCCTGCTGCTGCTCTTCGTTCGTCGACACAAATCCCCCTTTCCATTTCCTTCTATCAAAGGAGCCAGCCTTCTACAATGCCCACTCTAACCGCGTCGTCACGTAGGATCGCGGGTCCGATTAAGTTAATTTTGAAAATTGGGGTACATTCATTTTCTAAGTGGCCAAACTGGGGTCATGTAAAGTCAATATCTGTTTTCCTTCACTTATCACCCCTGGGGAATGACGAGAGAGAGACAGAAGATAATAGATTCCCCGCAAGCCCCAGGACCGGAGCGTATCCGTACCACGTGCCAGTACCGTAAGCCCTACTCGTCCTCGCCGCATCCAGACGGGACTCGGGGGTGCTTAGGGCTCGAAGAGAAAGAAACCTACGGTCTATAATGGACGTGCTTCTTTATTTCTTGATTTTGGGTTGGCACCACATTGAGAAGAACATACTTTCATGATGTTTGCCATTGCTACATTCATTCTCCTATGAGCCTTTCTACATCGCTGTCGATCGATGCTCTGCCCACTAAGCCCCCTACAAACTGCCAAGAGAAGGGTACTGTCCTCATGCTATGACGTTCATTCATTCATTCTTCGTTTGTTTCTTTGGTTTGACGGTGCCTGCCCGCCGTGCGTCTTTGGTTCTTGGCAGTCTCGATTCTACACGTAGCGTCTACATCTTCTCCAACGTTGGAGGTCTTTGCCTCTCAGTCCACACAGTAAACGTGTAAATAACTCAACATCATGACTCCAAATGTCGGCCTCTCACACCCTCACAACATGTGAAGAAAAATCTGCCCGGGATTTAGAATGCTCTTCTATATAGGCACCTGTAGAGACTCGACCCATCGACTTTTGGTAGTCCTCATTCTTCGTTTGTTGACCCAATCAAGAATCTTAACATAAATGAATGACCTTGTTACCTGAAGATCTAAAGCCTAAGCTACACACACTTGAAAATCTCGAATGGAGATTGGAATGCGTTTAAAGATTTTCAATTCTGTCTTGGCGGTTTCAGATTCAGCCACTTTTTTATTCTTTAGAGAAAACTGAGTTCCATAACTTCTGATCGAGAGAGTAGGACATGCACCCGACACTTCAGAATCAAGAGATGCAAGCTCCAGTCCAGTACTACGGTACTCAACAAGCTCCAAGGAGAGAAGACATTTCACGAGAGAGTCGGGGAAGTCTCTATTCTCCCTTTATGGCATGAAGGAGAGCGAAGTGAAGCGCAGAGAACCAATTGGGTCAGACCCGGAAAAGGCCCTCGTAGTGTAAGGAACGGAATTGAATGAATGAGGCGTAGACAGATGTTTGAGTGTGATGGGTAGGCTGCAGATTCTCTGCGCATTTCAGATTAATGACGGTCAAAGGCGAGTCTTAACTTCGAGGTCAGTCGTAGCTCTCCGTTGCTAAAGAAGAAGTAACCGCCGAAATGTTTCCAAGTGTCTCGAGGACGAGCTTTCTGCTCTCCTCGCCGTTGCTTTTGTCTTTCCGAGGAGTTCAGCAACTTCAGCAGCTCAGCTCAGTCTGAGACGATGGTCAACATGGAGCATCTCCCATCCGATGATCCGACCCCTGAGCCCCCTCCCGTCAGTGCTTCCTCACTCCTCAGAGTCCCAGACAGACGCCTCGTGACGATTCTACTGCTTCCTCGCACCCCTGAGTGGCAGCTACCGGTTTCGTCGCTTGGCCATAGCCGGTCCGGTGAAAGTTCGTCTAAACCTTTGATGCATCAAGGGCACGCGCGACGCACTCCAGCTTGCAACGGCACTCTGTCATGCCTACATCTTGCTATAATCAACTCTTTTAGTGACATTCCCCGTTCCAACCGGTCGCACTTATGGAGGATAAGAGTCGTTCTTTCTACTTTATAAAATCACATGTGGATGTTTCTTAAATCATCGGAGAAAATTGAAAATTATGCTTCGAAAAAGCCGGGAAAATATTTTATGATGGGAAGAATATGGGTGGTTTTAAAATTTTAATTCCAACTAGTAGAATGAGTGGAAAGAGGAAACAAGCTTCAGAAAGAAAAAGTTAGGGAGCTAACAAGATTTACCACTCTACAGTGACTCCAAGGTGAGCACAATTCTAAAAATCGATTGGTCATGAGTTCAAGAGATATGCCAGGTTATTCTTTTATGTTGTTTCGTTGTGATTTTCATTTTCAGAAAGCACTGATGGATAGCAGAAGGTACAACTCTGGCAAATTATGTAGGAATGAGATGTAATACTGCACTTTAATGTGTTCCTTAATTCTCTATAAATTTTTCTCACATAATGAAATTTATTGAAAATTTCATTTTCCCCCCTTGATTTAATCGTGACCACATTTTTAAATAGTAAAATATTGCCAATTTTGTATTATGAATTCCAAAAGTCAATCCGTTTGTTCTATACTTCATCAGAAAAACGTTAAACGTGCACAACTCAAGAAATAATCATGAGATCTGATCTGGAAACAAGATCAGGAACCAATAAGATCAATAACCAACAAGGTCAAGAAAAGTTGACAAATCATGCCCATCGAATTGAGATATTAGCGCTTGTTCGGATGTCACATGCACAAATAAAGTAAAATTATATAAGCAAAAAGTACCAAAATCGTGCAAACTTGAAATGATACTTCAACTAAGTATCATTATAAGTACATGGTCACTTCGTTGGTTGAAGGTATCTAATAGATGAGAATCCTACTCCAAATCTTCGACATGTATGTAATCAGAGTACCAAACTAACCTTTAGAATGATCTTTACATACAGATAGTGTCAAATGTAGAGGTTGAAAGCTCGAAAGAAAAGAATGAACTAGAAACTGCGATATTCTTCTTTACTGGTCGAAATTACCTACATGGTAATTGGTACCTATATTGTTTGGATCGTTGCAGTAGTACTGAGAGTATGCCAACGTGGTCACATGCCAACTTTCTTTTTCACTTCGCCCTTGGCTCAAATATTAAGTATTGCCCTGTACAATTTTTGAACATATTGTTGCAAGGAAGAAACCAATAAACTTCCGAGCTCTCTTAAAGAGGTCCTAGAGTGCGTGACAGAAACACAATGACCAGTCGACTCAGACGAAGAAAGGCAGGTCTTAGTGGGGTGAGGAGGAGAATATTCGCTTCTACTGTCATGTCCAGAGACGAAATTGTAGAAAACGCTAGACAAGCTAAAGATTCTTGGACTAAAGCACATGAGCATCTAATCTAATCCACGTCCAAACAGAGCCGCTGGCCAAATACGCGCCTTGTGCAAAGCCGAGGATTCAGAATAATCAGCTCGGGCGTTTCTCTCTCCATCCCCAGCAACTGAAAAACCCGACTTCAGTATTAATAGTCGCGCATTTCGAGACAAGAAAGAAGACGATACATACTGAAAATGGAAATATTAGTACGGGAATGTACAGAATCAATGGGGCTCCGGTCAGTTTGCGCATCGTGCATGGCTGAGTTAGAACTTAGTAGCCCGCATCAGGTAAGCCCTTTCAACTAAGTTCTTGTAGCAACATTGCTCCCCCCGGGGATACTGCTATAAGCACTCAGAGCACATGGGAAGTGAAGCTTTGGGAGCTTGGGGCTGGAGCTCCCTACGGGGCTTTCTCGTGGTGTGGGTAGACAACAAAGTCGTCGATTTGGAACATTCTTCACATCTTTCTTTATGGCGCTGCGTGTGTGAAAGTCCTGCGGTTTCCGCTTGTGGGTGGGCATTTTGTCTCCAGTGTCAATTGACCAAGACTCCATATTTCTTGTACCATAGGCCGGGCAGGAACTCGTTTGCACCTGCTTTTTCGACTTAAGGGATTGAAGCTTCAATCCCTTCAGCTCAACGCAGTTTGATTTCGGAGGAAAAGTTTTTCCTCCGCTTTTGAAGAGACATGCACCTCACCTGCATGCACCCGGATCGAGCAATGCATTGTCTTGTAAGCACAAAACCGAGACCGGCGACGGTATCAGGATAACAACCTGCGCCGATATGATATGAGCTTGTGATGATTGATATATTCTTTGATCTTGTTGAAGTAGGAGAGGAAAAAGACTCTGATTCTCTATCCATGACGTTTGTGTCTTCATTCGACCTACTCCGCCAACATTCGATATGTTTTGTTGTGCCTCAAATTCTTCAAAGAAGCAAAGACATAACCCTTAGGTTCTTCTCCTGCAGCTTTTTCTCTCCTTTTCTCTCCTTCATGGCATTGCCGTCCCCAATGCCATTCCCTGGCTGTGCTGGTCGTGAGCCATACCTGTCCGAATCTATGTTGCACAATGAACCCCTTCAAATCAACTGTGGTGCTGATGAGTGGGCTATCCTGCGTTGATGCTCCTCAGGGTTACATTAAAGGTTTGCTGAATTCTCTACTGCTGTTGTGTCCTGGTGCTCTTATCCTATCGCCTTTCCCAAGCTGCTTTTACAATTAAGGGTCATGACTAAGGAGGAATTGCCGTCATGTCATGGCCAAATATTGTCTGACGGCTTACCGATATCGAAAACTTTCAGACAAGGCGCAATATTGGTGCCAATAGGTCAAACTTCATCGAGCCAGAAGCCGATTATTGTTAGAAAAGAGGAGGATGATTTGTTCGAATTTTGGTGAAAGAGCGCGAAGCAAAGCATGGCATGGCAAAGGCCAGAGCTCCGTCCTTCTTGCCGCAGACGATACCATTTTGCTCATGGAATGTGTGCTACAAGAACCCCCGACCTGGGGGAAGAGTGGGGATAATGACCAAATACTGGCTGGTGCACACTACGGTTCATTGTTCTGGGGCTAAGGGAGCCTCCCAATTTAGTCAAGATTTAGTCGCTTCCCTAGCCCCGCCTACAGTCGGCATTAGCAGCTGCTCGCTCGAGCACGAGCACGAGGAAAGTAAAGCTCTAGATTTCCAGATGGTCACCGGCGAAAGACAACGGTGTGGTCAATCAGCCTCTTTATCTTTAAGTCCTTCCCTTTCCGCTTTTGGTACTGCATGCTTGTACTTCCTTGTGTCCTACGGGACGGATTCCCGTCACCGGATCACCAACTCTTGAAGATTTCGGATCAAAGAATCAGCACCGAGGGAATATCGAATCAGAAAACGATAGACGCCACTGATCCATCTCATCGGCCACTCAAAGACGAGAAGGTTGAATTTCTGTAATACTTTATGTACAGCATATACGGCCGCGAGACTTTGCTGCCACTGTGCTACTCGAGTATAAAAATAATAAAAACGAAATCGTATCATTTATATTCAGGATATTCCTCTTTCCATCCGGAGGTTGGGTAACTTGGGTCGATGCGCCTTGACCAGCAGTCGCAGTCTCCAAGTCTGAGGTGCTAAAAGTTGTGAAGCACCTCTTCTAAAATAGTTTAATCTCTGCTCTGGTTGTATTCGTATGACGGTATCTACGGTACAGTGAGTGAGTCATCATGCTAAGCAACCCTGTGAGCCCCTGGGTCCCCTGCATGCAGCAGAGCGTTTCGAAACTGCGGCCTGCACCAAAGTCAGCTGCTCAAGTGCAAGTCTTGTGTTGAAATCCTTTTGGTTACTGTCGAGTGCCATGTTGAGCCATGGTAATTGCCCTTACAGAGAATCTGACCAATGGCCGCTCGATGAAAGCATGCAGGGATGAAGGAATTTCGCTGCCAGGTTGCAGAATTTTACTTCCTCGTACCCTTTCTAAACATATATACCTTCTTCATACTTGGGAACATGGAGTTACTTCCTCATACATGTGTGCATCGAAGGTCATAGATGATGCTGGTTGACTACAATGTAAGCTTGAGCATGATACCTGGTTCCTGAAATGTTGGAACTTTGGAGAGTTTGGCGAGAGTGAAAAGAGAGGATCCGCGCAACGGGTCTCGGAAGTGTTTTTGAGAGGATATACTTTTTAGTCAATCATGATAGAATAACAGGCAGTAAATTTGGCGAGGAAGGTGTTGTCACTTATGTAGGGGCATCACCAGTTCGGTAGGTGCATGGAGGAGCATACACATCAACTAGAGCCCATAGTGCAATAACCGCCATTTGCATTAGGGCGGACAATGCATTTAGGAGTTCTATGGCTCATTGGAGTGCAATTTTCAAAGTTGAGCCTTTGAGTGCGGATAGTGAGATCTATGGTGGATAGTAGCTAGTGAGAGGATTTGGATCCACTGAAATCTTTCTTTTATGCTTGGTTATAGCAAAGTATACTTGTGTACATTTTGAGAGTAGCAAAGATTATTTCTAAAACTCAAATTGGATTTCGTGTTGAGAACAATGAGTTTTTGGAAAGCTCAAGGTGTTTAGGCAAGTTTTGATCCATGATAGGTTTGATCTTTTTGATGTAGAGTGTGTAGTACATTGATAATGTGAAGAACTTAGTGGTGATCTAGAAGTAGAGTTAATTTGAAGTTGGTGTGATCAATTTTGAATTTTTATATTTTTTGTTTTACTCTTTAAAATCCAAATCAAGAATTTGAAAGATGAAAACGCTGCTGAAAATTGACAAAATGGGTTGATGCTCATAGTTACCTTGATGCTTAGAATCTAGATTGGCCAAAAAAGATTTTGTACAAAAGTGCTCCAAGTCCAAGATTTGATGTTTCAAACTTTTTGAATAAAAAATAGTAGCGACAACCTATAGGATTATCATAGAGTGTATGCTTGATATGAAATTTGGTGGGGTCATAGAAGATGTAGAGCATCTCGTACAAGGGTGGGGATATTGAGGACAAGATTTGCGGTGTCAAAATTGTAAAATTTTGATATTTTGGAGTCCGAAATTAAAATTAAAGATTTTTGAAATCTAATAGAAGTTTCAAGCGGTCGCCATTTATAAAAAATAAAATTGCATTAGATAGGGAATTAAAAAAGGTTAGTTTAAAGGTAATATTTCATACAACCGGATTACATGTGTTAGATTATCGATGTGGAGAGTAGAAGGTCTCCAAAATTGAGTTTAAGTATTTTTAAATGTCCTCATGAGACTATGTTAGTCCGTTTTAGTTTAGTTTGACCCCTTTGATGCAATTTTTTGACATGGAGTATTATTATTCATATTTCTTATGATTGATATACCTCCATCTTAGAGTATTGTTTGTGCATCACGTTTGTTTGTGTTGGTGTGTTGTTGTTTGGAGTGTTAGTGCTCATGTGTGCTACCGATAATGAGGTTGGATTTATGTACCAGTCACACTATCCATGTTTCTATTCAGTGATACATGACTTACGAACTTGTAGACTAGGTGAGTGCCTTTGGTGATGACATGTTTCAAGTTGCTCTTGTGTTACCACCTTGCTGTACTTTCTATATCTTATGTTGCGATTTCTTGACCTGATTGGGGAATTGTTGTTGTACGATTACGGAGGCGATACACTAGTGTCATAATGGAGTTCTCTAGAGGTTCCCTCTATAAGGATAGATTGCTAGGATAAGCTCTGGGTGTACCCGTACCTGAATGCAGTACCAACCTTGGATTTTGAGGTTCACATAAGACTCTGATTTGATGTTAGAGAGTGATAAAATTCAGCTTGATGATATTTTGGAATGTGTATCCACACCGTTGTTGTGGGACATGGATGATATTTATGGGGCCACCAAGAGTCATAGATGATATTTGGATACAATTGATACCATTGAGTTGGATGACTTCATACAAGGGTTGATTAACAACGGATACATAAGTTTATGTTGTTTAGTCAGTTCATGGCTTGGACGGGATTTATTAAGCATTTGGAGGATCCACCAATGGATGATTATCATGAGTTCTAGCGTGAACACCTTGTGGAGATTGAAATCTGGAGACAATATTGATTTTCAAACTACATCTCTATTACTTCAGGTATAGTGTTTGATGGCAAAAGTTCAGGATCCCAACCTTTAACCCTCATTTGGAGTTCTTTGCACGGTTGATGAGATTCTCCTAGGGGGTGAGGACAAACAAGCTGCGACACTTATAGGATTTTCAACAAATGATTGGGAAGAGTCTTCAAGAGGCATATATTTGAATGTGTCGGTTGATTAATGTTACCCATGGGGTGACATAGGCACAAATTGTCCAATATTGATATGGGATATTGGATAAGGAGTTGATATTGCCTTCAAGGTCGAAGAGTAAATCCTGCTGGATCAAAATCATGTGAGCATTGTCATAGACAAGATCACATGATTGATCGATTTTTTGATCTCCATCCATGACTACAATTAGCGAGAGTTGTCATGGTTGTTCGTGAAAGAGGATGAGGAGTTCAAGATGACAAAGATAGTTGTAGAGAACCAACCCCTAGCCCATAAAGCTAGTCAAGTGGACGAGTTGGAAGAGAAGATAATCAGTTTGGCTGTAGCCCAACACAAATCATATTTTGGAGTTGATGTCTTTACATCATATGATAGAGATGTTGTACAATTCATGTATACAACGGCACAACCATGTGTAGTTGTTGTGACTCGTAATACAACACATACTATTGAATCTACCTCTAACGTTCGTGGAGTAAACTCCACAAAGAGGAAAAGCTAGCCAACAAGTCAAACTTACTCAATCGTTCATATTGTTTGAGGCAATTAATACTTCATTCATGGCTCCTAGACGACCTATTAGAGAGATGAGGATGGAAGCCAATGTTGATATACTTGGAGATGGAGCAAGTAGGGTTCAGTCATCAATATCATTTGAACTAGTATCAAATGTAATGTTGGGATGACAAACACTTTTGTTCATTTTCCTATTTTTTCAACCAATAATTTGTTAACATTGGGGGTGTCATCATCCCATGTATTATCATTGGCAGCCACACTTTGCACAAGCAAAGAGTATGTATTGTTTCCTTCTCGTATTGACATCACTAGTATTGTTGATCCTAATAAGAGGATAACTATTAGTGAAATTTGACAAGTTACCACCGTTCGAATAATGGAGTTACTAGCTAAGTCGACATACGAGCGTACCAAGGTGTCACCAAGTATGATAATATTGGATAACATGAGTGGTGTTTTTTGTTTGGTCAAACCTTCATGAAAGGTTTATTGACAACAATGAATGTTGTTGGATTCTAGTGCACAACCCCTTATGTTGGATAAGGATGCACTTCTTGGTCTTGATTTGCAAAAGACCAATGTAGAGAGATATCCATTTTAGATTCAGACAATTCTTGGAGGTTCTAGTGATGCACCACCACCATACATCACCCATATAGAATTGATGTGCAAGTGCAAGTGCAATCATATCATGTCATGAATAGCTCTACAATGCGAGCCTTGGATTGATTGACCAGAGATCTATGTGGTCTACATGTATGACTGCAAGGCCATTAGTAAATTCTTTGTCTACCAAGATGGTGTCGCATGGACATTTCTTTGCTCTGAGAACGGTCGAGCGCCTGGCTATAGGAGAACCCTCTAGAACCTCGTGTGAGTTGACAATTTCTTCTTCTTCTCCTCAGCACTCCACGTTCGAGTTCATTATAAACCGGTAGAACTTCAGCGGAAAAATATTATGATAGCCGATGATTCAACCAATAACTCTCGCTTAAACTTTACAGAAAATTTCTCCAAAACCCTTTCAATCTCTCAGAAAAGTTTCAGATGTTTTCCTCCTCTAGATCTCTCATAACAATTGCTGATTTGCACACTATATCACAAGGCGATATACAGACCCATGTGTACAAAACCCATCACACATCGCAATCCTTACTTCAATTGCTCCCAGATTTCATGAGGAGGTCACTCATTATCAGAACTTGAACTTTGTAAAGTTTTATTGACATAACTTTTTAATATCAAAAGATATGATCTCCGTACTAACTTCGTGACAGTTAGTGCAATCCTGCAATTCTGACTATAAACACAAACTTCAAACTATCACTCCATACTCGAAACTCATCCAATTGAGTCGAAATTTCAATCCAAACGCAAGCTCTAGTCGTAAACTATATCACAGTCAACTCAGATCTTCCAAAACTCTCGTAAGATTCTCGAAAACATCCCAAATACACTCAAAGGTCTTAATTTGTCACTCTATCTTTGAATGACTATTTCAGAATGACAAATCCTTCAAATCCATCCATTCTTGAGCCCACATCGTAGCTCATCCTGTCAGCTCTCCAACCCCATCCTCATATCTTCGAATCTCCCCATAGAAGAACTCCAAACTCCTCAAAACCTTGAAGAAGTTGCCCAAGTGCCCTCATTGGTCCAAACTCCAAGACCAATGAGAATGAAGAGTGTTAATTTGACCTCTCGTGTGGCCAAATTAGCTCCATTTTAACTTAGAGCTTTACAACTATCCTAAATACACTACTTAGCCATCCTATACACAATACAAGTTGCCACTAATAAAGAGTCAAAATGACAACTCAAAACCGGCTAAGTATGAACGGAACTACAAACTGAACCGGGGGGGTTTATAACTTGAGAATAATACTCCTTGCCAAATTTCCTAAGAATCAACTCCCTATGGCTTATTTTCGGTAAGCAATAGTGATGGATTGGAACCCATGTGTTGAAAGCCACCACTATTGGTAAGTTCAGATCCATAGCGTCCAAACTAAATGAAAACATATACTATTACGTCCCAAATCGCGCCGTAGGAAACAACTGGAAGAATAATTGGGTCTGGAGAGTTTATCACTTGTTGCAGAAAGTTATCTCCAAAATGATACACTAACCACGTCCGAAAGTGATCACGATGAAGACACCGGATGTTGATCACAAATGGATCGGGCATCGGTACATCTAGAGGATCATGTTGTCCTCTATCCATGTCCTACATCGGCTCCACTTCGATCAGATAAGCTCCTTAGTCAGCAAAGTGATGTGTCTAGCTCTCTCCCATACTCTTTCCATCTTGGCTCCGCTTTATATCTGATAAGGTCTAAGATAATATCTCTTGGAGCCTTTTCAACATCTTGACCCTACAAAGTTGATCCAACGGTGGACTCTTAACAACCTTACAGTGCGCCGTGGGTTATCCTAACCTAAAGTATCACCGTCATGACAACAGCTCTGAAGATGACACATGTCATCATCTTCTCATAGTAGTCGCGTCATAACACGACAACGGTGGAGGCAAAATTTGGGGGCAAGAAGTGCCCAAGATCTCATCCTTGATCTTAAAGGGATGTTACATAAGGAGGGGTAGAATCTTCTTCAAGTTTTTTGCGTAGAGCAAGCAGTGATTAGCACTAGTTAGCTTTATGATACAACTCAAGAGGTTACAACTACATAGGCTAAGATTATTCATATTGAGCTAGTGGAGCTTGGTATGAGAATGTAAAAAAAGCTTTATGCTCAAGAGGTTGCCATTGAGTAATCATACACTACATCTTCTATCTCTAGTGTTGATGGAGAGGAGATTTGGGATATTGAGATTGATCCCAAAGTGACACAAGGAGAAATATATAGGATCTGGAAGTTTTTGAGGAGTTTCAATAACTATTTTGCCTTGTGTATGAAGAATTTAGGCTATTTGAAGGGACATGGTATATTGATTGACTGGATAATTAATGCACTAGATTTGTCTTCCCTATTGAAACAACGATATGGAGAGAGATTTGATCCAAAGTAGATGTCAAGATCTTCTTGAGGCTAGGTTAGTGGAGTTATCACATGGAGAGCATGGCTTTGTTATGATGATGACAGTCAAGAAGGATATACATGACAATTATATATATAGACGCATTGTAGGAGCATAGTTCTTAGGATAAGTAGGATTTTTTTTATTTTTGTAAATAAAGAGTTATATTCGGGTTCTAATGAGTATATTCGTCCGAATATATATTGGTTAGACATGAATACCATTAGGGAGTTCACACGAGTGAATTGCGAGGGAATTAAAGCGCGCATTTGGACGGCTGAGTGAAGAATTATCGAGAGAAGGTCGATGCCAAGAACCTAAGGAAGCTGCGGAACCAGAGCGGCCGTAACAAGAAAAGATAGTTACAATGTCGAAGCGTCGATCCATGGAAGTTTCAACAGGACGAAGTACGACCATGGGGAGAATTCGACCGCTTATTCTGATGGCGGATTGGACTCTAGTGGAGTTGCTTAGGTTGAAGACCCTATGCGGCGTATTTCTGTCATGACGATGGGACTACGTGTGCTTGGAGCTGTGTGATGAAGTTCGACGGGGGAAAGACTCGACATCAATTGAAAGTAAAGCCCAGCCGGAGAAGTGGGATGCGAGGCTGTGGCTGAAGGCTCTTGGACGCAAATACAAAGAGGATAAAGGTGGCGTTGATTGGGAGGGCTCGGCGATGCATATTGTTTTCACATTTGACGAACAGAAGTGGTTCAACCCCATAGAGAGGAAGGCGACGAATGGCTACAAGCTCAACCTTATCAAGGACGTCTTTAGGAGAAAGGTGACTCTCATCTTGAATCAGTTCTTCTCACCTCAAAGAACAACGTATGTCAGCATGCACAAGGTGAGAATTGTGGAAGGTTTCATCGGTGGGACTTCTCAGATGAACTGGGGAGAAATCTTCGCGAAGAACGTTCAAGCGATGGCGATCAAGTTAAGAGAAGACGATAAGAGTGTAGTCTATCTCTCGTCTTTCTTGGTGCATCTGTATGCAAAGATGGAATGGTTGACTCCTAGGGAGAGGTAGTTATACTGATTGGAGAGCGGACTCTCGGACCTGGACGTAGGCATTGACAATGTTAGCAGCGGGTCTACGAGGAGTTTAGGAACAAGTGCACCTCCCGAGCCGAAAAGAATTGGAGAAGTCAGGCCGGCTACATAGAGTAAGCCTGATTTGGATTCGGACCTTGAAATGATTGGCACCTCTCGGAAGAGGAAGAGAGTAGTGGAGGATAGTCCTCCGGCGATCGACCGGCTTAGATCCGCAGAGCAGACTTAGGAGAGAGCGATCCGTGTAGATAGCAGTTAGAAGTAGCAATTAGGAAATTCATTATAAATAGTCATAGGAAATAAAGTGGGGGGATCTTTCATCTTTGCAAGTGTCCATTCTGTTGGGCTGCAAATTGTAGTCAAGGTAGAACGAGCATTTGAGGAGTTGGTGTATGCAGGCTGGTGTAGTGTTGACGGTTTCGTGTATCCGCAAAGTTACTCGGATATTCGTCCACGAGTTGAACCTATCTGTAGTCATCACAAGTACTCTGAAAAGTGTTTCACCGTGACGCAAACTTTTAATGAGAGAGATCTCCATCCCGAAGTAAAGACATTCATTGAAATTACCTCTCTGTTGTCTGTGGAAGTGATGTTGTGATGGGATTGTGAAGCAATTGATCTGTGTCGATTACATTCATTGTGAATAACTCTTCGGACTCTGCAGTCCGTAGTAGTAAAGATGACTAAATGCATGTTTCTCTTCTTTGCTAGTGTGATATGATCCCTCATTCTCTTGGGAACGAATCAATCTATACGAATTTAGACTTAGTAATGCATAACTGTGCTATTACACGCAAGTGTGATGACTATCAATCTATCAATCGGCAAACAAAATCTGATCAATATCCTATGTCTACACCAAAGGAGAAATTTGATGCAGTTGGGCATGCAAAGGTTTTCAATACATTAGATTTACAAGCAAAATATCATCAGTTACACATTCAAGATGAGGATAGGGCTAAGACAACCTTTTAGTCAATTGATTTGCATGACAAGGATCAATTGCATGTGGAAGTTTTATCGTTTGGGTTGAAGAATGCACCTATTGAGTTCTAAAGAGTGATATAGGATCATAGCACGACTTGATTGTATCTGAGACTACATCAATGATATTCTAGTATATAGTGTTATAGTGATGAAGCATGAGAGACATTTGCAAGAGGTATTTGAGTGATTCATTGCTCATAGCCTCAAGTTGCATCTTGGAAAATGTAAGTTCTTTTAGGAGTAGGTAGAGTAATTGGGTCATACCATATACGCAATTAGGAGTTCAACAAACCAAGATGGAGACAATCTTGCATATACCACAATCCTCAAATATGAGTAAAATGTGAGACATGTTGGACTTGCAAACTTTTATCATCGATATGTGTGAGTATTCAACACTATTTCCAAATCATTCACAAAGCTAACAAAGCAAGATCAAGAGTGGCGTTGGGGAGATGAACAAAAGAGATTTCTTCTTGAGCTCAAGAAAAAGTTGACATCTGTCATATTTTGAGGAGACTAGTGAAATGTTGTTCCTTTCAAATACATAATGATTGGAGTATGTTGGGTTTGGGAGCAGTGTTTACCCAACATGATCATGAGGGAAAGAAGTTTGTAATAACTTATGCAAGTTGCTCCAACGATGCACTAGAGTCAAAGTATAGTTCATATGAAGAGAATGTTTGATAATTGTTTGGACGATGATATATTTAATATATTATTTGTTTGGAAAATCCTTCACTCTCATCACTGATCATCGACCATTGAAGTACTTGAAGGAATCATACAAGCTTACATCAAAGATTGCATGATGTGCTCTTATCATACAAGAGTATGATTTCATGATTGTACATAGACATGCAATGGTGAACTGTGATGCGGATGGGTTAAGTCAAAACCCATTTACAAGTCAAGTTGACAAAATTAGGTCTCAATGACAACGTGATACTGATGAAGACATGGTGCCGGGTTGGCATGCATCTGCCTTTTTGAGTATGTTGATATTTGAAAGCTATGTTTTATCTCTCTTGGATCAGAGAATGGATATGTTATACTTAGATGTTGAGACTTAGGACGGTTTGGTGGTTACCTAAGATATCCATGATAACATGGTGATGTTGGAGTATCTTTGTACATGTGTTTTGGTGGGCATTTTGAGTGCCAAAGAACGAGATCAAGTTTTACAAAGAACTTGATGGTTTAGATGAAAAGAAAGATATCTTCTTTAAGTATGGGAAGATGGTAGTGCTTGTGTTGTGTCACTTTCATCTTAGAAAGTGTAGTTGGTTCGACATGCTCATGAGGAATTAGGTCATTTTTTAATGAAGCAAACATATAACTTACTTCAAAGTCACTATTGGTGGAGAGGTATGCAAATTGAGGTGCAACAATTTGTGCATAAATGTATGCATGTGATTGTGTTCGAGCATCATTTAATGGCCATATGTCACAATTACATCCCCTATCAATTATGGGACTTGGTTATCATTGGAGCTTAGATTTTGCAATATATGTACCCATTGACTATATCACATCATCAATATGTATTGGTCATGGTGGAGCATTTCTCCAAGTGGATTGACTTGCTAGCGTTATTTAACAAGTCAAATGAGGGAATAACTTATGCATTGTAAGCTTCAATGCTTAGCCGATTTGATGCATCATTGGAGGTGTTGATTGATCATGATATTATGTTTTTGGGCGAGTTTTAGATTTTTTGTAATCAAGTGTTGATTGATCATCATACCACCTCAAGAGATCAACTTGAAATTGATGGTCTAACATAGAGAATTGTTCAAATGATGAAGAGAGGACTAAGAAAGTTTGGTTTAGAGAAAAGTCATCTAAGAGACTGGGACATCTAGCTATCATGGTTGGCCATGGGTTATCAATTTAGCCAAAAAGTATATTTATCGTCATTTTCACTATACTTTTTATTATATAATAGAGATCCAAACTTACTTGTAGCTATTTGTTGAGAGTCAATTGAAGTCTTGGACTTGGATAACCTTGATATTTGGATTAGAGTGTGTTCTCAAAGGACAAAACCCTTTTGTAGAATAACGTCCATGGCATTTGAGAACCTAGCTATTCTTGAGCATAGAGATATTTTGAGTTATGCTACCATTTAAGGAGATGGATATTGATCTTCACTTCAAAGATTTCATGTTGATAATTTCGTTTATTAATAACGGAGTGCACCAATCACATTGGATATTACGGCTAGAATCACAATTCTACAAGTAGATGAGGTTTTAACTTATGAACTTTTGGTATTAAAGGGTCATGATGGTGTGATTTGGAAGGATCATGTGCAAAATTGTGCACTATGTCACCCTCCAAACATGGATGGTACCATGGATCCAAGTCTGGTAGTTGTGAGGGCAAGCTTGAAATATATGTTATGAGGATCAATTGGAGGAATAGCTAATATGTTGATTTGTGATTTAGGTTTGACAGGATGACATTTGTCATGTTTGACACCTCCTCTCAATACGGTGCCTAGTGGGCGATGGAGATATCCTCTATGCAATTAGCATGCAAGCTAGTTTAACCATTACATGATATAGATTGCAGACATGCAATCAGACATTGTAGCATCCAATCTCTTGATCTTAGCCCCATGAAGGGCATATAATGTTAATGGACTAGATGGTTACTTGATGTAAGAGGAATCTAATCGCTAATTAGGAGGGCAATTGTGGTATACTTGTGATCATGTATGACCATCTATGTATTATGATGTTTGATGCAATAGCAATGTATGTTGTGATACGACATGTATGTGCATTACAGTTGTCATAATTTTTGTAGCAACATCCTTAGTTAGGTATGTGCAAACATGCAAGAGTAGATACATAAGTTAGAGCCGATAGTGCAATTAGCGTAGATTGCACTAGACATAGTTTTAGCGCCGACAATGTTGTAAGGAGTGCTGGAGCTCAAGGGAATAAAGTTTAAATTAGGGCTCCTTGGAGTGCAGTTTTTTAAGTTGAGCCTTTGAGAGTGTGGTTATAGTGGATAGTAGCTAGTGTAGAAATTTGGAATCTGAATGTGCCACCGTCCAAACAGCTCCCAAACATTCTCCTTCATAAGAACTATACTTTGCCTCCGATGCATTGTTGGAGCAACTTGCATAAGCTAGCATAAACTCCTTCCCCTCATCATCATGGTGGGTAAGCACTACTTCCAAACCCCAACATACTCCAATCATTATGTATTTGAAAGGGACTGACTCTTACTAGTCTCTTCAAAATATGGGCAAATGTCAACCTTCCTTGAGCTCAACAAAGCTCTCTCTTGTTCATCTCTACAACGCCACACATGATCTAGCTTTGTCAAGACTTTGGCAATAGTGCTAAATCCTCACACATAGCGACGATAAAAGTTTGCAAATCCAAGGAAGTCTCACGCCCGACTCATATCTAAGGGTTGTGAAATACATAAGATTGCCTCCTGCTTGTTTTGCTAAACTCCCAATCCTCCTGGGTATATGGTATGACCCAAGTACTCTACTTGCTCCTGAAAGAACCTACACTGCATGATGCAACTTGAGGCCATGAGCAATCAATCGCTCAAATACCTCTTGCAAATGTCTCTCATGCTCCACCACTGTAGCCTTATATATTAGAATATCATCGATGTAAGCTTGAAAATAATCAAGTCCGGCTAGGATCCTATCCATCACTCTTTGAAACTCAGCAAGTGCATTCTGCAACCCAAATGGTAAGAACTTCCACTTATACAACATACCCTTGCAATGCGAATCAATTGCACAAAAGGTTGTCTTGGTCTTATCCTAATCTCGAACCGACAAGTCATGATATCATGCTCATAAATCCAATGTATTAAAAACTTGTGCATGCCCAACCGCATCAAAGATCTCCTCATGTGTAGGCATAGCATATCGATCAGATTTTATCTTTTGATTGATAGATCGATAGTCATCACACATATGTCTATCTTTATTATTGCCATGTATATCCTTCTTGATTTGCATCACCACAACAAAGTCATACTCTCCATATGATATCGTCATTAATCCATCCTCTAGAAGTTCTTGACATCTATTTTGGATCATATCTCTTTCCATATCGCTATATCAACAAGAATGCTGAAACACTAGTGCATCAGTTATCAAGTCAATCCATATACCAGATCCCTTCAAACAGCCCAAGTCCTTCATACGGAAGGTAAAACAGTTTTGAAACTTCTCAAAAATCTCCATATCCTACGTCTTTCTACTCTTGTCACTTTGTGACCAATCTCAATATCCCAAATCTCCTCTCCATCAACACTAGAGATAGAAGATCTAGTATTTGGTCCCTAAATCAAAACGTCTTGAGCAAAAAACTTTTTCTAATTTCTAATACTATGCTCCATTATCTTAATGTGAACATCTCTAGCTGCTCAAGTTGTAACCTCTTGAATTGTGTCATAAAAGTTTGTAGTTTTTTGCGTCGAGCAAATAATCGCTTGCTCAACGCAAAAAACTCCAACCGACTCAAAGAAGATTATATCTCTCCTTCTCTTACATCCCCATAAGACCAAAGATGAAATCTTGGGCACTTTTTACCCCCTGCTTTTGCCTCCACCGTCTCAATAAGCAAAGAGCTTACCAATGGTCTTGCAATCACACATGTGGACCGCATGCATCTCTATTTAAAAACTCCGACGCTCATAATCCATGTCAAAGAGTTCAAGTCCATAGCATCACCCAACATCAAACATTGTGATGCCTCTCACAATGTAAGTACTGATGTAGTATCCATACAACATCTCATAACTCACTCTCTTTCTTCAGCATTGGGTTCCACCGACCGTTACTAACGAGAATCCTCCCTCTCTATAGGCATGGGAAGCTGGATAGCTAAACAATGTGGGTAATGCACCACTTGGCTCCATAAGGTTCATCACTACCATTGATGACATGTTAGCATACCACTGCATGGGAGTGTTTACCCACATCCAAAATACTCTCCACTGTAAGATATGAGAGCCTCTGCACTTTAGTATATGCTTGTAATAAAACCTTCCTTTGAAGGTTTGTCCATCATAGTATGGACGATGTGCACAAAATCCTACTTTCACTGCATCTAACAATACTGTTGGTAAAATCCATGATCAAACTCGTCATCACTCATGTGGATCACCCAACAACGGAACATTCTCCAAAATGTATACCGATGAATAGATTTGTTGTGACTAGAGAGATCATAATACACGCAACATCTCCCAAAACATACCTTAACATGAATCATGTAGCCTATGATCATTACCAACCAGTGTGTGTCTCTAACATTGCCATCCACAATAACCAAATGTATGGTGTCATGCCAAGCAAGATCTTATGCCCCCATCAACAATCACTCTATTGTGGTGATTCAAAGTTGGAGAATAGAAATTTAGACCTTTGAGTTTGTTTGGGTTAATTCTAAAAATCTTACAAGGGTTTTGACGGATCTAATTCAATTTAGTGTAGTTTACAACTCATGCTTGTGTTTAGATTGAAATTTCAACTCAATTGGATAAGTTTTGATGCACAAACTTCAAACTATGACTTTATAGTGATAGCTTGAAGTTTGTGCATACATTCAGAGTTGCACGATTGGACTAACTGTCACGAAGTTAGTAAAGTGATCATAACTTTTGCTATCAAAAGTTTTCACCAATAAAACTTTCTAGAGTTAAAGCATGAATGATATTTAACTTTCTTCTAAAATTTAAAAGCAATTGGAAAGAGCGATTGGGATGTGTGATGGTTTTAGTACACATGGGTTTACATATCATTTTATGATACAATATACAATTAGAGAATTGTTCCGAGAGATTTGGAAAAAAGAAACATAAGGAAATTTTTTGAGATAATAAGAAGATTTTAAAGCAATTATATGTGAAATTTGGACAAGAGTTATTGGTCCAATTGCATGATATCATGATCTTCTTATGCTGGAGATTTACCGGTTGTAATAAACATGAATGTGAATTGGTGAGGAGGAGAAAAAGAAAATATCAGCTCACACGAGGGTCATGAAGGTACTTCTACAACCATGCGCTCATGCATTCTTAGAGTGAAGCAATGTCCATGCTCCACCATTGAGCTATACATAGACTACATGAATTATTGATCCCCTAGACTAGAGTTAAGGGAAAGTTTATAAGGTTAACTCTTATCTTGATAAGCATAGTTATGTTAGGCTAGTTAATTTAGTTATCTCCTAGCCTCATGGCTATAAATCTCTAGACTCTCACTATGGAGACATATGTACTTTGAGTTTTAGTGAAACACTCACTTGTGCCCATGGATGTAACCTATTGGTGAACAACATATATCGGGTGTTTGTGTTTCATGTTGTGTTGGTTGCATTGTGGATGTGTTTGCAGAAATCAAAACCGATCCTCAAAGTATTGTAATATGGGCTTCCTAAATCTATTGCAAACTGAAATGCATTCATAGTCTCAAATACTAACCTAATTTGATCCTCCTTGCCTTTGCTATTAAATCTTACAAATGTTTTTTTTGGAGTGAATTTTTTGGCTGTTGGTCAGCAATCATGAACCTTTGCGGGCTTTGGCATGGTGTCAGTTTCATTTGAGAGGAATTGTCCAAACTGACATTCATCCCTTGTGGCTACTCTAATACTTTTCTCAAGTCACCCCTATTTTTTTCTTCATTAGATTCTTGTAGGGGCTTCAAGTTAGAACATTGGGGTTAAGTAACAAAATTTATACACTTCTTTCTGTTCATTTTTATCACTGAATCTCGTGAGCTTTTTGCTATCAATATTCAAATGTGAATTTGTCATATCCACTATCCATGAGGCGGGGTCCAAAACGGTAAACTGGACATATAAGAGGTGGACTCGGTCATAAACAAAACCTCATTCTCATCTAGACTGAGTTCTAGCATGTTCTTGACAGTGCTCTTCCGTCGAACGGACTAGACTATTCAATGACAATTCCCATGTGTGAGGACATGCAGGTTACGAGGATGCAACTCCATGTTCCCAAAGGTAGGAGATCGATATTTATGTTTAAAAAAGTATGATGAAGTAGTTTTCTGCATGTTTGCATGAGGCAAGAATTGTTTTCTTTTTCTTCTCGTCCTCCTTCTATTAATTTCTTTTCTTCTTGGTCTGGTTCACCATGCAAATTTGAGACAAAAAATGTGTTAAAGTGTGGTGTACCCTGGAAGTTTGTCACTGGTGTCAAAAATATTACTCCCAACATCTATTGTTTAGCTCTCAAAGAGGAAGGTGCACGTTAGAAGAAGAGCAAAGAAAGCTTCATTCACTGAATGCAAGCATTACATTCAACTGACTTCGATCTATGCATGTTAAAAAGAAAAAGAATACTTGCTTTCTCATTTGTAACACTTATTCATTTGTAATTCGTATGCTGTTTTTTAAACACGAAATCCGACGGGTTTAGTGTTAAATTTTGGAAGAAGGAAAGTACTTCATAGGATATGCTCAGTCGAAAATAGGAAAGAATCGTTTACTTGACGGCCGAAAGTACGTATACGAATTCGTATTTAATAATACATTACTATGTATATTGTCGTAGTACAGCACCGTAAACGTACAGCAGGAGATAACACGGTTACAGCATCATGTAGAGACCCAAAGTGTGACCTTAATGATTCAAACGTGTCATCTCCATGCTCAAAACTCCAAGCTGGCCTTTTACTGGCTGGCCAAGCTCGTCCTACCATTGCACACCTTCTCCTTTCACTCAAGTAGGCTTGAAGTCGGTCGTAATAATGTTCGCCCTTGCTACAATTGGAATCTGAATTTCCAGCTATTTCTGTCCTAGCAGCATTGCGAAATTGGATTGCTTACTTTTCATATTTTGAGCATGAGACTACAGTACTACTTTTCCATGCGTCTAGCCAGTTATGAAGAGCAGCAGAGGATGGAGAATCTCCAAGACCACTTTACACCCGCTTATACCTATCTCTTCCGATCTGCCAGAAGTTTCGACAGCACGTTCAATTCCACCCTGATAAGTGTTCTACAGGTTCATTGTTAGAAGGTCCTGTGGTGGCGCACCATGTGAGAGATTAAATACCTTTTTGAAAAATAACAGAAGAATCTTGTGACTTGACGGAGGTTATAGAAGAGATTACAGTCTCCTTTGGCTGCTGTGGAGAGCCGAGACCTTATTGATTTTAATTTTACTTTTTTTTGCCACAGATAATGAGTAATATTTGCAGCTTCTCTAAACTCTAGGGAGACTAAAGTACACTTCACTCTCTTCATTTTCCCCTGAGGAGTTGTATCGCCCGACCTTTGAGGACCCAACCCTTTGAGATCTTCTCGGGTTCAATGGAGCCTACACTAGAGTGTGTATGGGGTATAAGACAAATGGACACAGTAAAATAACAAAAAGAAGGGTATAAGGAGGGAGGAGGTTTGTTTGGATGGCAATTTATTAAAAACACGAGAAAAATAAAATAAAATATTATATCATATACGTCAGAATCAGCTGTCGGGGAGCTTAGATTACAATGAATTTCGTCCTTGACTCCTTGTGGATCATATAATTTTCAGGGGTGGTAGACTTGTTGAGTTTCCGACACGTGGATGTTCAATCCTTGTCAGACATGCTCTGACAAGTATGGGAAGGATCGACTCGTTTGTGTCTGATTCTGTCAGCTGCCCCTCCAAGCTGCAGCAGGATGATTACACTTTGGCGGACCGACTCGACTCGAGGGAGTCGAGTTGAGTCGAATCCAGTCGACTCACTAACTCACTATGCTCAACTCCATTGTTTTTCTCTCCGCCACGACCGACCGCCATATTACTCACTCACTGTCGGAAGCCCTGGTCGAGCCCCTCATCTTCATCCGATTCCAAGTCTTTAGTCCGATGACTCCGATCATCGGATGATATGCGTCTGACGTTGGCTAGTTTGAACTTTGCAGCCCGGCACTTTGCTCCCCAAAGAAGTCGGGCATTACGGTACTACTTAGTTGTCAGTCCAGCATGTCAGTCAGCAGCAGTCCAACGACATCGATGCACTGAAATGTTGCTGGGGCTCAGTAACTCTGGGGAATCTCGTAAGACGAGCTGGGCGGGATTTAACATCCTCCTAAGTTCCTAGGCTCTCTGCTGATGGTAATCGATACGCGTGAAAGGTGGAAGCAGAGTAGAGGCCAACTGCGATCCAAGCTTCCAACGGTGCAGTAGGCACTAGGGCTTAAAGCCATTCGCACCACGGTTTCCCCACCAACAGAGTACAGTCCCTTCAGCAGGCGATCACTTTCTTCCGTGGCGCCTCGAGTCCTCGACTGTTGCCAACCAGTGCTCTCCCTAGAGTCTGTTAGGGGCCTGCTAAGTAGCCAAGTACTGTGCGTATTTAGGGGCTTGTGTAGATTCTGCCCATCAGGGAAGCGACCAAAGTAGCACTTTCACGCAGAGAGATGGCCCGGGGAAGTGGTTGAATTGCTCATGCAGTTTGTGCAGTCAGACAAATGGGCCGAATGGAGGAAGAGAGGCGATTGTCAACGCGTTAGTCATGCAAGCATTTGGATGGGGACTGGAAGCTTTTAGAGGGTTTGTGCAGTAGGCATCCCGGAGCATGATCTAACCAGTTTCCAACCGCATGGAAGTTTTAGGAAAGGCAAAGGTCGAAACCAAACCAAACAACGGTTGCTGATGATGGAGCCAATTGTCTTCCACTCATCGAAGTCCTTTACTCGCTCACTCTTTCTCTCTTTTACCTTTTTACCCATGGGAATGACGCGGGCCCAACCCAAGAACCCCAACCCCCCAAGCAAAGGAAGCAAGCATTTCATCATACCTTTGTCCGAAGCACAACGAGAAGGAAGTTCAGAAATTGCCCGACTAATCCCCCACACTCGACGAGGCATAGCGTGGCGTGGCATAGCATCAAGCATTAAACACATTCAACCCGTGGGACTATTAGATGCGATGGGATGGGGTGATATTGTAAACCCGCCTTCACTCCCACAGCGGTATTATCCTCGGATACCCGGGCCTTTGTCTGATGTTGCAGCCTTGTAGATTAGGCATCGAGATAAAGTAGAAGCCCACCCACTGGGTGCAGCAGCAGCAGCTACTTGGCTCGCTGCGCTGGATGTCTACACTTTTCGGGCTCCGAGCACAGAACAGAGCAGTCGAAACGACACGGACTGCTCTGAGCTCGAGCGGTGAGTGAACCCTCATCGTTCTTGCAATGAAGTATCCTAGAACTGAGGGTTGCGGGAATAAAGCCTCTTCTTCTCCTCCCCGTCCTTCTCCTTCGAGGTCTGGGCAGTGGTGGGCTTGCGAGGCACAACGACGGCGGCGGCAGCGAGTGACTACCGGGGGAGTTAGCATTGGGGCCTCGCTAATCAGCAGAGTGCTACCTGCTGTCTATGCTCTTTGAGGCGCTATGGGAGCAGAGGGCAGAAGATTTGAAATTCCGGATGAGGGGGCAATTCAAATCACAAATAGTGCAGGAACCGGAAGAGCGAGGCATTTGTCGAACGATGGATTCAAGAGGAGTGGTCAGCTCCCGCTGACAGCTCGAAGGAAGCAAGGAAGGAATGCTTGTGGCAGTGGTGCTTAGAGTCGATCGAGGTGGAGTGTGTCGTTCGGCAGTGCTAGTGCCCCGAGCCCACGCCCAAGCCCATGCCCATTTTGCAGGTTGCTTGTGGACTGGGGCAAGTCGGCTCGCTGCTGCTGGGTCTATCCGATGCGCGATCAGGACCCGAACCCGAATTACTTTTGGGCTTCGTCGTCAAATGGACGACTTCTAGCCCCGCGGTGCCCGTAGCTTTGGAAGTGGACCGCTGAAGTCATCGAAACTCCCCGGACGGTCCCAGCTAGCACCTCTCGGGCTTAGCGCAACACGAAGAATGAGGAATGTCTTTATGCGTGCCATTTTACGGAATCATCGAGCTTAGCGTTCAGCTGCCCCGTGAACTGGCCCATATTCTGATTCAGGTCAGACAAAATCGAGTCTGGGATCATGCTCGGCTGAACTTTGAGGCATGGACGAAGCGAAGGAAGTCTTCGAGTTTGTAGTTTGTTGCTCGACTGTCACGCAGGCAGACAGCAGCAGGCAGACAGGAATTGCGATGAAGAAGAGTCTGTCATGGACTCGGGAGGGGTTAGGATTGTGGTCAGTTGGGGTAGTGCTGGTGGTGCTAGCCCAGGGGATGTCGCAGGTGACAGGACAGAGCTCTCCATCGAGCGGCGGAATCGCGTGCCCTTTGAACTTCACGGTGTTGGATTTGTACCCCTATGTGGCAGACAACGTGAAGCGAGAGAATGCTGTGGACACCCAGTGCACAGCAGCTCGAGCTGGGCTGGAGATGGTGCTGGCTGTGTACTTACGAGAAACGGGCTACTTTCTGCCCCCCTCCGGCTCGGCCGATCCTTGCTACGCGGATTATGAAGCCCAGCTGGTGAAGCAGGGCTTATCCAGCACCTACAACCTGTCCCAAATTTGCCCCCTGCAGCAGTTTCATCTCGATCGTGCCAATGACATTTGCCAGGGGGTGCAAAATGTCAGCGACTGGAACAGAGTGGTTCCTGCAGCTCAGCTCACCGACGTCAATAATTCCTGCTCGGGCTCTTTGGAAAACACTGCGAATTGTGGGGTTTGCAGCACCGCCCAGACGAGAATGGCGTCAGCTGTGCAGGCGTTGAGAATTACCAACAACACTGTGGGTTGTCAGAATTTCACTAAAGCTTACGTTGCTGGCTATGTCAATATTCCTGGGCCACTCGATCCAGGGACAGCTCTTTGTATTCTGTACATCAGTGCTCCCGGAGACAGCGGTAGTAATGCACATCTAGCATACATTGCGCTGGGAGTGGGTGCAATTCTGCTCCTGAGTTTGATCGGAGCCGGGATCATGCTCTGGAGGTACAGGCGGAGACAGAAAGAGAAGAGGACTGCTCGGCAAAGAAGAACCATGGAATTGATGGAGAGCACGACGAAGCCCAACAGCAATGTTTTCATGTTCAGTCTCGAGGATCTGAAGAAGGCAACCGGGAACTTTTCCAACGAGAATTTACTGGGCACAGGAGGTTATGGGAACGTGTACAAAGGCATTCTAGCAGATGGAGATGTGGTAGCAATCAAGAGATTCAAAAACTGCTCGCCTGCCGGGGACAGGGATTTCGTGCACGAAGTGGAGATCATCAGCAGCGTGAGGCACAGACATCTCGTGGCCATCCGGGGCTGCTGTGTGGACGGGGGAGGCGTTCTGGAGGGGCACCAGCGCCTCATTGTCTTCGACTACATGCCCAATGGCTCATTGCAGGACCACCTGTTTCCCAAAAGGGGTGGGCCTATTTTAGACTGGGCCTTGAGAACTAGGATCGCCATAGGCACTGCCAAGGGCTTGGCTTACTTGCACTATGATGCTCTCCCATCCATCATCCACAGGGACATCAAGCCCAGCAACATTCTGCTGGACAGCGACTTCAATGCTCGCCTTGCAGACTTCGGGCTGGCCAAGTACAGCCCCGAGGGTGTCTCTCATCTCACCACCAAGGTAGCTGGAACTTATGGCTATGTTGCTCCGGAGTACGCATTGTATGGCCAGCTGACTGATAAGAGTGACGTCTACAGCTTTGGGATGGTGCTTCTGGAACTTGTTACAGGGAGGAGAGCTTTGGTCCCAGCCTCGGACGATCATCAACCTATCCTTCTGTCGGATTATGTGTGGCCCTTCGTCAAGCAGGGGAACTGGAAGTCGGTCATCGATCCCAATGTGACTGATGTTGTTCCAGACGAGGTGATGGAGAGATTCATACTCACTGGGCTGTTGTGCGCCCATCCTCAGGTCCATTACAGGCCCAGTATAGACCAAGCTTTGAAAATGCTAGAGAGTGATGTTGCAGTGCCTGAGATCCCAGATCGGCCGCTCCCTTTGACCTCTAACATGGCTGAGATCGAAGCAGCCCTGGGACACAGCGCCGGTTCCTCGTACAGCTCTGGGGGCATGAGCATGAGAAGTGTTGTTGCACCGCCGCCAAAATCACCCAAGTCTCCTCAATCTCTGGCAGAAGATGAGTCCTCGGCATTCGAGTTTTCTACGCAGCCAATGACAGAAAATGAGTCCTCGTCATCCAAGTCTTCTGCTCAACCATCGTCAGCAATGGCTCCTAATACATCATGATTTGAGATTTCAATTTGCACCCACTAACTTACTCCCTGAACACGTTCACAATCGCCATTCCTTTTGTCATACATTTGGGCCAGAAAAAGCATTCTGTCATGGAAGAGTACTTAGAATTTTTGCCGTGATTCCGGCTTTGTTATGTATACAATTTTGAAAGCTTGACTCCCTGTTGTATATAATGAGAAATGTGGATTCACCAACTGTGGACCTCGAGTCTCGTAACGATGTCCTGGGGATGGTGTGTGGGACGTGTGTGTGGGAAACTTGCTGATGTGTTAAATAATTGCAAATGGAATCCACGTTATGGATCTTCTGGGCAATGGACATGCTAGGATTGAATCCCAGATTCCCTGGGAAGGGCATGGTTAGAGATAATTTGTTCTTTGCTCTATTTAGGCAGGGAGCTGAAAGCTGGAACTTGTCTTTCCTCATCTCAAGGAGTAGAAATATGGACCCAGAGAGTTCACGACAGCATTCTTGCGACTCTTCTGTAGTTCAATTCGAGGATTGTCTTCTCAAAATGGTTGGCTGTACAAGATCGTATGTTTAGATCCTGTTGCTTTACGAAATCAGTCTTTCTGCATTTCTGGGCAATATTGAGCTGTACTTCTTTGACTTTCAGATACGCATCATCTCATGAATCTAACGACTTGATTTGGGCCATACAGCTCATTTGAAGTCGATATCCTAGGTTTTGTAGACGGGGATTCCTGATACTTAGCAACATAGGAAACCACTGAATGGTTCTCGACGTCTTTTAGTCCACAAATTCAACTGAAATTCGTTTTAATCAACATTCAACTGAATGCTCGTTGGGGTATTGTGCTACAAGTGGTTTAGGTTTGAAGAGTTATGGATCATAATGACTCAAGATGTTGATTGAATGATGATTACAATTCTAACAACAGTCAGATAACACCTTCGAAATCTGACAACATGCCTTCGACTCAGAATGTGGGTATTCACAATATAGAAAATCAGATGGTACTACAGGACCAAGACATACATGATACATGCGCACAGTACTTGAAAAATCTATGATGAATGTGTCGAGTACGATGACGATCATATTAGATATCTTCTCCACATTGACAATAAATTGCACATTCAAAAAGAAGGGACAAGTTGGAGAATAAAGTTAGAATTCCACTTCTTCTACTCTAATCATCTACGTTCCGTCCTACAAAAGTTGAGATACTTGAGGAGAAAAGACAACTCGTCAGAAAGATACAGTAATATTGATCCAAATCTTGATTTGATGCTTCCACACGTCAATGACTTGTATAACTAACTCTCTTAAGTGAGATACTGACAAGTATCATTCAAACTTCATGCTCATCCATGCGTATCACTTGAAAGTCAAAAAAGCATTAATTTTGTTTTACATTCTCCTTTCGACCACCAGGTCCAAAAACAGAATGATATGTATCAACATTCTGCGAGCAAAGTTAAAATTGGACCACCTCATGAAAAAAGAATAGTACACTCGTCAATTGACCATATAATATGAACTAAATGAAATGTAAGATGTCTTCCCACCTTGTCTCGCATCTTTTACATATAATTGTCCAATTCACAAATAGAATATCTACACAGCATATCGAGAACATCTCATTAAAAGAAAATATCCATCCAAAATAAGGTTAGAATATCATCGATATACTCCACTTGGTCGGTGAGCAAGTTATATGCTAGAAAAGCAACACAAGACTTCGTAAGTAAACAAGTATAGTAGACACTCATATGTAAAACGTTATATTTCTATCTAGCAAGATCGACTGTAAGTACACAAGACGTCGCGGCTATGATAGAAAATAAAATGTGTGCTACTACAGTAAGGTTCCGGTAGTACCTGCAAGTTAATCTCAATACTGTAAAACAATACATGCAAATATTAATTTAGTGTGGTTCTATGCACTTCGAACCTAAATTGTCGTGAAAATGAGACTAAGTTTGATTTGATCATGTGTGATAAAACACTCTAGAAGTTTGTCTATGGCTATCACGCGCATCCCCAATCAATATTCCTTTGGACCAAGAGTTCAGAATCAAATAGAACCATCCTGATTTCATGAGACACTGCGAGATACAAAACCCTCTTGTCCTTACTACTAGGACAGGACACCGGGTTTTTGCGCTATTCTCCTTCTTCCATACTTTCTACCGAAAGATTTCCCCATACTAATCTTTAATGGTTTAGGTGACATTTTCTTCTCGTAAACACCTTCACCAGAAAGCTAATAAATCCCAAAACAAGACCTATTCAACCTTTCAACGCAAGGTCGTTATTACTATCATACTATATCGTATTGCAGTCGTGAGAAAGCCGAAATATGACCACGGGTGGAAACGGCTAACAATGTTACCCAGTGAAATGTCGCATCCAAACATACTTTTATAACGGAATGTTGAAATTCACCCAGTGGGCATATGAAACAGGAGCATCGCTGGTTGATTTTCATGACGAGGTTTGAGTCCCACTCCTAATTACAAAATCAACTCGCACCAATCGAACACTTGCTCGACATAGTTTCACCACGATCCGAGGGTGTGGTCTAATACGGTGATTACAATTTATATTAATTTATTCGTGGTAGTCAACCTCATCCTCAGTTTAACCGATGATTGAAAGCTGGGAATTGCTCTCATCACCCTTTACAGTAAGATCTTCCCTCTTTCTTCAAGGAATCTTCTCCTGACAGTGAGAGATAAGGAACAAGAATTTGATAGAAAGAGGACAACCCCATTAAGTGACATTCTTACTACCTACAAACACAACCAATCAAAACCCCAGCCCTAGTTTTACCATGGGCTATGCAAACTCGAGTACGACAGTCTAAATGGCAGAAGTAATCAATTCCCCAAACTGATTGTCAAATTCTGCAAAAGTCACTTTTAGCATCATTTGGCTGTAATCTACGTAGTGGCCTGCATCCAAGTCCACTGAGCAGGACGTGAGCTGAGAGGAGTGAGACCCTCCTTATCTGGCATGGTTGAATCAGCACCCTTACTAATAAGATATTTCGCAATGTCCTCTTGTTCACATGTGGCAGCATAATGCAGTGCAGTCTGACCCTCCAAATCCTGCAATCCATCCACCAACAGTGTCAAGCAAGGACGAGGACAAGCTGGTGAACAAATACACCACTAGATCCTATTGACGTATTCCTACGAGGCCAAAATCTTCTCAAAACCTAATTTACACAACTCTACATGGAAATGATTCGTACTAACAATGTGATCCAACCACATACCGTCATCTATTACATCGTTTCCCAAGGCACACTCTCGAGCTAGGTGTATATCGATGAGGTGTGAATCCATTCCCTAGAGCAACTGCTATAACGTTCAACCACTACACATCCTTTTATTTTCGTGATTTGATAGGAACGACGAGATTATATGTAAGGAAGAGAAGAGCATAGTTTGACCTTGGAATGAATCTGTGCACCCTTAGCCAGAAGAAGTTCAACCGCGTGCAAGTGACCCCGATCCGCTGCCCAGTGAAGTGCAGTGCGGCCATCACTATCTGCAAGATCAACGACGCATGTAACAATATTAGTTTACACCCACCAGAAAGCAACTTTATCTTCATCTCGACCGCTGTAAAACAAATCAAAGTATGTGTGGACTACCTACCATTCATTCCAAACAAAGAACAAAACTTCAAACATTGATGTTTGGACTCCTCTATCAACTAGCTTTCTTTCACCTTACCCATTTACTCAAACAAACATGCTAGCGGGTCACAACATGTCATGGAAAGGATAGGTAAGCTGTAGAATGGCTCACCCTTAAGATCAACTGCTGTGCCACTTTCTAATTGTTGATTCAAACCTGCTACATCACCTTCTCTAGCACACACGTGGATAGGCTCCAACATTCTGATCACATACAAGGAAATTCGAAAACTCTTTCAGCCACAGCTGGAAAAACAAACTTTTCAACACAATCGAAGGTTAAACCAGGACAACCAACAACTAAGTCGAATTCAGACTTGAGACCTGTCTAAACGCATTCATTCATTACCTCAAAAAGAATATATGAATACTTCAGAACATTGTAGACCAGTCTAAAATTCAGACTCACATGCGCAGATCTTCCATGATCTACTCTAGTAACGAAATCAGATACTTCAAATAATCTCTTGACCCAAAACAACTGAAACCCTTTTCCACGAGTGCCCTAACTTCAACAAACCATCTCAAACATAAACAATCTAAAACGAGTTTCCATTTGAATTTGTCATATCAATCTGGTAGTTCATCATTCATTCAAGATATATAAACTGTTCGGTTTGGTAAAATAACCAAATGACATCCCTGCACTAGGAAAAATCAACAGCAGTTATATAAGAATCGAAAGACGTACACTTCTTCCTCGCCTCCTTCCTCGTTCATCACCAAAGAGCTGAAAACGGGACCCATTCCGCCTCGTTGGACAGCTTCTCCATCAGTGCTGCTTTGAGGTTGTTCTTCTGCCTGCAGTTTGAATCGTTCGTGCAATTCAGTCATCTACTTGCATCGGAGTCAAAGTGATGCAGCCCCCTAGAGTATCTTTTGAAGATAAAATAGAAGTTCACCCAGAACTAGGTTTGAGAAACTTTACTTGCGGTAAGCCCTTGTTCCAACCGGGACTCATCTCCGAAACCACAGCAATGTAGCGATTCATGGCCTCCTCCGGACCGATGTTTCCTAGCTTCTGCCAAGCATTCCTTGCACACGCCACCAAAAATGGTCCCTCCATCACTCAGGCATCCTGCCAGGGGGACTCCTGTCACCGACATTATGATACACAGTGCTAAGATGGGTCCGAAGTTTTCCCTTTCTACGATGGGCCCCTTCCTGCCCAGGCTACGAATACTATCTGGATCACGATGTAATCATTTCTTGTAAACGGGAATGTGGCAAAATGCTTGTCGCGTAGCAGAAAGGCTGGCTGACGAAGTAACCGAAAAATCAGCGGTCCTTGGGATGTAAACTTGTGCATCTCAATGTAAACTCGCGATATTGAGCTCAATAGCAGCACTAGGAGGAAAAATTCCACGCAGATAACAAAGACAAACTTTGAGTATAGTGAACCACATCAATATCAGATTTGCACAACCGTGTTCTTCACACCATGACTATTGAACACATGGTGTGGAACACCTTCACTGACCCCGCTGTTATAAGACCCAAATGACCAAGGCCTTTGCTTAGTGTAAGTTCAAAACTGAGTTTTGACCCCACTTTAAGTTCCACACTGATGAGTAGTCTCTCGGTATCTCTTAAACGAAATGCAAGCACAACGTTCTTTTTCCAAGCACTTGCAAAGCCGAGAGTATCAAACCAGCACTAGCGCCGATGTGTAAGCTTGTAGCTCTCAATCACATTGATTCTTCCGAGGGAAAAGTCCAAAGGAGACAAGCTCGTTCGGTTGTACATCCCCTCAGCGAACAGTCCATGCTGAACTCCGAGAGAATCTCATCTTATGGGCAGAAAGAAGTCCAATTGAAGGGTTTGGAGGAGCATGGCAAATATATTGCTATTGCTCTGGTAATTAGAGCAATCTGGGTCTCCCGAGAAATACCACATGGTAGGGCTAAGCGTTACACCACGGAATGGATTCTCCAAGACCGCTGCACCTTCTGTACCCCAGCTCTCTTAGGGCGATTGTCGCAGTACTGACGACTCGTGTAATTTGGAGGATAGTCACTCATCAAAAGGCGAGCAAAAATGCAAACAGAACCGAAACCGATCGCATTCAGCACATAGCAAAAAAATTGCTCCCCACAATTCCAATCAATCCAAAGCAAAAGGAACTCCGAGAACAAGCCCGTGAGCATACCATTTGGCGCGTGCGGACATTTTATAAGCAGACGGCTGAGGCGTCGAGCATGGCCCTTCCGTGGCGAGCTTGTAGAGTCCATACAAAAGAAGCTGAGTGTCATTCGATACCTTCAACCCGGGGCCGACGGCCTGCGTCGCCACAAAAGTGGCAGCGGCACCAAACAGCTCTTCCAATTCTGAGCTCTCCACGCCCTCCCACTCATCCGAATCGGAGAGTTCTCCGAGCCCCTCTACGGACTGTTTGACTTTCTTTCCCTCCTCGTCATTCGTAGCGGCGTCACCACTCGCTTCGGGCTGCTCTTGCTTCTGTGCAATGTCCTCCGCAGCCTTGGCTTCATTGTCCTTCGCAGCGTATTCCGGCTGGGCCGAACCGCTGGCCGAGTCTTTTTCCTCTGCTGAACCCTTTTCCTGCAGCTCCACCGATTTCGCTTCCGAGAGATTATACAAAGACGCATCGACAATCGTCGGCGTCGACTTCTTTTCTAACTCCTCCGCCGCAGGGAGATCGGTTTCCTCGGTGCGCCCGAGGCCCCTCTCAGCTACGGAGCCTACCAATTCAGAGCGCTGCTCAATCTGGCGGGATTTTTCCTCCTCTTCGTCCGAGGAACTGCTCGCCTCCTCGTCGCCCAACAACTCCTCGCCCTCGGAAGCATCGGAAATCAGCCCCTCCTTCTCGGCCGGGCCCCTCTCCACGCGCAAATTCTCGCCTCGAAAAGAGATCACAACCGACACCAGCTTTGCAACCATAAAAGCGAAAATTAATGCTATCACGGAAGCCTGCACGGCTTCCTGCCAGTCCGCCATGATTGCAAGGCTCCCTCAGCCCCCTGCAGTCTCTTCCCCCGCACCGCAGTATTCAATTGCCCCTCGCTCAAAGATCCCCCGATCCGACACCAACCACGACTCGCGCTTAAGACCTTCCTCCTCGTCCCTCTTCCTCACAGAGAAATTACAAGTCTCACCTCCCCTCACTACGTGACCGTCTGTCTGTCTGCCTCCCTTCCCTTCCCTTCCCTTTACATCATCCACGAAGAACAAACATTCGTTTCCTGAACTGCAACACAGACAAATGCGACGCCGCCGCTCTGCACAAAATCCAGCAACACACAAACACACACGGAAAGAATCAGACAGCTGAACAGAGCCCCGAGTCCTGAATGGTGCTGCTGCTAGTGTAGATGTGGTGCTGCCCGTCTCGCTTGCTTACTGCTGTTGATGCGCCGAGTGGGTCTACTACTACGCTACTCTACGGTGCTAGTCTAGTCTAAAAGACGCAGCCCAGACAGAGAGAGGGAGGAGCACAAGACAGGCCCAGGCAGCGGAGCGGGGGCGGATGGTGCCGTGGGGTTACCTCTTTTGCCAACGAGCACGAGACTGAAGGAGGAAAATGGGGGAAAAAAGTAAAGCCAAGCAAGCCTAGCCAAGCCAACAACCACCATCAGCGTAGCATCCCCAGCCCCAGAAGCAGTGCTTCGGGTAGTGCTAGAAGTAGTAGCAGTGGTACAAGTGCTAGTGCAACCCCAATCGCAGCAAGCACATTACGTGTCTACGAATGAGTTTGTACTCACCCTAGAACGGAACGGGACCACCATCGCTCTTCCTTCCCTTGCTTGGTCCCTCCCGCTCCCGAGTCCCAGCCCCAGCCCCGCGCTGCTCCTCTTGGCCCTCTCTGTCCATGACACTTCTGTTTACGGTACCGCTCGCTGTCGGCGGATTCCACAAGGGGCTCTCTCTACATTAGTGGGGGAGGCTGGTTGGGGCTTGGCGCTCGGGGTTGTGAGCCACGTCGGGTGTACCGAATGTCTCCTCCCCTCGAGGTCGTTAAGTTGAAGAATGACTCACTTGTTCACTCATTCGTTCTTTCGTTCGTTGCTTCACTCACTCATTCGTCACTGGCGTCATTATGGTTTAATATTATGTTCTACGGGAGAAGAAGCAGCCTTCGAGATTAGACCGAGTCTTCACTGGTAGCCTTCGTCTGATGAACTTTGATCGCCCTCCCTTTCTTCATTCCACGCCATAGGCAGATGGGTAAGAATCATCCGATTGTTCGGCACGAGAACCGAGGTCATTAAATATTTTGTTGTACAGGACGTAGCGGTGTGTACTGTACTCTACTATACAGTTCAGAGCTAAGTGTGCCTTGCTTTGTTTGTGCGTGGGTTTGGTTAAGGGTTCTCTTTTTAACTCCAGGTAGCCCGTTCTTTCCGTTTCTATGGCCTTCTCTCTAACTCTCTAATCATCTTTGGACTTCCAAATAGAATATGCGGATTATTATTGTCTTCACTGGGCTGGATTGGACGGTTGGACCGACTCCATGAGCCCCAGTGCCCCACCAATTCTCCGTATGTCTGTCTGACGTCCTTCTTCGCAGGCCCTGGTTGGCCACTTTCATGCGAGTCCAACTTCACCACTGTATGTCGTTGTTGCTGTACGTATGTACATCGAGAGGGCTCAAATGGCGAGCGAAGCAGACCACGAGACGGGACGGGATCCGGTGCATGGGCAGGTAGGTCGGTCTGTCTTGCTTGGCTTACGCCGATATCGGCTTCTCGTGATCTGATCTCCTCTGGTCTGCTTCAGGTTTCGTAACTAGAGTAGACTGCACTGCGGATTAATTATCTGGCTCCGTAACTCGAGCTTCGAAATCGTTCAGGGCTCTAGAGTCCGGAGGCACAACCCATTCTCCTGATTCCTGAACTTCTTCTGCTTTCTAACGTTTGAAAATGGGCGCCTCAATCCCTAAATCGCCATACGAGCAAGAATGCAGATTATTGGACACGCAGAGAGATGGCATTTTTTGGGAAAATTCTGAAGAGGAGTTCAAACTTTAAACGTCTTTCTTTGCAACCAGAGCGCTTAACCTACGTAGCAGCATGGCGATCGGATCTTTCTGTTTGCTCACTTTATTATTAATGTTATTTGCGCAGCCCACGAGTTCGTGGGAGCGGCGTCCTTTCACGTCTTTAACATGATGAAAATCACTTTTGCAACTCTTCTGAATTTCATTCCATTCTGATTATGACCATTCAAGATTTAATTTCATCAGAGACAGCAGTGCAAAAAGGGTATATGCGCCTCGCTCATTTTATTCCATTAAAACCATTTTCCACTCATATAATTGGTTACGAGGAAACAACTAACAATACAATTCATAATAATGATCTAAGATAATATTGCACTGCTGTCTAGGTTAGGTTATTCCGATCAGAATAACGTAAGAAAATATTATATCAAGAATCAATCAAGTTGTTATTCACAAGCGATAATAAGAAGAAAATTGATTTCGTTATTTTGTTCATTACAGACATTTTTATTAATTTTTTAAAAATATATAAACTTGGTAGCAGATGCTTTATGCATATGAATTGATGAGATTGCGATAGAGTTACATGAGTCTTGTCTCATAATAGGGATGCAATGGTGATTATGAAGAGGTACATTCACAAAGAGAGTATATCCGAAAAGAAGAAGTGATATCGATTATGTAAAATTCAAGGTGCCTTTTCTGTTTAAAAAGTGAAAATTAAAGAAATTTGCATTAATATTCTCTACAAAAAGTCAAAATTCTCACTCCACAAAGTAGTTTTTTTTTGTCGTTACAAGATCACAACCACTACCATAGCCATGTGACAAAAGCATAAAAATTAAATGGAATATGACGAGCTCACAATGATAGAAGTTTTACTACCAAGTACATTTACTTCAATGCAAGTCTATCTATCAAGAGGTAATCTATGGTATTGTACAAGCAGTACAAATCAAGGAAAAGAATTATCGATTTTGATATTACAGTCATCCTAGTTTAAACAGTAGGAAAGCATGCACTTGATTACTTGTCTTTGTAATTAGAAGAGTGTAATCCTGCATATGACTCCAACTCCTTGCGATTTATTATAATTTCTGGTTACTTCGGGTACACTCGAAACGGGATGAGTGAAATATGTTTCCGGTTTGGTGAAGAAAAAGGGCATATTCACATGTTTATTTCAAATTGGAATTTTTTGTGACTAAATCCAATGGCCGAGAGTACTCCCACTCGGATAAGGCATAAGTAGGCGCAAGAGTTTGTTTATTGCAGGTTGTGACAAAGTCACCGAGACTGCATTGAAAATGGATTCTTGCAATGCATACGGCTGTGGGTGAAAACCGGAAATGATCCACATCTACATACATTTGTCAAAACCTTCAAAATCACTCAAACTCTCTATATGGTCCAAATTTCACTTTTCAATTTCCAATCAAAACAACGGAGTGATAATTTTCTAAATCTCTTTTATTTTTGAGCCCAAATCGTAGCTCTCCAACTCTGTGCTCCAATCTTGAAATCTCCTCTTCGAATGCTCCCGAAACTCCTCAAAACCCAGAAGAAGTCGACCAAGTGTTCTAATTAGTCTAAACTCCAAGACCAATGAGGATGAAGAGTGTCATTTTGATTTCTAGTTGGGCCAAATTAACCACATACTAACTTAGAACTTTACAACTATACTAAACACACTACTTACCCATCATACAGAAAATATAAATTTTCGCTAATAAAGAGTCAAAATAACAACACTAAACCAACAAAGAAATCTATGAACGAACCAACAAAGAAATCTGGGAAATTATAACTTTTTATTTTTCAAGAGGATTAAACATCTATGGAAGTTAACCCAACAAGAGAAGCCACTGTCTCTTCAATATAAAGTTGTCAATTGAAAAAGCTTTGACGACCTCGAGAAACATCCGTCAAGTCAAATGTGTCATTTACAAAAGATTAGAGGAGAAGAAAAACCTAAAGTTACGGCACCGCATCTGATTCATTGACTAAACAGGGCCTCAGTTTGAGGTCGCCCTGATTCGGCTGAAAAGAATGTATCCCAAGTACACAAAGTGCCCTAATCCTGAAGACTTACCCGGTTGTAACTTGTAGAACATATTTTCAATACAGAAAGTCATTTTAACTAGGGCCATCCGCAAACTGCATGCCTAGTATAAGTAGATTTCTTCGTTCTCTTTCCAGCCCCAAAAGAGAGGAGCATGCAGAACATGCAAAGCAACTATGGCAAAGAAGGAACTACATTATCTGTGGAAGGTTGACCTTTTCACCATGGACTGTAACACGTAAGTATCGTTATACAACGAGAGCCAAGGTTATTAAACTATGTTAATACTCTCACTTGTAGGTACACTTTGAGTATAAGTTCTTCCCAACTATGTAGAAGCATGTTGTCAATCAAATGTGTCAAATTACAACAGCACTTTTTGATTTTTTTTCTGAAATTAACTTTTTTGGTTTTTTTGGGTTTTTGTGGGTGCTAAATCAAGACGGTGACGCTACATGTATACTTCTAGATCAAGTTCATGTACTCGGTATATTTTAATTCGAATGCTGGATGTACTAAATGAAGATTGTGACAGCAAGTATTCGATACATTTATAAAAAGATGAACGTAATGCATTTTCATGCAAATTCTTAATTCTCTGTAATGCATCTGCCATGAAAGTATCGTATTGTTCACTTTGTGTCCATACTCCGCTTTATGCAGACTTTTGCCTTCCTCTTTCTTTTCATCACTTTTCTGCTTGCACTCTCAGATGTCAATCCACGATGTAAATGGAATGGGTCGGATATTCCAACTCACACAAGACACTCTTCATGATAAATATTCAAAATTATTAATTATTCCAGATATCTATTTTCCATAGTATAGATCGGATTGGAGACTGCAATAGACCAACTTTTACCGATATAGATTAACTTCCCAGAGTTAGAAGTTTCTAAGGAGCTAAAGCTACAACCTTTCCACCAAGAAACTAAAAGGTTACTTCGATTTGCATGCTTTCGGAGAAGACCTCACTCCCTTTGACTCTCAGTCTTTCACCTTCCGCAAATAACCTTTCAATAATGCGTATAAGGAGAAGTTATACGTATAAGTATCCGTGGAGCGCACCGGAACAGGTAGACAAATAGACAACACGCGAACGCATTATTTGATAAGTGCAAGCAAAATGCAGATACAGCACTCGTGAAGCGAATTACACACTTCGGGGATCACAGGCATGGGAATTACCGAGTCGGGCAGACTCGGCCAGACTCGGGCTACTTTAGAAAACATTGCATTGCATTATCAAGGGTCAGGTGACAGGGCATTCAAGAACGAAAATTTCGATGTAAAGAACCGGTGCATTGTAATACGGTCGCAGGCCGATTCCGATGGAGTTCGGTCCAGACTCCAGTGCCCAGTCACTGCTTGCTCAGCCGTACGGTTTATTCCTTGCCGTTGTCCGCATAATCACGGATTCACGGCCGTGGGGCAAAAACTCAAAGTGCATGCGGATTCCGGAAAGACTCGTGGAGCGGAAGGAAGCAGAAGCATTGGCCATCCTCTCCGCCTTCCCTTTCTTTTCCTTCTCAGAGAATTTGAAAAACGCAGCAGGAATCATGTAACCACCTCTGCAGTGGTGAACATGTTGTATTTTATAATTATTCAATCGAAAGAACGATCAGGAAAGCGCTCCAAGCCTCTTCTTTCATGCCGTAGGATGGGCAACGGAATGAGTGAGCGAGTGGCATCGTATACGGCATTTGGAGATTCGTCGCTTTATGCCTTCACTTGATCATTATACGGTTGTGCTGTAATGGACATTTTCTGTTGTTTGTGGGGTGGGTAAGTTTGGAGTTTGGGTGTCTGTTACTGGGATGGAAGGAAATCTGTGATGCAGTTCGTTCGTTTGAACGTCGACTCGTCGAGTGCGTTTTGGTGACCTCGTAGCGTCTTATCTCACACTCTCCTAGTTTCAGAATATGTGGGAATTTCCCGCCATAAGAATGGGCTAGACCCGTCGCAAGATTGTCTCGGCACTTGCCGTCCGTTTTGGGGAGGAGCCAGACTCGAGTCGTTCCTGCAGTGCATGAGCTGACGGTCGATCTTTGACTTCGGTGGAGGAGGAGGAGCAGATGATTGAGGCCAACGTTCTCTGAGATTCTTCGAGGACGTGTTGTTCTTGGTCGTGATCGTCTTTGTTGCACATTACTCATGAGCTGAACTCATCTGGGGACCTTTCAATGATTCCAGTTGTATGCAATATGTCCCAGTGAGTGATACATTGGAATTTCGTGTTTCCAGCTTATTTCCTGTTCCCGCCAACTCCGTTTCTTTGGGTTCGTCGTCGCGAAATGAACAGACGAGCTTCTGCCGTGAACTTGTGGCGTTTGGCATTGCTTTCACTCCATGTTTGTGCGATGAATTGGTTCTGTTTTCTCGACAGCTCAGACCGTTGTGGTTCTGAGGCAAGGTGTCGTGCACTTCTCAGCCTTCAGAGGATTGAATAACAAGCCCTCTGCGTAAGCTGAATCGTGCAAGAGAAGACAGGCCTCGGATCAAAGAAATTCTGAGGCTGCGAGATAATTCATCATGGAGGACGATGACACGAGCTGGATGAAACTTGACAGCGGCACTCCCGATACAAGCGTTCCGCGCGCCACCGTCGTCAAGTACGCTCTTAACGCATAATGGAACCTCTGCGAAGTCAATTTCACTGAATGGGGTTGATGTCGCCATCTCTGGCCTACGATAGAAATTTCGGGACGGGCGATGTTTTCCATGGTTGAAGACAACGTTAGAAACTTTTAGGCTTTATCATCCTTACTTCGAACACCGGGGATAGAGCAGTGCATTGCAAATGACAATGGTCTTAGGGCCTTGGATAGTCCCTGACGTAAATGGCTGGTTGTAGATTGACTCCATCATAATTCATCACGCAACTCCTGTGGGAGTTTCTTGTCGTGAATTTTTGGTCCCTGTTTCTCCTACTCCTTGTCTCACTTTTGCATGGCTGAATGTGTACTCCACCCATCTTTGAGGTTCTCTTTCGACTGCTGGTTTGCCTGCGCACGTCAATTCGAGAAATTCTCTCTCTGCATATGTTCGCTTCTATTCTGAACGTTACCTGACGCCAACGGGAAAATTGTGATTTGGTGCCTGTTGTAACAGGAAGCGCAACAAACTGATCATGCTGGATGACCTCATACGCGAAAGAGAGAAGAAAAAGAAGCAGCGTAGAAATCTGACCGTCGAGGTGGAGAACGACAACAGCGCAACGGATGACGAGGAGGATGACCCGGCGGATAAGAAGGCTGAAATTGTAAAGAAAATGTTGAAAGATCTTGAAAGCGAAGTAAGCACCTGAGCTACGCACATGGAGCCCTCTTTCTCTTCTTTTAATTAACATGATATATCAGAGCTTCTGGGAACAAGCCTCCAAAGATGCATCCTAATTCCGTTCCCTCGCCACGTGTGTAGTCTACTGCCGTGGACGAGAAAGTGAGTCTTCTCAACTGGGGCGAGAAGGTCTTCTATTCACAGGTAATCATAAACCCTTCAGTTCACTGCGTGGGCATGTCAAAGTGCCAGTAGTGTGTGTGAGAATTACAGCAGAGTTCATCTCCCGAACGTAAACTGTGAAGAAGGGGGCACTTCACGCTGACACGAGTCGCGATATGCGCAGAAGCCCGTGGCGAAGCTTATCACATCCGACGATTGTCTCCCTTTATGCCCAGGTACTGTGGAGTACCAGGGAAGCAAACATTCCGTTAATTTAGTTGATATTTATGACATTTGATTGTGTTTGAAGACAGCGTATGTTTTCTGGCATGGAAGAATCCAAAATGGGGAAAGAAAGTTGTTCTTTGTGAGCTGTTCAACGGAAGGAAACGTTCTGTAATGTGTTAGTTCACTTATATCAGCGTTCCTACATCACAGTTATGGAATTGTGTCAACTGCAGATGGGAATCCCTCTGCTACGCGTTTGCTTCTCAGTGGTATGCTTCGATCTTTGGTCATTTCCGAGGGTCGGTGTGACGAGAAAACAACACGCTGGATATACTCACAAAGTATGTCGACATATCTTTTCATCTTCTTGGCCTCACTATCTTCCACTTGCTGGACAGCTGTATGAAATTACACATAAGTGCTTTTATTTGTGAAACTTGAACATATGTAGGGGTACTGACAGGCTGGTAGTTGGTGTTGCCTGTTACTTTTGTTTGTTATCATCTGTAGTGATTTACTCGCCAAGCGAGCCTCTGGAAAAAGCTGCCTGTCAGCTCCTGCGTGACCTTTTAAGTCTCGAGCGACCGGTAAGACCCGTCCTCGTGAGTTGTCATTATTTGACGAGGCTGTCAAATATTGTCACGGAGCTTCTGATAATGAACCTAAATTTCCGTGTCTGCATTGACTTGTAATAAGTTGTTTGCTATTCCTGTCCAACGGGAGAAGCTTACTCACTCTCTCTAGGCATGTTGTACCAGGACAGTACTCCCGTCTGTAAACTTGAATGGATCCCAAACTTTACAGAAATCACGGAAGTGTTCGGTAGCTACGGATATAGGAAGGCTACTCTTATGAAAGAGAGCAGTCCTTGCTCAAAACAGGCAGGTAAACTTTCACCGAGAGTCAAATGTTTCGGCAGTGGGGAAACTTGTATACTGAAAGCATTGTTCAGCAGCTCTCCCTACAGAGAGTAGCGAGGAGGGACTGTAGGATTCGGATCGTTGATGATATCACGGTGTGTATTTTGCTTTGCTCCCCTTGTCAGCTTATCACCGACCTTGTATTTCTTACAGATTCTACCAGTTTTGGTGGGACGACTGTTGATGGCCTACCAACAAGCATTGATCATCTAGATGGTCCCCCTCCAAACATACGCTCGTTTGTAGCGTTTCTGACATCCTTCTTCCAGACAAGGTTGTTTCACTGATGACATCCTCATCGTTTTCAAAATAGTCCCCCAAACTATGTCATTTCAGGCTGGATCCAAATGATGAAAACAGCTTCCACATTGAACACTCGTCAGCTAATGGAAGACTTCTCGTTTAACATAGAAGACATTTCCCCACACTGACTCGAATTCTGAATGTCTGTTTATCTGGTGTCAGAAACTTCTATCAAACGTTATCAGCATCTGAAGCAGAAGAATTGTTAGTCACCCTCGCGCATTGTCAAATGGATCGTCGCATAGAGACTACTTCTGTTCTTTTTCAATCGTGCTTAAAGGCCTTGGTGCACTATTTTACGGAGGAAGAGTGGGCCCATAGTTGTCCACGCATCGCGGCCTCATTTTACAGGTGCTGACCGGCATCTCTGTATATGAATTTCGAGTACAGAGGAGCTAGCTCCTTACTGATACGTTGTTCTTGTTCTTGTTAGCCATCGTCATGTTCTGACTCCCTGTATTTCCTGTTCGCAGCATCAGTTCGAATTACATGAACCAGCTGCGCGCCGCCAAGAGTTTACATGCTGGAGACAATCGGCTGTGTGCATTACAAAGATCAGTGGTGATTCAACTCCTGGGAAGAAGCGTGAAGGTATGAGACTTTGACCATTTTTTTTCCCATTTTCTAAGGTGTATTTTATCGCAATATCCTCATGAGATCTTTATTTCACTTTTGCAGAGAGAAATAAACAGTGCAGCGGAAGTAGTCTCCATTTTCAAACCGATAAAGACCAAGAAAGTGGATTTTGATTTCTTAAAACTAGTTCACCAGCTTACTTCTGCAGACTTGTATCTCTGGTCAGAGCCAGAATTCGAACGAAATGTTTCTGTTCACGCTGATTGGCTTGATTTTCTAAAAAGATGCACGCTCAACATTGCCAGTAGTGATGAGAGGCCTCACGCGACTAAGGTACATCGTGAAGCTTGTGCTCTAGCTTTCAAAAGCCCTTCGTCGTGTTTTTTATTGACAGCGTTTATTTTAGTACGGCCTACACCGTTTGGAAGGAATTTTTCATTGGTATCTCTTGTGTATATCAAGATGCCATTCCCAACACAGCTGTCCAACTCACAGAACAATGACTTCGATCTTGTGAGATGTTCAGGCACGCAACTTGGCATCATTCCTCTGGCAGAAATTTCAGTTTGAAAAGTTTCAAAGTTGACACTCGTGACAGAGAAGCCGAGTTTTTATTCTAACTTCGACCAAGAGGGAAGAAAGACTTCATGGATGCTTGCTCTCTGTACGGACAGTATGCAGAAGGGTTTTACTGACGAGAAGAAGCTGAATCATACAAGTCAAAGCCACCTGCCAGTCTCCTTCCCTGGAACTTCCACCGCCGACTGCAAGTTATCATCCCAAGTGCAGAAGCGCCTTGAAGACATGTCTCCGTCGGGTGGAAACATGTAACAATTGTCGATGGCAATTGGCGCATACTCTACTGCCTGGGCTGTTCTATACAAAAGTCTCTGGGGAAAGTCAGTTCTTTTGGAACGCACTCAATGGTCATCCTAGGCTGGTATGGAAATGGTTCCGTCTCAATGTCCCCAGGGGCTAATTTGTCGCTCCTTCAACTTCACATGTATATAAGTTGAAGGATTGCGTTCGTAGCGAGGAATGGAAGCACGAGGATTAAAACGTATTGTTACCCGGATATATCAACTACCTACATTGTTCAATTCATTAACCGTATGTAACACTAGTGTCAGGAACGTTATATACCGGGAAGTATTAGTCTTTCAAACCATTGACACTGATTAATGTGTATGCACGTGAGAATACGCATCAATTAGTTTGAAGTACCATCGATTGACACCAGACACCTGATACTCAGTATGTTACAACTCTTCTGTTCATCCTGCTCTACTCCTACTCGAGCTTTCTCTTCACTAATACGATCTGTGAGATGTAAATTACCGAATTATATAATAATTTGGTAATTATCTACTTGTCGCTCCTTAAAGTTTTGTGGCTTCCACACGGTGTTTTTGTTCCCGAGATTTTGTCTTCCTTCGGTACTTTCCATTGCTTAACTCTCCCTATCGATAATTAGTTTCCTCCTCCCATACGGTGTTTTTGTTCCCGAGATTTTGTCTTCCTTCGGTACTTTCCATTGCTTAACTCTCCCTATCGATAATTAGTTTCCTCCTCCCAAATGGTGTTTTTGTTCCCGAGATTTTGTCTTCCTTCGGTACTTTCCATTGCTTAACTCTCCCTATCGATAATTAGTTTCCTCCTCCCAAATGGTGTTTGATCTAGAACTTATACACGTTGACCTCGCTGAGACTCTTGAGAAGACGTTATCTTATCTTATAATTTGTCATCAAGAATGTATCACAAGGGTTTGATTATGGATCTTAAATGAATAGAAAATAGCGTCTCAAATAGGGAATCTGAAAATAACGTATAAAAAGTTTCACGATGTTTACAAAAGCAAACCCTAAACTCGTAAATGTTTTAAGGACAAATCTACACAATTCGAAACAACGTTTTATTGGGTGTATGAACTATTCATATTGCCATTCGATCATATGAAACTCAAACTTGCCATTGTATTAAGCACTGTCATGTAACTGAAAGTGGATTTTACAATAAGCTGTGATTACATGTGTTTCTATCATAAGCGCAATGACCACAAGATTATAATATGAGGGTACCATATAGTTTCTATATTATGCTTGAAAAGATAATTTCATGTAATATTTTCATAATCATTTACTCTATGATGGTAATGTTAAGATCAATGACATTTTGAAGCCCATGAATTGATTATTGAGAATTAAATTTAGTAAATAAAGTTGAACCTTATCAGATTTATAGCTTGATAGGGACAGAAGGTGTAAAGAAATAATTGAATGATCTCGTTGATGACTTAAAATCCCACCCAATTATTATGAGGTAGAATTGTTGAAAACTGATAAAGCGGAACTATAGGAGAAAATAAATCGAGAAGGGACATATGAAAAATGGAAGAGAAATAGAGAGAAAACCGTATTTCGAAGGACTTCAAATGCCCAAGATGCCCAAGGCATTGTTATTTATTTTTGGGGTACAAAGTATAATAACAAAAGGGATGGGATTACCCCATCAAAGCGTACAAGAGGAACCAAACCGGTAACATGGGGCTAGGCCCCAATAATATGTCATACAACACCTAATATATCCGAACTATCTAGCTCAAATGGTTTACAAACAACAGGAGCATCACCTAACGTGATTACTCTCCTATGGATTGCACCAGCTAGGGCTCTCAGTAGAGCAATGGAAACATGTTGCCTAAAATAGGCTATAGAGTAAGCTAAAGAGAGTGATACCCCATGCCGTCTAGTATGGTAGGCTTGGTAGTTATTGTTATTTATGGTATTTTTGTTATAGGTTTCTTCCTTACAACTGACAACTTACTTGAAGTCAATCAAACCTTAAAAAATCTACTTGTTACTTTACGCCTCAGTCTTTAAGAATCTTCTTGAATACTATTATGTAATTTACAATAATATTTTAAGCAACTTTTACATGTTTTTAAAATTTTTAATATAAAATTTGTAAAATATTTTAAAAGATATTTCTAAAATTTTTCTGTTCATCTTTTTAAAATATATATACTCTAGTGTATCTAGAAGTATAACATATACACTCCATAAATTATTCTCTTTGTCACTTTCACCAACCTTGACATGCTAAACTGATTCTTGAAAATTTTGAAGGTTTTTGGAAATCATCTAGTTATTTGTTTGGAGTTGTTACACTCAAACTTAAAAATACTATCCCAATCCGGATGATTAGCATATAATATTTGACAATCAATTTGTGGATGTTATGTGGTTGACATGAATAGCTTCATGATGAGTATCTTCATAAAAACTTATAATAATTTGTGTCTTTATCATATTTTAATATTTGTAGCCTATTATAGTGAAAAAATAGTATATCAAAATAGATATTTGCTAATTGATCATGTACAATATCAACATTGGATGTCAAATAGATTTACATACCAAATATATTCAAAATTATCACTATTGTAGTGTATAGTGTATCCTTGATTAATTATTATAAAAAAATATAATCATCAAGTAGGCTTTGAAAGTGGTTAGAGCAATCCAACTAGTTTTTGATTAGAAGCATTCTATTGTTCATAACTTTCACAAAATTACACAAATGCACGATCTTGAGTTATATTTGATCATTTTCAAATGTGTTGAAGTAAAAAATTATCTTTTTCACTTCAAAATGTCCAAAAATTGAAAACTTATGTGCTTCATGTTGTTGAATCAATCATAGAGTTGGATCATGTGAAAATGTACATTCATTTTTCATTATATAACATTCCATCTAATATATAAACATATTTTAATCAACATTTTTTGCTGCAAGTAAATCTCAAACAAGCTGAAAAATTGAATCACATCCAACATAAGACGATACGTCATTCAACGTGAGAGATGTGTTTCATCTGATTTATATAAATGATAGTGATTGTATTTAGAGATTTAGCTAATATGTAATTTATCATGATGACAATATATCTTGACTAGTATAAAATTTTCTTGATTTATTTCAAGCATGATGTCATATATTTGAAATTTTTTTCTCATTCATGATGTCATTCTTCATATTCTAAAAATGAATCAATTGCAACAATGCATTGTGATCAGATTTCATGACAAACTAGTTAAAATTATATTTTTTATTAATGATATGGACTTTTTATATTATATAAATAAATTGGTTGCAACAAAATTTTACGATTAGTTCTCATGAAATCTTGTTTGTAGAGAAGTTCATGACTCCAAATTTAGATGGTGATGACATAACCAACTTTTTTTGATGCATCGTTGAACAATTCTTCTTGAGTGAGTTAAGTTATCATCAAGCAAATGAAAGAAGATGTTAATATCCAGATATTTTTTTGTAACACTAATCTATTAAAAAATAAAAACAAAAAAATTAAACACACTACGGTAACATAAGTTGATAAGATTATAAAATTGATTATGAAGACATTATTCTTTTACTATAAAAAATGATAATACATCTTAGTCTCTTCATTGGAATATGATAACTTGACTAGAAGATTGATAAATCATATTTTCATGTATGTATAATAGTGGATAATTTTTCACGAATGACAATTATAATTCCGTTGAATTTGCAAATATAATTAGCTTCTATATTAGTTTGTCATTTCAAACAGGTCTTGAATTTCTTTTATTTTATCTTGGTATGTTCAATCCAAACCGTGTGACACAAGAATGTGATGCCATCAACTAACATTGGAGTCAAATGGTAAGTGACTCTTATTTGTAAATTGACTATTTTATAAACCATTTCACCTTGTGGAATAATTGTGGTGTGAGCTTATTGAAATAATTGAACATATTTGCTATTGTCTTGAAGAATGGTAATCCCTTGGATAACATGCATGGTTTGGTGTTGATTACCTATACTCATGGATGGGTGGTGAATGAAGCGGTAACAATCAAGGTATCCAAGTATAGGGATATGCAGAGAGGTCACCTCTTTGTTACTCTAGCTTTGGAGTTATATGGAGCTATAGACACAAACTTTGACATGTTCATGAGTACATGAGAGCCTACCATACTATGCAACATAGGGTATCAATCTCTTTAGATTATTGTATAGCTTTTTTTAGTCAACATATATTCATTGCTCTACATAGAGCACTAGGTGATGCAATCCATAGGAGAGCAATCAGTAGGTGATGCTTCATGTAATGTGTAGACCATTTGACCTAGATAGTTAATCGTTCTCAACCGCACCAATCTCAAGTAACTGAGGGCGAGAGGCCAACAAGTATAAAAAATTGGAATGGAAAACAACATGGAGTTGCAGGAATGCACAACAGGACAAAAAGGAAGAAGTCTAAGATAAAACGGGAAGACTTTCACAGCAATCATATACTACTAGGGCCTAGCCCCATGTTACCGGTTTGGTTCCATCTTTGTTCGCTTTGATGGGGTCTTAAACACTCATCATGATGAAATGTATGTGGTAAGTACTCTAACAAGCAACACCCATACGGTGTGTGTTTGTTCAATATTCCTACCTACATTACTTTCTGGGCGGTTCGTATGCTCATTCTCGTCATATATTTATTTATTGTCTTCATAGACTTTCTGCAGAAGCAAATAGCGTGACTTACCAAAAGACTCTACATATCCATCCCCTCATGCTCTTTTTCCAGGAAACTTTATACTCACATATTGGTTTCCACTTCAGGGCACTTTTGCAGTTTATTTTTTTAAAGTTACTGCATATAGCCACCCGTTTCTGATAGATGAATATAAAGCAATTGAGTGGTCGATTTCAAGGCTCGAAATGAATTCAGGTCCAAGCTCTAGGTGCGCCATGCATAAATTACTTTGTACACAGCTCGAACTCAGGTCTGGTCGTTTTTTGTGTGTGTGTGTGTTTATTGTGGGTAGTGGTGGAGTTTTCTTCTCTTCTTTCGTAACTTTCTTCTCTCAAAGTACAGGAAGTTTATATTCTAATCACAAAAAATCAGAATATAAATTTAGCGTGTCTCCGCTTCACAGCCATCGGGTGGAATCATAAAAACGCTACTATAGGCTTCTATATTCTTGTTAATGAATTTACACTATTTTATTGTAAATAAATCTAATGAACTACAGATTCCGTTATCAGGGTCTAGTTTTAAACTTATTGCCTATTTTTTTACCCTTAAAATATAATATCTACCTCAAAAAATCCTTAGAGTTTGCCATTAGGGCTAATATATCTATTAGTAGATCTAGAGTTCATGGGGTAGAGTTCAACTTAGGGATATTTGGAGTATAGTTTTTGAAGTTGAACCTTTGAGAGTGTGGCTATGCTCGATAGTAGCTAGTGGGAGAGCCTAGAATCTTTGAAGCTCAATGTGAGTTTCGCGTTACTACAATCTCTCTTTTATGCTATGGTTATAAGTGGAGTGTTCTTGTGGATGTTTTGAGAGTAGAAAAAATTATTATCATAAATTTGTATTTATGTATGATGATTTGTGTATTGTGGTGTTTGATGTGATAGCGATGTATGTTGTGATGCAATATGTATGTGCATGACACATCATAATCTCAAAGATATGTCAAAATATTTTGAAAATATGACCAATTATTTAAAATGATTTTTTTCATATCAAAACTATATCATAAACTTATGTTTGTATCATGTAGACATCATATTTTGATTTTTTGAATTTTTTTTTCATTTTATATGAAAATATTCCAATTAAATTTTATTTTTTTATATTAATAGAAATATTTTAAATATTAATATTTTATTTTTTAATATTTTAAAATTTTCTATAATATATAATATAATAATATATTTTAAAATATCTCAAAAATATATCAAAATATTTTGAAAATATAACTATTTTTTCAAATCTCTTTTTTCATGATAAAAAGTTTATGAAGTTACCATGAAAATATCTTAATTTTTCAATTGTTACATTTATCAAATTTTTTCTCTTTTATTTACTTGTGCTTTGTGCACATTTTTGTACATATTCTTTTTTCCTAATTTTTTTTTTGGAAATAAAACCTGATCATTGGATTTTTTCCTATATATGTTTACGTGTCAAAGTATACATGACAGGAAAAATATTAAATATTATATAATATTAAACTCATTTTCGTTAAATTAAATGATTCAGATCTATTTTTTTAATATTTTATTTTTTAATAAATCTTTTTTTACTCTGGCTAATTTCTATGTAGTGTTTATCTTAGAAGTTAATGAGTATTGTGACTTCTTGTCAAATTCAATAGTCACACTCTATACTCTTGCATGTTGAGCTTAATATGCTCAACAAGAGAAAATACAATAGCCAACATATACAATGTCTAACATCTCTCATTCTACATCTCAAGTTCATGTCCAATATCCCATACCAATCATGGACAACTTCTGACTCTATCACCCTATGGATAACACTCATCATCGTCACATCCAAGAATACACATTTTGAAGTCTCTCCCCAATCTTCCACATCAATTCTTGCAAGCCTCTTAGCTTGTCAATCAACTTCTTTGTATTCTTTTCTCAAAAGAGCAAACGACTTCAAAATAAGATTAAAGGTTGGAAATTCTGAACTCAAGAAGTCAAACTTGTCCTACTAAAGAATGTACTAGAAGTAAAAGAGTTGTAGTTTAGAGACAAATATTATCTTCAAAATTTAATCTCCTCAATAATGGTATGTATAATGGAAATATCTACATTCATTTGATCTCATACAAGACAAAATAAAAAAAATTCTTTTAATTCAAACTTTTAGTTTTATTTTCAATATGTCCATAAAAATTTCCTTTATTAACAAGATTCACACATCATGGTTATAAAATATAATAGCTAAGAATAGTTGAAATTAAGAAAAAATAAAACCTGTATTTATCTCTTCATCATCTTCTTCCATCTTTCTCAAATTTTATTTTCTATGAATTGCAAAAATATGAAACACAAAGTTTTTAATCCAAATAAAAAAGTCTTTTTCAATTCAAAAAAATTTACTTTATGACACCACATCTAAAAATTTAAAGTATCTATAATCTCAACTTTGATCCAATCAAGATTTAATTTATATTTACATCTACAAAAATTCATAAATCAAATATAATATTTTAAAAACATATGAAATTAATTTAATTTTCTATTCAAATATATCAAATATAATGTATAATTTTAAAAAATTATGAATATATTTACTTATACCGTAAGATTATGTTGTAAACAAAAAACTTATAAAAATAAAAGATAATTTAATCCTTAAGACTCTTGTAGTTTAACTGTGAATTATGAAAAAATATATCCCCATTTTAATAAACATATCTTTTCATATGTTTTTATGATTATAATTCAGATTGAGTTGCATTAGGAAAATTTTCCCATAAACTTATGCAATAAAATTGCAAGTTATTTTTAAGTTTTAGAGTTTTGACATTTAAGATATTTTTAAAAGGACTTTATTATTTTCTAGATTGTGATTCAATCTTGGATATAATAGGTAATAACTTCATGGTCAACATACATTGAGTAAGAGGGATCGCAGTTAGACACCTTAATATTTATTACCATCAAGAACGTGAAATATTACGAAGGAATCTGGGCATATCCAAAAATAGTTCTTCTCTTCTTTATCAAATGACTTCGCTGATTACTCCACAAATAAAGAATGGACAAAGTATAATAACAAAAGGGATTACTCCACAATTGGTTAAGGATGAAACAAAAAGGTCTCACATGGAACAATCATCATCTTCAGATCGGCCATGATTGCCAAATGTGAATGGAAAACTGTGAAATGAGTCTTCCTGTGGACAATATCTGAGCAGTTAAGTATTGTATTTTAAATATTAGGCAAAATTTTCTGACTGTATCTGTAAAGCCGATAGACTCTCAAACTTTCAGTATTCCGAGTTTTGTCAGGGCCGAAGATCTTTGACAAAGTCTAAATGTTTAGATTGTGTGAAGAAAGTCGTCAAATCGTTCAAATGTGCATCTTTAGCAGCTTGGCTAAAGATGTTGTCAGATATCAACGAATCTCATGTAAAGTCCACTGAGAGTTTGTTACCGAAGATGAAAAGAAAAATCACAAAAATCACGTCATTATCTTTATGTACAGGTTATCTAAGGAGGACCCTTCTACAGCTCAAAGGGAAATTTTCGTAAAATTTGGATGGCGGAGGAGCTAGACAATGGCCATGAGTCCATAGTCGTTACATCATCCCGAAAATAAATAATGTGCGATGACAGAAAATGTGAAAAATTTATATTTGTTCGTTTCTGTATTATAGGAAGAAGTGACGCAAATCCATTGAAGTACGAAAAACATGCTAAACAAGAGGAGAAGTTCATCACTTAGCTAACTTTGGGTCTGGAGTCCTCTCCACGTCTTATACTAGAACTTTCACGACACGTGGTAACATCCGCTTTGGGTGAGCAGATAACCATGACTAAATTTAAAGGACCAATTGTCCACTTCCTTCAATGCCAAACTCTTGAAGTAAGCAACATTTGTAGGTGCATAGTAGACTACAACGGAAGGTCGAAGCAAAATGAGTCATAACTGAAGAAATCCTTGTCAACTTACTTCTTGCCTTACTTCTCACAAACACCGTCTCTTTGTCAAATTCAGCTGTTCTTGTCTCGGAGTGGACATTAAGGAAACAAGTAGCTGCACACGTTGTGTGTGTAACCCGCCAATCTCCAATTGTTCTGAGACACCGGGAGAGCATGCGAATGTCTATCGCATTGGCATCAAATATGAACATGATTCATTTACGGAATTTGATGAGTGAATGTACGCCCGCAACAGACCCACATGTCCGAAGGTCGAAGCAGTGAGAAGCAAAACATGGGGAGGAAGCGAGAGCTATGGGGCATTCGGGGGCCAAGTAGAGATTCACGTCAGTCCTTGTTAGGCTTTAACAGGTAACCAACGAAGTAAGGAATAATTAGAAAAATTATACTAAGCCTAAACTCTTGACGTTTGGGACAAACCAAACTGCTTTTTCCAAGGTGACATCTTAATTTATATACATGATTCTGGTGTTAGATATTGTTACCTATGATTCATTTCCTTAGCATCTAAGTTTGAGGACTTGATGCTGCTCCCATATCACAAAACTCGTGATATGAGAGCTGACTAAAGTTATCTAAACTAGATGTGAGTTATTTAAGTCCTTTGTCTTACCATCGTACATACTTAGTTTGAGAAAAAAATATAAGAACAATAATGAAATGGAAAACTTGATAGATAACTTTCAACAACTTACAGTTGAGAACTCGTTTGAATGAGACATTGTTGAAGAGGTGAAAAGTGAAGTAATAAGGCTGTAATAATATGACAATCCCCTAGTTCATTAAAAGAATTCCAAATGAGATTTAAGGGCACAGCAAGGAATTTTGTAAAGTCGGTAAAATATACTTTTTACTTTTACGGCTGGATACAACGACTATACAAGTTTTCGAGAAATTAGAGAATTCTTAAAATTTGCTATCATAATCACCTTTGTGCTTACTTCAAAATGTGCAGCGTATATCAACTGAATATCAAATAGGGTCTTCTGTATCATGGCTTCGGATTTTGTATATTATCTAACCAGCCTCTTAGTTTCACAAAGACATTCCTCAGAACAGTTCCTCTTTCCCAATTTATAACACTCAAGAAATACATGCCATGGAACAAACTTGACATGTAGCAATTTTTGACATACTCTCACACATGTGAAATTGAACTCGATAGTTTGAAGAGCAACCGCACAAAAGGTTGGTTTCTACTAAGTGCAAGTAACAAGTCCATTCATCATTACGGAAATCAACTAGTTTATGTAACGTTTACAACTCTTCATTCACTCTAGTACTCATTGTGCTATATCCAAAAGAAAGTGGTACTCAACTCGTGTTTAAAAATGAAAAGCGAGTTCAACACTCTATGGAAAACATGGATGATCTAGATTCCATACAAGATTCATGGATCTATACAATATTATTTTTCAGATTGTGAGTACTCAAGGAGAGCTTTCAGGGAGAAGTTGACAGGTGTTTCTTGACTTTCTTTGATTTCAGCAATGTTTGTCAATTTTTTGAACTCCATCAGGTTATTCTCTTCTAACCATGCTACTCTCTTGTGCTTAGCAATTTTTCTGTAGGATACTCCAGCTTTCCACAATTGCAAACTCATTCTTTTTTCCTTTTCTCTCTTTACGCCCTTCTATTGTACATTATGGGAGCTCTTGGAGTGAGGTTGAATCTTGCTTTGTACACTGGTCGGTACATGCTACGTTGTAGGAACCGTGCTACTGTACGACGAACTACGGCGACGGGAAACTCCACACGACCTTACGTTACAGTGCGAAGTGTCAAACACCGTCCCCCAGGGCAGAATCTTCAGATTCATGCAGTTTCCGTTAAGATGGAAATGTAAACCATCAGTTTAATGGCGGCTAAAAAGTTCGGTAAGTTGGAATTTCGTTAGATTTCTGCAGATTCTTTCTCTCAGCCCTTTTCCGACCATCCAGATTTCATATCGGACGGCCCACGTTGCCATGCGCAGAACTCTGGGTCAAGAAGAGCGGAGACGTTGCAGGACGGGGACTTCACCGCCACGAGGCAACGGAGCGATGGTCGATGGGATGGGGCTCTGCTCATTTCCCTCCCCAGCCAGAGAGCACGATTCGCGGGCTGGAGGATTTCTCAAAGCCGTCCAGAGGATTACACTCCGAATGACATTGCCAATCCGACCAAGATTAGAGCGATTTTAGCGCCTGCTTTACCCAGAACGTAACAATGTCGGCTGCAATGGATCTGCCATGAGTGATTGAATTTCAAGACGGGGGAGCTTTTATTAAGCTGTTCGTTAGTATATTCGACAAAAAATTGCTTGCCGGAAGATAGTGACATGGTCCCCCGGAAGATTTTTTTGAGGGTCTCGGTCGATCGAGTCATCCATCGAGGAACAGTAATCTGTTGGTAACTGCGGTCGGTTTGGGTCGGTCATAATCTGGGAGTTTTTGAGATCCAGGGAGAGGACCGGAGAGCATGTCAGAGTCTGTAATATAGGCGGTGGTTGAAGTTAGCCCGTAGTCGGATAGACGTACTTGTCTGGAGACAAGCACGAATCATTCGATGGGCGTGTGGGGGTCAAGTTGTGTGATCAGATTCTAAGATGCATTGTTTGCTTACCACGAGGAGGTCCGATGATCCCCACTATCGCCGAGCAGGCTACTTCCTCGTAATAAAGGTTCGATGTTCGTACGGCGTAGCAAAGTCACTCTAGCACTCTTTCTGGAAAAGCAGCCATCAGCACGCGATCAGAGTCACCCCAACTAGGGTGCCAGAATTGATGATGCACGAAGACAGCTTGGGACAACTCTCGAGTTATAAATAGATGCCACGGGAGGGACTCGCCCCGTCATCGACGTAAAACCCATGGGCCGGGAGTTCCAAATGTCGACAACGAATTCCTCGTAGAACATAGAGAATTTTATTGCGCAATTTACAATTACTCGATCGTAAGTCAGCCCTCTGTCTTATCGAGACCGACCGCTCCTCGCAGCAATTTCGTTCTGAGTACGTAAGCTCGATCGATTGATCGATCTTTCGCTCCATCGTCTCGGGGCTTCTGAATTCGACTCACCAGCAGTCGGATCCATGGACAAGTCGTATGATATTTTCCAGCCGCCCGCAGCTGAGGCTTTGCCAACTGAGAGGAGGGATTCAGACGTGACCGTCACGTCGTCGACCTCAGTAACTGGAAGAGTTTCGCTCCAGCGTCGCGAGAGGGCGATCAGCAGCACTGAGACGGAAATCTCCTTGGGGGATTTGGACTTTCCAGTGGAGGCCTCCAACGCTGTTACAGTGTCTGATCATGACTCATCTGATCGTGAAGATGGCAGGATACTTCTGGCTCCACGGTCGCCCACAAGCTTCAAGTTGACATCCATACCTGGCCGCCTTCCCACAGTGGGCGAAGTGCTGAAGAAGGTCAGAAACATAGGGAGTTCTCCGGGATCCAAATCATACAGTACTTCACTGGATATGTCAGCATCCGGAGGCGCGATGTCAGGCTCGGGGGACAAAGTTGTCGACGTCTTGGCGGACACTCACAGCATGAACCTTTCAGATATCAGGAAGCACACTTTGATCGTGCTGGAGTTTCATAGTCTCACGTACACGGTGAAGCAGAAAAAGAGCGCCAGAAAGGCGAAGAACATAATGTCAGGAGTTCCGGGCTTGGGCCAGAATTCCGCTTCTGTGAATCCGACTCAATCGCCCGCACCCAGCACAAGCTCTCGGGTCCGCCTCTTGGACCAGATTTCGGGAGAAGCCAGGGATGGTGAGATCTTGGCCGTCATGGGTCCCAGCGGTTCGGGCAAGTCTACTCTGATCGATGCTCTCGCTCAGCGAATAGTTCCCGAGAGCTTGGCGGGCAGCATTACTCTGAATGGAGAGCAGGTTGATGAATCTCCTCTCATCCCACATGTCCATTGTGCATAAACTATATCCAGAATTTCTCAGATAGCCACACGAGTACGTGATAATGTATTTCTTTTAATTTTGTTGAGTACGTGATCATGGATACATTTATTCTGTGCTTATATATATATATATAGATATATGTTTCGAGTTAAAAATTTTCTAAGTGTCTGACTCTAATGGAATTTTCATTTTTCAAGTTAGATGACTGCAAATTTTAAGTCGTTCAAAGGCCCCACTTTAGACATTGTCAAGCGTCCGGTGACTCTGACTTGTGAAAGGGATGTGTTTCTTCTGTGTACTGAAGTGGTGCAGATATTAGAGCCGAACACTGATAAGCGTATGCCAGGATATAACGGCATCCTCATGAGTAACGCGATCTAGATCTCTGAGTCCGAGCTTTTGGTTTTCGTTTGTGTTTGTGCAGGTGTCCAATAGCCTCCTCAAGAGCATCAGTGCATACGTGATGCAGGACGATCTGCTGTTTCCAATGCTGACCGTCGAGGAGACGCTCATGTTTGCAGCGGAAGTGAGGCTGCCCAGCAGCTCTCACAACACAGAGCGCAAGAAGGAGCGAGTGGGGCAGCTGCTGCTGCAGCTCGGTCTGCACCGAGTGGCCCACACCATCATCGGCGACGAAGGCCACCGCGGGGTCTCGGGAGGGGAGAGGCGCAGAGTCTCAATCGGGATCGACATTATACACGACCCTCTGTTGCTCTTCCTGGATGAACCCACCTCGGGATTGGACTCGACCTCGGCCTACCTTGTGATCAAAACCTTGCAAAAGATAGCTCAGACGGGCAGCATAGTCATTCTCTCGATCCACCAGCCCAGCTACAGAATCCTGGGACTCCTCGACAGGCTCATAATTCTGGCGTTCGGTCAGAAGATCTACGGAGGACCACCTTCGGGATTGAACTCGTTCTACGCGGCCTTTGGGCGGCCCGTCCCCGAGCACGAGAACAGCACAGAGCACGCGTTGGACCTGATTCAGGAGCTGCATAGCTCACCCACTGGAATTAAGCCTCTGGTCGAATTTTCCAAGGTATGGCGGGACGGGAACGATGAGGCGGAGTGCGGGCTGAAGCCGCTGGTGGGTGGAGTGGATGTTCGCGGGGCTATAAATGCGAGCATCGCGAGGGGTAAGCTTGTGGCGACACGAGGATACAATGATCAAGAAGGCGGCTGCGATGTCATGGTCGACTTGGCCAAGCTGGACTCCGCCTCGTCCATGGTGGTGAAATTCGCCAATCCGCTGTGGCGTGAAGTGCCTGTTTTGACGTGGAGGTCGCTGATCAATATCAGTCGGACTCCGGAGCTCTTCCTGATGCGTTTGGGCACCGTCATGGTCACCGGCTTCCTCCTGGCCACCGTCTTCTGGGGCCTCGACCACTCCCCCAAGGGCGTCCAGGAGCGTCTGGGCTTCTTCGCCTTCGCCATGTCTACCACTTACTACACCTGCGCCGACGCCCTGCCGGTTTTTCTCCAGGTATGGACGTAGTTTTTCTCGTTGCAGTTCATTCTCGTCCGAGACTTTGTCACTCGTTGCCATGCTACGCTGCGCAAGTATTTATCTGGCCATGAAGATTTACGGACAACTTACCTACCGCTGCCGCAGATCGCTAGTGAATCAAGTCAGTCGAGTCAATCAGTCTTTGACAGCGTCTCAACGTTGCGAGCCTCATGATGTGGAGCTGTTCCGCTGGACTTCATGTCTGTCAGTCTGTTCATTCGCGTTGATTTGTATACCATGGAGACAGGCCCCGTTCATTCTTACTGCAATCCTTCTAGCATACTTTTACTGCCGTCGAATCTTTATTTTCCTGCCACAATTCAAGTCTGTATCTCAAATGTCTCATGGATCTTTGTTTCCTTTGTCGACTTTCCAGCGGATTTCTTGATTGGATGATAGGAGGGGCTAGCTTGGAAGCGAGTTTGACAAACAAATTTAGTTGGACCCATAATTATAATTGAGATAACCTTTCTAGGATCAGTCTAGTGATAGAGACGGTTTTAAGTGCACTCAGCTTAATGAATTGTCTTGGACGCTACTCTTTTACAGTCGAAGCGTTAAATTAATTGACTGAAGCCTCAATCCGTTTAGTTCTGAGATCAGATCTCCAGAGGAGAGGGTCGCATTTGTGTTGCCACGGTCTTGGAAGTATATGCAATATACTTCCAAGACCTTGGCAACACAAATGCGTCTTGTGTGTCTTGAAACAAATTGCAATTTTGACTGCGCCGGGGCTCATTGTCATGCATGCAGGAGCGCTACATATTCATGAGGGAGACTGCTCACAATGCTTATCGGAAGTCGTCGTACGTTCTGGCACACGCTCTGATTTACATCCCGTTTCTTGCAATTTTGTCTCTGGCGTTCTCAATCACCATATGGTGGGCTGTGGGTCTAGCCGGAGGTGGCTCAGGATTTGGCTTCTTCTTTCTGATAACGTGGGCTTCCTTCTGGGCTGGTAACTCATTTGTCACCCTCCTGTCGGCGGTGATGCCCAACGTGATGCTGGGCTACACAATAGTAGTGGCATTGCTGGCCTACTTTCTGCTGCTCAGTGGCTTCTTCATCGCCAGGGACCGCATTCCCAAGTACTGGATCTGGTTCCACTACCTATCCATCATCAAGTACCCATTCGAGGCTGTACTTATCAACGAATTTGACAGAGATGGAAGCTGCTTCCAGAGGGGCTCAGAGATTCTCTATGGCACTCCACTCGCAGAAGTCCAGGATCCAGCTCTGATCAACGGGATGCTTGGATTCCTCCGCGGTGCCTTGGCGAATACCTCCTACGCAAAGTTGAACCCTGAAACTTGTGTCCTCACGGGCCATGACATTCTTGTGTCCCGAGAAATCATCCAGCTGTCAAAGTGGGTGAATTTAGGCATAACGTTCAGTTTTGGGGTGTTTTTCAGAACTCTTTTCTACATCGTACTGCGAATGAGTGGGAAGAATAGACGGCATTAAAAGTACCGCCACTGTCAGCGATACATGTACTAAACTCTGTACAGAATAAACTACTTCCTTGTATGATATAAAAATTCTTGGTGTTGAATTCAGCTTCTGAAACCTCGAAGGCTATATTCTCATGATTGGCGTTCAAACATCTGCATTTCGAGCATTGATCAAAACAGGGTGTTCATGTCTACCAAACCATTACGAGGCAATCAATCATTCTCCTGTCCATTGGCGCTGAGCTGCTGAAATTTCGTCTTCCTCTGATGTTGATGGCGCTCCTTCTTAATTGCACAGCGGCCAGCTGTGCGTGTGAGGTCCGGTGTTTATCTGGAAACACTGTAGAAAGCCCTCGGGAGAAACATGCAACACCCCACTCAACCTACGGATTAGCACTATTTCAGACGTGGATGGATATGACAATTCTTGCAAACGATTGCAGAACACAGAATTTCAAAGCAGAATAAGCTCCAAAGTTTCAAGGATTCTTAAGGCCTTTCCGGAAGAGCGTTATTGAGTTAGTTTACGTAAACCTGAGTTAGTGCCTATTATCATTAAGAAAAACACTCTCGTTAATTCCTTGTTGAGCTGGAGCATGCGGAAGAAACTTTGCATCCATTGATTGTTAGATCTAAGAGGAGAGAATATGCACTCCAAGTGCATGCGACTATGAAATATGGCATTTGAGGAAAAACGAATCATATCGGGTGATTTTTATGCTATTGTTGCAACAATTGATATCAGGACAAGGAGGTGAGGACATCTACTCAAGTGCAAGCAATTGGGAAAAACTTTGTAGTAACACGAATCATATGTAGGGTTATCCTGACAATAATCTATGCTGACAATGATCATGAATTATGAAAATTATGATATGTTGTGTCCAGGAAACATTCACAGCATTACCGTGCTGTTCTGTCAGGAAGTCTCCATGGTAGCAGATATAATACAGACGAATCTGGATGAGTGCAATCCTTGTAGAATAGAGTGGACCTTGCCGTTGCGGCACCTGTCGAGGATAGTCAATTATGGTAACTGCAGTGTTTGCACCTGTACACAAGTGCAATCTTCTCACTTATAAATAGGGGCTGCCCAAATTATATAGGACATGAAAATACAATAGAATGTACTGAACTTTTCGACATTTATAATATAGTACATCCTTTAGAAGAACAAAGTCTCCAGTAGTGGAGAGTTTGTCGTGTGAATAAACGACTACCCCTTTGAACTTCAACCCCACCACTTTCAAACTTTTAAGTTCCTTGGTCGTATGGTACGTAGGTCATGTAGCCTCGATTGCATGGTTTGACTCTCACAATATTCCAAACTAACAAATTCTGTAGATAGCGTTTAGTGTCCAGAGGAGGCAAAGGAGTTCTTTTGAACAGTACGGCATATGCATATTAGAGAGATTGACATCAGAGTCAGCCCCAGGGCCTTCATAATTCTTGCAACCGAGATTTCTCTCCACTGCAATCATATTTGTCATTTACAATCGTCTTTTGAGCTTTCGCAAACTTCCAATTTACGATCAATATTGAGAATGGATTGAGCTGAAGAGTTCAATTTCATTGATAAGACCGAAATATTTTGAAACTAAATGGATTAACTGCAGTAAGAAAGGCTTTATCGTGAATTGCCCTTAAGTGGCCAGCGAACTCTATTTGAATGTCCAGTAAGGACAAGTACTTATTACTTGGAAATATGCAAGATATTAAAATTATGTTAAAATATCATCTTAGTGTCGCCTTACAAAATTGCAGCATGTCATGGCCGGTGAACTTGCAAGGATCCATTTGTTTTTAGTGGAGAGGATAAGGCCCTTGCTCAAAAGGTAAGCGCTTCATTGAGCTCTTATAGTATTACCATATCAGAAGTACTCTCGGTAAATCCATTGCAAGGATCCATGGGAACTGCACGTACCCATGTAGCGCTCATCCAGGTTCGACAGTACATGTACTGTTTTTAGAGTACGAAGCTCCACAACGGACATGGACAGCATGGGAAGGAAACATAAATGCCTGAAAATCCAGTTCTGAGGACCAATACTTCCCAACGAAGAAAGCAACAGCGGTCTGCTTGTGACGTGACACGTGATTCACAGCCTTCTCCGGCCACTCACACCAGCAAAATTGGAACCAATTGTACCAACCTGTTTATCTCTCGGATGACATATCAGAAACTGGTAGGAGTCCCCCGAGTCCAAGTCAGATTTCTGACATCAGAGTGGTCATCACCAATTGACTACTATTGTCCTGCCATTCGATACCCAAGCTAAGCTGAGGACACGGTTTCACGATCAAGCTCAAGGCTACTGTACGGTAATCAGTGTGGTTCTCACTCATATGCAATTCTGTAGATGCTTGTGCAAGGCAGCGATGATTGCTTCTACGTACGAATTCACATCTTACATGTCAACTTGCGAATAAATAACCACTACTTGTTTTACGAGAGTGACGACCGTTGACCTTTTCGTAAACCAGTCGCAACGTTACTGTCACTCATTTATCGCCACACTCATTTCATCGTCTCCCATCTCAGTTCTCTGACCTGGTATCCATTTATTATCACTTCAACTCTCTCCGTCTCCTTGATTGCATGTTTGGTGCGTGTATATAACTGAATCATATCCCTTCGTTGGCGACGGACAACGACCGGTCTACTGCATGCCAGCTCTCTCTGCTACCTCGCCGGTACTAAGCAATGGTTTATTCGGCGCAGTAAACTCTACTACGCTACAAGATTGTACATGAGACGGTAGGGCAGTGCCGCAGTAGAGCGTGTGTCGCCTGTTCAGCGGTAGGTCTTGTGAAGACTGTCGAGTTGTAATGCAGCGTAGTGAAGTGATAGTTGCATGAAGTTTCATCTCCGCTGAGGGTTATGTTACCGACAGACCGGATGATCCTGGTCCCGTTACCGAGTGTTTTGAAGAAGGTTGCACACGATTCATGTGCAAACCATGCCAAGAATAAGAGCGATCGATGACGTAAAGTTGTTTCCCTCGCATACAAGTTGCGTCCATTGGTCGGTTGGGGTTGAGGCTGCACACGTCCCTAGGGCTTCGTTGTCGACCGAACTGACGTCGCCACGTACTGGAATGTTTGTTTTCTAGTAGCCCGTTTGTGGCTGCCCCTCGCTGTAGACGGTCAAGTTCTCTTCTATTGTGGTGATCGGTCGAGGGTACGGTTCGCTCTCATGATACAACATCACTTGCATGGCATCATGTCATGTAGTCTCTCACTCGACACGCATACATCGGAATGCGCTCTCTTGAAAGGTCTTAGGTGATTTGCATTCGACGTAAAGTGTGACGCAATATAACGAATTTTAGCTGTACGTGAAGGATAACGCAAAACACAACGTCCTCGGAATTTATCATTCCAGTAAGAGGACGTGTTGCATAGAGTTATTGATGTACATGTCAATGGTGGCCGAGAATTGTCATAATCTTAGGGGGATGAGTGGAGCTGACGGTGAGAGCATTGGGAGGCAAAAAACGTTACGAACAGTGAACAAATTACTGAAATCAGGAATTAAATGTCGTTCCTTCGTAGCTTCGATGAAGAGGAAAGTTCGTGCTGTCGAAGATTAACATACATTAGGATCAGACGGGTTTCGGCTTCGAAGCTCGAAGTATCTTGTGGATGTAATGAAATGTGATCGTACGAACCTGTGATGTAAATGACCCTTTGCCAGAAACGACGTCATGGTCATGCCTGCACGTCCTACGGTTGTCTTTCGATGTTATTACTTTGCTACAACATTGCACAATTCCTCAAAGTATTTCCGAGTATTTCATGTGTTACAATAACTTTGTTGGTATAAGGAGAAGAAAAGAACACTTCTGACTTCTTTGGAGACATTGGCGTTTGTGAAGACAGGTGTGCACAATCCAGTCTTCATGGTGTTCCCAACGGGTGTAACTCAACGTTGCTTTATATCAATCACACGTGAGGAACAAAATCCTCGTGGAGTATCATGATATTTGAATGTTAGATGCAAATATATGCATACATATGAGCGCACAGGCATGAAACTCTGAAAGCATCAAATGGTTACATAAACATATATGATCGGGTCTTATTTGAAAGACTCGTCAATTATCGTCTATAAGTTTCACATATATTTTTTCCTTACGAATATTGATACATTCTTTGTTCAAAGTCTAAAGTGACATCCATATTGTTTCCCAATTTTCACACTTTTCAGATTAAAACTATCTCGAACATGTGTATATTTATAGTTTTGAAATGAAAATCCGACCCTTGACATTATGTATGATCATTCATAAATGCATGACTGCTGTGTAAGTCGAAGGGAACCCAATAAACAAAAGGAGTTTGGATAATCTGAAAAAAAACATAAAAACGAAAATATAAAAAAACAAAGTAAGTTTGGATGAACTTTCAGAAGAAATGGATGGATGTGGGATCCAGATAGACAGGTCCAGTAAGAACCTGTAAGCCAATGAGTTTACATGAAATGGGACCGACGTCCGTCAAAGTCCCGAAGAGCTATGGCAGTTGCAGAAATAGCAGAATCCTCATCTTAGGGGGTGTCAGAAAAAGCTCATTCGCTGACCTAGGCCATCCGCACTGGCGGAGCTGGGCGCAGAACGCACAGGAAAAAATATCGCGGAAAGTAGAGGGAAAAATCTGAGAGATTGATGGAGACTGGTACGAACAGACGGGGTGGACGGGACTGGACTCTGGAGTCTGGACCGGACCGGACCCCATTCGGGGATGGGAACTGGGCAGTGGGGACGGGGCTTTGGACAGTTCTTGTCAAATCTCCAAAAAATAACGAACCAACGGTGAAGCAAAAGTCGGAGCCACTCACAGGCTGCCACATCGGCCTGTGGCGCCCCAGCCTCCGAACTTTTCCGCGCGACCAAGACGGCCCCCGCTCCGTGTCGTCCGTGAGACTCACTTCCCAGAATCCCAGCTCGCCTTCGCCCGCCCGCCCGCTCGCTCTCCGCTGCTCTGCGCTCCCTCGCTGGCTCTGCCAGACACACGCACGCACGCACGCACGCACGCACGCACGCGTGCAGTTGCATCTTTCTCGTCGTCGCTCCGGTTTCTCTTTTCCGTCTGGGGGCTCGGCATCAACTCGCAGCATCTTTTTTTTCTTTAGGCTCCCTTCCTTCCTTCCTTAAAGTTCCTTCCTCCTTTCTTGGTATTCGTCTCCCCTGCACTGTGCACGAGTTGCCGCAGTGTGGACTCGAGTGCGAGTGGATCGATCATCACTGTTGTCTGGAATAATCTTAGGCTTTATTTTTATTTTTCTTTCTTCCTTTTTTCGTTGCATTCGTGCACGCTCTAGCCCTTTTCGCCTCCGGGGTGGGGATCTTATTGTCCTCACCGCATTTGTTTTGTTTCGCGGTTGTCGTGGTTCTAGTGCTCAGCGGAACCACCAGGCATCTGTTTCGTAGCGGTTTCTGAGTCCGATAACAGGTTTCGGTTGGAATTCAGGGAGAGGGAGGGGAAGGGAGTGACAGAAGAGAGGAGAGGGTTCAGGTGCAGTTTGCTCTGTCGATGTTTATAAAGACATTAGCGTGGCTGGGGGGTACCGGAACGAGGCAGCGGAAGGTAGGCCAGGACGTTTAGACTGTCAGTTTTAGTCATCGACTTGTTAGGGTAGTTCGCACGAGGATCTGCGAAGCTATGTATGGAGGTGATGAGTCCGGAGGCCATTATGCGAGTCGGCTTCCGAAGCACCCTCGGCTCTCGCGGTATGTACGAGTAGAGCTTGGAGAGTGGAGCAATGGAATTCTTGCTTTTGGTTGATATTCCCGTGAATGAGTGTCAATGCATGATGTGATTTCAGATTTTTCCTGTTGCTTGTGGGGCAGCTTATTTGTCTCGCTTTGATTCCATGTGTGCCTCTTCTAGCCATGGATCACACTATTACTGGAATTCTTCTTCCCGGCTTCGAAACTGCCGGAGCTACTTGCACACTGTATGGAAATTGCAAAGATTTTATTATCGAAAACGTAACTGCGTCAATTAATCTTAGAAACACTCAGTTAAACGACGCGTTGCCGTTGGTGTGAATTATAGTTCTGTTTCTACTTGAAGCAAACAATTTTTCATGACAATGAGACATTCGCCAAAGCTGCCACTTGATATCAATCACGCAAGCCTCCCGTGCCCCGCTCTGTACTTCTGAAGAAGTGCTCATTTTACTCTATTTTTAATTGAACTTTAGTTTCTCATTAAATTTAGTTCAATTATGGAGTGGTTCCAATTTTAGTTTCTCATTTATGTCGGACTCTATGCTCATGACAAAAGAGTACAGAGTATAAGTTGCATCTTGATTGCTTTCTTAGGCTGGAACAGAGTTTCTCATATCATCCAGTCCTTCCCTTACACAGCTTAAATTGTTGGAACATAGATTTCGTAAGTGTAGTATAGTATATCTTTTCTGCTGGGAGACAAAAAGGTTGTGATACTTCTCCTAGGTCTAAAATTCAAATTTAACAATATGTTCTTCAATGCTGCTCGAGCCCCGTACTTCCAACAAGACTTTAGCAATGAGGCAGTAAACATTGTCTACCAGACTCTACCTCCAGTAGGTCGATTACTTATTAGGGAATGCAAGTCACTATTCACTGCACCACTTGATACTGTCTATAATCTCTTGTCCTGTGAAATAAAACGATTCTTCTTTTTCTAAGACCGCATTCACAGATCATATACAACTATACCCTGTCTAACTACATATAGTGCATTCTTCACTTAATCTCTGCTGTATATTACTCTACTACAAGCCAGTGTTGACCGAACACATTTGCATTTGATGATCTATTTTGTTTCTCAGTTCTTCAATTGCTCTTCTTTATTGAGTCCTCACCGTTGACCCAACACATTCGTCTTTGATGATCTACAGTCGGTACTCCCCATAAAAATACCCCTTGTAAGTGCAGTTAGTTAACTGCAAATAACCTTAAGAGGCTTTGGCTAAAAGTCTCATGTATAACTGCACAGAATTGATGAACTCAATCTTGCATGTGTAAAAACTCGTGAATCTTGACCTTGTTCTAAAAATATTCAAAGGTCTCTATGCATCGAACTTAAGATGACATTGTATTGAACATGATAATAATTCGTGTACGCACCTCTTTAACTTCAACCGCTGGTTCTACATAGAACCAGATTCGAGTAACAAAGGGAGCCATTTCCAAGTGGACAAGACAGCTCTTCAATTAGAAGTTGTCCACCAGCTGTAGGAATTTGAAAGAGAATGACGCACAGTGTCATATACTTAAGATGGAAAAAACAATTTTTTGGTGGTTTCTTTGTGTGCAGGAATATATTCTTTAACTGCAATTTGAAGTTACAATGCAATTGTTATGAATGAATGCAACCATTCAATTATGGATAATACAACAAATTACTTATCGGCTTCTGCAAGACTGTCATAACTGCAACCTTTAGTTCACTCCCGACCCCTTGCACTTATTCAGGCCTGATAGTATTTGTTTTCTCAACTCTTATAGTGATGATTTCGATACATGCTCTTTGAAGGTGTGATGTTACCATTCGTGATGTGTCAAATATATATTCTGCTCAGGAGATCATTGATTTTTGAAAAGGCTGACGCACATGGTGATAGTCTTATCCGCAAGGTTGGTTATATCTGAAGGCATAGGATTTTTGTTTAACAGATATTGTAATTCTATCAGAATGCAAGGCATCGCGGAGCAAATGAACGGGGACATGCACCGAGGCGGAAAGCAACCTCGGCCATTAGAAGATGGGAATTGGATTTGTGAAGACTCCAGTTGTGCAAACGTCAATTATCCACGGCGGACAGAGGTGTGTGGCCCTTCATTATCTCGTTTATATCATTGGAAACAGCAGGCAGAGCTGTTGCTCACATTGTCTTCTTTTCTTCTCCTTTGTGTTAAACTTAATCCGCCTTCAATAACTCCATATTCCAGAAAAAAAATCGGATTAGACTCATCGTCTTTAGGAGTTTGAGTTTGTTTCCTTCACTTCATGATTAGGTATTTTTGTGCAGTGTAATAAATGTGGGAAAAGGCGAGGGGCAATTGGGGATGCAGTGGTGAAGGCCTACATAGAAAGCATAAAAATAGCTCGTGGAGAACTGGCGCCATCTCCTCAATTGGTGAGAATTTGGCCTCATGCTTCAAAGTACAAAGTAGCAAACTCTTTTCTGGTTTGTGAGTGTGTATATGTTTTCCAACATTTGTGCTTGCTCGGTCTTCTGAAGACTAATAACTACTAAGTTTCACTTTTACGTAGTTCTCCCAAATGATGTTGTAGATTCAGTCAGTATTTTTTTTATTTTTTTGAAGTAGAAAAATAGTTGCACTCTTCTGTGAGAGAATTTTGCTTCAGCACGTGGAAATTGCAAGGCCGTCTTGATTTGAATGCGGGTAAGGTCAAGGCTCATGGCAGATTGTTATGGAGGACAAAAGATACGACAGGTGGTCTGGTGATATGGTGTGGTATAATCCAACCTAAGAACTAATGTGAAGTAAGGATGGTCAAGCAACGCAAGGTTGACTTTTCTGTGTATCCTACCAGTTATAGATAATGAGAGTCTCTTTCAGTTGGTCTTTTGAAAGCATTTCTTTCCGTTCGTGAATGACCAGTCTGGGATAATTTGTTGTTGTAGTTTCGGTCCTAGTGTTTAGGTACGGTATGCCATGATCCCTCTTCCGTAGGTCCTAGTGAAACGTTTAAAGGTTTGTTTATCAAAGAATCGTGCACCACAAAGACTCTGAACAAATAGAACTTAAAAGTTTTCAGAACTCCTCTGTAAGTAACGAGTATTGAATGAAGGTGGGCTTAAAAGCTGAAAAAAATTGACTGAGATTCTCTGCACAGTCTGCGAATGGCAATGCTGACTGGTTGGGCTTGGGGTTGGGAGGGGTTCCTCTCCATCCTACACAAACCCCTTCCTGTCCATATATTTTTTTCCTTGCCTTTTGTACCAAGTATAGCAGGTTTCCGGGGGCCCCGAGCGATTGGGTATGGCCCGAGGTATGATGCCACATAACGGTTCTGATGTCTCACCACAGCAGCCGGGGATTTCGATATCTCCTGGGTCATCAAACCTTGTAGGCGAGCTTGAGCCTTGGATGGGTGGCGGGTATGAGCAGCCAGTTCCGTCGTTCGCCTCTCAGTATGTGACAGGAGATGGGGGCTTATCGGGCCGCAGGTCTACCCTGAGGTATGTTTGCAGCCTTCAAAGTAACCACTATCCTTTTAACACATCCTCTCAGAATATTGTATGCCCATCCGGTGAATATGGTTTGTTTACTCGGGCCTGTGGGCGAGTTGAGGTCTGTGAGTCTTGGCTATACACAGATTGCACCCTGTGATATCAGTCAGTGAGTTCCTTGATATCAGTCGGTAAAAGGTTGCTGCTTGGGGACCCTTCACTCTCGTGGTAATGCAGTTCACAGAGGCACAGGTAGAACTTATAGCGGTTGGTGATTGTTGACACTCACAGTTGGTTTTTTCCATTCTTCATTTCCTTTTATTCCCTTACAATAAAAGGTTTAGGCTGTGGGATGGAAGTTCTCAGAGGTTCTCAAGTAAGTCACCCGGTATCTAGTCATTAAAAAAAGAGCTCACTGAAACCTTGGAACTAAGTCGTAAAGGTGGTGGTTTTTCGAGTTTTTTGGTTTCTCAAGTACAGATGTCCTTGACCGTTTTTTTGGGGAGTGGTGATGGTGGTGGTGGTAAGTTCTCTGGAGTGTTCGGCATTGAGGTAGATTTTATGTAATATTTGATTAGCTCCAGAAAAAACTTTTTCAAAATCAACATGTTGCAACGAAAGCTCTTCGTACATCGCAGAGCACGTCAAGCGGATCGTAACAAATGTTAATTCAAATGGGGGCCAAATAAGATAGATATTTCAGACGGAGAATAAGTCATCGGTCTTCTGAAGTTAATGGACCAGGCATTAACGAGCCTTGTTATTCTGGCAATATGTGATCTCTCGGCACATGCAGTGCGGCTACGGAAGGAAAGCGCCTGGCAGAGCAGCTAGTGGCTTCCTTTGCCGCTTCGTCTGATCCAGTAGGGGATGCCGGTGAATGTCTGGCTTCTGCTGCACTTTGGCTACAGACAATGAAGTCCCGCATGCAGACGGGAGATTCGGGCGCTCTGTCTACATCGTCTTTAGCATTCCCTGTAATGGGCGATGCAAACTCACTGGCTTTAGGTGGCTCTCTCGTTGGAATGAATGGGGGTGTGGCTATGTTATCTCAATCACCACTGAGTGCGTCAAGCATTGGGGGTTCAAGTGCTGGCCTGGGAAGCTTGGTTATCAATTCTGGAGCCTGCGGAATGGGCTCTTCGTTGATTGGCAACTACTTACCACGTGTCAATCCACCAAGTACCAACATGCCTCCAGGTCCAAGAGCAATGTTACCCCGTGCTTTACGTTATGAAGACTACAAAGACCGTCCCAGTGATTATCTAAGGGTATGTAATATGTTTCGACCAGCATGCTAAAAGCGTAGGCAACGAATATGAGATGACTCCTAGAAGAATATGCTTGTGAGTGAATTCGCGGACAAGTAGTGACTATGAGGAGGATTGTCATTGTGATTTTCAGAAGTGTTGGTTTTAACGACGTAACTCTTTGGAGCGTTGAGAAGTTGGTGAGTGCACGGGGTTGTGATAATAGTCCATTTCTTAAGAATGTTTGGCGATCAGTTCTACCAGCTTCAAAATTGGATTTCCTTGCCTAGCCTATCAAGATCATGTATCCTATTGAGATCACATGGGGTCCGTGATCATGGTTTTGCTGAATTCTGCAGGAGTTTGGTGATCCAGCAGCTGTATCTGCCACGGCAATGGGAGGTGGACATAGACCGGAGCCTGGAGTGTATGGAAACTGGGAGTGTGAGGAATGTAAAAACGTAAACTTTCCTAGAAGGTAATAATGTCTGGACGAATGATCATTGTTCCGTAGGATATCTTTGGTTCATTTACCTGTTTTGGATGTGTTTGTGGATAACAAATAGTCTATCACCGACATAATGCCCTCTATATTTCAGAGGGTTCAGAATTGTTCTTTTGTGAGTTTACATTTTTTTGACATTGCTGCTGGTTTGAGACTCTCATCTTTGTTGGACACAGGACGAACTGCTTCCAATGTCACAAACGACGGGGTCCAAAGGGAGAGGAGATTGTGCGGAAATATGTACGGGGCTTGATCGAGGAAGCAAACAGAGTTTGAAGGAGAGGAATTTTTCTCTTTTAGGTAGTTTTGTATTCAGCAAGAAGTGTCCGACTTGAATTTGTGTTCATGGAAGAAAAGAGGAAGGCATATACCCGGTGTGTGGTTGAATCTGGGTTCGAAACCGTAAGCATGTGTTTGACCACTGTACCACCCAGTACGTGGTACTCAACTTGTCAAGTTTGACCAAAGCTGGTGCGCATGTCCTTTAATCATCTTTGGGAAGGAATGGTTACCAGAATAGTTTTGAACACAGGTGTCAGAATGGCAGCAAGTAAGCTGCGTATGTGGTGGAGGTATGTGCTGATTGAATCTGGAAGCCATCTCTTCTTTTTTGGGAGAAGGATCCTTTTTTGAGCCCAACACCAATTTAGGTAGGGTCAAAGCTTAAGTAGAGTCAGTAGAAAGTTTTTGTACAGCGACATTCACAAGGTGCACAAAGGTCCTTATTTAAAAAGCAGAGCGAGATGTTCAGGGCAAAGGGTGTTTTGCCCTGGACTTAGCAGCTTAGAAGGAACATATTTTCCGTCTGTGTAAGCACAGCTAGATAGACTCGATAATGTTCAGGGATTATCACTGTCCAAAATGATGTTTCTTTTTTCTAGAAGAAACATCAAATATTGTCATTCATTTTGGACAAAGTATTGAGCGTCCCATTTCGAAAGTCACACTCTCGACAAAGTGTTCCATATCCTCCGTTCAGAACGTGGGTTTCTCTCAGAGTGAATATGATTGTTGTTGGTGGTGTTTAAAGGAGGTTCAGCCGTCTCACAAATACGACAGCATTCATGTCAGCCCATGTCAGCCCAGCATGTGCTTCATGCGAATTGAGTCAGTAAGACTCTAGTGATTCTTACTCTGCAGTCTTATAGCAGCTGTTCTTGAAAGTCACTTGTGGATAAATTGTACTGTGGGTATCATGTGTAGAGTGTTCTTTCCAGAGGTTGAACATTGAGTGTCAGTGCTTTGAATCATATTACCTTTACTCTGTAGTCATTGTCATCATGCTACTTTTGTTTTTACAGAAGGTTATTGTCTAGAATTCTAGGTATATGTGGATAGGAGTTAAGTGAGGAATGTCAGTTCATGGAGTACTTTCTGTTATTTCATGGCGCCTAAGATATTTTCAAAGTATCGATTAAAATGGGCAGAACGTGATACCTATCGAGGAGCCCACATGTAAATGTTTCCCCAAGACTGTGAAGGTTGTAGTTAATTTCCTATTCCCTGAATTCAAAGGGTAGGAGGTTCTTTCGTTACTGCACGAAGATATCGGTGCGTCAAGATGCATCAGAAAGAGAAGGACTGTGCCATGCCAAGGCACTGAGTTCCAAAGAGTGGAGGAGACACATAAACTTTGTGAAGAGGACAGCGGCAATAGGTGGGGCTCACGCCGAAGGCATGTCCTAATGCTTGGACGGCTGAGACTTGACGTGAGGCCGCCTAGTAGTGTGTGACTCTGAGACCTTGAAACTCATGATGCAGAATAGAAAAGTACAACTGTCGAGAGGAGGTCATTAGTTCATGAAAACCCAGAACCTTTGAGTAATCTGCCAAAACTGGAAATGGGAAGTCTTCGAACGAACTCAAGAAGGTCACAGAACAAATGATCACTAGAAAGGTCAAAAGTGAATCCTTAAAAGTCCAGGAGTTCATGACAGCTACAGAACATGCCATGCTCCCTTTTCAGGGCAGAACAAAGCTCGTTAAAGACATCGTTCCAGGATCCATGATGATGGCTGTTGAACAGATTTCAGACGACTAAGGACAACTTTCCCTGCAAGAGTTAAACCCCCGGTATTCCGATGGCTGGGGACAGTAATGGTTTTCATTGAACGAAAGGGATCTAAACAAAGTTTTTAATTTCCTTCTAATATTATGTACAGGAAATTTTGACATGTCACTTCCAGAATTTTTCTCATAACGCTTTGGTGCACAAAAAGCCTTTTTTGCATGTGATTCTAGGAATGCTACTGCAAGGAGATTCTGTCACGTGTCATCAGAGCGACATAGATTGATCGATCACTCAATCAATCAGCCTGTAACCCGCACATCGAATAACAAAAATTAAAGAATCCTCTTAAACTTGCTTATTATTCCATACTCTCTCCTCTAAACTGTAGGGTGGCAACAACAAGGTTTCGAGCCTAAAGTGTGCATATTGATTCTCCAAGGCCTTTCGAGCTGGAATTTGCGTACTCAGCATTAGTGCTGTGTTCCATGCGCATCCACTTTTTTAAGCCCTTCTCTGAACCTTCCAAACTTACTTTTAAACCATAGCATGAGTAAGAACAATTCCAGCGCAAGCTCAACTCTCAACCTTTTCTTTTTTGTTTGTTTTTCTCTCAGTACCCACCCGAACCTGCTAATGCTACCATATTCACAGAATGTATTCTTCCGTGACAAATGAGTCTCACTTTTCAAGATTCCCAGCTCAGCATAAGATATTATCTCTTCCTCATTTCTGCATGGACTTGTAGAGGTTTGGTTCTTCAGGAAGCCAAACCGCAGTAGTTTTATGGTCTCTCCCACCTCATAATTTGCATGTCTTGCATTTCAATATAAAGTCTTTTCAGATGAAATGATGTTCATTGTGAAGTTGACATTCACGGTTTCAGCATCAACGCCAAAGGAATTGTACCTCGAATTATAATTTCTAAGCGTGCATTCTTACAGCAAAGCAACATGTGTTGAAAACCCATGTACTCCACAGCATTAGTAATAGAAGACAATGATGTTTTCCGCCTTAAGTACTTTCTTACGACTCCGTCTCAAGTAAAAGCAAGACAAAGCAAGCTTACTTTAATTGGAAAATAGAATGTCTCTGATAATTCCCAAGTTTTGTCACCCAAACTTCGACTTTCAACTCAAAAACTCAAAAAATTCAACTGTTGTGCACCTCGAAATGCCAGAAATAGCTCAGCATGCCGCTGGATCAGATGCTCGTCCTGAAACACCAACAGAAGTATCAAAGAATGACCGGGTCTTGAAGCTGAGGTTATCACCTCTGCATGCGTTACTTTCTCTTTTCTAGGATGATTGAAAGTGGAGAAAACGCGGTTCGTCTGAGCTGGCATTCCCAGTTTCTTCTTTTCGCATTCATAGCAGAGCTGGACAGAGTTGAATTTGTCCCTGGATGAGGACTCTGCTAGCGAATCCTCATTACCATCTAGTGATCGGACTGTGTAGATGAGATAGACCTGGCTCCAAAGAGCTCACCCCTTGAATGTAATGCCAACCGGGTAAGGATGAGATATTTGCTTTCGTGCCAGAATGACTCTTTTGCTGCCTCCTCAGTTAAACTCGATGTTTCCTAAGTGAGATCATTTCAAGCCTTTTCTGCCGTACTCATGAGTATGATATATGGCCCATAGGTCAATGTAGGCAGGTTGTGATGTCAATAGACAGTTGCAAATCCTTCAACACATTCCGAACGCAATGCCATTGAATCATTATTCCCAGGTGTTAAATTCTGTACCTGAACAAACAAAGCCATCCGTTTTCAGGTTGTATCTCGCTGTTAGGTTTGGGGTTGTTTTTCTATTGAATTTGTTTCCCCTGTTTCTAAATGTTAATCATAGACCGAACAATTGTTCTTAGAAGTCAGTACTTTATAATCTTTAAAATGTTTCTACATCTTTTTCTCTTGCTTACCTGGGAATCATAGCAACTAAACCTCATAATAATGATGATGTAAAATGGCGTTTGGAACTTTTTGAATGTTTTTGTAGTTTTCACTTGACATGAGAGGTGTAAAATAATGCAGCCCACATGTGACTTGGTGGCCATGACGTAAGTCATAGACTTTTTCTAAAATGATATGATTCACTCCTACATATGCTTTTCAATTTTATGTCAAATGTGTGACATTTGAAACAATGCCTCTTTTCAAACGTAAGATAAGATGTAAGGATTCGACTCCGAGAGTGAAACTTTGTTTAGTTTCTTCGACTATTCAAACACAAGTTCAATCAATTTCAGGAGAATTTCAATTGATCACAATTCTTGTCATCACTCAAATTGTCAAGCTCGAAAGAAAGTTTAGAAAGAAAACATATTCAACTACGTACTTATCGGGTTTCCTGCATCAGAAGAAATTGCCATTAAACGCCAGAATAGAAAGAGACAACTTGAGAAGAAGTAGTGCTCGGTAATTCCACTCAAATTTTCCAACCATGAAAGAAAGTGGTCCAAGTAAAGATATCCAGTTTGAATCGGACCAGCTTTATCATTGACTTGCCTCGAGTAAAGACAATAATATGTTGTTTTTCTAATGTGTGACACCACAAGCTCCCACCACTAGACGAGACTAAACCGCGTGAAGTTTTGTGTCTGTTGACACTTATCTTTGTTCCAGTCAACTTTTGATTTGGCCTTCTTATTTTACTCCCACAGTGCAGGTTTCCTGATTCCTGAGTCAACACGTCATGGAATCATCGTTTTGTGGTGGTGTGTCTGCTAAGTTCAAACAAACTTGCAGTCCTGAATCCTGGTGTCCTTGCCCTGTTTCTTGGTTCATTGTGCTCTTCCATCTTGATGCTTTCTTGTGCATTGTCCCCCTCTTCATCTAAATCCAAAGTTCATGATCAAACAAAATGCACGTGTGAGATTTAGAGTTTCCAAGTACCACTACAGTACTATACACTCACGATCTTCAGCGAATGTTCTTGTCTTTTGTTCTCATCTCATTGGATTCATGCATCATATGGAACACATAGCCGACCGTAAAGAACAGTCGAACCATCATGATGTAAGCTTCCTTACTTAGAGATTCTTCCGCACTGTGCAACCCTCAGTTCCTCTCCAAGCCAACAAAAAACGTGAACCAAACCGCCGAATATGAGATTATCCTTTCGGCCACTTCCCAGCATGTACTCTCACTCCCAATCTCCCGATGTCAAGGTCAGCTGTGTACACACACTGTACAGTATTGTCCACTTCCTTGAAACGCTAGAACGCTAGGCAGTAACAAAAAGCGTCATCATTCGAGAATCCAACTACTGGAGACTCAAGAATTTTTGTATTCGGTTCTATGGTCTCACCCAAGGCAAAGTTATGTGCGCGCTAAGTCAAAACCTTGTTCACATCGTTCTCCACACTCCAATATTAGATTCGATTCAAGTCAAGACGACAAACATAGTCTTTATATTAGGCAGCTATTCTACCTGAATTCTACACCGCGTTATGAAAACCTCTTTGCTTGTAGTAGATGTTTAAAATATGTTAGTACAACGAATAAGCATGTTAGTGAAATTTCTACTTTGAGGATACTGAAGGCCTAGATCTCGAGATCTAGGCCTTCAGTATAATGTTTAGCCATATTTATTTCATTCAACCCAACACGTAATGAGAGCAATAAATCAGAACCATCAAACATCAGGGGAAGTCTACTGAATCAAGGAAAGAACAGAAATAAACCAAGAAAGATAGGACTGACCCTACCATGAGATGCCCCAAAAAAAGTGAAATCCAAGACATGCACAGGAAAGGTCCACTGAACCCTAAAACTTCACCAAGAGGAGTGCAGCATGGGCAGCATGGTCCAACCCGGGCTACAGAATGAATGCCAAGTACCTGATGATGATGCTGCTGTAAAAATCAGCCATGGCAACTCTACTAGTGGCAATGTAAAAGAGCAACAAAACACAATCTCTCTCGAAGCCCGATCCAAAGGTGGAAGAGCAGCAGAGCAAAGCTGTCGCCGCCCGCCATACCCTACCCTGCCCTGCCCTGCCCTGAACTGAACCTCGTTCGGAAGGAATACTCTGGAATGATGGACTAGGGTCGGAGGAACATGGTACGTCCCCACTTGCAAATCGACCTTGCGACTTCAGCAGCCCATCGGCTAAAGGCAATGAAGGAGCGGCGGATCGAATCCGAGCGATCTGGTGCCTTGAAGGCGACTAGTCATGACTCATAAGGGGGATCCCAAGGGGACTAGTCACTGGTGGACTGTGCAGAGAAAAGCCGGCGAGGTGTTGCAATTGGCCGCGGAGATCTACTTGTTCCATGACGTTTGCGAGACAAAGATGCTATCTAATCCGGATGAATCTAGTGCCGATACCCGTAAGCTTAGAGTGAATCAGGTATGCACGACATTGGCAACATAAATGTTAGACTTTGCAAATAGCAAAGTACTGCCTCCAGATTTAGGTGCTTCAGACATGAAGCACCTAGATCCTCTTCCGAATTACTGTCGTCTTGTGATTCCTGGACAGCGGTGCAAGTCTGGAGGCCAAATGATCGTGACTACTAACTACAATAGTGCGTGTGGATGGACCCGTATGATTCCACGATTGTATCTTCGCCATCGCATGTGTAAATATTTCCATATATACGGCGCCGGTCACCTATTAAATACACCATGTCAGAGATGTAACTAAGTTAAGAAGCAGTTGCAGAAAGGACGAATCTGCGCACAGAAAGCGAGTCCGAACACCCAACAGCGTCAACACATGAATTTTATCTACGAGAATCAACACTTTCTAACTAAGCTTTGCCCCTTTCTGCCGTGTTTAGCTTCTTCTTACCCATGCGAATGTCAAATAGCGTTGTATGGGTTGTCATGATTCCTTACTATCATGATAAAACCCAGACACAGTAAAATACCAAAAATGATGGGAAGACCCCGTCAAGTAGTACAAGGATGAAACCAAATCAAATGGTTAATATGGGGGCTAGGTCCCAATAGCATCACATTGAGAAGTATGCACTACTGCACCTAAGATAACCAAACAATATAGCATCCAAAGAATCATGATCTAAAGTGATAATTTTTTATTGGATTGCACCATCTAATGTTATATGTAAGTCAATGGAAATTTTTTGTCTAAAATAATTTATACAATAACCTAAAGCCAGAGATACCCATATCGCCAATATGGTAAGCTCTCGCGCACTTCTCACGAACATATCAAAATCGGTGTCCATAGCTCCATATAACTCCAAAGCTAGAATAACAAAGATGTGAACTCTCTGCATACCCTTATACTTGGATACCTTGGCTATTGCCGCTTCATTCACCATGATGATCACCCCCTATGAAACCGTGTAAAGAGTACAATAGGTAACCACCACGTTTACTAGAATAATCTTGTCTTGATAATAATATGATCTTCGAATGCCCCTCTTATTGTGAACAGGACGATTTATCGGTACCTCTTGATTAAGACAATCATGATACATTTCCGGGCTAGTATATTTTTTGGCAAAGACATCATTGGCCAGACAGGAGCAAGGGAAAAACTCCCACCCAAAATTGGAACCATCAATAATCTCAAGCCCATTGATTTATCACGACTGCCAAAGTGAATCAAACGTGAAGTCTCTTAATCAAAGTGCCCGATCCTAGAAAATGAAACAAAATAGAGTACTCAAAGGAATCAGTATTCGTTACTTTTTGCTGCACTTCAAGCTCAAGTTAGGTAATGAAAATACAGCTATATCCCATCCTTAATGAATTAATGAAAAGTTCTTGGAAAGGGCACCTTTGGAGATGAATCAGTCGTGCCTACAAGAGTATCTACGTAGCCAACCCTCCTCAAGATGACAATATTATGCGGAATAAAACTGTCCTGGATCATCGTCTCCGCCCAAAAGACTGACGACAAAATATCGGCATTTAGAATCAGAGAACGGTTTAGACAATCCAAAGAGACATGCCGTTTCTATTTCTGTTTGGCAGCGGGGAGGACGTTGGCCCAATAGAGTGGTGCATCAGCATCATGAACCACTTCTGCATAACAAAATACTGTGTGAGGTTTGAGTCGACAATTACTGTTGATCATCATTGCCCATCCCTCCTTCCATGATCCGCCAGTCCGGTATCTTGTGAGAAAACTGTGGCATCCTAAGAACCCCAGCGTGATTTCTTGAGTACCACATGGTGCAGGAGATGCCAAGAAAGGGACCGTCGGTGGTGACGATAGCCTACAAAATGAGTGTGTGCAAATTTCGGCCATTAAAATCTAATGCCACCTATTTACTTGCCACAAGATACTAGGACACAAAAAGGAAGGCATGAATCTAATCGGAACTCATTCTTGCTCACAACGCATCTAGGGACCGACACCCTAACCGATCCATGAACACGTTTTGGAATTATTTCTTTCAGTGTTGTCCCACCCTAACGAAAGACTTGGTGCTGATTCACGATGCCATAGTTAGTCCAATCAAGATGACACTTCACATCAGATCAGCTCGCTCCCACCCTTGCACAGTACAGGACAGTACTATCAAACTGCACCAAGGTTCCTTTACTCCACAAATTGCAAATTGAGCACACAAACAGACAGACTCCACGACGTTCAGTAAGAATCTCCTCGACACATAGATTCAGAATGATCCGTCTTGCTGGGCGATCTGGTAAAATAAATAAAAATATTCTATAGACATAAAGTTCTGATATTCGTTACAAAAAGATATTTCGAACCGGAAAAATTGTCTACTGAACATTCCAAAATCTTAGTTATCTAAAAGGTTTCCGTTCAAAGAACAGCCATTTCTTAGTGTTCAACAGTAATATGCAGTTTGCACACCACAGAAGCACAAGTATATTTCGAAGCACCACGTCCCGCTCCCATGTTCTGCAGTTTCTCCGATCCATTTTCAGTGAGGATAATCTTCTCCTGTCTTCAAAAGACAAGGGACTGACATAACCTCGCAAAATCTTACTATCTTGTCATTAAAGCATTACCTTATTGTAGTGACTTTCACAAACTCATAGTTTTATCTTAGCCGTCATTACCTATCTCATGCAATCCCTAACTTCAATCCGATTACTTACAACTGTTAATGGATGGCGAGGTTGCACTCTAACGTGATCTCTATGGATTGAAATGACATTAAGAAGTATATCTCTATGGATATTATATAAATTTATTGTGGATATGCACTATGGATCCTATGGGAGAGAGTAGAGTAGGTTAGGAGGTGAAGATTAGTTCTTAGTATATTGTAGGGTTATACTTTGCTAAACATGAAGAGTGAACAGAAATTTTTATTTTTAATTTTGGTTTATTGGTACCTAAATTGAACACTATGGAAGACTATATAGAGAAATATGACTGACTTTGTTATTTTTAGGGTTTTGAGTGATTTTTTTAAATCTAAGATAGGGGTTCGATCTTTTTTATTTCAATTTCTTCCTCCTCCTGCCTTGGTTCTATTGGGACATAGATGGAAAATTATGGAGATCGAAATAGAAAGAAATGAGTGTTTTTAGATTTTGAGATTTTTGATAGTTAGCATTTCCAATGTGAGGTCGGGTGTCATGAGTTGTGAGTTTACAAATGGAAGTAGATATATGATGGAGTGCCATGTGTCCTCATACTTTTTGCTTACTACTCGATCGGTTGATATGTGATCTCATGGACAAGTTAGCATGATTTTTGAATCTCTAACTTCCACTATGCTATCTACGTTATACTAGGAATTATAGAGAGGTGACAATTAGATTTTGGACATTATGTGCATGGGATTGGGCTAAATTGCAAGAGGAGTCTATACGAGCCACACAGATTAGAAACAATAGAAAGACCGTCCAAAAGGAATGATGCTCGATAAAGGTCTATCAATCTCTTTAAGCTCTCTCAAGATCGATGCACATGAGACACTATTAAAAGCGTGCTCAATGTCCATATGCAACACAATCCAATCTTGATGGATATCTAGAAGTGCAATAATGTCCAACCATACCGCCTCACAATCTCATGGTGTGATGACCTCAAATTGAGGTGGACAAAGATGATGCTCGAAATGTGAAGATGTTGCAAAATCACGGTAGAACTAACAAGACACAATAAAATCTCCACGATAGTAATCGGTCTAATGTCCCCAATATCCTTATCCATTGCGAGAAGCTGACTAGTATTTGATTAATTGACAACATAATCTCCCATCTCGCAACTGATGCAGCCATCTTGATCAACTCCGTGTCATCATCTGCGTGAAAGTAATCTCGAAGATGTTCATATATCATCCTTGACAAACCTTTTGAGGATAGGTGTGGGGGTGTGCATAGAGAATAAGCAAAAAGCAATCTATCAAGACATAATGGCTCCTCTGGTTAATATTAGAAGACCTATAATGATATTTCCTTGCCCATGGATGGATGTAAAAGGCGTAAAAAGGAAATAATCTCCTCATTAGTACTAGCCATAGACAAAGTATCAAGGGTCTGTGCGACCTTGCTATACTCCCCGGCTTGCCCCAAGTTCCTATATCATCACAATCAAGCCGAATAAGAAGTATCACGTGGCTAAGTCAAACTTGCCAAGATCCATATTGAGTTGCAAAGATTACGAGGATAGATTCCACATCATGGCTTTTTAGAGGAAGGAGTCAACATTCTACAGTCTGTCGTTAGTACTCAACATGGAGATCCTTTGGGAGGATCCCTATTTGCCATGGCTCATTATATAGCTATTATGTCTACTACCTTGGTCATGTCAGGTTGTATGTTTCCTCCTTATCGGATGATACACACATTGTGGATCATGTAGACCACATTAGACATGCATTTCTTTACTTGCCTAATGAGTTTTAGCTTGTAGGCTTGAAAGTCAAGCTATCAAAGTGTACGTCTTGGTCTATTTTGGGCATTCTTCCTCATCTCTAGCTTCTAGAGGGATGTATGACATCGAAAGATGGCTTACGCATTCTATGAGTGTGAGTAGGGTTCAAGGATTTTGTCACATGTTACCTAGACGTTGAAATTACCAAGGATATATTACATGTAGATTATCTTCCTCTACTATGAGATCTATATATGGTATTAAGTATATTTTCCTCTAGTATTATTCGTCGATCCACCTACCTTCTTCGCACAATTTCTCCTTCACCTGCATTCATATCACACTTGACTGCCTTTAATATGAGGATGAGGAAACATATTTGATGACATCATCGGACTAGGGACCTTTGTGTTTGTGACATGAGATTTGGTATGAAGCAGACATTTTTGCCTATTTTGTGTGGAGGGTAGGCTTATTATCAATGGAGGAGACGACACCTATAGCATTTTTGGCTAATTGAGCACTCTTGACAACTTTGTTATTTTCTAGATTTGTGATTGCAGATAGGTCCATCCTTGAGATGTATGCAAGCGACATTGATATGCGATCATTTCCTTTATATGTATTAATACAACATACTTAAGATGTTTTACACCCGGAGGTACAACATGAGTTATCATCTTTTTTCTCTTTGCCCTCCGATTGGACTCAAGATCTAGAGTTTATCTTGATTGACCGATAGTTTAAGAAGTCTGTTAATGGAACCTGCCATTTCCTCGTACTTCTAGGGTTCATCTATGTTGTGCACATATATATCGCATCACAACATACATCGCTGTCACATCAAACATCACAATACATAGATCGTCATACACTAACACAAGTGTACCATAATGCAGGGTAGAGTTCAAAAACTGAACTCCAAGAAGCCCTTATTGGAACTCTACCCCTTGAGCCCTATGACCCCTAACGGCATTGTCGGCCCTTACGGAAGTTCTAGTACGAACGGTGCTAAGTGCACAACCGGCTCTAACTGTTGTATCTACTTTTGCATATATGTACCGACCTAACAAGAGATACCATTACATAAGTCAATACATCTATGTTCTTGCTCAAGCAAGGGTGCATGCTCGTGGATCTTGACTCATCCATGCATTTGGATTTTCTAACTAACACTAGCTACTTTTTCTATATCGATGACGTTCTGGTTTGGCTTGGTTCATCTTTCTATATCTTCATTACTCACATGTGAATGTGGTATTACATTAAATGTATTAGTTGTCTATATGTCTACGCATAATGTCATTAGGGATCTGGTGTTTGTTATGACGAGAGAGGGTGGATATCTCACATGGAGGGAGTGTTAAATATACCTTGTAATTGACTAGGGTTATGACAAACTTATACTTGGTTCGGGAGGACCAAGTTACTATTGTATACGTGATGGTTACCAATCCTATACGTGATATAGTTTCAAAGGGGGTGATAATCCATCCTCCTAGATGGGCAACAAGTAGAGTGGTAGAAGCCAAGATCTTTAAGTATAGAGGTATGCAAAGAGGTCAACTTTTTGTTCCTCTAGCTTAGGAGTTATATGGAGCTATGGACACCGACTTTGACATGTTTGTGGAAGAATGCCCTATAGGTAACTTTACTAGTCGACATGGGGTATCACTCTCTTTAGCTTATTGTATAGTTTATTTTAGAAAATATATTTCTATTGCTCTACATAGAACACTAGCTAGTGCAATCAATAGGAGAGCAATCATGTTAGGTGATGGTTCTTCATATGCTCCTATCTTTTGTAGACCTTTAAATCTAGATAGTTCAGATATTTTAGGTGGAGTAGTACATATTTTCTATTGTGATGTTATTGGGGCCCAGCCGCATGTTACTCTTTTGGTTTCATCCATATAAGATTTGATGGGGTCTTCCCATCCTTTTTCTCATTTTACTTGGTCTACATACTAAGATATCATAATTATCTAGATCAAACGGTCTACATACAACTAGAACATCTAGAGGAGCATCAATGAAATTGGATCCATAAAGAGCGTAAGCTCACTGACAAATCATATTTAATAAGATATTCACAGTATATGAGGCATTGAAGACCTCATCCATGACTCCTATAGAACATATTGGTGGAAACTTGCAGGCAAGGCACAAGGTGAGACAATTTTCAAATAAGTGGTTGCGCAAGGGAGGGGAACATGGCACACCCCTCCCGATCTGTCTAGAGCAACAATCGGGGAAACAAGCACAGAAGGGGGGCACCCATACCCACGCAGCCAATAAAACACAAGCTACACAACATATTGAAGAGATGAGGTGGAATCCAATATTGATGTAATTGGGTATGGAGCAAGAGTGTATGATCATCAACATCATATGAGATAGCATCCACAATATTGAGGGCAACAAGGACTCTAGTTCATTTATCTATTTTTTCAACCAAAGATTTATTCATGTTTAAATTGGCATCCACACTTTGCAAAAGCAAAGAAGTTATGCTTTGCAAAAGCAACCAATATAACTTGATCTTGGGATCAAAACCGCTACTAGTGGAACTTGGCAAGTTATTGTCTCTCGACTAACAAGACTAACATACAAGCGTACTAGGGTGTCACCAAGTGTGGTAATATTGGAAACCATGAGCGGATGATGATTTGTTCCAATTGATTAATGAAAGGTATTCAAACTAAGGTGTAGTAGTTTGCATCTAGATATATGATATGTGATCGTGTTCTGACATCATTCAATACTCCTACACCACAATTACATCCCTTATCAATAATGGGACTTGATTATCATTGGAGCTTGGATTTTGTTAAATCTTTATCATTGACTATACGACATCATTGATATGTGTTGGTCATGGTGGAGTTTTTTTCCAAGTGGATTGAGTTCATGGCATTGCCTCACAAGTCAAATAAAGGATCAAACTTATGCGTTCTTAGCTTTCGTGCTTAACCGATTTGGTGCATCAGTTAAGATGTTGAATGACCATGATAGTGAGTTTTATAATAAATTGCAAGCTTTGACTAATCAAGCATTAATCAATCATAGTACCACCTCAGGAGATCATCTTAACGGTAATGGTTTGGAAGAAAGAGTTGTTCATACGGTGAAGAGAAGACTAAGAAAGTTTGGTTTGTAAAAGATCATATCAAAGATTGGGACATCCATCTACTATGGTTGGCCATGGATTATTGATTTGGCAAACAAGCATCTCTAGTATACTTCTCATCATATTTTCTATTATATGATAGAGATCTAGACTTAGTTACAGCTATTTGTCGAGAGTATGTTGAATTCTTGGATTTGAATAACTTTCAAAGGGCAAGATTCTTTTGTCGAATAATGCTCATGGCACTTGAGAACATGGTTATTGCTCAACACATAGATACTTTGATCTATTTTACCATCCGAGAGATGGATATTGATCTCCAATTCATAGATTTCATGTTGTTGATTATGTTTATTTGCATCCAATATGGTCAGTGCACTTTGTTTCTCCTATCAAATTGGATGTTACTGCATGTCATACGATTCTACAAGTACATGAGATTTTATCTTTTAGAGTTTTGGTATTAGAGTATCGTGATGGTGTGATTTGGAATTTTCATGTACATAATTATGTGTCATATCACCCTTCAAACATTGATGGTACTAATGATTACGTTGATTTGCAATAGTTTATTTCCATCCAATATGGTCAGTGCACTTTGTTTCTCCGACCACATTGGATGTTACCGCATGTCGCACGATTCTTCAAATACGTGAGATTTTTTCTTTTAAAGTTTTGGTACTAGAGGATCATGAAGGTGTGATTTGGAAGTATCATGTATATAATTATGTGTCATGTCACCCTCCACACATTGATGGTTCTACAAATCCAAGCCTTGCAATTGTACATACATGCTTGAGATGTATGTTGTGTGGATCAGTAGGTCGAGTAACCATTATATTGATATACGATTTTTGTTTGAGAGGATGGCATATGTCATGTTTGATAACTTTTTTCAATGTGATGACGAATGGACAGTAAAGATGTCCTTAGCAAGCAAGTTGGTTTGCACTAGACCTGCTGTTAGGGCTTACAATGCCGTTAGAAGACTTAGGGCTCAAGGGATAGAGTTCAAATTAGAACTCCTTGTTGTAGAATTTTTGAACTTGAGCATTTGACAGTGTGATTATGATGGATATTAGCTAGTGTAGGAACTTGGAGTCTTTGAAACTAAAAGAAAATTTGACTCAGTTGTAATCTCTCTTTTATATTATGGTTATGAACGGAGTCTATTTGTGAACATTTTGAGAGTAGAAAGGATTATTTTGATACACTTGTAATGGTGTTTGACTATCTATATATCGTGATATTTGATTTGATATCAATGTATATTATGATATGTATATGTATAATATGTTTGTATGTCACAAGACAACATTTAATGATTATGATTATTTTGTGATATTGTGTTATCCGGAATATAAACTATGTGACATGTTAAGAGTTTTTTTTCATAATGAAACTCTAAGTTTTGAAAGTTTTCTAATATATTGTAAGGTAAGTATGAGTACATTGTTTAAATTTACTTCATAGTATGTAAATATTTAAAAACTCTAAGAAATATTATCTTGATCTTATTTTATATAAGGTATGATCATGTTGCAAAGAAGTAAGTAGAGATTTGGATTCATACAATTCCAATTATAAAAGAAGTTTAAATCATAATTAATGTTTCATTTGTTTGAATAAATGAGCTTTTGGTGAGTAAATGGTGTAAGTTTTCAAGTGTCCATAATCAATACAAATGAATGTTTGGATTGAAGTATACTTATTTTTAATTGATAGTTTTGAAAGTTAAATAGTTATATGTAATAGCATAATTATTTTTCAAGAATAAAGCTTGTTTTCAATCTATTGCGGTTAACAAGAGACTAATTTGTTAATTTGGTGGGAATGATGCACATAAATTAGCCAAGAATTTTTTTTCATCATCAAATGCTCAAATGTTATTGAGGTGAACAAAAAACATGTGACTCTTTGGGATTTGATGTCAAATCCCAAAGTGTGGCATAATTTTTGTTTAGAGTAATTTTACACTAACATCATTTCATGGACAATGGACACACAACCATGGACAATTTTTATAATTTAGATAAGAATGAGAGTTTGATTCTACTTTCGAAAGGATGGGTTTCACAGTTGTTCATGGTTGTGTAAACACTCCGCAAGAAGCTTTGGGTTGAAACCTTTGGTTTGGGATCAAAACTATTTGACATCGAATGCATGTTTCAATTTAGTGTTGGGGCTGAAGCTTCAAATATCAAGATTCAAGACTTTATGACCAGTACATACATGTAATTGTCTTTAGAATCTCTCACTTACTTGACCTGAAATTTGACCCAAACTTCAATCAATTTAATTTTTTTTACAAATTTTCAAAGTTAATGAGAGTATAATCTGCCTTTAATCAATCCAAATAATGAAGTTTGTACCTTACTATAATTATAATATCTATCTAATCTTAATAAAAATATCACATGATTATTCTATTTTTATAATATTAATATATTCCAACTAAGATTTAGATGTTGTGTAAATCAATAACAAACTATGAGGATGTAGCAAGGTTTGATGAGATGAACTAGTATTACATTCTCAAGATGGAAAAGGATGACGCAATAAAATAATAAAAGATGGGAAGACCCCATCAAATCGTACAAGGATGGAACCAAATAATAACATGGGGCTATGCCCCAATAGCATCACACTGGAAATTATGTCCTATAGCAAAGATATCCGAACTATCTAGGTCAAACGGTCTACAAACAACAGTAGTAACCAAAGAAGCATCACCTAACGTGATTGCTCTCCTATAGATTGCATCAGCTACTGCTATCTGTAAAGAAATGGAAACATGTTGCCTAAAATAGGCTATTCAATACACTAACAAAAGTGATACCCCCTGTCACATAGTATGGTAAGTTCTCGTGCACTTTCTCATGAACATATCGAAGTCGGTGTCCATAGCCAAGTACAGGTTTGATCTAATCCTAATCGACTGTAAGACATATCAACGCTCCCTCCATGTGAGGTATCCATCCTCTCGTACCATAGCAAACACCATATCCCTAATCGTATCATGGATAACTATCCTCTGTCCTCCGAATGAACAATGAGTCATATGAACACCTACTGCTTCTAAAGTGATACCACACTCATATGTAAGTAATGAAGATGTAGATTGATGGACCAAGTCAAGACAGAACCTCATCGTTTTAGAGAAAGTAGGTGATGTGAGTCGGAAAGTCCTGATGCATGATTGAGCCAAGATCCACGAGCTTGCACCCTTGCTAGAGCAAGAATGTAGACGAGCCCTAGTAGTACAAGATATGGTCGGATCCACTAAAAGTGAATGTAGAGCCTAATGAAACTGTCGGTCCATCAAGATAGACTGTAGACCTCTAGTCCAATCAGTGGCCAAAAAGAGAAAAGAAGGGTGCTCATGTTGTACCTCTAGTGGTAAAGCATCTCTCGTATGTCACAATAATACATGTAAGGGAAACGATCCCGTATCCACGTCTCTTGCATATATCTCAAGGATAGACCTATCTGCAAGCACAAATCGAGAAGATAACAAAGGCGCCTAGAGTGCCCAACTAGCCAAAAATGCTAAAGGTGCAGTCTCTTCCATCCATAATAAGTCTACCCCTCCACACGAAATTGGTAAAGATTTCTGCTCCATGTCAAATCTCCTGTCACACACTCGAAGGTCCCTGGTCCGATGATGTCACCAAAGACATCCATGATCCTCCTATCAAAGGCTGTCAAATGTGATATGAAAGTAGGTGAAGGAGGAATCATGTGAAGAAGGTAGGTGGGTCGACGAGCAATACTAGATAAAAGTATACCAAACGCCACCTGCGGATCCCCTAGTAGAGGAAGGTCATCTACATGCAAAACATCCTCGGCAAGTGCAACGTCTAGATAGCGCGAGACAAAATCCTCTGACCCTACTGGCACTCCTAGAATGCGTAAGCCATATGTCGATGTCATACATCCCTCTAGAAGTTGGAGATGAGGAGAAATACCGAAAGGAGACCAAGCTCTACACTTTGACACCTTGACTCTCAAGACTACAAGATGAAGCTAGGTAATAAAGATAGAGGTATATGTTGTGTCCACATCGTTAAAATCCTAAGACATATGTGAATTCTCCATATTATATGATGCAAAATGATCTTCCTCACTTTGTTTCAACACATTATGGGGGATATGACCAAGGATAGACATAGCCATACAACTACAACGATTATGACGCCCTCCTTTGCAGATTTCTCATCTTTGCGATACTGAAACTAGCAGTAAAAATTTGACTGAATAGCATCTATTCTTTGTATGGCATGCATCTAAACATAGCACTTCTTGGCAAAATTTCATCACTCTCTTGTCGCCTATGGACATATGAAAATATGCTGTTCGAAGTTAAGATTTGCCAACCCGTCGAGGTTAACCCGGTAATGGAGCTCCCTGGGGTGATATCCATGTAATACTGAATGAATTCTCCCTTGGCAGTGACACATGTCATGTAATGGTAATTTGAAACGAGTTCACACTTGTGTGTGGAATGATTTTATAAATTCAGAGCCTAAAATTCATAAAAGTCAATATAGACTCACAAAAGTCATAATTAAGTAAACGAGGCTAAGTAAAGGGTCGGTTAAGTAAACTCCTGTATAGTCGAGGAAACAGCTATGATATTGAAAAATCGAGGAAACTCTCCTCCAATTTGTAACTCCGTCTTTTGCGCAGTAAAGGATTTCGTTACAATTTCCCCCGAGAAAACAGAAAAAGTCTCTCATCCAAATTAATGAAATAGCCACAAGGTTAAGTTTTCGCCGGCGGCTCTGTAGGGCAATGCCTCTAATACGATATCTCGATTCAGTTTTGAGCAAATAGTGTTTCATGATTCGATAGATTCATCTGGAAGGCAGCAATCTCTAAAAATAGACACCACTGGCAAAAGAGACTTGCGATTCCATGTGCAATAGACGCTGACGATAAGAACTCTCGAGCTCCCTCCAATCCACCGATTTTAAAGAAAACTTTTAAATTAGCTCCCCAGAGAAACAGAAAAAGCGTACGGACACAGAGACCCAAAGGCAAAAAACCATGTTATAAAAAGCTCATCAGTACAGCACAGAACAGTCATCCCGCAAGGGAATTGGAGAAGAAGAGACCACCACGTTTCGGGATAAGATGAAACCTACTTACGCCCCAGAAATCGCGAGATTTATCCATGCATACATGTAACCTAATGGCATCAGAAATGTCACTTGTGCGCCTCCCAGAGAGAGGGAGAAGATTAAGAAGAAGTCATTCATGTCACGCTAGGCCAGGCCGGCAGGACTCCAGATTGCGAAGCCAAGAGAATGACATGCAATTTACGCCAGGGCCGTCACACTTCGGGTGATGTATGGGTCGTTGGCTCTGTGATATCATCCTTCAATCGTTCGTTCATTCGCTCGAGCCTCTATCGCTTCAGGCAAAAGATGGGATAGGAAGGGAACGGAAGGGCTGGAAGAGGAGGAGGGGGTGGCCATCTTGTCGAGAGTGGAAGGTTGTTAAAGTAACGGCATCGCACGACACGCGTCAAAACGCACAAGTTACCGGACATTTACTGCATCGGTCGAGGCTTAATTACGTGGCAGCTGCCTTCCATTTACTACTCTACAGTTTGCGGTCTTCGAGTTTTGACTGTACGGCTGTGCGAACAGCAGCGCCATGACTGCTGCCACCGCTCGGGCGTTGAATGCCGCACAACCAGTGCAGACGGTCGACGACGACGACAACGGGAAGCGACTCCGAGCGAGGGAGGCGCTCTACTGCCTTGGCTGCCCGGTTTGTGCTTTTGTGACCGGTCTCCTCTCCGGTCTTTATCTGGACATCCGCCCTGCACCTCCCTCGGAGTCCCTCCACCCCTCCCCTCTCCTCCCGTCCCCGCCCTTCCCTGCCCTGACAGAATGTAGATTCATTCAAGTGAATGTTGACGACTTTTCTTAGCCGCCCCATCCGCTGCCTCGCCTCGCCTCGCCTCGCTTGTCTTGTCGCTCTTGATTGACGCTTTCCCGCCCTTGCGCTACACGTATCCTCGAGTGCTTCTGGAATCGGCGCGACCGTCTCTTGCTTTCTTTCGTCACGGCCAGGGGGGGCAGGGTAGAGTAGGGCAGAGGTGAGGAAAAGAGAAGGCCAAAAGATGGGGCATACGGATGCGGTAGATGCGACCGGACGCTGTGTCGGGCCATCGAGCTGGGCTGGGCTGAGCTGGCAGCAAATATTATGAACGAGGTAGAATGACTGGAGTAGTGGGGAGGAACCTTCACGTCACAGTCGCGCTACTCACACGTCTGCCTGCCAACAGTTGCAACTTCCGGTTGTGGCAGGTTCGGGATGTTCAAACTTCGCGACTATTTCGTCAGGGGGTTTGAATTGAACTTCGAACGCATCGGGCTTACTCGCATGCAACGTCACTTTGAACAGCCACTGGTGGGACGAGTTCTCTCCCTCCATTTGCTCTGCAATACCCGACAGATGTTTCCTACACGAACATCATCGTGCACGATGCGAGGTCGACGAGTTTTTCACGCATCGTTGACAGACTCATCAGAGCTGTACGTGCTTCTGAAGACGACCTTCCGACTAGCTGTCTCCCTACAGGCTCCAAATCATTCACGTCCTGCATGTGGGCGCACGTCGCGGCCCGGCTGGCAGTATGGCTAGTGGGAGCGAAATACATGATCGCCAGTCTCTAAGGCCCTACCCGGGAAAGCAGACGGCCATGTTCTTGAGGTGCGCACGGTCGCACGGTCGACCTAGGAAATGGGATGTACGCGAAAGAGTCCATTTGCAAATGTTTACAAGACAGGCACGAGTGGGGGCAAGGAGGCAATGAGAGATGAGACGAAATATAATGTGCGAATGGTCTAGGAAACCCTAGACGCTTTTGTTCAGAGTGCCAGAAACAGGCTCCACTTATTGGTGGTTACACATGTCAAAGATCATTGGCAGGATGTGCAGCAAAATCTCTGCTGGGATCCTTTGCGTTATTACAGTTTGGAGTTTCCCGTGGCCTGATCGCTGTAGCAAGTAGCTCTCTCCTTGGTGGAGAGTTATCTAGGGATACACTACTCAAAACATGTCCAAATTATTGCTCCACATTCCCTCGGCAAGGGACATTCGTTGGATACTATCTAAGTAGCTCTGACGCTTCATGGAGAAAACTACGCTCCAGGCCGCGAGCTTACCACAATCAAATAATTTACAGACTTGGCTCCTCTACTCTCCCTTCCTTTCCCTCCCTCCCGGTCAGGGCCGTGATGACAAACAAACGTGTACTTCTTCAACACTTCAGGACTAATGTACAGCCTTCACTCGAAGGCTCCTTACCGGGCCTTCGTCCACTCGTGTCATGGGAGAATGCACCCATGCCAGGTTCATTGCAACAACTCTACTTTGCCCAATATCTACCGTTTGCTGCGTTTTGAACAAAATAGGTGCATCAACATTCACGGCGTTCCCTCAAAATTGTCAATCCTCCTACGCTGGAAACGATAACACGGTACGGACACCGTAGAAGATCAGTATGTCCACTCTGTCGGTAGACTAAACTCGGCTGACAAGTCGCTCGGCTGACGAACTTGCGACGACTGGAACTTTCTTGGATACGTTGGTAGCACTCCCACTTCGGGCTTGGGGGCTCCAGACGTCAACTCCATCATGTACATGTGAGGAGGATGTACTCTGGCATACTCTGTACAGACGAACGAACATTACGGCGTTCAGGTCAGAACAGTGTAGCTAGATTCCTTCTCGAAAGCTGTACCGAGTATGACTTGAGCAAGCTCGCACTTCATCCGTGCACGACGTGACAAGGGGCGAAATTGAACGTTGCAACTGCCTCCGTCATCAAACTACACTGCACCATTTATGAAGAGGGCGAATTCCTACCTGAACGACTGTGCACAGCCGCGGCCGGCAGCGGCGTAGGATGGCTACGCATGTCCTCAACATTCAGATTCAATACTTGCACAATTCTTGAAGGCAGGAGGACAGTAGAACAAGCTGCAAGCGCGGCGGAGGCAATGCATTGTCAAAGATGTGGAACCCTAGCAGCGCAAGATTTCCAGTGGTTTGATATACAACTGCATGCTTACGTGCATAACAAGCGATAGGACGAACTTGATAGAATGCTTCCAATTTCCGTCCATTCTTCCACGGATAAAATTGAAGACAAGATCAAATGCGAGGTTTTACAACAAACGCATGAAGTCCACGCTGATTCTCACCTGGCTTGCGCCGGTGGTCGGATGCACCACCGATGCAACGTGGAAGAAACACTCCGGTTCCACCAGATTCACGACCTGAACCCGCGGACCCTAAGAACACTGCTCGCATGCCAGAGCCGCCGTTGACACCCTGGCCTCCAGCCCATTGCTGCCCTCCATTCCACTCCATCGACTTTCCTCCGATGCGGGGATGGCCCCCGAAATTGTGGTTTTGCCTTCCGGCTTTCTGTTGGGCACCTTTGTGGGGGTGATTAGGCCTGCTCTGTCGCTGATTCCATCCAGCGCCTTCATTTCTTGAGAGCCTATGCTGCGCCTGAACCCGTTGCAAAGTTCACAAAACATGTCTGTCGATTATGATCTCACTCGGATAGGACTCACACAAGTGTCGACGGACGGAGATACACATATAGACGACAATCAAGACTTAAATGCCTCCCACAAGAAATAAATTCACTGATTATTGAGTGGAAAAAGCTGTAGGCACACCTGCACAGTGTTGGCCGCCTTGCGATCTTCATCTCTGGGGCGAGTCCAACTCCGGTTAACGTTAGCCGGTGCACCTGTAGGCATACGATCCTTAGAGACCACTGGGGTAGCCAAAGGCGCCACCACATTGCAGACTGGGGAACTCAGGAGGGGTTGTACGGTCTGGTTGGGTTGTTTCCAGCAATTGTAAGTCGGTGGTTGTAGAGACGGGACGAATTGCCTCGGGTCATTGACAACAGATCCCGCCGCCTGTTTCGATTGCTTCGCAAGGTACGAGTTTGGTTTCCTGTCCTCGATCATTTTCAGTCTCCCTACTTCACCGGCTGCCTCGTTCAGCAATTCCCACGCATCAGTTTTCGAGGTTGAGGGCGTGGAAGGGGGAGATGACACCTCTGAGGACTGCTTCGAACTTGAAACCGACTCAGACCAGCTGGCAGACCAGCTATTGGTGGACCAGCTCGACTGCGGGGAAACTGCGGCCTGCAACACATTCAAAACTTTTAGACGATTAGAACGCGAGGGCCATTCTCTAAGGCAGCTCGACATCTACGACTCTGCATTTCTACAAGCTGCTGAAATAAGATCTGTAGGCGAGTCACAACGAACGCCTCGTCCATCTTGGTTAACGCAGATTGGAGACGAACTGCGGCGCGCCTCACACGCCTGCGAAACGCATCACGCGTCCAAAAATACCAGCACTCTCCTCAAGTTGCTAATATCTTGTTACGGAAAGGCTAACCAGAGGCACCAGATAAGATTCAGAACATTAGCGAGGCGCAGAGACGTCGCTCGGTGAAGGACATTTCTTTCAAGGCGCAACGGTACTCTCGATGCGCCCCAAAAATTTCATTTGGATTTGGAATCAAAACATTAACCGTCTTCTTGCCGACTATCATGTATCGCACAAAATACTTCGACTCAAAAGTGCTACCCAATACAACGCAAGAAACAAGACAGCATTACACCCCGGCTACGAAGACATTACAGGCACGAAAGGGCATTCACGACTCGGTTACGGGGAAATGACAAACAAGTCCCATGAAGGTTGAAATACGGTACCTTTTGTGAGGTCGCATTCACCCCACTAGGGAAGACGGGTATTCCACTGGACATTACTCCTGCCATGGGGTTCGTGGCATCTGTCACAGGTACTACCTCCTCTTCGTCCAACATTGAATGAGCTATCTGCTCTGCTAATCCCGCTATAAAATCCTCTTCCTCATCGCTTTCTGTTTCTGTCTCGGTCGACGAACCTAGAGAAGAACTGTGTGACGATTCCGACCACTGATTCAGCTCCAAGGGGAAGTCATGAAGGAAAGGAGTATCGGGAGACAGTCTCGGCATCTGGTGCTTGAATCGAGGAGCAGCGGAAGGGAGAGGCCACGCTTCAGCAGGCCCTTCTTTCTCACCCTCCTGAATATGGGACCGGATTAGCCCATGAACCCGGGCCACCTCGTAAGCCATGGAGCACCGCACAGAACTCAGGATATCGAAGCCAGAACAAAAACGCCTTCACTCGTGGACAACGTTGGCAGTGCAGGGCTGAAAGAGTCCGCGACTCGTACAAGAGATCGTCAATCAGAGATATTGAGGTGAATAAACTCTGAAGAGCAAGTGCGAAAGTTTTACGGCGCACATTCCTGCGACTAATGCGAGACCCTCTTTAAAAGAGCCAGAGAGAAAGACCTTCGGAACTACGGGCACAGTACTCTCTTCACGAGAAGCTATGAAGCTCTGATCAAGCTTGCGAGCCAATCCGATCTAAAAGCTAGTAAACCCTCGCCTCGCACATGAGGCACTCTTCGGAGACGACAAGCAGCACTTCCTCAGATAGAGGAGCGCGGACGAACGACAGCCCAAGCTTCAACACTTGCTTTCCCGAGATAATCTCTTCAAACTAATGTTCGCGAAAACTGCGTGTGTCGGCGCAGCAGCTCACACTAACGTAGCCCAGACTCCCAAGCGAGCAACTGCTCCCAAGACAGACAACAGACAGGCAGGCAAGGCATAGGCGCGCGCTTTCTCGCGACCTGCTCTGCTTTCACAATCTCTCTCTCTGTCGCCCTCACTGGGTCTTGGATCAGAAAAGAGAGGGAACTTTAGAAAAGGAAGAAAGGAAGGGGTGGAAAAAGATGTGATCGACAGAAGTTGGCGCGCACTTGCTGCGCAATAAGTAGTATCAAATGCGAGGGTGCGGTGGGGGCAGTGGAGGAAGAAGAAGAAGGTGATGCGAAACAGGCGCGACGGTAGGGAGCAGCTGCCGCTGGCTGCTGTTCTCCCCTCTCTCTCTCTCTCTCTCAGAGGCTCAGCACACGGGCGACGATGGAACCTCGCAGGGGAAGATAGAGACGATCCGAGCCACGAGAGGAGTCATATCTTGCCAGCTCCCCACTCAAAGCTTCGCTGAAGGCCAGCAGCAGCAGCTTCAGCAGGGGGGGAGGCTGTAGCGCTAGTGCCGGTATAGTGGATTGCGGTACAAAGCTCTTTCACGCTCCCTGTCTCTCTCTCTCTCCTTCCCTCGCTGCTGCTTTTACCCACTCTTCTTTCTTTCTCTCTCTGCTGGAGCCTGGGTCTCGGGAGCTGGTTGGCGTTCTGCCCCTGGAGTACGACGACGAAGGTCCCGGGGCGGGGCAGGAGAGAGAAGGGCGGGGAAGGGCCGCGGGGCAGTGCAAGGGTAGAAGGGACGGGGGGTGCGCCTAGTTGCTTGCTGTACTACGTACAACGGCAGCCGCTGCTGGATCATTTTAAAAGGGAGCCGCTCCGCCTGATTACGAGAGAAAGACAAGCCGATCGCCTTCTGGCCAGCCGCAATCTTGAAATTTGAAGACAAGCTGCCGATGTAATTCGGTAAATTTCACCCTTGACCCGCGGTCAAGTCCGTGGATACCCGGTAAACCGTAGAGCCATACAATTCGGTTGGCTCGGAGTCTACTTACCCGGGGTGAAAACATGCCCCGTCATGCCCTGCCACTACTCGACTTCTCTTCCTGCCGTTTCTTTCCGACACGACGAGCCAGTTTAGGGGGCGCCCGCTACAAGGATAACCCGCCCAAAGCGGCAGGTCGGTAAGTCGCGAGCCAATTAGCACTTTCCTAAGTTCCAGTGCTCGCGAGTCGCGTCCCTTGGGACGACGCTAATTCTGCGCTACCATACTGTACGCTAGTATTTGCGAGTCTGTAAGATATGATTGTCTAGACATAAACAGAGATTCACTCTGTTGCCCGTGTCGGCTAAAATATATGTGCAATCATATCCCCAGATCCTTACCATGGAATCATTAAATACTCAATACAGTACTGTGTGCGCAGAATCTGTTTCTGTAAATGAATCTGCATACGGCCGTCCGCTCCTGCTCCGGTGAGCTCCGACAGTCACAACATTTGTTCTCTGGTCTGTTAACTGCATATGTATTGTCCATCCACATTAATTTTTTTCCAAGTCTTAGCTATCCAACCTAAATAAATAGCTCGACCTATGTCCATATCTCAATTCCTCCAGCATAAAAAGCATCTCACGAGAACCTTTCTATATGACTATATATTCTTGATTCTTCAAATTTTAGAGGGGGTTTTGTCTACACTATGCCAAAGAGAAAATACTAAACGGAAGCTTTGGTGAAGTCGCAGCTGCGACTGAACGGAATTTGTTTGAACGTTTGAAGTTTCTCCTTGGACGTTGACGTCATTTCATTCTTCTACCGCTCTGGTTGTCTTTCAACTTGTGACAACTTGTGTCGTCTTTGTTGTGTCTTCATCCACGGTTAAAAGCGAGTGACGCGTATGTACTTTCTGTATAGCAAGTTGTGCTTAAAGTCTAAACATTCTATCAAGTGACACCGTGTAAGTATCTGTATTGATATCTTCTCCCTCGGCCGGTGCTTGAAACTGAATCTGAAGTTGTCCACTGAGAAAAAAACAAATCAAAAAATGAGGCGTTATCCAGTGTAAGTGGAATCGGCCTTTCATTTCTTTATTTTTTTTCCTTTGAGGTTTTTTGTTAAACAATAAAGTGCGTCATTCAAGAACATTATGTTTCTTTTATGCATGATACTTCTGTTATTATGTACTCTGCTAGTCAAAATGGGGTAATTTGTTACGATCGTACAATCAAGAAGAATATATCACTCGAAATTAGGTATAACAATTGATGATGTCTTCGGAAATTCTCGACCTGGAAAGAAAATTGTAAAGAAGTGCGAAAACAAGGGAAGAGATACAAAAAGTCAACAAAAGCCACGACAGAATGCAACTAAAAGGATTTGTGCTAAAACGGAAATAAAAATTGGGAGGAGGTGATTATCTTAAAAGGGAGGAGGGGAGAATCTAATGGAAGTTTTGAGTGGAGTTGAAGAATGATAGAGTAAAATAACAAAAAGGATGTGAAGATCCCATCAAGCCCTATGAGGATAAAATCAACCGGGTAAAATGGGACTAGGCTCCAATAGCATAACAATGGGAATATTTACTACTACACCTAAGATATCCCAACTATCTAGGTCAAACAGTCTACATATACAACCTAATTGCTCACCTATGGATTGCACCATCTAGTGCTCTCTATAGAACAATGGAAATAAGTTACCTAAAATAGTCTATACAATAAGTTGAAAAGAGTTATACACCCTGCTTTCTAGTAGAGTGGGTGAAGAAGTAAACTGCATTAATAGGCTAGAGCCCTAGTGCAAAGCTCATCCTTATTTGTTCTTAAGTCTCTCTTGAGGTAGTTGTATCAAGCCGCGACATCTTCATGATTGAGTTCCCCAAAGGTTTAGAGGGATAAAATATATGAAAATTTTTGACAAGCCAAAAGCAAGAATGATTAATAAATTACAAATCCAATGGTCTATACCTAGACCAAATCAAAAAACTATTGAGATATAATCCCCTATGAAATGAACCTATCATATAATTACTCTAGATCAAAAGTTGAGTTGAATCTCATTATTCATCACTCCTAAAATAACATCAAATGTACTTCCAATGTGCTATTGTGACTTGCTCAAAAATAATTGAATAAAATTTTATTTTACAAGATTTTGAACACTAAATTATGGATTGTTAATCAAACATTATCCCATTCAATGATAAGATTTCAATGGATAAGGATAATATATTGCATCAGACCTTTTAATTAAGAATATTGCTTCGTTCTGAAAAAAATTCTAAGCATCAAGCTATAGAAGAACCTTCCTAACCCTCGCTCTCTTAGCACTTGGCTATAGTATAACCTTCCAATCCCTTGTTGAGTTCTTATTCTCTTTATCTTCTCCTCACCAATCCATATTTGAGTTTATTGCAACCCGTAAAACTCTCACATAAGAAGATTGGACCGTTAACACTTGCTCAAACTTTTAAGATAAATGGTTTACAACCTTTTGTGCTCTCAAGAAATTTTCTTACGTCTTTTTCTCTATATCTCTCAGATCATACACTATATCACAAAGAAATATGCAGATCCTTGTGTACTAAAACCATCACACTCAATCTTTCAGGAGAAAATCCTTTATCATCCAAGCTTAAATTCTGGAAAGTTTAATTGATAAAAACATATGAAAGAAAAAATTATGATCATTATACTAACCTTGTGACACTTAATACAATCATGTAATTCTAACTATGAACACAAACTTCAAACTTTGTTCTATAGTCAAAATTCCCTAATTCAGTTGAAATTTCAACCCAAACACAAGTTTGAGTTGTAAATTATATGTCAGTGAAATCACATCCTTTGAACCCCTCGTAAGTTTTTTAAAATAACCTCAAATACAATGTATGGTTTAAATTTCACTCTTCAACTTCAAATCATTTGAATATATTGAAAATACACTCAAATGCATTCATTCTTTAGTTCACCTTTTAGCTCTCCTCGTTAGCTTTCCAACCTTTTTCCCAAATTTGCAAGTGATTCCTGTAAGGCTTCCAAAACTTTTCAAAATCTCAAAGGATTTCACTTAAATGTCCTCATTGGTCCAATTTCACTACCAATGAGAATAAAGAGTGACTTTTTTTACTTCTAGTGTGGTCAAATTAGCTCCATATTAACTAAGAGTTTTAAAATAAACCTAAACACACCACTTAGCCATCATATAAACAATATGATATGCAATTAATACAAAATCAAAATAATAACTCAAAATCAAGTAAGTATGAACGGAATTATTAATGAAACCACGGAGTTTATAACTTGAGAAGAATACTACTTACCAAAATTCATCACAATCAATTTCCTATGGTTTGCTTTCGATAAACAGTAGTGATATATGGAATCCATGTGTTGAAAACCACCATTACTAGCAAGTTCATATTTATAGGATTAAAACTTAATCAAAATGTATGATGTCATATCCCAAATTGCACCATAAGAAACAACTAGAAGATTAATCATTTTGGAGAGTTCATCACTTGTCGACTAAAGTTATCTCAAAAGTGATATATTAATCATGCCCAAAATTTATCATGATGAAAACATCGAATATTGATAAAAAATGGATTGAACATAGATATATCAAGATGATCATATTGCCCTTTATCCATTTCCCACATCGATTCCACTACAATCAGATAAGTTCCTTCATGAGCAAAGCGATGTTCTAGATATCTCTCTTCCCCTTTGCACCCTCACTTGTAAAATCCATAGATGTAAATATATGATAAAATGTGAGTATATTTAAAGTGTTATAAAGTTTTATCTTAGTCATGACTATGTTTATCCAATTATGGTTAAGTTGTAAAAAATATAGAGAAGCTCTTGATGTAATAGATGAAAAGAACTATTTTGTTGTTTAGTATGAATCAAGATACATGTTTCATCACATGGATATTTTGATTTTCCTTGACTTGGATTAATTTTTTTATTGATTTGCTTTGGTGATGACCCTTAAATCTATGGGCGAGATTGTCTTGATACACCAAAGTCAATTGGAATGTAGTTGAGCTTCTAGAAGATCCAAGTGTATCAATTGCATGTTGACATGTATACTTTCTCATTTGAGTTTATGATTTCTATCTAGATTAAACTTTCTAATAGAAAGTTATATGATGGTTACTTTTAATTACTACAATCAAATTCTAAGTATAAATAGAGAGCTTGAGAATCATCTCTCAAGTTAGTTTTGGAGTATTCTTGTTTTGCGAAGTTTGATTTTTGAGAAATCATATTTGGGACCAGAGCCTTGATTCAATGAAGACTTTGATCATCAATAAAGTATCTTTTTCTTTTAAGTGATATTTGATTTTTTGTGAGAGTTTCCATTATGAAGTTTAGAATTTGAAAGTTTGTGTAAGAGAATGCATTAGGGCATGATCATCGGGTTTGAACATGTTCTTTTAGATTCATAAAGACCTTCCTTGAATGAGAGTCATGCCTAAGGTCTAGACCACGCTTTATGTTCCACAAAATCCATGATAATATCTCTTGGAAACTTATCAATATTCTCACCATAAAAACTAAATCCAACTGTAGGTTCTTAACAACCTTACAATGAGCAATCTCTCATCGTGACTTAAAGTATCATTGTCATAAAAATAGCTTTCATGAGAGCACATGTAATTATCTTCTCATAGTAACCATGTCACAACACGACAACGTAATCATCAATAATATTTATGATTCCATTATATCACCATGATCAACAATGTTTATGATTTTATTATATCATCATAAATCTACATATGATTTCATAATCTATTTCAATTGTTATATAAATTAATAAGTTAAAACTAATTATTTATAAAATTAACAATCATCATTCATTTTTGAAACATATAAAGAATATTCAAAAGTATATAACTAATTGTAATATTTGAAAGTTATCAAACTTGCAAAATGATTTATACAATTAAAAATTTGAAACAAACCTTAGATTCAAAATTTGTTCTTTCAAGTTATCAAATAATTTATGATGAATTTTTTATAAAAAGGTATTCATATCAATGTTTCATTTTCATGTTACACTATAATTTTTAAATATTATAATAAAATTATCTATGAGATACCTAATATGTAAACAAATATCCTTATTTTATAATATATTTTATCTTTTAAACTAAAAATCAAAAATTAAATTAAAAATATATATATTATATATTGTAATTCAATAAATATTGATTAAATATATTTATTGAATCAAAATATAAAAATATTAAAATTAGTTAACATTATATTTTTATCAATAAATAATTTTTTTTGTTAAATAATTTTTTATTTAATTTAAATAAATTAACATATTATTAATAAAAAGTATTATATTTTATAAATAATAATTAATGAAAAAATCATGGTATTATATTTAGCATAAATTTAAACTTTTGATACATAATTTTTTCTGTTATTGTTATTTCATCTATTGAATAATTTTGATACATCAAATTTTATGCTAATTTTACTTCACCTTCCTATTTAATGAGCACTAACAATGTTTAATATGGATGCAATTTATCTTTAAAATATTTTTAAAGATAAATTGTAAGAAATCAATTTGATTCCATTGAACTTGATGTATTTTACTTAGTTATTTTAAAAAGTTAAACCTTGTAAAAAAAATGACAAATCTATAAGAAGGGAACTAGTCTACAAATTATTTATTCATATGTGAAAAATCAAATGAAGTAAGATTACTAAATTTGATATTATTTTAAGTTACTTGGTCTGTAGTCGTCATCGGCCTCGGCCCAAAAGTTAAATATTTAGTTGCTTGGAAAAAATTATCCATCTCTGAGAAATATTTATTGACTTCAAAATCAAAATAGAGGTAGTGTAGGACTAAATAGCAACCAAAGTCCTACATCTTTGCCATGTTCAAACTTCCAAGACAATAACATATGAAAGAGGTAGTTTGGATTGGAGTGTTGGTTTTAGGGTCACAAAATACATAAAAAAAAGAGCAATGGGCATATGTTAAGATGATAGGTTGCTTGAATGAAATGATGTTCTACTACTTGTTAGAAAATAACAAGTTGGAATAACATTTTCTATTTAAGTAAGTTCAAATCCAACTTTCATAATTCTGAATCCATTAAGTGAAGTTCAATCAAGAAGATCAAGGTAGGTGTTGGATTGAATGAAGGTTGAAAAAGATCAACAATTTTGAAAAATGAAGTTGATTCATGTGGAGGGGTGGAACATAAAATGGATCAAACTAAACATAGGATCATTTTAGTCAAGGAAAAAGGTTGCATGATATGGAAAACTACTAATCTTGAAATGAAGGTAGAACAATGATTGAATTGTTAAAAACAGTTCTTTATGTTATCACTTCGATCAAGTGTCTTGTGTTCTTGATTTTTGAGAGAGTTAAAGTGTGCACATCTTATGAAGGAAATGCACCACAAGCATTAAGAAATGAGCCACCTTATTTTGAAAGGATTCAGAGGTCAAACATCAATAAAAGGGATGGCCAAATTACAACACAAAGCAATGAGGAAAAAGGGTTCCTACATCAGAGATGGCAAATGCTACATACAAAAAGATGGACCACTCAAGATCAAAGAAAGAAAAAATGATTTATATTAAAGAAGGTGGAGGAAGCAATGAACTGTTCAATATCATCCATAAGATCAACATCATCCAATCCTTGTAGCTTGTTAGTCCTCACCCCATGGTAGTCTCTTCTTAACCGTGCAAAATATATTTAAAGTTTGGGACCTCTGAACTCTTCCCAACTTGACTAGTTCCAACTGTATCATTAGTGATAGGTACAGAGGATGAATTAGCGCCATCAAACATTATACCCGAAGTAATAGATGTAGTTTGGAGACCATTATTGTCCCTGAAACTCAATCTCCTTAGGGTGTTCACGCCATAATTCATAATAATCATCCATCGGCTTGAAAAAGGATTTATTCTTTTAAAGTCATAAACAGACTAAATAACGTAGAGTTGCGCATCCATTGTAAATCACACAATGAGTCAAACTCATGTATGAAGTCATCCAACTCAATGGTATCAACTTTATCCGAATATCATTTAGGACCCTTGGTGGCTCCATAGATATAGTCCATGTCCCACGACATCAATGTGGGTATACACTCTAAGATATCACCAAGCTCAGCTCCATCACTCTCTAACATTGACCCTAAAATATTCAATTACGGAAGAACTTTTTTTGGATAATCAACCATTTATTATAAATTTCATGAAACCCCATATTGATAGCTTTTTTATATACAGAGATGGTGCTATAGCTGCTCATAATAAATCTTGTATTCAATAAATTAAATATATGTTTTATTGTTGATATTTAACTAATTAAATAACATTAAAATGCATGTTTCCACCCGAGCAATAAAGCATGGAATCCAGGTCATCCTTCTTGACAATGCTTAGTGTTTTTCTTTGGGTTGCACTTTCTGATCTAATGCAAACATTTCATCCTTCCATCGCTGTCCCAACGCGACTTCGTCCTTTGACATGGTAATTATTAGGTTTGCTTCTACGAGTTTTTTCTCCCAATTATTTTTTTTATATTCTTTCTTTTTTCTACGTATTCTTTTTCATCCTTTATCATAAATTTCTCTTTCACCCCATCCTTTGAAATCCATCCCCTCCGGTCTTCTTATATCGGATTACACTCGGTCTCCGACCTCATCAACTTCTCATTCATCATTCATGTTGAAATATGTTGACCTCCTGATAAGAAATTTCTGCCTTGATCTTCCACTATCTTAACCTTCAAGCATTAGACGATAGCATAATGTTTTATCCGTGTCCAAATAGTGCACTCCACTCTCTTGTCTGTTGTTGCACAGATAGTTAAAAAGTCTACGTTTGTTTTCGTATATCTCTGCGCCTGTATCACAGGCCGTTATGGCATTCTACGAATTCCCTTGAGCGAAACGATGTCTTCATGGTCTTCCAAGAAGGAGACACGCTAAAATAACAAAAGAATGGGAAGACTCCATCAAGTCGTACATGGATGGAAACAAACAGGTAACATGGGGCTAGGCCCCATGGGTACTCATAGTGCACTCTTACAGAAGTAGTGCCACATGGAATCAACTTCATGAAGTGTCGTTCTAAATACGATAAAAACACAAAACTTCGATCATGCACTCGTGAGATTCAATCTTGATCGACCGAAGCGATATTCGAACATTTGTAAGAGCAAGGTGTGAGTGTAAATGCTTGTGGGTTAGAACTATGAATTTCAAACGTTTGAATTTAATCTCGTTGTTCATTTAAACTAATTTGAACTAGCCCTAACCACCTAAAATTAGCTTAGATTTGAACTCAAGATTCAAGAAGCAAATATAGAGGTGAGTTAAGCTTATGACATGTCATGATTTTGAATTTCTGCCAGCTGCAAATTGACTTCTTCTTATCCTAACTTTTGGCCAAGTCACATTTTGGCTGTCTACTTCTAGGAGCTCCGTGGGACAGATCTCTTAGGCCCATACTCATATTTTCATCCCGTGCTTAAACAAGTGCGTTTGACGACATCCTCTGACATTGCTGTCAATCCCAGATGTCTAGTGCAATTGCTCGGTTATCTTCTTCGGTATGTTGCATTATACACCGCCGTAGCTCGTCATGTTTTGTGCATATGCTGCGTGGAATGTGACAAGTTTGATTTGGGTTCCTCCTCCATCCATCCGACACCATCTTGATTTGTGTCTTAGTTGTTACCATACACCTTCTTTAGTTATCATTATCGTCGCTTCCCCTATGACTTCCATCGTATAATCAGTGAGTTTACCTCCTCCTTACATAATTTTTGTCACATATATCTCAGCTGTCACCTTTTGTGAAGAAGAAGTGTTTTATGGGTTTGTTCAGGGGAAAAAGATGCCCGTTATTAGCGGTCAAATTCCTCATACGCACATGGATTTCTATATAATTTTTTTCAAAAACTATGAGGTAACAAAAGCATTACCACGTCCATCTTTTCAGTTCATAGTCGGCAATCGAGTGAATGATGGTAAGAGTATGTTTTTTCCATCATAGCAGAATAATTGCAACTTTCAAGTTTCCTGTCATAGCCCAAAAAGCTGTCATGTCATGTACTGTTTTGCAGAGTTACTCAATATCTCTGTACGATGTCCATTGTTGCGAACCGACCTTTAGAATCCAGTCCATGGCACACGTTACTGCGGGTTAAAACGCAGTAACCAGAACCGGGACCATTCCTGCTCGTTGCTACTGAAATGGAGAGAGGAGGAGATGATATGAGATCAAATGAACTGAAATGCAAGTGGGAGTCATGATTCTTCAAGTCGATTTTGCTTGGACTAAAATGAGAAAACGTTGGCCCAGCTCTCACGGCACCATGTGGCCCACAGGGAAGGAAACAAATGGCACATGAATATGAAAGAATTAACAAGATATGATGGACGGTAGTGCGGTTGGTCTTTAGCAATCATTGGTGTCTTTAGGTTTCTACTCCTTGTTTGAAATTGAAAGGAAGATTTGAAGAAAGACGGAATAATATTGCGGTCAGTGCTCTGGTCTACTCCCGTCTGCCCTGGTCGATGGATGCTACTTCCTTTACACTCAAACTCACACAATCCTCATGTGAATTTGAGATGATGGCCGGACACTAGTGCTTTTGATCCTCCTCCTCTTTCCTTCCTTCTTTCTCCTTCTGCTGTGCTGTAGAAGAGACCCACCGGCTCTTCAATGCACCCTGGTTTGATCACCTCTCCACTGTTTCTGTTGCTGACTCGAGTCCCGATTTCCTTCCGTCTCGTGCTTCGATTCAACGAATGCACAGCAGCATATGTTGGAAACCACCTCTTGCGCTTCTGGGGTTTCCGCTCATCCCTAGGCCATCTGCATCATCTTGAGGCTGGCCTTCTTTTCATCTCCTCTCCTCCCCTTAAATTCATGCCTTCTTCAAGAGCTTCTTTTCCAAGTACAACATGTACGTACTGTACTTACTAAGGCATAATTGTTGAGAGACCAGTTTGGTTCGGTGATATTTACTCCTTGGAAACTCCATGAGCTTGAAGCAAGCTAGCAAGCAAACTTGGCAAGCTCTGTTTCAAAGATCTCTTTCGTGCTCTTGGCCTACACTTTGGACAGAGTGAAACCTCTATGGAACACTCCGTAGAGAGTGTCGGATTGGACTGGAATCAGTGGGTTGCAGTGACGATCTTGGAACCTGGTGAAGGCAAGGGTTTAAGGGAGAAACCATAAGAATTTCAAATTTTCAAACCAACTGTATCGGATCATCGGGTTTTCCAGTGTCCTTCTGGATATTTGCTCCTGATGATTCCTATCTTGGAAGGAAACATCATCCGGAACCAAAAGATGGAAAGTGGAAAAACCACGACTGACTTTGTAGCGAAGAATATAGGAGGAGAAGTTTTCAACACGGTTGTTCGGTAATAAGGGCCGTTCTAGAACAACATTGAAACAGTCTATGTCCCTGTGGTCATCCCTACCTGTCTGAACGTGAATGGCCTACCTGCAAATTCAAGTGACATCAAGGCACTCAGTCCTCTTGTACTCTCCGCATTCTTCGTGGTAAGGGAAATTGTTAAGACTTGTAAGACGTGACAGTTTCTACTGCTCGTTGCGTCTTCCTTTCACTGTTTCATTCTTGATATCGCTATCTTCATTTCCTAGTCTGCATTTGTAACTCCTTAAAAATTTGAGTAGTTTCTACTTTTCTTATATACACTCCATGGCATCTTCTTGCCGTAGCTGGAGATTCCACGTAAGATTCTATTCATGCACAGAAAATGTTCCGAGTCGCGTAACTTTCCGATTCGAAATTTCTGTTGTTTACAATCCTCAAAGGAAGAAGGGACCTTTGGAGAGGTAAGAAAATGTCTTCACGCGCTGCAGCTCGGACATTTCTTTGAGTGCAGATTGCAGTTATTTGTCAGGACAAGAAACGGCACCGCCAACTTGGATGTTTCAGGAGCATTACAATTAAAGTTGCAAACAGCTTTAGGTCGGGTAAAGCGGGATAAGGTTAGTAAGGTCGGCGGCCGTGTAGGTTTCGTCCAGTCCCCAGTTCACGATCGGCAGGATTCCCTCTTATCAGGCTCGTGATGCCAGTCAAATCTTACTTGTGAAACCATTAATCTCTGCGCCAAACTCCTCGGAGCTCGAGGACATTACAAAGGTGCAATCGAATCCAGTAACTTCCCGGTCCCCTACACTCAACTTGCAAACCCTTGTGAATAGACTCCGAAGTATTGTAGATACAATATAAACATATGTTTCCGACGTGTGAATAACATTTACAAACATTTACAGTTCAGGTCTATTATCAGTCCTCGCGCTTGGGTAAAGCACGGTTAACCATCGAGAGGAGTTGAGTGACGCATTGCATCTTTTCATGGCCGGGCAAGGGGTGTAAGCGAATTTCGCGTCCAGACCGAGGCAAAGCGCTGCACGGCATCTGCGCGTGCATAGCATAGCCTAAGTAGCCTTGCCGCAGGAGCCGAATAAACGGAGCTTCTCGACAATTACTTTTTCCATCGCTTGCTTGGAGGAGCGCAAAACGTCTACCAGATCCTTGTGCTGAGTCTTTAAAGTCTCCATGTACGCTCCTCTGACCTCTGTGTTGACATTGAACTTCACAACTCCTCGTTCGATGCATGCCTGCGAAACAGTGCGAAACAACACGGTTTCATGCATGCTCCGATCGTCAGACTCCGAACCTTCAATCAACAGGCTCAATCACGGCCTGGCTGTGACACGAAGCGAAGAATCACAAAGTCGCTCGCTCCAAACTTTACATCTCCGGCCTCAATTGCGTAAGTGAATCTCCTACACGATACGAGGACAGCACGGGCCGGGCCACCTGTCGCGGTCGCATCTCCCATCTTTTGTAGGAGGAAGACAAGTATCTCCACGAGACTTGGAGATACTTATCAATCTAAACTAACTTCCATGAGATAGATACTCGCCTCCATCGAGCAAATCAGGGACAAATCCATGTACGAAACGGTTACATTACCCTCTCATGCGAACATGTCGCGCCAGGTGACCACTGAGCGAGACACGTCCATCGCGCTCCCTACTGTATTGCCAATAAAATATTGCTCGGCAAAAGCACGAGAACTTCGCCCCTACGGAAAAGAATTATGCCTCAAAGGGCGACAGACCAATGGCCCCCGAGCGCACCTCGGCCGGCGCCTCAGGCAACTCGAGGAGAGCAGACCTTAGGGCTTCTACGTACTGGGGCCAGGTTTCGATCCTCCACATTGGAACAATCCGCCAATGGCGCTGGTTCAGCTCTAGAGGGGAGAGCTTTCGGAGCGCGTGGATCGATACAGTTCCACGTCTGTAGACGCTCTGCATGAAGACTTGGAGGGCCGCATGCGTCAACGCCCGGCCTTGGGCGAGTACGACTGAGCATATGTGGGTCTTTGTAACTATGTTCGCCAGACGTGAGAGCGATGCAGTCCAATGCCGATCGAGCGGGGATCGCAGACCATGAACTAGAATGAGTGGAGTGCGTCTTCGTACCTTGACATCTTGTTCTGGGACTCCTGAGGCTCCATGTAGGACCAGAACGGCGTTGTGCCTCTCAGCGACCAGATTCAGATCCTGCCATATCACTCTCGTCCCCCCGTGTTAGATCACGACTGTTTCCAAAATTTCCCTTATTTGGAAAGTAGTCGCATCTTCCAAATTTATCATCACGTCTGCTCGTTTTGACACTTGCAGAACACTCAAGTTGGACTTCGACACAAGGGAGGGGAGAGCATCTTATATCCAGCTTGGGTGACCAGGAGACACTTTACCTGCAGAAGATCTAGCTTCAAATTCGGACCACTGGCCGGATACTTGCCATGAACATTCCCAATACACACAGCGAGAGCATCAACTTTCGTCTCCCCTAGAAACTCCTCTGCCTGCAGAATACGATACGCTCAGGTCAAAGCAGAAGTGCAATCAAGCGCGAAATGTTGTGCTTGGACGCAGAGATTAGAAGTTCATAGAAGGTAGAGAACTCTTATGCTGGACCTGTTTCGTATCTGTAAGGAGAGCCTCGTATTCTTCCACTGTGAGACCATCTTCCGTGCCAGACAGTCGACCGAGTTCTGCTTCAACCATCATTTGTTTCGCATGGGCTGCCCGTGCCAATGTTTTGGTGAACTGAATGTTGTCCTGGAAAGATAACTTGGAGCCATCCACCATGACTGAATCGAAACCCTTTGAATTCATGATAATCAGCGAGTAATATCAGTCAGTGACACTTGTTCTGAATAATCATTCAGGCTGCAATATAAACTGAAAGCTCAAAGAGGCAATCAATCAATCAAGACATATACGCAATCCAGATTCACAACACAACTCGGACGTATCTCCTATCCATACGTAGATCTTCCGAATCCCACTGGCATCTTCTGAGCTCTATTCTTTCAAACTAACAACTAGCTTTATGATATTTTTCCCTAAACATGGTGACAACTTGATGGGCTGAGAAGCGTACCGAACAAATGGCTTGCAGAATGTCTTGTTTCTGGTCGCCATGGTCAAGGTGGACACTCACTGGTACCTGTAACCAGACGTAGTAGTCAGCATCCAATGGATGATCTGCGCTGCTCTCATCCGTGGAGGTCATTTACAATTCCCTGAGCCTAGTTCGACCTTAAATTACTGCTGGTCCACGTTCTTCATAGGTCTGTTGATGTTAATGTCCAGAGAATATGAATGCGTGACATATCTCACTCGCTGATAAAGGTCAAATAGACGTACCGTGGAGGACTTGGCTGCAGAGAGACAGGCAGCGACCAAAGGCAAACCTCCACTTCTCAGCGATGCTGGATGAATCTGGAATACGGAAATAGTGAGCGCAGCATCAAGGTTAGGATTGCAATATCTACCAAATGCGACTCACAGCATGAAATCATGAGACAATTCTAGAAACTGCGGGAGAGCTCGGTGTGAAACCAACGGGAGATAAGTTGCTAGAAAAGCGGAACATTGGGTGCTAGATTTGCTGGCCACCTTTGGAACCAGCAATCCTCCTGTTGGCCGAGTATACATTTCCCGTGAAGCTGGAGTTGTCTCAATTTTACCGCTTCAGTTCCACTGATGATGATGACTCCCCATACGAAAATGTTTTAACGCTTTCTTTCAATTACAAAGGAAATTAGAATATAACAAACTGCGGGGTCATCAGATTGTACCTGAAGGATGACGGGGCTATTTTCAGCTTCTGCAGCTGCTACTACCGCAAGGATGCCTTCCATATTATAGACGTTGAAAGCTCCTATCGCATAACCTCCTCTCTTAGCTTCCTGCATTGCCAAATGATCGATCATAAGTTCTGAGAAGGGCAGGTACAACTGCAATTTCACTTCCAAGTACTAAATACATGCGTGTCACAGAAGTCTGAAGGATGTAGTAACCTGGAGCATATCCTTTGTTCCATTAGAAGGTGGTTTCGACCACTGCTGGACGACTTTGGCAAGGCCATCTATTCCCCCGACGTTTCCTGCAAAAGCAGAGGCATCGTTGAAAGCTTGGAATTAAACGCTGATCTATCAAACTTCTTCAAACTGATATTATCATTCATATGCTGACAAATGTCGGTTCACGCGCAAGGTGCATAAGACGGAAAACAAATACAGATCTAAAACTCAGGTTTCTTGTATGAAAGTCTTGAATGGAAGCAGTCCAGCTCTTACTTCTCTTCACAAATGAAAGGACGCATGTACCTGGGAATACAATGTATGGAAGACCCGGATGTCTACTGCCTGGTCCAAATTGCCAGAGAGGCACACCTGGCAATGCTTGACCAACCACTAGAGCCTTTCGAACGTCCATTCCTTTTGTTGCGACATCAGACGATGTAATTCCTCCCTACAAGAATCAACCAGCTTAACTTGGGTGATGACTAGTTAATAATTCAGTAATATGACGTGACGACAAAACAAAACAAACAAACGATGAGAACTTTCATCACTTTCATACTGTTACACAGAAGGTGTATCGAGTTGTCTTTTGATAGACTTCAGATAATGTACATACCTTTGCAAGTAAATAACGTGGTCTGACTGAGATTCGCTTCACAATTTCCACCAGAGCAGTGCTGACGCTCAGTCCTATTTTCAAACTTTCTGCTTTGCCTGCCAGATTAATCAGAGGTCAGTAAGATGTGGTTTCAACTACTGAACGAAGGGAGCCCGGTGAATGTGGACATTGGGATAATTGCAAGAGGTGTAGTATGTTGGTCAGAAATGAGCAGACTCGAGAGGGAGAGAACAATGAAAGTGCTTTACACGAGCAAATATACAGTTCATATTTCAACGCTCGCAGAAGCTGAGAGTGATGCTCATTCTCTTCCTTAGAAAATTTAAAGCCAGGGGTAAGTTTAGTGATCGACATTCACTGTATACTTTAGAGCTACGATAAATTTATGATTAACTAATTCGCCAACTCTGGATGGAAATGGTCACGAGTAACAAATTGCCAAGAATGATACAAATATTTCAATTTGAGAAGCTGGCTCATTTCTTTTCAGAGCAACTTACTTGCTCCTGTGACGAGATTCCGGCTTGTCATGATGACAGTATCGATCCCTGCAGTTAGTGATTGAGTTGCTGAAAGTGCTGCCTGTTCTATCTCAACTTCTCTTGTCAAAGTGTCTGATGTTACAGAAGCAACGTCAACCTAGACACAAGGATTGAAAATTTTAGTCTCAGAAACATCTCACGACAGTTCAATGAGGGGTAAGTACGATTTTATTTGCTTGAGCGAATTTTGACATTCCAAAGAACTGAGAGGACTTAAAACTAAACCGTAATGAAAAACCAATAAGGACGCAGCTAGGATGAAACGTACGGTGATCCATTCAAGATCCTTACAACTTGCTCGCGCCTCTTCAACCTGCTCCCGTCATGAACAGCATAAACAGAAAAGTTGAGATAAAAAAAGAGTCCTCCTCGTATAGAACAAACTTCGCTGCATTTAGATGCTTCCGAACTTTTGGGTGCAAAATGCTTGCGAATCAAATACCTGTTTACTGGTCTTTGGAACGTAAGATCCCACAACAATGAGTCCACCGGTGGTATCTAATTTTCCCAGGTCCTTAGGAGTAAGTGGTACTGTCGGTCTGAGACCTATACGCGCAGACACAAAAGCAGCAGCGGTTCGGCACAAGAACTGCTTTCCCATAGCCTCCGCCTAGATGTTATGACACAGGCGGTGCAGTGTTAAATCTCTGGACAAAACTGCAAATTCAATATGAAAAGTTGTTAAAAAACCAAAACCCGGAACAGCCCTGTATACTCGCGAAACAGATGCCAAGAGATGCTACTGACACCCTCATACATACCCCAAAAACAGCGTACCTGCACATTTCCAGAAGTTTTCTAGTCGATATTCTGAACGTATTTCTCAGTTAAAAACTCTTCATCACCTGGAAGATAACTTACACGTATCATACCGGCTGCGAAGACCTCGACATCCCTCTCACTTGCAGCGTTAACAACACATATCGTGCCCTGCGAAGCAATGGAGAGAGAAAAACCTTTGAGCAAAATTATCCTTATATAAAACATTCAAGAAAGAAGTGCTTTTGTCATCTGATCTGTCAACTTACCTTCTTCAAAGAACATAAGGTTTGGCAAACTGCAGCCGGTCCTCCCTTTCGAATTGATTCAATCGAAATAGAAGATACTTCTTTCGCTGCCACCTTATCCTCTGTTTTTTCTTCAACCCACTGCATTTGGAAGTTCACGGTCAGGACGTGGAAATAATTTTAGGGGTGTGAATAGATCATAGTTTGTGAAATGTAGTAGTAACATGGTTTGCAATTCTGGACACCATGCACAACTACTGTAAAAGTTCACGATGATGATAATTTGATCATCATTGAACAATAAATACACAATTCTTATAGCCCTTACTGATCTCTAAGACAACAGAGTTGGAAGTCTCTTCACCAAGGTCTTAGTAAAATGCGCATGCGAATGCCAAATAAGAAGAAACCAAAAGATTTACACATGTGCGACATAACTCATACGACTTATCGTATAACCTCATAATTATTGCCACATGAATGAAGGAGATTGTAAGTTACGTGCCTCACGCAGGTTAGAGGACTTATAGCCAAAAACGGCGTCTTTTGCAAACTCTGTTTTTCCAGCAGGGACCAACCTGTACGAGAATCACATTTCACTCAGATTCCGCTGTGTGAAATACGACAAGGATACTGGCATAACACGTTGATTTTACTTGCATTAATTTAAAGAAATTAAAAGTGAAGATAAAGAGATGTGAGGAAATCTCAATCCAAAGTTATCAATTACCCCAACAATATCGTTGTCAGGTTATTCAAACTAAAAAGTTGAAAATAACCTTTCAACTCACATGTTCTCATCAGCGACGTAGTGAATATCATTAATGGTATATCGTCCACCTTGAAGGAAGAATGGACAAATTATCCAAGCATCCGATTCGCCAATGACACTGGCAGCAGCATTTGGCTCCTGCTTAAGAACAATGACGACATTGTTATCAAGACAAGAACTAGATGTAGGAAGAGGCTATGATTCATGTTCAACACTTTTGTGCAACCTATCCTGAAAGTATTTATTGTCACTGAGGAGGATTCAGTTTATCGGAGATTTCATGCCTGAGGAAAATGGCCTCGTAAAGTTGAATCACCCCTGAGTACAATTGTGTAACCAATACCTCCAGCAGCTGATGCAGCAGCTACGACTTGTTTGCAAATTTCAGCTGTTAACTCAGCGGCCTGAAGTCCACACCAGGATCACCAAGTTAGACAAGAAGCACATGATGTCTGCACAAGCTTTTTCCGAACACGGGCTCAATCACTGCATGACTTGCAGCAACAAAGTATCTCCAATCACAACATCACCATGAGCCATGCCAAGGCAGCAAATGATAGGGGCAAAATACAGAGATGCCCCATAGAGAGACCGGTTTAAAAATGGCAAGGGCTGGAAATCTATGACTACACATCCAGTAAAGGTTTCACATAACTTCAGAGACAAATTTCAGGCTGGAGCTATGAAACAGTCGCTACAAAATACTAGGCTCCGACATTCGACTAGGTAGAAAAGAGCAAGGCTTGAATATCTCATGTGACAACATTTTACGGTGACATAGCTCACTAACACTTAGACCTGTACAACTTGTAGTCTTTACCTCTTCATGGTTCAAGGCCCGTGAATTTGTTAGGATGAAAAAGCAAGCTGGCTTCTTCTGAAACTCCTCCTTCAGAACATCGACACCCCTGTGAATTCACACGAGACATAATTAAGTCTGACCAGAAAGATTACGATTGAACTCAGAACAATTCAAAGATCCAACGCACCATGTAGTTCTGAAGCATCTGAGATAGGGCTTAAACTTATTTCTTTTCTAATAGGGATGGGGATCTATTTCAGTTCTCAAAGGTTCATCACCCACCAATCAGTGAGCACATTCACGCCATGCACAGTTTGGGTCCCAGTTGGATCGTCATCGAGCACAACGAGAACCTTCGCACGACCTTCTTTCTCTACACAGTTAATTTCATCCAGTGGATCCTCGGACCACTCGGGTGGAAGGGAGTTGAGTGTAGCATCCTTGGGTATAACAGGAATGTCGGAACCTTTGCCAATCTCCGGTTCACTAGATAAAGTCTTGGATTGTATACTTATACCAGTCATTTTCTCAAAAACCTGTACGCATCACCACCACCAAAGCGGAAATATCTCAAAACTTGGCGGCTAGAATGCTGATAGAAGAGCTTTCTGTCCACCATCTTCTATCAGTTGCAATACTTAGGGACTTTTCATTGAGTTCTAGTTAGAAACGTTCTCCGACAAGCACTGTAGAATGGAAAGCTCTTCAATAATAACAAGCACTGATGAATGACCTTCACTACAGCAGAGTCATCCAACCGACCCCACCCTGCTGCAGCACCTGCACAAAACACACCACTTTCAAGTTTAAGAAATAATCCATGAAGTGAGATGACATACAGCAGTTTCTGTTTCAGGCACAGGTCAGAACTTACACTCACTGAATTACAGAGAATATAAATAGGTCAGAGCCTTGCAAAGCAGTCCTAACTCTAATTCGAAATTAGGTTAACCTAATTAGATCACTAAGTTAAACTAGTTTAGTTAATCATAATTAACTAGTTCTGGATGTAAGCAAGGATTTCAACACCCTCCTCCACTTCTTACAGGATAGAAAATGTAAACATTATTTTCCTCCTAGAGAATCTCAAAACTTCTCAAACTTGATTCTACCAAGTGCCTTGATAAGAATATCTGCAGATTGGTCTTCAGTACCAACATACTTCACTTGCACTTCATTGGTCTTTATCTTCTCTTTAATGAAATGAAAATGCACTTACATGCTTTGTCCTAGCATGGAAAACAGGATTGTCTGATAACCAGAGTGCAATTCAGATTGCACTCTGGTTATCACACAAGATTACTATAGGTTTCACAGTCTTCACCAAGCTAAGATAGAGACTTTCTTAGCCAAACAGCTTCACATACTGCTCCACCTAGAGCTTTGTACTCTGCCTTTGTTGAGGACAACGCTACGGTGATTGTTTCTTGCTTCTCCCTGCTATCACACCACCACTGTTGAAAAAGAACCACATGCTACATGTAGACCTTCTGGTGACTGTATCACCAGCCCAGTTTGAATCATGAAACTTTGCAGATGTAGCGCCTCTCCATGTGTGTACACCAGTCCATAATATGGTGTTCCCTTCAAATACCTCAAAATTCTCTTGGCTGTTTGCCAATGAGAAGTATTTGCATCATGCATGTGCTGGCTTACTCTAGTAACAGCAAAACTAATATCTGGTCTAGTGGTGGTCAGATATATAAGCTTGCCTACCAATTTCTGAATTGAAGTACTATCACAGAGGTTCCCAGAATCTGTAACATCATACTCTAAGTTGGGCTCCATAGGAGATGCCACAGGCTTACAATCTAGCATTTGTAACTCTGTCAGTATCTCTACGACATACTTATGCTCTGTAAGGACTATGCAGTCCTCTCGATGCCAAATCTGAACGCCTAGAAAGAACTGAACTGGGCCTAAATCAGTAATTTCGAATTTTTGATGTAAAGCAAATTTCAGAACCTGAATCAGGTCTTAATCAACAATGAGCAGATCATCAACATACAGGATTACAATAATCAAGATACCATCTAATCTAAAAATATACAGGTTTGGGTCAGAATTTGATCTCTTTAGCTTCTGGTCACAAAGAAGCTATAAATGAATGCATACCAATCTCTAGGAACTTACTTCAGTCCACTCAGCAAAGATCACTTCTCTGCTACTGAACACTTCCTTGTCATAGTATTGAACACCTTGTACCCTTTGATGGTCTCATCATACCCAACAAAGATGCGCTTCTCAGCTTTAGCATCAACCTTCTTTTCTTCTCATTGGGTATATGCAAATATGATGTGATACCAAACACTCTCAACTTAGAGACATCATGTTTGATGACTCTATACGCCTCTTCAAGTGTCTTATCTGTAGCTAAAGTGTATGACCTGTTCATGACATACACAACTCTATGGCATGCTTCAGCCCAAAGGCTATAGCACAACCCTTTGGCATGTAGCATGGCTCTTGCTTGCTGAGGTGAGGAAGGCACTGTGGAGTTTTTCCTGATACCTTGTTCAAGGCAGAACTCCTTGAACGGAGTAGAGGTATACTCTTCTCCACCATCTGATCTGAAGGCTTCCAGTTTCTTGCCTGTCTCATTCTCCACACAAATTTTGAAGTTCTGAAAGCACCGAAATGCTCCTGATTTCTTGAGAAAGTAGATCAAGATTTTTCTCCTCTTATCATCAATGAAGACAATAAGTACTTAAAGCAACCCACACAAGCTATGTGCAGGGGCCCAAATATATCTGAGTGCAAGAAACCCAACACATCTAGTGCTCTAGAGTTACTTGCATTGGGAAAGATTTCCCTATGCTGCTTTCGATAGATGAAGCCCTTCTCAGGCCTGCTGAAGTCTATCTTGGGAATACCTCCCACCATCACCTTCTCTAGCATCAGTTGTAGATATTTAGAGTTCAGATGTGCAAATCTTTGATGCCAAAATTCAGACTCCACACTTGAAGTAGCTGATGCTGTAAAGGTATGAGACTCTTCACTAGAGGTAGCTGTTACAGCCATAGCATGTACAGATATAAGCTTGTTCTCCATCATACAGGCTTGAACAAGCCTCTCTATGACCAATAGCTAGTACTACCTTCATATCTAGATCAAACTCTTGAACTTTACCAGCATCAAAGAAAACCTTGAACTTCTGATCACATATCTGGCCTACTGATAGTAAAGTTGTTGTGAGACTAAGTACATGAAGCTTATGACACGTACTCCTTGGCACAAGTCCATTTGCTCCATTTGCTACCCTCATTATTTCTCCATCCTTCTTCTCAACTATGAGAGGCTCCTCCTCAACCTGAACTTCATTGAAGTTGGTACTCTCAGTACCTTTCTGGCTCTTCTTGGGGGCAACCATCTATCTTGTGGTCTCTTTTGCCACACAAGAAGCACAGACCAAGTTTCATCTTGCAATAGGTACAGAATTTTCTTGACCTAGAACTAACACTAGCTGAGGATCCAAAGGCAGAAGCAAATTTTCTAAAAGTCGAATCTACCTTATGGCCCTTAGCAGAAGTGGATGGAAACTTGCCATTCAAATTCAAAGCAAACTGAGGCTCCTCTTTTTTGTGCAGGAAATTCTTCTGCACACTCTCCTCATTTTCCAGCATGACTGTAAGCTCTTCAAATGTAGCCAACTTCAAGAGCGAGTCATTGTGACAAACATCTTGAACTTGCTATTAATACTATTCAGGGTAATTTGCACTATCTCACTGTTTTCCACTGAAACCCCAGCACCTCGGAGTGCCTGATAGAGTTTCTTGACTTGCATTACATGCTGAAGCACATACCCATTTTCACCCAGTTGCAATGAGTGAAGCTGGCTGTGAGCAACAAGGTTCTTGTGGTGCTCTGGGTGTCAAACCTCTCCTTCATTTTGTCCCAGCCTCCTTGGCTGTCTTCAGCCCTATCACTTCAGGAATCACCTCATATCTAAGGTTCAAACATATGCAAGAAATTGCTTTCTTGGCTCTCTTCAAACTTTCTTAATAATAATGGGCCTAGTCTTCCAAACACTCACCACCACCCGAAGATCTCTTTCAAGCAGAATGTTCTTCAACTTAAAAATTCATAGCCCATAGTTGCTGGCACCTTCCAGCTTGCTTCCCTCATCCATACTAACATATCCTGACATGGTAGATACCTTAAAAAAAAATGGTTCAACTCGAATTTTCACCATCAGAGAAGCTCAGACTACAGATGGAAATAAATTTATACCATGTTTCAGGCACAGGTCAGAACTTACACTCACTTAGGTACAGAGAATATAAATAGGTCAGAGCTTTGGGAAGCAATCCTAACCCTAAGTTTAAGTTAGTTTAGTTTAGTTACCTATAACTAACTAGTTCTGGCTGTAAGCAGGGATTTCAACAATTTTACATACGACAAACTACGCTCACCTCTCGTCCAAGAACAACTTGCAAAAAACAACAAAATAACAATCCTCAAAACAAAGACAAAAAAAATAAAAATATCGACCCTGAAATTTGTTCGTAGAAAGAGAGGTAGGTAGAGAAACATCGAGAGCAGTAGAAAGAAGTAACAACTGCAACATGATCTAGAACTGATGCTATGTGTTTGACGTATGTATGCCATGTTATGCCAGAAACTTTGAAGGCCGTAACCAGTTCAACAACTTCGAGATTGAAAATGCTCATCAGCTGTGAAATTGCTGAAGCTGGAGAAATCAAAAAATAGTAATCCCAACAATGTATGCTTGATCTTGGCAGCGTTACTTGCTGAAAGGATGCGAACCGTCGTATATCTACACACTTACTCAGTAAATACTGTTGAAGAGCAGTCGACGCCACTGGAAGAGGAACACATAGTCTTTTCCCCTCGCTGAATACGATTCCCTGCAAATTTAATATGTTATGGCTGTACGGTACAACCCTATTTGAAACAACTAAGATGACAGAATCCAAACATAGATGATTGTCTACATTAAGGGCTCATCGAGTCGGGTAAATGCTGACATACATGCCACCTGAGTGCCATCATGAGTTTCGGAGTGTGAGTAAATACCAAGTCCTTGACAAAAATGTCCACTGCTGATAATGGCGTATAATCTGAACTCAGCATGTGGGGCACACGATTTGTAAACATCCTGAATCACAAAAAATCAACAATGGGCATAGTTAGCTGATCAAGTCAAAGTTCAAACGATGAAAGCACTGACAGACGTAGCTATAATAATAAAAGATAAAATTCACTACTTATCGTTCATTCTCTCAGAGAGTAGGAGAAACCAACCCAGGTGCTAAGTTAAATCATGAAGGACATTATCGGGGTAAGGATTCGATGTGGCACTTCTCACACTATTTCCACCAACTCAAACTGCTCCCTCTTTGTATTATCTCAAATTGTACTTACCAAGAGCATCCATCCGACTTCTCTATGAAGTCATAAAGTAAACGACTTTCAAGACCAAGACGTACACCAAAAGCCATAGCCTCTGCAGAAACTGCAATGTGAACCCCAGCAAGTAACTGATTCACCATCTTAACAGAGCTGTAAGCAATTAAGACACAATGAATACGAGAAGCAAGCAACATCAGAAACAGGTAAGCAGCCTTTAGAGCAAACAAAGCCATGAGCAAGATGGTAAACGCAATAACATATAGCGTGTAGACAAAAATTGCTTGAGAAAAAAATGCTTTGAAAGTTCTTGTAATTTCACAATAACCTGACGCTTAGGTTCCAAGTAAGCACCTACTGAGAAGCACACGTTGGACTACTGGCCATAATCTCATACTGGAGCTCAGTGGAGGGATAATGGATGTATGTACAGAGATGTATCTTTACCTGCCCAGTCCAGCTCCACCTTTCAGGATATAGACATTCGCACCCATAGCTGAAACATACTTTAATTAGTTTAGATAGGAACGCCTTAATCAAGTGACATTAACTCGAAAGCCATGAACCGGCAGCGCCACTAATTTGCCGAAATTAATAGCCGAAACTCACAAAAAGGTCAAAGAGAGCCTTCCCAAAGTACTGACCAGAGTGAACTCGCCAGCAAGTGTTTGCAAGGCCTGCTTACCTAGTAAAGAAGCCCCTGCACGCTTGAAGGCCTCTTCCGAGCCAGAAGCCATTATCTGCCGAACAAGGGTGTATGTGTACCACTAGTCAGACTTCTGGGACTTACTTTCTGTAACAAACACAGGGGGTACCAAGTTTGAAAACGTACCGTCAAAGTGCCATCTGCAGCTTTTGCAACACCCCCTGAAACTGGAGCATCTACAAGTTGCAAATCCCGACCTTCAGCTGCCATAAGACAACAATCACTCACCTTGTTATGGCCTAGAAGAACACTATTATTCAATCTCCCAAAGAGTGACGGTTTTGGCCCTACCACCACATATGTAAAAAACATTTTCAAAAACATATGATCCTCAACGTGAATCATTTAGTATTTGAGAACGCGCTAGTATCGGCTAATAATATGATTTTGGGTAAATTCCGTTGTGGGATGGGGTTGGTGGTGTGGCTTGCAAGAGTATGGAAACTGTAAGCAAAGAAAATTCGATCGGAAGCTGTCAGAGATCAAGAGCGATAGCTAGCTGCTTCAACCAAAGTAAGAGTTGCAAGTTATTGTGTGTCTAAGATGTATGCTGGGCATGTGGACTTACGCAGGTTATAGTCTGTTAAACACCGACCCCCACCAACTACTCATCTTCTCCCTTGTAGTGAATACATGGGCAGCTCGTCACTCTGTGCTCACTCTCTTACTCACTTGTTCTCAGTGCCTGTGTATCTCAGATCACTAGCATAGACTTTGTCATGACAGATCCGTCTAGTTAAAGTGAAAGTTGATACCTGCCAAGCGGGTTTCAAGTCTCATGACAAAAGCAGGCGAGACAGTAGAGCATAACACGACCGTGCAACCTTCAGCAATTCCTGCAAGAAGTACAATGACGAGGCAAAATCATCAATTAAAAAGATGTTCAAATAAACTCTATCGACGGATTCTACGACAATCTCAGTAGGTGCTTTCTGTAGCCAAGTACGCTGACATGTTAATGTTACAACTTGCAGCGAACTATATCGGCTTATAGAAGTGACTGTACCTTGTACTGCTCCTTGCTGACCGAATAAAACACTCTCCGCTTGATCTTCGTTCGTCACCATCAAGATAATAACTTTGGCACCTGTTTGTAAATTTTCAGAAAATTTAAGTCGCATGGAGTTCAAAAAACGTGCCCAATGTATGTTTTAGAATGTAGAAACCCAACACAAGCGGAGATGGTGAAACTGTACGAGAATGAAGCACTAGGCGATAAGTCTATACAATCGTAGGTTAGTGGTAGAAGGAGAAAACCTGCATTTACTTGACTGATAGGTAACAGAAGAAGCTAGTTGATTGCACAGGTAAGCGCAAGGAAAGTTATGAATATGCCTTTGACTACTCTCGGACTAGTAGTAACCCGGTGCAAGCAAGGTAAGTGCCCGAAAGTCATATTAGAAAGAGGTACAAAACTAGGCATGATCCAGAAAGAGAACGAGAGTGCAACAACTCGTCAGTCCACTGACCGAAACCCAAGAAGATCAGCATTTAACGAACACCAAACTATCATGAAAATATCTGTGTTACATGTTGCCACTTTTAGTTGAATAATACAAGATAATACAAGTTTTCCAAGTAGACTACACACTGATGCGTCAAATATTCTCGTTATCTTGTTTACGCTGACTGAAACATTGCATGTTATTTTTGAAGAATGCTCAACGTAAGTTTGCATCGATTGGCGTTTCCTCCGAAATGTTTCCCTTCCACCAATATGAGTTTTCCCTTTCCTTGATTAATCACGCTTGAAACTATGCTCGCATCTACATCTCTCGCTCATCTTTTCTTAAGGGAACATTCCGGGCTCTTCGTGTGCAATAAGTGGTTCTTTCGATCTAATGGTAAACATATTTTTGACCAAAATGCCCTTCAATGCGGTAATACCTTTTGCGCAATCTTCGGGGCTTTTGCTTGGTATTCCACCAGCTTTCACGAATCGTTCCATTGAGGGCTCATATACCTGCAACATATCACGACTTAGAAAGGTGCGCTCCAGTTCCCTTCTATTTTGTAGGTTCACGGAGCTCAATCTCTACGTCCAGACGCCCTGGTTCGTTTATATGGAAGTTACAGGTACTAAGTAGAGGTGAACCCAAGCTGCGGACACAGTACTCTTATTTGATGAAGAAGCATTCACAAAACTGGATCATTTTGTAGCCAGTAAATATATGTCAGTCGATCTAAGCATTCAGCTCCGCTTGACATTTGTTCTACTTGAAGCACTGGCAATTCCAACTGGCATTGTAGAAGAAGACGTTGGCAGCAGCGTTGGCAAGACTTGCAACTTACATCATATCCGCGAACTGTGAAGCCTTCCTTCACAAGATGTGATGCCATTCCAAAGCCCATAGCTCCGAGTCCAATGAAAGCTACAGAATCAACTTTCAAGGCAACCTTTGCGAGCTCATCCATCGTACCCACATTTCCCACAGCAGAAGAGGATGATGTGCTGGAATGTATTATTCTCTCCCAGATCTGGTGTTCATAATGTAAAAATGTTAATATCAGAACGAAATTTAATTCTCTAGTGGAATGTTATTCCGTCAAGTTGGGCTCTGAAAGACTGAGCTAAATTAAAGAGTCTTCAAAACATATTCTCATATATACAGACCAGAAAAGGAGCTGGGCCACGTTCTATCAGAGGACTGGTAGCACCAGCATGATCTACATAACCTTATAAGAACCTATAACGCGACATTCTCTACGTTGTAATAAATCCGGCTGAGTAAAGAATTCTAAAAAACAAGCAATTTTATTAAACAGATACTGTGATAAAAACTAATGGTAAAGAACTTTAAGTCAGAAGTCTGCGAGTGAGACATTCAAATTTAGAGTCGTCAAAGAGAAGCTTGAGTCAAAACCTTGAAAAGTGCAGAACAATTCTCATTCTTATAACCGGATGCGCATCCTGCAGAAATAGAAGACATGAAAGGTGTCAATCTTCCTGTCCCAGTTGACTAATGTGTCAGATGAAAAACCCTAAAAGTGAAGATCTGCGATAGAATACCATCTGTAAATTAAGTGAATGTAAGAATTTACAATGGTCGTAATGAAGGCGTTTGATTTTTTGAACCAGACTTATCAGAATTCAAAGACATCAGTTTCCTCTGTGATGCCCAGTTTCATATGAAAGAAAGAAAGAAAGGCTTACCACTCACTACTTGTTGATGAGCTACGGCCGTCAGAGGCAGTGGAAACTTGAGTCCTTTTGCTTCATCCAGTATAAAACCCTGATAAGATGGACGCTCCTGTTTAGCTCACTGAGACTATGACGCTTGACGTTCAAAAACTGGTACGAGTGAGTTGTGATCCATGCATTTTTTTTTGGTTAAGATGCTTTAGACCAAAGACAATATTCTAAACAGCCTAAGGTTTGTGCATTCAGGAAACACATTTATAATCTTCAGTCGGATAATAAATATCAAGAAAAAAATGCTGATATCGTACAAGCTGATTGTAAACTCGATCGAGCTTAGTAATTGGTCCGTCTTTCGAGTTGAGCATGTGAGGAACCAGATTTGCAAAAACTCTGCACCTTGAAACAATAAAGGCTTGAGTACTCTCAACACTTGATAATCTGTCTAATTTCACATAGAGAAGACAAATTATGCATCATGCTGATAGACGTACCCGTAACCAAGTAAACATCTTGGGTCTTACCTCGAACTTCCAGCTGCGTTTGAGATTATGTCGTAAAGGATCTGAGTATTAAGTCCTGCACATGCTCCAAGAGCAACCGATTCTGCAGCCGCTGCTAAGTGGACTCCAAATAGGAGATCGTCCACCATGCGAAGTTTGCTACATTTAAGGAGAAGAACGACAAACTTGTGGTTAAGAGTAGTGACATCAAAGACAGAGAGTCATATGTGTCAAAGCTCACGATGCACCTTACATTCATGTAAAAGCGTGTCATAGATATCAATTTCTTTGTTATAAAAGAGTTAAATTTCCTTCTCAATTAATATCATTCTACAGTAAAACGTTACTCGGCGAATAAGTAGAACGATTGGTTGCTTGATGAGGCTAACTTAGCCTAGACTAGGATTCGAACTACTGCATCGGATCACCTTGACTTGAGAAGATCATACATATCTTACCCTAAAAAAATGGTTTATTTGAACGACGCTTAGGTAAATGGGGAACGATATAAATTGTTTCACGGTCAAAATCACACCCAGTCGGTTTTTGTTTTCGTACCTGCTCGTGCCCAAGCCTCCTTCGACATCTAAGAAGTTGTCATCGATGGCTACAAAATCCACGACACTCATAATATATGTACTTTAAAACAGAAGTGAAAAGAAAAGGACCTCCCAACTCCCCAGTTTATTACTTTGAAATGCCAACCTAAAACGCTTCAACTAGTGTCCGAGAGATCAACAACAGTTGGTCCGACAAGCATTACTGAGTTCAAAGTAGACAAACTCTGCATATCTTACCATAAAGGAGATCCCGACATTTTGTAACTGCATCAGCTGCCCCCGACGCTACAATCTGTCATTACAAACTTAGAAGAGGTCGATATGATGAACGATCCAATAAAGACATCCTGCGTGCTGAACGACGGAGATTCTAATTTCCACACCTTGATTAAGTGCCTACCCTTGTGCAGATATCACCTCAGTAACACAAATGCTGAAGAGGAAAATGCCTTCTCATCATGGCAGAATGCACTTTTCACATGGTACGCATCACCGGCCTTGGGATCAACTCTATGTATGACTGGACCTCTACAGTTTCATCTGGATAACGAAAGCATGTCTGAAGACGCTTTGAGGGCATCAACATAAGCACCTACCGTAAGTGTACCATCAAAAGATCGCGTGAGAGGTGCATCCACCAACTGCAAATCTTTTCTCTCCACTGCAGTCGAAGAAAGAGTTCCGTTTTGATGACTTAACAGATCACTGTACCTACTTTTGCCTACAACTACCTCAAGTTGCACAGTCTAATCCTGTCGTAGATACTGACGGAAATCTTCAGACCTACGTACTGTCAAAGCCTACGTCTTGAAAAAAGCTAAAACCACCTAACCCAATGTGCTCAGAAGAAAATAGAAACAGCTACCTTCGGCCATTTACACCAAGATATGCAAAAGGCTGAAGCATATGGCACTGCACCTCTTCAAGGCCTAGTTTATATACCTGAAATGCTTTTCTCAACCGTCATGAGTTCACGCGGCGTGACAGGTGAACAAATGAGAACAACCGCTCCATCGGCCAATACTGCATGATCAACACCAAAGTTCGAAACATACAATGAGGCCATCAAAGAGGAAACAAAATTGATGCTACAATTTACCAGCACACAAATTGTAGGTACTCTTTGGTCGAACAAAGAACTTCTTCGATCAAAGAGTTAATCAACTAAAAATTTGATAAATCTATACACCCTCCACGAGGCCTTCAGAAAAGGAAAGAACCAACAGGTACACGCTGCACAGGTTTGTAAGTACTCTTGCAAATTGCACAAGGACATTCAGTCCCCTCTGACCCCAAGCTCATCATAAAAGGACCAAGTGGCAACAACAAATCTTACTCTTTCACAATAGTGTACATAGTCTACATCAGAGGCCATCGATGTCACATACCAGATATCGTGACTGATCTAAGACATTCGGATATGCATGTATTGGAGACTGCCACCAGGATCACCACTGCGTCTGTCGGCATCACATTAATTGGCAGAAACATTCCATCAGTACGTAGGTACATACTCCATATATTTCTCACATTTCTTAAATTGGTTGAAATTTAAGAAATGTGAGAAAAATTCTTTCTTTATTTTTCTATTTTTTTCAGAATATAAAAAAGAAAGAAAGAAATCAAAGCTTTTGATCACCATTACGTCATATGCGTATTTACTAAATTCACACAAAGCAAGATACAGACCACCGCAGACCTGAGCGCTATTGTACAAACTCAGACTATCAAGGGAATATAAAGTTTTCTGGACGATCAACAAGCAAGATTCCAAGTTGGGAAACAACAACGTGTTACAAGAGCAGGGAGAAGCAGTTTGGTCAAACAGACGGCATAACTAACCTAATGATACATGCTGCTCCAAAGCTATGCCTATTGCCAGATATATTTCTAAGGCTTTTTGGGCATATAGGTGGAGTTCATTTCATTTTTCAATCGTACCTTTAATGGCTTGTCGACTTGCGGTGGCAACGGACTTATCAGACAAGTCGGAGGATTGCAAACATGAAACCTGCAACATGAAAGCATGAGCACAACAATATCAGCGGGCGGAAAACCTGCCCAATGAGAATCACACTGTACTTTCAGTAACCAGAATAAAAGGTCCTCCTGTGTTCCAAGGAATGTGAAGGACAAAAGGTTGTAATCTTCTAAATTCAATCGAATAGCTTCAGAGAAACTGACAGAAGCATAGTTTCACTGACAGGACTAATAGTTGCTTTACACGCAAATGTGAAGCGACTATTCCGACGAACAAAAAACTGATTCGAGATTAAACAACCACAACTCGAGCTGGAATATGGATGCTGGCTTGTGTAATTAAGACTCAAATGAAAGTTCTAGAGATGGAAGGTCACGGAACGCACGTCCAATTCAACGACATTGAAGCCTTCATCGAGAATTCTTGAAGCGATGTGTGATCGAAGAGCTGCAAAGCCCCCTTCTCCATCACCTATCAAAGCTACCTTCAAACTTGTCATATTTTTCTGCAAACAATAAAAAATACCCCAATGAATATCAAGGGCCTAGATTACAAGGCGAAAAATATTCAGCCCTTTTGCAACCTACATGATCACTGATGACTTAAATGGTTCGCGGTAAGCATACATAGGTGCATTAAGTACTATCCGACCTTTACAAAAAGTCGTCACGTCTGAACATATTTTCCAGAGAACTTAGAACACACATTAACTTCCAAACAGTCCAGCCCACTATCCTAGAAAGTTTCTGCAATCAGAGCTAAATGCTGCTAAATGCTCCAAAAATCAAATAAAATAGAAAAACTTGGCTCAGTTTCGAAAGGCAGAAGGAAGTAGACGAGTCATCGGAGCCTCGCCAATGGCATTAGAACCCAAGCCCAGCCGAATTCCTCACAATTATTTTTTATGTAATTCGCTGAAGTAAAAAAGATATCTATATTTTGTACACGTTTAGCGATAAACTGGAGACAACTGTGACTGCTCGACAGAATGAGCTTCGACATAAAACAACCAACTGATTTTACTGCCTCCTAGAGCTGTGAACACAACGAGTATCATCCAAAGTCCTCTACAAAACCGAATTTTTTCGACTATGATCGACCGCTGCAGGAACAACTTCCGCAGTAAAAAACGCCCAAATGCACATGACAGCCCAATAAAATCTGCATATTTAAGATTCGGAAGCTCACGAAATATTCTCCGAGCTGAGTGAGAAACAAAACAAGGAACTTTACAATCCACGGTAAAATGTCCAGAAAAGAGAAAAAATTGGACTTCGTGACAGATCAACCGAATTCCATCAACAATCCACATCCTTACTTACAACAAACGATCTGCTGTAACATCCAATCACGCGAGGCAAGGCGGCGCAGTCACTCTTCCAACGACCCCTGCTTTTAAGAATACGGGGACGCGTTTCCGCTCGTTCCACTTCTTTCTAGATGATCAGAATTTCATATCAGACCTGTTGTCCGTGCGGACAAACACGACATGCCACTTCTCCGAACTCTGGCTGCTGGCGATCCACCTTGTCGGCGTGGAATTGCACCACCCTGACTGGACTCTGCGATCCGCATCGTGGCTTCGCTGTTCCGTCTATGCCATGCCACTACTCGTGACTGGATTTCCAGCTCTGACCTCTGAATTCCACGTGTCGTCCTTAGCAGAGAAATTTCCTGAGGTAACCCGTTTTAGACAAGTGGACAACATGAAGTGCAGCTCTAATGGGAAACCTGGTCCATTGTTGTTCCTTCGGACCCGTTTACGCCGGCGCCCACATCCGAACAACTCAAGTTCCACCGCAAGCTCGAGTCGAAAAGTTACAAAAGGGAGACGTGCATAGGGAATATATGTACTACTACACCAAGATATATTAACTATCTAGCGGGTCTCCAAAACTAGAGGAACAAAAAGTTCAGGTCTCTCCATACCTTTATACTTAGCCAAAGGAGACATTACGTCTTGATAGATATTTGACCATCCCCACGGTTATACTCAATAGGTTTGTCATGGATGGTATATGACCATCTTCGAGATCGTTTTCAGGCAGATGATCCCTCTACTGGTTTCACGGAGTTATTCAGGTGGCTACATCAGTTACGAGAGGGGAGATTCCGTTGTCAATTAGTTAGGTTCTGGATGTTAGTCGGATTTTCGCGATGGAGAAGGACACTGGGGGCATCAGACCGAGTGTTATTGGAGAGGTCTTATTGCGATTAGTCAGTCGTATCGTTGTCTTGCAGCATCGCTCACACTTCCAGACATTATCGGTTACCGCTCCACTCGTCGCCAATCCTGGAGGATGGGTGATCACCCTCTCTAAAACTGTGTCACAAGTAGGATCGGTAACCACCACGTCTGCCACAATAATCTGGTTCTCTCAAACCAAGTATAGGTATGTAGTAACCCTAGTCAAATGCAAAGCATACCAACGCTCCCTCCATGCAAGGTATCCACCCTCTCGTGCCATAAAAAACATCACATTCCTAATGGGTAGCTATCATATGCCCTCCGAATGGACAACGAATCATATGAATACCTCCTCCATCTAAAGTGATACCACACTCACATGTGAATAATGAAGATGTAGATGGATGGATGGATCAAGCCAAAGAGTGAAAACATATACACACTAATCCAATCAGCAAAATTAAATCTTCAAAAAAAATTCAAATGAATTTTTTTATTGATTTTGGATGATCCTCAATTATAAGAATCAAATGTATACTTGACTCAAGCTCATAAAAGTTCTTTTGGAGAAACCTTCCATGTCCAAACTCATGGGTTGAATTTTTGGTTATCTTCACATGAATTTAGGCACCAATCAAATAGATCACAACAATCTTCACTCAACTTTGAGAGGTTCTATTTTACCCTAGCTACTTAGGAACAACTTCTTGTCTCACTCTTGCAAATTGAAGATATCTCTTCTAACTAATCAAGTCCTATTTATATACAATTTTAACGTCCTATCCAAATTTTTATCTACATGGATAGTCGGAAAGTCATTGCACCCTTTGATGATGATTCCATTATCCACGCAAAAGCATCGATGCTCATTTGTAACTCCTGGATGTCTTCTGTGATCTTCTAATGATGGATGCGTATCGCCTCCGGACATTTCATGACCCATGGCCTTGTACATCTCCTTTTGCTTCTCCTTCAAATCGCCATGAGTGTTCCTCACCACAATCAATTGCTCCAATTTCTCATTTTCTATTTTATCACACCGGGTAAAAATGTATTACGAGCATTTGCTTGCTAACACTTCTAATCTAGCCGGTCGCTCTACCTCAAACTCGTGCAGCTGTTGCTTCATGCTCTTCAATTGTCTTTGGAATCTCTCATTCTTCACCTCCATGAACTTCAATTCCGCTCCTCTTATCTTATAAATTTCACCGTAGGTCTGCTTCATTGTCTTTGCTTCCTTCTTTGTCTCTTCCTTCTGTGTCTCCAAGCGCCCCATAGATTCTGTCAACTGCTTGATGGTCTGCGTCAAGTCCTTCTTCATGTCGCGGTGCAATTTATTACCTGTATCAGGTCAATGTAATTGTCTTCCGGAGGATTGTACTCTTGGATGTAATTTGATCCCATCTCGTTCAATTTCATCACAACTTGCACAACTACATTTTCCAACTTCTGAGCCAACTGTAACACCAAAGAAATCAATTCTCCTCCATTAACCTTAGGCCTCAATGCTTTTGGTGTTGTACTCCTTGGTTTAGCAATCTCCTTTAGCTTCCATTCTTGCTCACAAGTTCTCAAACTCCTTCTACACTCGGACTTCTTACTCTCCCTTTGGAGTTTCCCACTAAGTCTTCCTATCCAATAAGGTCTCCTCAATCTCCCGCATTACTTTGTTTAGCTCTTTTGAAGGCATTTTGTCCATGTTCATAGCTACATGTGACTACAAACTTCCTCCTCCACTGGGCCTCAAACTTCTTATTGAGCCATTGCTAGCTGCATCCATATTCGGCTCCTTCAAGATGTCATATGCATCTAGCTGATACTTCTTCCTCTCCTTTGGTGTTAGCCAAATCCATCGTCAAGTACATGTGTACCTGGAATGAGGATATATACACCACTCCCTTCTCTCCTACTCTGAGCTTCTCATCCATCGCTTGCACATTCCGGGCAAAGATTTCTTCCCAATTCACTTTGATGGATCCTCCCACAAAACCCTCCACTATCCTCACCTTATACATGCTTACATAAGTAATTCGATGTGGTGGAATTAGCTTGTTCAACATGTACATTATCTTCCTCTTGAAATCGTCCTTGATCAAATCAATCTTGAATCCATTAATCCCTTTTCTTCCTCATGGATCAAATTATTTAGATTCATCAAAGTCAAACCTTGTATGGAACGCTGACCCCTCCCAATCAATACCATCATTCTCCTTTGAAAAATCTCTCCCTAATGCCTCAGCCCACAGGATTGCATCCCACATATTAGGATGTCCTTTTAACCCGATAGGATTAATAACCTTCTTAGCGCAAACTTTCTCACACAACTGTAGGGATACATTATTCCATCGCCATGCTAAAAATGTGGCTCCAAGATTCTTCAATTGCAATAGCTCGTCTACAATCCAGTCTAGCTTCAAAACCAAAGGTTTGATCAACTCTAATGGATCTTTTGGGTTGGTGGCAATTGAATAGCCTCTCTTATACTTGATTGAATTGATGTTCGTTTCTTCATCGTGTAAAGCTTGCTCGTTCTATGCACAGCTACTTGTCGATACTGATACTAACTACTATTATCCTAAACATCAAGACTTGTCCCGCTGTCTTCAACCTATTCAATTCACTCATAACAGTCATTTTTGTACTACAAAACATGTTTGTATTCGGTATTTCTCATTTACTCCGAATATCTCACATTTTTATTCCAAAAAACAAAAAAAGGTTCAAAACTCATAACTAAGGTACTACAAATGCTAAACCCTATTGGATATGTCACTATTGCATCCACCAATACATCATATGACTCTATAAGTGTAACTAGAGCACGTGCTCATGTTGTAGAGCTATCAGTGACATGAACTAGTTGCACTTGTTTTGTCAACTTCATCCGAGTGATTGTAGGGTGGGAATGCATCACTAGAACCCCCAAGAGTTGTCTAAATCTAAAATATACATCTCTCCACATCAATCTTTTGCAAACCAAGATCAAGCAATGCATCCTTAACCAACATAAGGGGTTGTGCATTAGAACCCAACAACACTCATTGAGGTCGATAAACCTTTCCCAAAGGTACAACCAAAAAAAAGACACCACTTATGTTATCCAACATCACCAAACTTGGTGACATCCTTGTATGCTCGTATGTTGGTCATTATTTGAGGAACAACAGCTTGCCAAGTTCCACTAGTACCTATCATGATCCCAAGATCAACACTACTTATGCTGTCAACACCATAAGCAACCAACACATCCTCTTTGCTTTTACAAAGAGAGGCTTCTAATCGTAAAACATGGGATGATGATACCCCCAATGTCAATAAATCCTTGATTGAGAAAACAAGAGAATGAACAATAGTCTTTTCCGTTCCCAACATTATGCTAGATGCTACTTTACACGATGTTGATGGTTGGGTCCTACTTGCTCCATCTCCAAGTACATCAACATTGGCTTGCACTGTAATAATAAGGTTTATACTCCAAGATAGAAGTTGGTACTTTAGACTCGTTCCCAGGGGAATAAGGTACCCGAATAACCCAAACTACATAGGAGAAAAAATGAGTTTAGTCTTCTTTACTATATTATGGACATCATAATGCAAAGAGTAACGTGAATAGAATGAGTTCATACTTCCTATTTCATCAAATTCCCATTCCCATCTTTTAGTACAATTGCATACACAAAGACAAGGGCAAATATTGCAGAAGGTGGTTTTACTTATGGAGGTGATCTCTTCCTTATAAATTGAAGCCAAGGCAAAAACCTCGATGAAGTATTCCCGGAGGAACACACACGACCATGGCTCATGGACGAATATCCGGGTAACTTCGCAGGTATTCAGCTCCAGTCTATGCCGATTGCATGCATCTCACATCGATTTCATGAAATTTGATTCTATCTTGACTACACTTGCGATTGTCAAATGGAACGTTTGTAAGGAAAAAAATATCTCCACACTAAATCTACTACTATTTATACATGATCCTAGCAGCTATTCCTAAACGTTGCCTACACAAATCGCTCTCTCCGATATCTTTGAAAAGTATCCACGCCACTCAATTGCACCGACATTAGCTATTGTCTTTCCACTTGCCGCCATCATGGAGTATGGGCAATCATACCCTCTGATATTATGTCATGTGTAGGATCAGTAACCACCATGTATACAATAATAACTTGGTCATTCCGAACCAAGTATAGATCTACGCTAATCCTAGTTGACTGCAAGACACATCAATGTTCACTCCATGTGAGGTATCCATCTTTTTGCGTCATAACAAGCACCAAATCTCTAATGGCATCGAGGGTAGCTATCCTTTACTCTTCGAATAGACAACGAGTTATATGAACATTTGTTGCATCTAAAGTGATGTCATATTTACATGTGGATAATGAAAATGTAGATGGATCGATAAAAATAAGACAAAACCTCATTGTTGTAGAAAAAATAGTTTGTACGAGTTGGAAAGCCCTGATGCATGGTCCAGCCAAGATCCACGAGCCTGCAAGCTTGTTGGAACTATAGCCTAGAATAGTCATAGTAGTACGACGAATGATTATGTTATTGAATGCCCATCAATTTATTTATAGAGTCAACATTGATCAAATTTGTCATGGCTTTTTGCATTTTGTTTTTAAAAAATGCATTAGTGTCACACTTTAACAAGCATTAGTTACATTAATAGATAAGAAGATTTTTATGCTTGGGATGTATGTTCAAGAAGCATCATGGAAGATAAAAATTTATCATGAAAGTGATTGGTACCTTCTCATTCTCCTTTGCCTTTGGGTAGTGTTTTTGGTCTTCTTGATCTTGATTTTATTTTCTATTGAATGATACTCTCATCAATTTTTTCACATACATTACTTTTGCTTGTTTAAAATTGAAGTAGCATTCACAAAACAAGTCCAACTCATGAAAATAAAAAAACTCAAGTCTCAAAACTTCCACTAGGAATTTTGCTCATGACCATAGCATAAAAGAGAGATTACAATCTAAGGTTAAAAGAATCCAAATCCTACACTATGTAATGTTCCACCATAGAAGCATTCTCCAAGAAAAATTGTCTCTTCATAAATTGTCTCCAAAGATGTTGTTTCATCAAGGATTCTTGTAGGAGTAAGAGGAGAGAGGAAGATGTAAAGTGTGTTGTATCAATCAAAGATTATGGAGAAAAATAAGACAAAGATGAAAAAAAAAGGAAGAAAGACGCGAGAGAGATATGGCACTACACTTCCAAAACAATAGCATGAGAAGAGGATAGCCCAAACATATGATGGAAGACGAGATCTTACAATGGTAGAGAAACATCACATTGGTAGACATACTTACATGGAGATAAATAAGAGGTACGAAAGGAAGTAATGGCATATGGGTGTGACATTAACATGGAATGTTTGAAAAAGAGACATAATTTTAACTCTATCCTTTGAGAATGTGTAATCAATCATGGTTAGCTATAGTTAGTTTATCCAAATCTTAGATTAATCATTAGATCACTAAATGACAAAATAATGGTATGCATGATTCAAAAAGTAAAAGGTCAACTTTGCCTTGTATAGATACATGACAAGATGGCTACCATGCATTAATAGATTGAATAGTATGTTACATGTCTTTTAGAAATTAGTTAGGTTAAGATAACAAAGTATGCAACCTATTTATATTAGCCATGTGACATAGATTACATTTCGGATAAAGCAAGAAGAGGTCTTGAGAATGCATCTTATTTTGAAAGTCATTATGAAGTCATCGCCTTCCATGTAACAACATGTTGTCTACTAACAATCCTAAAGTCATTTCCACTACAAATGATGTTAATTACACTACTTGCTCTAATTGTTGTATATGCTTATTCCTACATGGAGCTATCTAATTATGATGTAGCGTGACATTTGTCGTGCACATACATATCATATCACAACATACATCACTACCACATCAAATACCATAATACATAGATAAATACCATAATACATACATAAATACTATAATACATAATAAGGCATATCATAATTGCCCCTTAAATGACACTTAGGTCCTTTTAACATTATGTAGCCATCTAATCCATCAACATGATATGTCATTTATGAGGCTAAGATTAAGAGGTCAAGTGTTACAATACCCCATCATTAGTCACATACCAAGTAACGATTGAACCGATTTTTCATGATTTATGTAGTATTATGTTGCATGATTTATGTAGCATTATGTACCAAGTAACGAGTGAACTAGTTACGTACATGTCCGCATATAAAAAAGATATATTAGTTGGAACCGATAATACAATTAATATTGTTTGCACTAGATTTGTAGTGAGGGTCGACAATGCCATTGTGGGTCTTAGGGTTCAAGGGTAGAGTTCGAATTAGGGCTCCTTGAAGTGGAGTTTTTGATGTGTGGCTATGGTGGATAGTAACTAATGTGAGAACTTGGAATCTTTGAAGCTCAAAGTGGATTTGGCTTGACTATAATCTCTTTTTTATGCTATATTATGAGTGGAATGTCCTTGTTGATGTTTTGATAATAGAATAGATTATTTCAAATATTCAAATTGGATTTTGTGGTGAGAACTATGAATTATTGAAGTGTTGAAGATATTTTGGTGAGATTTGGTCTATGATAGTTTTAATCCTTTTGATGTAGAGTGTGCAATACATTGATAGAGTGAATATTGTGATGGTTATCTAGAAGTAAAGTCAATACAAAGATAGTGTTATCAATTTTGAATTTTTGTATTTTTTATTTTAGTGCTTAAAATTCCAATCAAAAATTTGGAGGGTAGAAGGGTTGATCAAAATTGACAAAGTGGATTGATGCTCATAGCTTGGTGATGAGAATCAAGATTTGCTGAAAAAGATTTCAGAAAAAAGTGATTGAAATCCAAGATTTGATGCTTTGAAGTTTTTGGGTTGAAAATAGGAGTGTCATGTTGTAAGATTATCATATAGTGTCCATTTGATCCAAAATTTGATGGAATCATAAAAGATGTAAAGTATCATGCTCAGGGGCAGAGACATCATGCATAAGACTAGCACTGTCATAATTGTAATATTTTGACGTTTTAGGGTCCAAAATTAGATCAAAGATTTTGAAATCTCACAAAAATTTCAAATGGTGTCCATTTGTGAAAAAAAATTATGTTAATAGACAACATCTTATATAGCCAGAGTAGCAGTGTTAGATTATCAATCTAGAGAGCAAAAGGTCTTCGAAATTGAATTTTAGTGTTTTAAAATACCCTCTTGAGGTTATGTTAGTTCATATTGGGTTGGTTTGATCCCTTTGATGGATTCTTTTGAGATAAAGTATTGTTATTTATGTTTCTTGTTATTAATATATCTACATCTTGGCTTCATGTTTACGCACCATATTTGTTTGTGTTGATACTTTGTTGTTAGATTGTAAGTGCTAATGTGTGATGCCGATAGTGAGGTTGAATTTGCAGACAAGTCAGACTTTTCATGTTTCTCCTCAGTGTGTCACGCCTTATGTAGTGACATCCATAGTTAGGTAGGTGCACGTATGCAAGAGCACATACATCACTTACAGTCAATAGTGAAGGAAGTGTGTTTCGCACTAGAACTGTCATTTAGATCGACATCGTTAGGAGACCTAGGGTTCAAGGGGTAGAGTTCGAATTAAGACTCCATGAGGTGCAGTTTTGGAAATTGAGCCTTTGAGAGTGTGGCTATGGTGGATAGTAGCTAGTGTGAGAAGATGGAGTATCTGAACCACAAAGTGGATTTGGGTTGACTATAATCTCTCTTTTACGCTATGATTATGAGCGGAATTATTTTGTGGATGTTTTGAGAGTTGAATATATTATGTGGAAACTCAAATTGGATTATGTGGTGAAAACTACGAGTTATTGGAGTGCTGAAGATGTTTTGATGAGTTTTGATCGATGATAGCTTTGATCTTTTTGCTATAGAATACGTATGATGTTGATGGAGTGAAGACCATGGTGGCAATCAAGTAGAATCAATTCAAAGTTGGTGTGATCAATTTCAAATTTTTCTATTTTTTAGTATTTAAATTCGAATCTAGAATTTTGAAGGGCAAAAGTGTTACTCAAAATTAATAAAGTGGGCAGATGCTCATAGTTACCTTGGGGCTTAAAATAGAGATTGACTGAAAAGAATTTCAGATAGAAGTCCTCGAAGTCCAAGATTTGATGTTTCAAAAAATATGAGTTGTAGATTATAGGATTATCATATAATGTCCGGTGGAAAAATTTGGTGGGATAATAGAAGATGTAAAGTATCATGAGTAGGTGGGGTAGAGATATTTGCCAAAAAGCTGCTAGTGTCAAAATTGCAAATTTTTGACGTTTAGGGGTTCAAAATTGGAATCAAAAATTTTCAAAATCCTGTTCAAGTTTGAAATGTTGTTTGTTTGGAAAAAAAAATATTGCGTAAGGTAGGAAATTGAAAAATACAACAACATAAACAAGTAGATTACCAACTTTAGATTATCGATCTTGAGAGTAAAAGGCCTCCAAAACTGAGTTTTAGTGTTTTTAAATACCCTCCTAAGGCTATGTTCGGATTGGATTGGTTTAACCCCTTTGATGGATGTTTTTTAGATGGAGTATTATTTTTTATGTTTCTTGTGATTGATATACTTCCATCTTTACTTCTTGTTTGTGCACCATGTTTGTTTGTGTTGGTGCTTTGTTGTTTAGAGTGTTAGTATTTTTGTGTATTTTCGATAGTGAGATTGGATTTGTGGACCAGTCAGACTATCCATGTTTCTCCTCAATGAAACAGGACTTGCAGACCTTTAGACTTGGTGAATGCTTGTGATGATGGTAGATTTTAGATTGCTCTTGAGTTAGCACCTTATGGTGCCTCAAATATCTTATGTTGCTGGTTCTGGTTCCACTTGGGGACATATTGCTATACAGTTACGGAGGTGATACACTGGTGTTACAGTGGAGTTCTTTGGAGGTTTAAAAGGAGAGACTGCTCAAATATCTTATGTTGCTGGTTCTGGTTCCACTTGGGGACATATTGCTATACGGTTACGGAGGTGATACACTGGTGTTACAGTGGAGTTCTTTGGAGGTTTAAAAGGAGAGACTGCTCAGATTAGCATTGGGTGCATCCACAACGGAGTGTGGTACAACCTTGGACTTTGAGGTTCTTAGAAGACTCTGATTTGGTGTTAAAGAGTGACGGAGCTGAGTTGGATGATACCTTAAAGTGTTTCACCACACCATTGTTGTGGGACATGAATCATATCTATCGGGTCAACAAGGATCCAAGCCGATATTTTGATACAGTTGGTATCATTGAGTTGGATGATTTCATACATGAGTTTGACTAATGATATGATTTACAATGGATGCGCAACTCTTCATTGTTTAGTTCATTTATGGCTTGAAAGGGATTATTCCAGCATTTGGAAGGTCAGTCTATGGATGATTATCATGAGTTCCGGCATGAACACCCTAAAGAGATTGAGTTTTGGAGATAATATTGGTCGCCAAAATACATCTCTATTCCTTGTTTGGTGATGCAAGTTCATCCTTTGTACCTAGCATTGATGATACAGTTGGAGATAATCAAGTTGAAAAGAGTTCAGAGATCCCAATCTTAAACCATATTTTGGAGTCCTTTGCACATTTGAGGAAAGACTACCAAGGGGTGAGGATTAAGAAGCTATGATGCTTGCAAGAGTTCCAACAGAAGAATGGGGAGAGTTTTTGCAAGGCTTATATTTGAATGTGTTGGTTGATTAGTGTTACCCATGGGGTGACAGAGGCACATGTTGCCCAATATTGGTATGGGATATGGGACATGGAGTTGAGATGTAGAGTGAAAGATGTCATCTTTCTACATGAGATATCATATATGTTGGCCAATATGTTTTGTCTTGCTAAGCGTATTGAGCTCAACATGCAAAAGGAGAGAGTGATGATTGCTCGGTTCAACAAGGATTCACCAACATCATCAATTCCTTCAAGTTACTAGTCTACAACATAAACTTGGAGTGGTTATGATATACATGTGGGACAGTCTCAATCATTTAGACTTAGTGGTGAATGTATCGGATTGAGATCATTGCCAAAGGGTGGATCCTATTGGATCAAAATAATGAGAGCATTGTCACAAACATGATCACGTGTTTGATCAGAATTACAATCAGCGTGACTTGCCATGACAATCTCTTGAAGAGGACAAGGAGTTCAAGGTGGTAGGGACGATGGTAGAGGACCAACCCCTAGTCAAATGTCAACCCATGAGGCTATTCTCATTTTGATGGCGGATTGAACACCGGCAGAATTACTGAGGTTGAAGAATCATGGAGGAGCGTTCTTATCATGTCGATGGGATTTTGTTTCCTTGGAGTTGTGCAAGGAGATGAGTCTGGAAAGCAATTCATTTAGTGGGAGAGCAAGCGCAACCAAATTCATGGGTAGTGAAGATGTGGACTAAAGCCTTATGCCACAATTATGAGGAGGAGAAAGAAGGTATCGACAGGGGAGTATTGGCTTTACACAAAGGATTTGATTTTGACAAGGCGAAATGGTTCAACCCTAGGTAGAGGAAGGGAACATATGGGTACAAAATTGAGTTGATTAAGGATGTCTTCCGAAGGGAGGTGGTATATACATTGAACCAATTGTTCTCCCCTCAGCAAACCACTTATGTCAGCATGTATAAAGATTGTATAGTGCAAGGCTTCGTAGGAGGTAGCATCCGAGTCAACTGGGGTGAAATCTTTGCTAAGAATATTCACGCAATGGCTAGTTAACTTCGGAAGGACGACAAGAGTTTAATATATATTTTCTTCTTTCTAATTTAGATATCGATGGTACAAGTAGCGGATCTACACGAAGTTTAGGCATTGTTGCTCCATTTGAGCCAGAAGAATGGGTAGAGACCATTGTGGAGGAGAAGAATTCAGATTCGGATACTGTCATAGTAGAATTCCCTCTAAATTGCAAACGAAAGGTTAGTAAGGAGAGTCCTTTGATCACCCCATCACGGAAACAGAGTATCGAAGGAAAGAACACGGAAGGGGAAGCGGTGCCTCTGCGACCTTCCCGACCAAAGATAAAAGCCACCAAGGAGATTGCAGAACCTTTGACATTGGTGTTGCAATTGTCGTAGAAATTGAAAGCGGTAGTAGTTCAAGAACTGATGGAACTCAATGAGATGGGGCTTGGCTACATGCATGGATGGAATCCATAGGTAGATGGCTACATGGAGCTAATTCAAGTTATGCACCAAGTTGCCACAAGAAGACAAGAGTAGACACATGTGATTCAGCAATTGAAGGACAATGTGGAGAAGTTGTCTAAGCATAAGGCCATGTTGGAGAAGGAGGTGAAGGCATCGAAGTAGTCTTACTTGGAGATTTGCAAGATTTGAGGAGCAAAAGTGCGAAAAAAGGAGTTTCTTTTTGGCTCCAAGAGGCAGTGAAGGAAATAAAGTAGCATCTTAACTAGGTCAACATGGAGGCAATGGCTTGGTTGGAGTCCCTTGCCAACATGTGCGCCCAACACTTGTTCGCTCGATGTGACAAAGTGGAGACACAACGTTCGGATGATGTTTTGCATGTAGATAACTTTTCTCTACTAGAGGGTCCGCATGTGACGATTAGTATAGTTTCATTTAGTATTGTTCGTCGATCCATCTATCTTTTTTGCATAGTTGTTCCCTCAACTACATTCATATCACGTTTAACATTCTTGATATGAGGATCATGAACGTCTTTGATGAGATCATGAGACCATGGATCTTCAAGTGTGTGACATGAAATTTGGCACGCAAACAAATATCTTTGCAAATATTGTGTGGATGAATAGGCTTATTATTGATGGATGAGATTGCACCTATAGCATTTTTGTCTCGCTGTGCATTCTCTATACTTTTTTTATCTTCTCGATTTGTGATTGCAAACAATCTTATTCTTGAGATATATATGAGGGATATGGATACGATATCATTTTCTTTACGCGTATTATTGTGAGATGCTCTTCCTTTAGAGGTACAACATGTGCTCTTGTTTTTTTTCTCTTTAACCATAGATTAGATAAGAGATTTACAATCTACCTTGATGGACCGACAATTTCAACAAACTCAACTTTCACTCTTAGAGGAACTTGAGGCTCCATGCATCTTCATAAACAATGAAATAAACACACCTCCCAATTACCTCGTGTTACATCCATGATAATTACATTGGTCATACAAAATCTCTCTTCTTCTTTTTTATCATTAATATGTAGATTTGTTGGGTGAATGATCATGATGTTAGAACATATCATCTCTCTCCAAACTAAGACAATATCAACTCTCATGTGCTAGTGCATAATTTATATCTATGATAACATTATCATGCGTTGTTATATTCTCACTATCAAATGGATAACATGTCAGATCTGCACGCAATAAGTATATTCATTGTATGCTTTTGTAGGTAGGCAAATTAGACACGTATGTTTAGATCAATATTAATCAAAATGATAATTTTGTAAGAAAGATAATATGTGCGATACATAATAATCATATAAACGGTTAGACAATCAATCATAGCTCTACTATATTTCCAAAGCAAGAGGGTTGCAAGCTCTAAAAAATATAGGTATGGAACCATTTTTCTGTATTATGATGAGGAGGCGCATCAGATAGCCTTAATTCTCTAGGATCAATGACCGATAAAATTTCAAAAGTAGGGTGATTGAATTTTGGCTAGAGGTAGTTAGTTGTCTTAAACTGCATATAGGTCTCTCCATCTATAATTCATATGCCCAATCCCAACATCTGAAACAAAATATTTCAACAAAGTCATCTACTTGATGCAAAAACAAATATTAACTACAAGGCTTCTAACGCCCAACTACATAATAAAGCCATAGTGGCACACTTTTCCATGGATAATAGTCTTAATCCCACATAAATTATGAAGTTTTATTTAGCAACATGTTAAAGGAACATGGATTGAATCTCATGCTCATGGATCCATGATATGTCTATTAGTATGTATGACATGTCTAGACTCTTATGAAAGCTATTTTATTTATGTTCACACATCAGAGTTGATGTTCCATGGAGTCAAAACCAAGAAATAGGAAGTGACTCCAAGGATTCATTCAAAATATCATGAAAGTAGGGGTAGAAATATGAAGCTAGCAAGTATGAATCATGTAACATCCACAAGAAATCTTGTAAAGAAATGAGTAAAAAATAAAATATACTAAAAAAATAAATCAGAGTAATATGGAAAATGCAACTTTTCAAAGTATATGAATTTCTCCAATTAAAAAAGTTAGGAGCTTATTATGAAACATCCAATGATAAAAAAAAACTCGAACTATACACACGCCCTGCGGGCGATAAGTAGACACCATACACAAACGTGGCATATGAAGAGTGGCAACAAGCGCATGCATGAATAGTTAATAGTTGTGAAACGATGAATGTGTGTCATCAACAAAACTACAATGGGGTCTGATATTAACCATGCACACAACAAAAACTCATCCCACATTGTAAACTCCCGAACGTTCACTCTCCTGAACGTAGTCGACGAAGGAGGTGGCAAATCGCATATCGCAAGAGTACATCAAGTCGACAAGAGTACATATCCCACGTTATCCCGAAGGTAATCCCGAAACCTCGCCACGAACTTGATTCATTCAAGTGCGAAGTTGAAGCAAGATGTCGAAGAAGCCGTAGAACAGAACGACCGATCGAGCGAGCGACCGCAAGGACTAGAAGGAATGGGTTAGAAAAGGACCACCGTCCCCACGGAACGCGTAGAGGCTAGAATGGGAATTTACCCCTCCTGTACCGTGGTACAGTAGTATAGAGGGTAAGAAAAGGGTACAGAAGCACCTCGTGAGTAAACAGAACTGCGTTGGCGCGCGTATAGCCTAGTGGGACGTCCGACATGCCCTCTTCGCATTAACGAGAAGGGCCGGCACGAGGCACAAGCCCAGGCGAGATAGAAGTATCATATATTCGCATTTCTCGGTTCCAAGCGGTGTCGAGGGCGGGGCGGCGCGGGCACCGAGCGCGCGAGGTGCGGAGGCGAATTCTGACACCGGAATTTGGAGTTGGGAGTGCCAAGAACGGACGAATTGGCGACCTAGTGCTCGATATTTCGATCGATTGATTAATTAACAGATCTAGGCTACAGGAGGTGATAAGACTTCGAAGGACAGGAAGCGGAGGTGGAAATTTACGATCAAATAATGGTGACGATCAGCGAAAGCGGGGTCGGTGTCGATTATGGCTGTCGGACCGTTGGCTGGAGCAATCGATCCTTCATTCAGGTCGTGAAGCTTTCAGGAGATCTTGGTGGTAGATTTTGCGATTACTGAGGAGTGATAGGTGTTAGTGTCCTGCCCGACAGTCCAAAAGGGGGAATTGTATATATTGGGGTATCTTGCTGTACGTAGCGAGGAGTATGCGCTCCGACTTTTAGCTGCAAGTGAAGAAGACGGGTCCATCATGTCGTGGAATCCTGCAAAACTCGCCAGGTACCTGTCCTAGGTCATCAGGACTGCAGTGCTGAACTTTCAAATAATAGTAATGAATAAATTATACATAATTTTATTATGTACACTGAGAGACTCAGCTGATCGTAGCTCTCTGAGATCGGTCCGTGATCTCACTTCCTAGAGGTGTGCTTATTTTTATGGCAGTGAAAATGGCGGCAGCTCGGAAGAATCTGTCCTGGAAAGTGGGCGGAAGCCTGAAGGAACTGTAAGTGTTTTTTACTTCTATATCCGTGTCGTTTACATTTCATCTTTGCAGTTATCCTTACCTGCAACCCCGTCCAGCTCATATTTTTTGGTTGAATCAGCTTCTGGCATGGAAAGCCGTGGCATTTGAGTCTAACAGGGACAAGCTGATGGAGCAAAATTGGATTTTTGTCGTTATTGGGTACTCGGACAAGCTTAGTTTGAGTAGCTGAGGTCACCAATTTGAGCTTCAAGGGACAGAGATCAATGAGATGAAGTTGACGTATTTCCAAGCTGAGCTTGATTTGGATCTCCTATCACGTTCTAAATTCCATTCATACATTCGAAGCAGCTGTACTCACCAGTTTTAGATTCTCACGACTGTGATCCACTACTGCAAGGACATTCAAAGGTCTTGGTTTTGGTGCAGGTTTCTGTCTCCTTACATTATCTCCGCCATTGATCTCCAAGTTTTCCCAGGTCTCTGATTGCTTCTTATGGCCGTAGGTACGCGGCTTGGACTTGAGTGTCTTAGCACCAATTTTTTTTTCATCTGGAGGGGATGATGAGGATATCTACATCTGGGACCGAAACGTTCCGACAAATACATCTGATACTCCGATTCTAAACGTAAGAAACATGCCCGTGCTCTTATGGTTGACAATTTTTGTTATGCGCGCGCCTATGTTCAAAGATGTGTGCCTGACGTCCGGAATCTTTCAGAATGCATCACCTCGAGGCGAGATATCAAATTTGTCTAGGAGCCGCAAGCTTTATCCCATCTGTGGATCGATCTCTTCCAGAAGGACTTCCGGTAAGCACAAGCAAGTGATTTGAGTAACTGAACGAGATTCTGATTCAGTTCAAGGATTTTGGCATTTGTCATGGCCTGTACGAGCAGTGAGGCTTCTTGTGTTCAGCAGTTAGATCGCTGTTTCAACTACACTGCGGGATTTTGAATGCCTGTCATGTATCTCTAAAGTGAGTTTTGTAATCTTGTAGTTCTTTGGGATCTGAGGAAAGCAATGCCAGCTCTCAGGTAAGGGTCCTTTCCTAGTTGTACACTCTTAGTTGAGGAACCAGTTTGCAACTATGGCTCCGGTTTTCTCCTCGTTTCTCTTTCTTTTTTTTCGAGCTATGATCTATTAGCGGTTGCCGAGTCGCTTCAAAGATATGGTCATGCGTTGTTCTATAGTCAAAGAAGTGAGTCAATCACAGAGTTCAAAATGAATATTTCCAGACTTGCTGTAGCAGTGTGCCTGCTCTGCCTTCTGGCGGCAGGATCAGTCAGCAGCGAACAACCTTCACTGGACTTTGGAGAGGAGCTGGGAACGGACATGTGTCCTGATTGCAAACCGCTAAAGAAGGTACATCTTGGTCCAGTCCCAGTCATATCGAAAACTACATGCTTACATGATGAAGAACTGGGGGCAGACATGTGTCCTGAAAAGCTGGACCCCTACTTGTTTCCAAGGGAGCTTACTACCCACTCTGTAGATCTGGAGAACTACGGGGTTGATATGTGCCCAGAAAGGGGTCAACCTATGGGTTCGCCTGTCGAAATATCAGTAGATGATACGGATGGACGGAGCACAAATCTCGTAAAAGAATTGCAGCATTTGGTGAACGTTCAGCAATCACAAATAGATCAGTTAGCAGACTTTCTTCAAGCGTTACGAAGCAGTCGGAGTCTGGAGTCCCTTTATAAGGATCCAGAAAACATTGATTTAGCGAGGGAGCACACAGGAGTACAGGCGGACTCGAGAGTTCAAGATTCTCCTACGAAGGTCTCAGAACAGCTTACGCTGGAGCGTCCGCTCACGACAATAACAGATGGAGAGCTTACTGGGGCAGAGTTGGATGAAACGTTTGGGCGTTCAGCTGCAACAAAAAAGAAAGTGGTCACAGCAGAGAGCTTTGGAAGTGGATCCGGAGGAATGACTGTTGCCAGATATAAACCTGCGTGGGCAGAGCACTTCAGTTTCCTTTCTGCTGTGAAGGTTGATGGGGAGGTCTCATGCCTACACGTTCTGCCCCAGGAGGGAGAAGACGGGATCAGCCGCTATGTCATTGTTGGTGATATGACCGGGCGGCTTTACGTCTTCATGTGGCTTGGAGATCTGCTTCTTGATCATATGACTTTGTCATTAGCACCTATTACTACTATGCTGTCTTATGTCGTTCTGAAGAACGAAACCATTCTGGTGACTGGACATGCTGATGGTTCAGTTCTGGTGCACCGGATTTGGGAAGCCGTAGATCAGGGACAGGATGATACCACCATTTTAACCATTGAATATGTTCACTCGTTGATCCCACCTCCCCAGCGAACACTACGTACTAGATTGGATTCTGCAAAGCCCGGTCAGCCAACCAACTTTCCAGCACCTGGCTCTGTGAAAGGAGAAAGCGCTGCCGATGTCATTAATGATCAATCTGTGACAAATTTGAAAATGTACAAAGTAGGAAAGATGCGATACACTTTAGTGTCGGATCAATCGGGTAAAATCCAGCTCTTTAGAGACAATGGTACTTTGTATGGAACTGCAGATTCGCCGAGTCTCCCCTTAGAATTTATGCGAACTCCTAGCGCGCAGCGTTTGGTGTTCCTCACAGATAGTGGCGTGGGTTCATTAGATTTGAGAACAATGCAGGTGCGCAGCAGCCCTTGCGAAGGTTTGAATACTTCCACAGTTATGGCCTATGCATTCGATGTTGCTGGGCGCTCCAAGGCAAATGGTTTTACCGCTGATGGGGATCTGGTGTACGTTGCACTTACAGGGGATATGCTTCATAGTGAGTGCCAGGTTAAGAAAAGGAGGAAAGTAGAAGTTCCAGGACCGTTTTTCCCACAGGCGTTGAAAGGTTATCTGCTGGCTGCTGCTCCCGATCATGTCCTTGTGTATAATACAACTTTACATATGGGCTTCAACTATGCCAACTTTTGGGTTGGCGGCCCTAGACCTCTTTTTAGTGTATCTTTGAGTGAAATTGCTCAGTCTTTTCTCAAAACACCTATAGCAAAAAGCCGTTGGCCAGTTATGGCAAGCAACAGGGATAAACTGGTTGTTGTTGGTTTTGGTCATGGATATGTTGCGATGTTTCGATCCAATTTGCCTGTCGCCAAACCTACCGATTTCAGCTCCAAGTTTTGGAGCAGTCCGATCCTTTTGGCTGCCCTTGTGCTGCTGGGTCTCTGGCAGTTCTTCACCAGGAGAAGAGAGCCTGGAACTATAATTACGACGGAATATCCCTTCGGTGGGCCAGCTTATAGGAAAGTGGAAACTGTAAGGCTCAGTTTTGGAGAAAGAGGAGAGGAAAGAACTGTTGTGTCAGAGCCCAGGAGGTTCAGATCACCGACTAGAGGATATGTAGCGCCGAATCCGAGTACTTTCAACTCCGGTGCCCTGAGTTTTAGATCATCGACTGTGGATTCTGGTTCTTATTCAGCCAGAAGAGAACCCCTTTTTGCCAGTAACCAACCGGTTGGAGAGTTGCGGGAAACAGAATTGCTACAGTGAGCTGTTTACTTGTATATTAGATTATATATTTATATATTTATATATACCTCTTTTTGGGATTACCTTTCACCTGGTGCACTCCAAAGAAGTAAAAAATGTGAAGTTTTCGTGTGTACTTTTTTGCAAGCTGTAGAATCTTCAATTTTCTCTTCAATCTTCAATATGGCTTAAATGCTATCTCGTTCAAAAGGAACATTCGTTTATACTCCATGGATCAACGATGAGTATTACCTCTGTTGAGTTCGCAGTTGTTTGTGCCCTCTTGTTTGCGTGTAGCTTTTCCTGGTCTGCGCGTGTCTTGTTTTTGGTCAACTGTAGCGGAAGTTTCTGAATAGTCTGGACTTTCTTAGTTTGCTGTATCTGTTGGAGAAATGTCCAATTACAGTTTCTAGCTTAGCCAAAGCAATAGCTTCGTATCCTGTAGATACTGCAACAAACGAAGGAATAATCTGGGCATTCTTTTGTGCTTGCATTCAACCATTTTTTTAGTTTATCGGCCGTCATAGAGGAGGGAAAATAAGCTGTAGGCAAGCCGCGTTGAGTTAATGTTGATGTATTTGGCATCTAGAGTGTGGGCTCCTGGTACCCAATATGCTAAATTCTGACTCTTTCTTCGATCGTAAGTACAGGTTCCGGATGTTCTTTTCCCGAAGTCACATACCGACCTTGCATCTGACCTCGACGTTCCTCGTACAGGGCCATATATATGCTTGAGCTTGGGTGGTGCCATCTACAAAGATACTTGGTCGGTAGGCAAGTCACGCCGGGGAGGTTTGGGTGGATCTTTTCCTTTCCGAAAGTATTCGTCCATTATTTTCCTTTGAGTCTTTGCTGGTGTCTTCCACATAGATACGGAGCTGCATGCATGTCTCGGCTTTGGATTGGAGGAAGAACTTGCTCTGGGATTGGAGACTGACCTCGCTTTGGTACTGGAGGTGGATCTCGCGCGGGCCGTCTAGGCCGTGGTAATGACGTCATTTATTTGCTAGACGCATTTTGATCTTCTGCTCTTCCTCCACTGCTATTCGCTTGATCTTTTCTGGTGTCAACCACGTAGAAACGGAATCAGTAGATGAAGATTTCTAGGGTGGTGTTTGCGGATTTTGCTTTGGAAAGTCGACTGTAGATAATTCTGTCATTTGCTGCTGCATCTTTTTCCATGATCAATTTTTAGAATAATTCCGTCGACCAAGATTTCTTCATTATCGTGTATGGAGCTCGCTTTGGAAGTGAAGGTGGCGCCTGATTCGTGATTGCAGGTGATCATGCATCCGCTACTGCCGGAATTTTTTGAGATCGTTGTAATGATTGTGTTACATGTGGATCTAGTTAAGTTCTTGACAATGAAATCCTAGCAAATGAATCGCTTTGAGTATTAATAGTCGGACAACCTAGCAACAAGGATGGCATCCTAGTCGACTTCCCTCACAAACCAGTATGTCCACTTTACTCTCCTGATAATGCGAAGGTAAGTGTCGTTTCCACCTCAGTATACTCCATTATGGACGAGTGAAACTGATTCGTTAATTTTGGTGACAACAGCTACAAAACATGCGCAGTGGCGTGGACACCTGAAGAGGCGGGTCTCATGGTTCTCAACTTGCATCCTGTACCTGGTTTGAATCCCAAGCAAGGAGCTGAGTTTCTGTGTTACATGTTCCTGCCTTCAGGTATAATGCGATACGAATAAATTAGTTGGAGAAGTCTTATGTTAATAAGCTTGACATCAGGTCTTGTTTTTGGATGATTGTTAAGAAAGAAAGTTTGGAGAATTGGAAATAAAATGGACATCAATGCATATTTGTAATAGTCATTAATATTCTCGCATTAATCGAAACCCACAAAATTCACTACCTTAGGCACAGTGAGGCTGACCAACCTTCATTCTCACCATTTGGGAGAAGAGGCATTAGTCGCCTACTTACTTCCTTCTTCAATTCCACCTTGAAGAGATGTAATGTCCTTTGATTGGTTGAACTATTGATTTTTGTGTAAGAACTAGATTTAACCAGGAAACTTTAGTTGTTTCAGTGATTGTGAATTTTTTTTTGCCAAATGTCGACATTGTACAGTATGTGTCCGATATTTTGGAATTTCCCATTTGAAGTAATGCTCGGTGCGAGTTGAAACGGTCATGTACAGTATTCTTTCCATACTGTCTATTAAGATATTGTCCTTTGTTGAAGATCTTTGTCGTAGTAGGTCTGGATGGTAGATTTGGATGTAAGAAAGGGAACTAGCCCTACTTTCCCCGAGCATCGTTTATTTTCGAGCGATGTTGAGTTTTTTAATGTAAAAAGACTGCATAGTAGTCCTGTCATCCGTAATCTCTTGACTTCCATGGAATGTATCTGAAAGGTTGGAGCATTAGATAACATGCCGTCCTGGAATGGTTATCAAGAGGGAGCAACAAAACACATATTGAGCCAAGGCGCTTCGAGGTTAACTTACATTCGCGGAGTATGTTAGCCTGTACGTGTTGCCGACTTTTGTCTTGAAGCTTCTCAAAGTTTATAACGTGTTATTGACAGTTGGTGGTGTGTGTGTGTGTGTTAGCGGAACAGCTCTGGAAACGAATAACGCTGGTCAAAGAATGGGTATGGGGTAAACATCGATCCTTTTTCGCCACATCAACTCGTATCATCGCCGCCGGACAGACTTAGCGACTGCGGCCATTACTGAACATGTGTAGAATCTCTTCTGCCCTGCGATAGGGTTCAACATGTACTGAAATCTTTACTGATATTAAAATGTATGAGCAGGCGGCTGTATGTCAAAAGGTGCACTTCTTTATATCGGAAAAGTGGTCTATTCTATCACAATTGTTTTCTTGTTGGGTAGCATAATTATGTTGCAATTTAGCGATGGAGAGTGGCCATCATACTCTTTTCAGTCCACAATGAAATGGTTCAAAAGTCTATTGGATAAGTTATGCGCATGTTCTCTAACTTCCACTTGCACATCGATGCTATGAAGTATGGTTTTGCTGGTCAATCCTTCATAGCAACCGGTCTTTTTATGTCAGATATTTTTGCCAATGCGCGTGTACCCCTTCCTTTCATGTCTCTTACTATCTCAGTCCCTATTGTATATTGTTTTCTTAGTGTCTCTTGTCTTGGGATTTTGTTTAGGAGATTGATTTTAAGTGCTGTTTTAGTACCCATCGGGGCTTTTCACATTTCTCTTGGCATGAGAGAGACTGTCTCTCATCAGGACGTGCACTGGTAACAAATTGAGATATACTTGCTTTTGTCTTTGATTAGTATTGGTCGTTAGCTTTCAAAGACATTTCATTGGAGTCTTTAAAAAGTATTTAAAGAATGAAAGAAAGTACCTCACATTTGAGTTGGGTATTTTCTTTCACTCTTCAATTTATTATGATAGTTGTTTTTTATATTTGATATTTTTTTAATAATTTTTTTAATTTGAGTTTTTTCAATTTTCAGTTTGATTTTTGATATTTATGTTTTCGGTTTTAAAATTATGTGTCATGTGTAATTAAAAAAATCTGAATGAATAAAAAATAATTTTTGTTTTAATTTTTAATAAATAAAATTTTAGAGTAAATATTAGTTGATGAGGTTAAAATTTTGAAAATTAATTACAATGATTATAATTAGATTCAATTTGTTCTGAAATATAGATTTAAAATTATATTTATTTGAATTTAATAGTTTGTGTTGTGTTTTTTTTTAAATTTACATAAATTTAAATAATTTTTTATTAAAAAATTAAAGATATTTTATTGATAATTATTGTTAAATGTAAAAATTTTAAAAATAATTTTTGTATATAAAAAAATAAATTATTTTGATTATTATATTAAATTTTATAACATAAAATCAAAATTTTAATAAGTTCAAAAATATTTGTTTATAAATGTGATAAAAATTTATATTTTTTATTTCATGTTGATGCAAAGAATTAAATATATTTTTGAGTTTTAAAAAAATATTTATCGGTGCAACCAAATGAAATAAATTATATTATATAATTATTCATGGTTATATCATATAATTATCATTGAAATAAATTATATTATATAATTTTGATATGAAATAATAAATATATTTTAATTTTATAAATAAATTAATATTAATAATTTATTTAATTTTTATTTAAAAAATATTAAAAATAATATTTTATATACTTTCATTTAATATTGTTCGTCGATTCATCTATCTATTTCATATGATTTTTCATATATTTGCATTTACGTTACATTTGATGGTTTTTGATAAAAATATCATCGTCATCTTTGGTAACATCATGGATCTTTGAATGTGTGACATGAGATTTTGACATAGAAATACATATATTTGCTAATTTTTTTTGGAATGGTAAATTTATTGTCAATGGAAGAGAAGTCACATACAACGTTTTTGGCTAGTTGGACACTTTCAACACTTTTGTTATCTTCCTGATTTATTATTGTAGATAGATCCATCCTTGAGATGTATTAGATTCTTTGCACATCAATTGGACTAGAAGCCTACAATCTAACTTGATGACTGATAATTTCAACATGCTCTACACTCTCCCTTAGTGGATCTAGGCATTTCTTGTATTACTAGGGTTCTTCTATATTCTTGTTCCGGCAAGGGTGCAAGTTCGTGGATCTTGGCTTGACAATATATTCCGACTCGCACAAACTACTTTCTCTACAACGATAAGGTTCTGCCTTGGCTTGGTCCATCCATTTGCCTTTGCATATACATTACTCACCTGTGAGTGTGCTACTACTTTAGATGCAGCAGGGATCCATATGACTCATTGCTCATTTGGAGGGCAGAGGATAGCTACCCATGATGATATTAAGGATGTGGTATTTGATATACCACAAGAGGATGTATATCTCACATGGAGAGAGAACGTTGGTATGTCTTGTAGTCGACTCGGATTAGGATAAATCTATATTTGGTTTGGGAGGACCGGGTTACTATAGCAAATGTTGGTTACAAATCCTACACTTGAGACTGTTTTGGAGGGGTGATTACCCATCCTCTTGGATAGGTGGCGAGTGGAACGACATTAACCAATGTTTCCAAGCATAGAGGTGTGGAAAGAGTTCACCTCTTTGTTGCTCTAGTTTTGGAGTTATATAGAAATCGATTTCGACATATTCTTGAGAGTGTGCAAGAGCCTACCATACTTGATGATAGGGGTATCGCTCTTTAGCTTATCGCATACTTTAGGTAACATGTATACATTGCTCTATAAAACACTAACTGGTGCAATGCATAGGAGGAAATCAATCACATGATGATCCTTCGGATGCTCATATTATATTTATATTGTTTGACCCATATTGTTCATTAGGTGGTGGAGCATGTCATATTTCCCATTGTGATACTGGAAGTTAGCCCCATCTTACTCCTTTGGTTTCATCCATGTAAGAATTGATGGGGTGTTCCCATCCTTTTTGCATTATTACCTGGTTCCTTCTTGTTGAAAACCCTATTCTTTCCTTCCCGACCCAACACAACATAAAGGTCCCTATTAGGCCATCTGTCCTACCTTTGAGACAACAGTTCGAGACTCTGGATTCCCGTCCCGTAATTCTTGCTCTTTCAGTCTTTAAAAAATGGTCCAATGGTTGTGCATCTCTCTACGTACATGGAAGGGCATTTCCAGCACATGGAAGGAATCTTCATTCTATGCAAAAGTCCAAGGAGTCCATGGCAAGGACATGGGGAAACGAATCAAAGGATTAATCACAGATGCCTGAAGCGTACGAGCTGGAGGGAGAGGCCTGATTGTAACACCGTAGCGAGGAACAAGGATTCAAGCCTACATAGATGATGATATCCAAGCACACGTTTGGGTAACGATAGAACTGTACATTATTGACAATTGATTTTCCAAGCATCTGCCCCATAATGCAGCAAGTCCGGAGGTGTGTTGTTTGTATGTACAGCTAAGTATTGAGAATGTGTGTCCGGCCATGCAAGAGGGCGATTCCCTCACTGAATGAGTACAGTGGGAGGATGCTGTCAGTCTCTCAATGGTAGGCCCGAGAGTTCATGAAGGAACTGTGGCCAATGCCATGGGAGCCTTGAGGGGAGGAGGCGTGCATGAGCCCTAGAGGCTGCAGCATTTTGGAGTTGGAGGGATCCGGAATCCATTGTAGCTTGCTCATGTTGGGGTTCTCTACAAAAATCATGGTGAAGTGCCCGATCTTCTCCAGCAGGCCCTTCTGCCCTGCTCTCAAAAGCATGTTGTGGTTGTAGTACGAAAACACTCCGTTTGTGAGGCGGATAATGTCACTGGGCTGGAAGGCATCGCACTCGGGGCCCCACAGCTGCAGGTGCACAGCTGCAGTGGAATCGGCCACTAAAGCCACGCACACAGCTTGGCCTGTTGCTTCGGTACTTCGGGAAGTTTGGCCTTTCTCGAGGATTATGAATGTTGTATTCACAGTGCTGCTCACGGAAGGTCTCAAGTCGCACAGCCTTACCGACGATGGTGCTTGCTGTGGGGATGGGCCTTGATGCTGATGGTGATGCTGTTGTGTCCGTGCACCTGCTGCAGATTGCCGCATCATCATCATGTACGACTACCGTAGTACATGCAACTCGCCCACTTGTCACTGACTCACTGACTTCTTTTCGAGTCTCGACCCTCCTCTAAGGCGTGCTTTCACATAATTTACAACACAACCTCGCCCTGAGTGCGAACACAACCCTCGCTCTCGCACACTCACACTCCCTAACTCTCTCTCTCTCTCTCTCTCTCTCTCTCTCCACAGACTATACACGACACCGAAAAGCTGCCGCAAACTTTTTCCTATTTACAACCATTGGAGTGCTGGAGGCTGAACTTCAAATTCTTCTTGTTTCATGAATGTTCACCGTTCAATGTTCACTGAGTCATTCGTCGTGAACTTGAGTGCCGATCATATGATCCTACTCCACACAATTCAAAATCCTTCACTTCACCACTGTAACAAGTTTCAACCAATTTTCTCCTCTGCATCAAATCAGCGTTTTCCATCGTTTCTCCGTGTCCTCTGTAAGAAGCTCTCCGACAACATATCTTCCTAATTCTTTCCGTCTCAGCCGTTGCATGCTTTGCAAATGAATGGTCCTTGCTCTCGCTTCCTGTAACAAGGTCTCCGAGTCTCTCTGAGCCAGTCTGTCTCTGTCTCTATCCCTCACTGACTCACAGCAGCTTCAAAGTGCTGTAATTAAGCTAAGCGCCGCCAACTAACTAAAAGTCAAAACATGCCTCCCACCTGCATTATCATCCTCATCATCATCGGGGCTCTTGCACTTCCGACGTGCGGGGCTCGATGGCAATGTCAATGTCAAGTACTGAATCGGAATCTCACATTCCGTACATGGACAGCATGTAGTTACATCTGCCACTCTTGGCGCTCTCGTCGTCCTCCAGGCCTTGAGGAGCGACTTCTGGAGTGTGAGTACCAAGGTGATGATACTGAAGGTTGGAGTAGCGAGCCTTTTTAAGGATCCGCGAGAAGTCGAAAAGCGGGTTCTGCAGGAACGAAATCAGCGGCACGTCCGGCCTCTCCACGCTCAGAGCTCGTGCCGCCGCAGCATACAACGTTGCTGGATCATTAGCGCCGAAGTCGTGTGGTCGCTTCCCACGTCCCGACCCATCATACGCTGCAGTGCCCACATAAATTATGCATTATTACGGACACATTTTTCCCAGATGCCAAGAAATTCCCCCCAGCACATCACCCCACTAGCACATGACATCAATCACATGAAACAACCCCCTCCCCACACCTTACGAAACCACCATCCCCTGACGGTTTCCCCAACTTCCTCCCTCACTGTGCAAACCCTTCCACTCTGCTCTCTCCTCTCAATCCTCGGGAACGCGGTTTGGGTATCCCATTGAGCACTCCAAGACGCACGCCTGCCTGCCGTAGTCTAAGTTTCATGCGGGGCTTATGACAGCTCCATAAGCACACCTGATCAGCTTGTCATATTCTACATGTCAACGTGTGACTACTGCATTGCGCTTGCTGGTGACGTCTGACGTCAAGACGACAGTTTGGTCTAGGTCTCTGGTATCTGCCTTGAGCCAAGGAAAAGAGCGAATCCAGCTGAACTTTGCAAGATCTGATTTTGGGCTCCCAGAGATGCTCAAGTGCCTCGGGTCTGGAGGAAATTACGATGGCCATGGTCCTTTCTTGCTAAAACTGCGACTAGGGGCGTTTTCTACAATAGAATCTTCTTGCGAGGCCTGGGAATCGTCTCCGTGAATAGTGAACAACTGTTATAGGAAAGCGTGGTTTTGTGGTTTCCCGAATGCATGATAAGTGTGTGGGATCTTGACCTCTAGCTGGACGTCATTGGGGCTCCAAAGTCCTGAAGTACTGTATGGTGATTTGGGGGTTAAGCTCGTGTTTCATCGAGTCTTATGCAGAGAGAGCTCAGTGAACACCATCATTGGTGCTTGCTTATGTCCTTTGACTTGGTCCAAGAGGTGCAGCCGGATTCCTTCTACAACTGTCTTCGTAGGTACCTGCCAAGGTTTCGCCATATCAAAACCTCCAACTAACCGTGGCAAGAACACTAGTTTAAACGAAGATTCTACTGGAACCAGAAATCAGGTATAATCAACCACAAGCACATTTCTTGAAGAGATGGATTCCACGCGAAGTGCGACCATTACCGTCGCGAGGGAAGAGTGAGGTCTCTTGTGACTTTGCGTTCGAGTGCAGAAACTGTTCGCAATCTGTAGTTATTACAACAAATAGGGTTGCAACTCCGCGTATATGTAGGTTCATTAGCTGGGCTCCGAGTTCAAGCGAAATTGAATCAATTGTACCACTGCAACTTGTTATTGAAAGCTCAAATGACAAACCAGGTCAAAAAACTGGGGCTTGGGATGAGGTGCATTTCAGTTTGAGCGCATAATCACCAGCCTTGCTTAAGGTCTCAAACATATCTGACGGACGTAACCTGGCTGGAAACGCAAGATGAATTCAACGGCTGTTAGTAATCAAAATATATCAGAACTCCAACGAAAGGCTTACCTCTGAACCTGGATATAACTGCACCGCACATACCTGAATAGAAGGAAATTTCTGTAGTGATGCATGCAAGTGAAGTGCATACATCACTCCTGGAAGCTGTTAACGTGGAAGAAAGGACACTGACAACCAATCAGATCCAACCCCAACCGAAAGTTTCCTCCATAGGTCTCAGTCACGTATCTTCGAGGTTCAAATGGACTCTGGTGATCTTAAAAAAGATGTTTAAAATTTCCACCACAGTCGATCGAGGGACAAGAATTCAGAGCCCAGGACTACAGCCGAGATCATGTAACTGCAGAAAGAGACGGCTATCCTAAATCATCCTGGGGTCTTACATGTTGAAACGTCGTGTTCTACCTCGACGACCTAAAACACACTTGTTAAAAAATCCTACTGCATTTAAAGACCACTCGGATCGAAGACCTTTATCGCCTGGCTGAGTTGACATTGACTGTCTTGCAGCCAGCTTTTGTCTGGGTTGGTATAATTGGTGAAACTCAACAGGTATAAGGGGTCGCCAGATTTATGGAAGCAACAAAGATTCGGTAACTATATAGCAGAAATATGACCCAGTTCTTAATGTTGGTAATTATACAGTCAGCTTTAATTCGAACTTGCCTAGAATTTGAATGATAGCGTAGATAGAGTAAGGGCACAATCGCGAGGTTTTCTACCCTTTATTTTGAACAATTCATGAAATTAACTCGAGTCTCTAGTCTTGAGGATGCTCCAGTAAGGAAAGTCATGAATTTCTACATTCAGGCCCAGCTCACGTCTTCCTCATAAGCAACTAAAGAATACAAAACAGATGAACAAGAAGCTTTGCAAACTCGCAAAAACTTATGCAAACCCGTCATGACAGCGTCAGGCTGTGAGAAGGTTAAGAAACAAAAACCCAACACTTGTGATAGATAGCCAAGAGAATGATCATGCATACGTTTCAAGCAAGAAAATTTCGATTGTTCTTTCATCTGGGAAACATTTATGCAATAAATGCTGAATCCCTTCCTCGAATCCATCTATAAGCCTAACGATTTTAAAGAACTCCCATGAGGCGTTTCAACAAGGGTGATCATTCTCCTACTCACCGAGCATTATGGGCTGGCTAAAGAATATCGTGTAAAACAATTCCAGCAGACACTACCTAAAAACTCATACCAGACACAACTCACCAAAATGGCCATACTGCCTCATGAGATGGGAAAGACCATATTTTTGGAGATTTCTTTTACTGACTGCTTTTTCTACTGAGAGATTATATAAGATTAATCTAAACCTGTACAAAAAATTAGTCAAGTTATTGTACAACAAAATAGAAGATAGTTCCTCCTAAACAGCCCGCAAACATACTCTCTTTCGATGAGGTAGCTCACCTTGTGCATGAGCCTCCCTAAGACGTGGTGACCGTCGTGGCACACTTTCAGAAACGGGCAGCCCATCGTATTCGCCACCGCTAGGTTTTTGCTTGGCTGATCTAGTAGTCGTCCTGCTAATCTGAGGAGAAGGCATCGAATTCAGCTCAATGCGAAGTGAGCCCTGCTTGATAATTGTCTTTTTTCTACCACCTTTTTTCTTCGCAGCAGGTTCTTGAGCTCCACTTTCGTCACGAGCATCTGCAGTCTTACTTACCTCCAAGGTCAAAGTAGATTCTTCTGTTGAGTAGTTGGTGGCTTGGGGATCTGTGTGGGCATCTCTCGACGTTCCTGGATCTAAAGCTACAACTGCTGGAACCGCAAAATACGATGCTCCTGGGAACAGCGCTAATGCTGGATTATTGCTAGCAGCCACCTCTGTAGCTGCTTTAGCATAGTGCTGGCGCAGCTTGAAATGCTCCTGTTGTCTCTCTACCTCTCTCTGCAGAAGCCACTCCAACGTTTGTCGACCACCATCTGGCTGACACATGGAGTTTTCAAGTTCCCTCTGCATCCGAGTGTCCATAACAAAACCATCAACAACAGTGACTGCACATTCCAGATTGAACAAGCATTTTTCCTGCACTTTACTGCCACAGTTTAAAAATCAACCTTTGCTTTTTATTTGAGAGAGTTGTTCTTACCTCAAGCAACCCCAGAGCCATAGCAGGATTGGTGATTGCCCACAAAGGATCTTCCGGTAGAACCGATGGTGCATTTTCGAAAGTAATGGGAGGTACATCTTGGGGTTGTTTCAAGCTCTTGAACTGCACGAAATTATGGAAAATATTACTTACTCGTCATTGAGCACATAAAACCTCTATAATAAGATATATACTGCACTTAACATCCCTGATGCATAAAGTTCGAAGCAGAATGTGCACAAATGTCTGAGGAATTCATGAACAGAATGTTCCAAGAAGATTAAATCTACTTCCTCCCATTTGTGTACTTAAATAGGTTTTTCGTTAGAGGCATAACTACGATGAGATGCTTCGTTTGAATCTACTTGACACTTCAATTAAATTTTGAATTACTCCCAATTTACAACAAGTTTCAAAATCTCTACAGACAAGAAACAAAGACCTACATAAGTGTGAGCAAGAGCTTCTTCAGCTGTGCACCGACGAGCAGGATCGAAGGCAAGCATTCTTGATAGAAGATCCAACGCCTCCTCGTCAACACATCCTGTGAGTTGTGCAATCATGTTTCCAGCCTGAAATAATCAAGATCCAGACTATGATTCAGATAGCAGGTGACAAAAGATGAATTCTGCCCATGAATATCTACCAGATGGCAATAAGTTCATTTGAACCATAAACATATAGGTAGAGTGAACTTATTACCAATAAGACTTTCTCTACGATATGGTGTCTGTGTCATATATTACACACACTACCAACCCATAGCTTAAATAATGTCTTATACGTTAGCGACTGTTGATGATCAGAAAGAATATCGAGCACTAAGATGTGTGCATTCTAAAACAAAAAACAAAAGCTATCATAATCATAACGATGAATAAAAAGATTGTGTACACATGATAACAGCGTAAGAACTTATCCCATTCCGTCCAACACCGCGCAAATAGTTAATTCATGCCCAGAGATCTTTCAAGTTAGCTTTCGAAGGACCAAGAGTACAGAATAGCTACAGTAAACACTTCACACCATAAAGTACCATCTCGGATTTGAAGGCAGAGATCCTGATTTAAATTTGAAGCTTACCCTTCCAGGCACTTGCTTAAGGTACGAACGCCATGATTCACTGGGAACACTTTCAATGTCCTTCCAACAAGGGGTGCCGATAACATCGAAGATCACATCCAACTGTACATGTGGAAAATGTACATTCTTAGTCACAACAAGAATCACGGTAAAAATCGTGATAAATCATTTACTTCACCGGAAATAGATCAAGAGACTCTCAAAAAAGTCTTTACTTCCATAACTTAACTATATATCATGCAATCTCAAATATGCCTTTAAAAATGTCCAAAAATATAAAATTGATCCTTCTTCACTATTAAATTTCAACTTCAGGGCGTGGTATTCAAGTAGAGATATACTTCATGAATATTTAAACTGCACCTGTTCAGAAAGTTTTGAACTGCCATCCTCTGCATACAGTTCTCCTCCAAGAGGTGTGTTTGGTTCTCCCCTGGTAGACCAACCACTTGAGTCATCCATACGAGCATCATACACATCAATCAGGCAAGGGAAGAAAAAAATAACGTAAGGGCCAGTTTCAGATGCAGGAGATTATGGTAGTGTATCAGACGGGCGGAAAACAAGGTTTAATGAGTAATCTACACAAATTATATTGACACTGACCATCGCAAGTTTGATCTGCATTAGAAGCTCAATCTGTGACAAAACACTTACCTCACTCCAAACAAAGGTCTAGCAGGTGGTCCTGTGCGTTGAGGGCTGACTTGTCGTACCAACAGTTCCTGCAGAGATAATCAGGATAAGGATCCGTGTTCAAGTGCAAGTGTAATATGATAGAGAAATTCCCGGAAATAAAGAACTGTGCTGACGCTTTGTCGGGGGATTAAAAAAACATAAATTACAAAAAATTGCTCACCCAAAAAATGCATCCAAGAGCCCATCTGCAAAATAGAACGACCCGGAGAACATCAGAAATAATGATTTGTTAGTAAATAGAAATGAGAATGGGACGTACGCTTGCATATTTAAAATAGTCTGTATATACACAGATTGGAAGCAAACGCCTCCGCACTTCATAACAATAGACAAATCTCGTCGGTAGATATCTAGAACGTGAACATTCTTTCAAACGATCAAGAGAAGAACGTCATATAAGCTTTTACAAAAATTATAGCCTTACCCAATCCATAAGATGTATCAGTAAGATGCAAAAAATTCTTTACCCAAGTCCATTTATAGTTTCATCAGTCAGATGCGAAAACTTACATATCGATGGCTGAAGTGTATTGTCCTTGGGACATAATAACCTCTGGCGCTCTATAGCTGGGAGTAACAACCTGAATGACATTACCCATTCAACAAGGCATGACTTGTTCAGCTTGACTTCAGAAGGATTCAAATTCGCACATATCTTCTTCACAAGAGATAACATAAATTGGATAAGGCTAGATACAGAACCAACGCAACCTTTAGCAGTCACAGTACTAAGTGCTAGCACTTAACAATGAGCAATAATGGCATATGGTTTAGTAACAAAGACTTAGAGGGGACAAGACATTGTACCCAATCAATAAGTCACAACACAGGACAAGAGGGACTTCAAGCTAAATAAACTTACAGTCTTGGTGTACTGCCTGATTAATACAGGTTTCCCGCTTTTGGAACGTCTTCCTGTCGGAATTTGTCTAGGTTCCACGGTCGCTGAGCTCTGCATTAACAGATAACTCCCAATTTCAACTTATGCTAACGGTAGACTTGAAATTACGTGTGATAGAGTCAACATGGAGACAACCTAAGACATGGAGAGTATCCACGCTTGTATAGAGCTATCTATTGTGTTAATTAATTCAGCGGAAGAATATATCATCTATTCAGATTATAGGCACTGCCCTCAACAATCCGACAGATACATTCGTCAATTCCACCAATTAGAAAAAGAATAATAGAGAAACTCAGATATTAGAACCCGCAAAAGACAGAAGGATACAAGACATATGACTCTTCCATAACATACCACAGTGAAGATTTATTTGCAGCGGACACCATAAAAAAACTAATAGATCAGAAAATTACCTCAACTGCAGATCTAGAGAGACCAAAATCACATATTTTGACCCGCATTCTAGAAGTGAGCAGCACATTCTCTGACTTAATGTCTCTGTCATATGAAAATACAACAACATATTCCCATCAAACCTTAATTGCTATCAATTCCACAGGAAAATTAAGACACATTCTTGATGATAAGCTACAGATTAAAGAGTGCTTCAAATTAACAACGTGTTATGCCCAAATTTCACCTACAGTGTTTGGAAGTGTTTGGAAGTGACTAGCTAAATGTACGAAGGGCATTCTGAACAATTAATTGTGTGACCAAAGATGTATCACAGTATCCTCCTCCAAACTCATTAAATAAATGCTTTCCCGCTTAGTGATCAAATTAAGCAATGGCTATCTCTTCATAAGCTTATGAGGTACATGACTCAACTTCCTAAAATCCTCCAAAAATGTCTATATATCTTCCTTGCTCTTTGAAAATTAATACAGTTGTAGCATTCTACTCTCATGTAGTCCACTTGCAGCGTTGCTACTTTTGCATCTCTGCATTTGCAAAGATGTTTTAACTGTTGCATCTACGGTATTCTCAATTATGACAGAAACCATCTGATATACGTGAACTTTTCAACATGACATCTTTACCTGTGCCAAACGTGACAGGAGTGCAAGTAACGTACGCCAGATAGCAACTGCCACACTAGCAACTTGACATCGTCCGGCAAAAGTGGGTCTTTAAGGTGATACATGTCCCCGCTGCATTCATCGTAAAAATGCAATGGTAGATAAAACAGAACTCATTAGTATTTGCGTATCATAGTCTCTCAGCAGAACCCCTGGCCAAGCAAATAAGAATTTAAATTACAGACAAACAGAACGTAGACAGCATAAGAAAAAAACTGAGTGAACCCAAATTATCAGATACAAATATATAGATTCCGCATCTTGTTTCTTCACTCCACTAAACTAACGTGGACTTGATGTACAGGATTGTCGCTTCAAATTTACTGACATGAAATTGCATATTGCAATGGTCAATTGGTCGCAAATAGCCGGATATAAGCAGATAGATGTAGGGTCATACCGATCTGCATATTCAGTTGCAATGTAAAGGTCTATCCCACCGGGTATGTCCAAGCTCTCTGATGTGAAAACATTTGACACTGGAAAAAACGGAGACCAAAATCAGCAAAGCAAACAAAAGGATCGAGCAAATTCCTCACCAAGGTGAATTTATACAACTGAAGATTACAATCATACGAAAAAAGGCGGAGACTAATTAGACATGCTTCATTTCAACCTCAGAAAAATGACGATATTTACGCACGTACATTGATCATCAGAATTTACTTACAGGAGATGATATAGGGATGACGCAACCGCCTCATGATACAAACTTCTCTAAGTACACGCTTTGCTAGCATGTGACAAAAGAATACATCCGGAATTCTCTAAAATGACACATGATAAATTGAATTAAGTTTGGAACAAACATGGCATTAGCTTTTACAACAGAAAAGTTGAAATAACAGGACAAGTTTAGTGATTCTTTAAGAGAAAACAGATCCTTGTCCCACCTGGATACCGTATATTACAACTGCAACAGAACTGAAATCTTAACTGCATGTAAGAGAAGGAGAAGAATGACTCCTTAGACTAGATAGACAAGAACTTCAACAGAAATTGCACACCTTGAGAGCAACAACTTGGTTGGTTTCGACGTCTGTGGCACGACAGACATCTCCATAAGATCCCGCACCGATGTGCTCATGTAACTTGTACCTCGTACCAACTGTGACATGTTTTACAGTTTATGTTAAAAAAAATTGTTGAAACCCTAAAACTGGGCAGACCGAGGATTGCGATGACTGACCACTGAACAATCTTTGTATGCTAACAAAATGCTCACACATTTTAAAAATTAAAATCTAGTAAAGTGAGGGTGTAACGAGCATGGCTATTGGTCGTACTGCTACCAAATTTGACCACATTAGCAGCTTGCGATGACACTGTTTCTAAATGACGGACATCAGAGATGAGCTACAAAGTGAGAGTGTCAAACTTACCAACCCACTTTTTTTCACAAACTGAATAGATTCCTTTTGAGGCGTTAACCTCTACGACGTCCTTATACCCCATGACACTCGATATTTACTGCAAAACATTACAAATTTGGCACGATCATGGATGCAAATGTTGTAAGTATTCGTAGATTATAGACAAACTAGATTGCAAAGTCATCAGGAGTTTCAAAAACTCAATGCTATCTCCAATCTAAACACCACGGGGTAACGATGTCATAACACTGATGTTAACAGGCCTTACACTCTGGATGGAAATTTAACTTGAAGCTTAGATAGATCAACTTTGAAGGCATAAAAACATTGATCTGCTCGTAACTGAAGGTATCTAGGGTGAATCAATTGTGGGCGGGGCCCGCGTACAACCAGAAAAGGGTCTGGACTCCTAGATCAATGAGCTCGATCAAAGATGGGTGGACTTAACAGGAAGAAGCACAAAATTCCTCCAATGACGAGAAGAATCAGTGTTAAGTCTCAGGCACTTGTAGGCATAAGGCAGACTGTCAAACTTAATATAGGAAGTTTGACATGATTTGCAGAGATCTAATTAACATTCAAAAACTTGATCAATGGAGTAGAATGACAAAAGAAGAACTGAAGTATGCGGCAAAAAGACAGATGTAACAATTGCACCTACAGAAGGAAGAACCATTGTGTTCTCAACGCTCATGAAACACATGGCTTGCATCAACCATTAAGATTGTTAACAGAAACTATTTCGTGACAGAACCTGTGATGTCAATAATTGACTCACAGCCCATGGATAAAACCTCGAGCAACATAGCTATAAGATAGTTTTCGTAGTGGATACCGCATCTCATATCCAAAGGCCCGCTCGCTTTAAGGAATCCAACGCTTAACCTCTACATACTTCGGAGAACAGTCTGTCCTTTGCGCTAGAACATGCAAGTGTTAAACTTTCCACTTCAGTCTGCCAGATTCCAACGGAACTTTTCTCCTTCCTGAGTTCTCTTTCTTGCCTGAAGGTCTTTCACTTGCCTTAAAAGAGCCCATCGAGTACACTCAATATCTACAGACGAGGTAGTTATCATGACTCTGCACCTGCATGTACCTGTGGAAGACTAAAATTTGAGCGAGGTCAAGGTCCCTTGCAGCGATTGAAAGCAAATTTATCCTCAGCTCCAGTCCTCAGTTTGATAGAGAACACCAACCCAAAAAATGTCGCAGTGCAGTGCCAGGGGGGTAATATATACACTCTCAAATCGTAAGTAATTTTCTCACATCCCTCGGCAATGCATGACATCTATACTTGGGTCACGAACTCTCATTCCTCTATACAACGATGACGCCAATAAGCCCGCATGGTTTTGGGCATCGAAAGACCAATTTTCATCCCAAGTCTCAATCTTCTCACCATTCCTCTGCCCTCTCTCACTCGCCCTCTCTCCACAACCTCACCTTCTCTACTCCAGGCTCCAGGTCTATGAAAATGCTTCGCTGATGCAGTCAACTCCAATCGACAGAATTGAGTGCGACTGATTGAAGACTAATCTACCAGAAACCGGAATGATGCTCCATCCGTGTTCCAAAAGTCCAGGGGGAGAGAGGGGAGAATGCAGGTCCGAGCCAGCCAACGACGCGAGGCCTGGGTTGCACGAGCTAAGAACTGGCTTTCCCTTGGCTGAAGGTCAGTTGGGTGGACCCCACCTTCACAAAGGAAGGAACGATTTTATAGCTCTCCAGTCCATTCTCTATGTCCTCATGTCCTTTTTGCTGACATGGCAACCTCCTGTTTGATAAATCTACGCCGGTCTAGGGCAAGAAACGAAAATGCTGGACCCTAAACTCAGGTGAACCTCTCGACAATACTCCCACAACAGATTCTATCGGCCAGTTCTGGGCCAGTTGGCTACGAAGTTACGAACTAACCAGGATAACATTCTCTACCCGGGGATCTGGTTATCTTGTGGTTAATGAGGATTTACTGCATGAATTTTGCCAACACACGCGTCAACAAGCCTACAAAGAACGCGCAGCCCATTGGATCCACAAATGATAAATTACCTTTGGACCTTGTAGACCCCAAGGTGACAGTGGAGTTCAAAATCAGCCCCACGGAAAATGTTAACTGTATTGGTAGTGTGTCTGTTGAGGGGTCTTTCAAAGCATCTAGAAAGCATTTTGTTCGCATCGGGGCATGTACAGTACGCACCTACAAATGTGGGCAATCTTGTCTACCAGCGCAATCTTGAGCTCGTGCATTTGACCAGGTGGCGAGCATGCTTCTATCCAAAGGAGGTGCCAGATAGTCAGACAATTTGATCGGTCTTCGCCCTGGGCTGTCTCCAAATTCCCCTATCATTCATGTTCAGTATATCTATTTGCAGTTCCACGCCAGATTGGTCGCCGTTTTCTTGGCGGGTTGTCTTTTCCCAAGGCGCCAGTTTCATCCAGGGTGCCCCCTCAGAGCAAACTCTTCCTTATATAACTAAGGAGCTCTTTTGTCCGGACCGACAGCCACTCCGCTAAAACTGGTGTTTCATGAGGTGTTTTCATGGGAGTAGATACGTATCTCAAAACAAGTACACGTTCAATTCAGACAAGCCGCGCCGGCCGAAACAAAAGCATTGTTCTTCCTCTCACAAGCTTCAAATCAGATTTTTCAAACCTCGACTTTGCAGCTTTAAAGTACATTACTCGCCGAAGAGGTGAGTATATCTATCACATCACCCAACCTTCACCTTGAGTTAGTCACCCACTGTAGATGGAGAGCTCTATGCGGAATAAGAGATTCTTCCTCCTCCACATCGACCAGCCTTGAATAACCTCGGAACGACCGCAGATATAGGCCTCCAACATTCGTATGCGCAAATACAGATTCTCTCGTCCCTTTAACGCACAACTTCGTAATCGTAAATGTGGCGTATTCCTTAGCAAGGCCAAACGTACCGTTCTAGAGCTGACAATACAGCATTCTTGAAACAAGCATGCCTCTAAATCCTCTCATATCAGCAACTCCCGCGCAACAACATCAGATCCTCTCATACCTCAACTCTACCATCCTCTAGACCTAAACAGGCGGAGAGGAAGAAGGCAAATTCCTCCTCTTCCCATGGCAAATTCTCGCCACATTCGGGGGCTAATAGTCCGCTACGTCAGGTTTGTCTCCAAAGCAGTCATATTCTTCCCTCTGTCCACAGTATCCTGTATCGAAACCTCCAAACAAACCACCACAACTTTCCTAAAACTTGGAGTTCACAGTGGGAACTTTCGGAAGATGATGCCAGTGCAACGTCGAGTGAAGAATTACCATAACCTATTACGCTCGCACCACGGCAGTTTGGCGAGATAGATTCTCATTCCCACAGCATCAGCCAGCCTCATCACTTCTTCAAGCTCCGCTACGTCAAACTGAGTGATCACTACTACTCCCTCGACGCCTCCGATATGGAGAATCTTTCTCCGAAGCATAAGGCAACAGCCTCCTCCCTGCTGTACCCACGGCTCTCTCTCTTGCTTTTTCGTAGCAACTCATTACAATACAGGAACAAGATGGCCTACAGTCCTTACCCATCGTTTTTGTTATTTTACTTGGCCGTTATTTTCCGACCTTACCCTAGCACTCTATAGATTAGTCCCATCATATTATGACGAGGTATCTCTCCAAGGCCCGTAACATTTTGCGGGTGTTTCGTGTGGCGAACCGGGACGCTCGTCCTGCAGATCTCGACTCGTTCCCACGCGCACACAATGTTTCTGACACTCTCGTTTAGCACAGGCGTGTCACCTCGTTCCGCCATTTGTACACCACCCGGGCCCTCACCGCACAAGCTGCTGCTATATTTTGCATTATCTCTACAACTTGTGCACAGTACAACTTGTACGCAGAGATAATGCGAAAGCAACCTCGGGATCTGCTCCCGCACCGGAACGAACGTTCTGATTCTCGGTCACAGGGTTACAGGCTTTCCGCATTTCCGCCACGGCCAACCTCCCTCCGCGACATGACTTCTTATGTTGCCTGCTCCTCATCCTGCAGCGGGGCCACAGTCGCTCCGCCTGTGCTAACCAGTCCCTCCAGAGGACTTTGTCTCCCAGACTCTCTCTCCCAGCCTTCCTGCCCCCTTCCTCCCCATCTTCTCTCCTCTCTCGCGCCTCCTGTTCCCGGTTCCAGCTGGCTCTCACCACCGGGCCCGTTCCGCTGGCGGCACAGCTACTGAATCAGATGTAGCGTGGCGCATCCCGGGGCCCGGTTCCCGTCGGTTCAGAATCCGGCGTTCATCCCCTTCTAGAAGGGAGGGACGTCTGCTGCCGCTCCGCTGCCGATGATCACAAAGAGGGACTTCCGACAGGGCGTTGTTGGGTGTCAGAAAGATCCCATGTGTTGCCGCTGATGCGAGCAGGGGGGTTTTTTGGATGCCCTCTCACCCCCTTCCCCGTCTGCCACCGTCCACTATTACCCTACGGGTGGTACAGTAGGACTCGCGACGTTGGACTCTCAACGGATATCCTGCAGGGTGCGGTTCGCGAGTCGCACGCGCTGGACAATGTTTCCAGAGACACGGCGCGTCCGACTTCTGCGGGGTGCATACTTGGACCAAAGAACCCACCGTTTCGGTGGGTTCTTTGGTCCAATAGAGTGCTCGTGACGCTATTTCCGCGAAGGCCACGGTCAAGAGCAGCGTCGCGAGATCTAGGCGTCGTATAAAAGACCGGGATTCGATTCTACCTAATCATACTGTGCAGAGTGTCTTTATTGCGGAGGTCCAGTGACTCCAGTGCTCCAGCCATAAGTCATGACCTCAGAGCCTCTTCGAGCCTCTCCCGGCTCTGAGAAATACGCTGCGCATTCGTGCCGTTACATGCACCCACGAACGACGTCGCGAATTTCAGCTTGTGGGTCAATACTCATCTGAGCCGGAACTTTAGGTCGATCTGGATCTGGATCCTCCAAATTTGAATCCACGGTGTCTGGCATCCGATGTATAGGCATACATCGAATGTGCCTTCCTTTCTCCGAAGACAAACGTGACCTTGACGGAAGTTGCCCAATTTGCTCTGATGAGTCTGATCTACACACGTCCCTCAGCTTGCCGGACGAGAAACGTAACACTAACACCGGTGGCTGGAACAATCTTCTGATAGGGTCACGACTCGCGGGTAGCATTTGCCCATCCATCCCTACTGAGTGTATGCAGACTCATCGTTGGAAGTAAGTCAATACTCAATACATAAAAACTTACCAGCCAACTATTAAAGATATGGTATGGGCATGGGTATCATTCTCTTATGGGGATCATTTTTTTTTAGGTTATTGTATAGTATGTTTTAGATAATATGTTTTCATATATTTTTTCGGATGATTCTATTGTTTGTAAAACATTTCACCTAGATAATTATGATATTTTAAGTGCTGTAGTACATATTTCCCAATGTGATACTATTGGGTTCCATCCTTGTACGCTTAGATGGTTTCTTCCCATCCCTTTTGTTATTATATTTTGTCCCTCCCACTATTAAGGATGTTCGGTAGAGGAGAGCAAGAAAATCCTGGACAAGATTTTTTTTTCCTTCCTCCATGACCTACACTTGTTACACTTGATATTGCACCTTCGATGAGAAGAAAAGCCTACCCTGTGAAAGTTTGCTACATATTGAGTTCAGGCGAAGAGGGGAAATACCTCCCTCGTCTTGCATTCTAGCAATTGACTGTAACCAAGAGGACAGTTGTGAAGAACAGTGGAAAGTTGGTCGTTAGGGGGTGTCGACCTACACAATTTTGATGTTTGATGGTCTTAAAGGACACAAGCAGCCAGCACTTCTACAGTGAGGTCTTCATGTACACTCTGTTTATTCCCTTCTCCTCTTTGGTCTTCTCAACACCATGCAGGTGATATATTCAAATCGGGGTACTATTTTCAGTCCTGATCTGTTGATTTGGCCAAACGCTTTTCTCTTCTTTACTGGTAGCAAACAGGCGTGTGAGTATGCCGCACTGATGAGTGAAATTATGCATTTTAACATCTACCCGTAAACGGTTTCACGTTGGCATACCACAAGGTACTGCTGTGTGGAGGTGGAGTGTACTGAAGAACATTTACACTAGACGGATCGTTTAGCGTACCTGTACATCTTCTCATGTGATCGAGCTCAAGGTGTATTGCTAGAGACAAGTGTTGTTGGTCCAAGAACGCCATCCTCGATATAACATGACGTGCAGGTTCCCACAAGTCGGTCAGATAGAATGCAATTTTCCCACAAACTTCATACATTGTATCACTGTAACGTCGTATGGAAGAAGGCTGGGGAACGATAAAGTCATTGCCTTGAACTTTGAACCAAGATTTCAAAACTTGATATAGTGCGGAGAATTCAAGTATCCGGTCTCTGGTGTCCACTTCCAGCCGCGTTTGGGTCTTCATCCTTTTTCAAACCTCGCAAGACTTGTGTTCATCCGAGCAATGTTCACAATAGCTGGAGATAATCAAAGCGTGACCGAGCCTTCAATGATTAATCTGAAGTAGGCGGCCTGTTAAGGTCCCCAGTGCACGATCTCAATTCAAACTGTGGGTAATTTCCAAGCCCGTTGTAAAGATTTCTATATCTTGCATGTTATTTTCATTCTCGTATGTTTATCATTGATCAATCATGAGCTTCAAACTCGATCATGTGAACTGCATGCTCATACCTCATCTGGTTCATTCCAATCTCTTCAAGAGCCCGTTGAATCTCTTGTTGTTTGAATAACGTTCGGAAGTATCAAGGGACAATGTGATACCGTACAGTACATCACTTTACTCCTGTGGGTAAGGATCACCTTCACGTATACCGCTTCAACTCTCATCCGAGCTCACTTCCAAGTTCCAACCATGAAGCTCTAAAACCTCTACAATCACCTCTATCTTGCACGATCTCGCAAAAGGATGAGTGCAATCACTAAACTTATCCACCTACACGAACCCTTGTGAAAATCATGAGGGTATATTCGAGCACATGAATGCCATTATGATGTGATGAACGCTTGAACCTGGAAGTGTGAGCGTGGTAATTTAACACCCTAATAATCGTTGGTAGGTGATGTACTTGTTCTCTCTCTCTCTCTCTCTTCCTGTACCTGAATATCTTCGTTGTTGCTGACGTTTTTCGCAACTCTTCACTTTCACTCCAAGTGGCATATCTTGGAGCAAACTTGACAAAGTGTCATAGTAATTTGTATTCTACAATTCGTTGCTGCTTCAAATTCCATCCCATACTGAAAGTACTTAGGGCCTCTTCTTCTTTTAAAGGAAAAGCTTAAAGAACTAATTCCTTTACCGTTCACCAGGTTTTAGATTCTTACCCTTGGCATAGAGTTCAAAATGTTTAAAAATCCAGATTTCCATCCAGCTGTAGTACATGCAAAAGCGCGTCCCTTGGGGAAAGAAAAAGGAAAATATAATCTACCCCCTCTTCCCCCCCTCCCTCACCTCTGGACCTCCATATGGACAGTGACGAGTAGTGGTAAAGAAGAGAAAGACAAGCTTGATGACACCTTGTTGAAGGTTGACCTTCGTTTGGTTACGTCCGCTCGGGGGTTTGTACGCGTTCCTAATTGCGCACACAAAAAACGACTTTTTATATGAGAAGAGGATTGAGCTTGTCGATTCGGTTGTCATCTGGCACTGTCACTGACAAAACCAGGCGGTTGTTTTCCCTATTCTACTACCGAGTAGATGAATCCAATGCTGGTCGGTTTAATATTCAACGAACAGAGTTCGAACTGGACATTGACATGATGAGCACTGCTGGACCACATGTCAGATCTACTACTCAACTCCAGCCTCGAATGATACTATCAAATTAATTTATTTTGTCTGCCAAACGAGACCAACAACAAAGAATCGGGTGAGAAGGTGGAGAGTATCTACCATTTTTCTGTCGATGGCCAAGAATCTGTCCCTCTCGTTAGTCACATCGAGATACAAATAAAAAGAATTTCCTTCTACATGGCGTTCGTCAGAGAGTAATTGGCATGTCTGCGGTTACCTGATGTAGCAGCAGTGGCCTGTGGTTGGTGTAGAAAGGGATTGTCGGGAGCTGGATTATATCGTCAAAATCTGCTTTTGTAACTTGAACAAGAGCATTAGAACTTTAGGTTCGAGCGAATAAAAAACTAAAAGCGATCATTCATTTTTCATGGACCTTTTGCAGAAGATGAGTCAAAGAACACAACTTCCACGACTAAGTTATGGCATGTCCAGCCACTGTCTTTAAACGGGTGCAAGTTGTTATCTTTGAGTGCTGCCCCAAAAGGTTGACCGCTTCTCCAGACCTGCCTGAAGGTCCTGAACTCAAATTCAGTAGGAACTTCCGTACGATTGAAGGCAGAGTTGCGCAATAGCACTTTACTTCGCTGGCAGCCCAAGACTCCAGACGGAACGTCGGAGGCATGCTCGTTTCACTCTTCAGATTGACAGAATCCGGTCCTGAAATGAAAGCTCGAAGATTTAGGAGGACGTGCGCAAGACCTTCTTGTCCTTCGCATGAACACGGACCTCTCGTTAGTTTTACTCCTCATATTGTAGGTAACTACTGTATAATGTGATCTTGTAATGTGAACATCCCTTACGATCTTGTAATGTGAACACTGAAGGTAAATCTTTGACCCTTCGCCCCTCTTACTAAATGAATTGTATGTGATTGTAAATTATGGCCAATACTGGGAATGTATGCAGTAATTCGAAATCCAGATTTTGGTCTGAATCAAGCTATTTATAGTAAATAAGTGTTTGATTTGTTTGTGTCGTAGTGGAAAATTTACTTGACATGTACCATACATCCTCTACTAGAAACTATTTTGTACGCTTCAAAATGCATTTTTTTCAACAATTCTTAAAGAATGAATATTTAAAAACACTTACTACAATAGTTTCTGAAGACTTATTTTCTTATATTTATGCACATTTGTGTTAGTTTTTCAAAATCCCATTCTTTGTTCTCTTTTTGACATATTTACTGCAAGGTCTCACTCATCGGGCCTCATGGTCCCCCAACATATGTGAGGTTATGTCATCTTACTCAATGGGCCTTATGGTACCAACATTCCGAGTATATTATTCTTGTAGTAGTAACTGTAAGCCATAATCTCTCTCCTGTTTGGATTTTTTATGGGCTGGGTGGGTTCGTACGATCAGAACCTTAATCTGGGAATAGGATGGGCATCGACCCGATGGTTCAAACCTTGCTTCCGGAATGTTTTGTTTTGTGATCCCACATGGTCTCAGTATCTTGCCAGCTTTCCCAGGATGATATCTTCGTATCAGAAGTTCCTGAAGCTTCTTGGATAAAGTCTTTATATCTTGATCTTTAAGATGTCTTGGAAAGGTCTAGGTATGGAGTCAAGAATTTCCCAAGAGTCTTTGACCATAAATAAGCATGATAATTAGAGAAAAATACTTAGGCATAGGCATACCTAGAGAAAATAATCAGTCCTCAAATACATGATATTGTTAGCATTTCCTTTTAAAACTTACTTTTGATGTCATTTTCATGATCAGAGGTGTTAGTGGCATAGCCCATGTGAAACATCCTTGGCCAATAACTTTGTTCTAAGAAATCTCGCAGTACTATCTGAGAAAGTTACGTTTTATGAAGGTAAAGGTGGAATCATAGTTATCGATGCAGTGATAAGTAGGTGGCGTTTGATATGTAGTTGAACATTGATGTATACTTCAGTAGATAGGATTACTGTAGATGTGGAAACCGACCTCGTCAACTTCGCCCTGAATCATTTTCCACGTCTAGTTGTTTCTAGTAAACTATACAACAATTCTGGGATTAAACGTAGTTCCAATCTAAATAAATAAATAAATATGCTATGATCACTCACTTCATGCATTGAAATTTCAAATGGTTGGTTTGACACAATCGATCCATAATTAAGTATGGTGCCAAAAATTGATTGTACTAATTGACTTTAAAAAAATGTTAATACAAACATGGATCGAAAGTGGTGAGATTGTAATGAATTTTTTTAAATTTTTTTTATAATAAAATAAAGTTTTTATAAATATATTCAATGCACAAATGCATGACTACATCTTTTATTATCATTAAAATCATATCACATAAATGTATAGATGCTATAAATAATTTCAATGAATTATTATTAAAAAAAAGAAAAAATTAATATTTAATAAACCATGAACTCAATTTCGGAATATTATTTTAGAAAAAATATCCAAACCTTTTTTATTTCTTTTATTAAAAAATTAATATAAATCATTTTAATATAAAATCATTTTACAAGTTATATTAAATTCATAATCCACAAAAACAAAGATTTTTTTGGTGCCGCGTCCTCCCGCACCCTCATCGAGAAATCATCAAGCTCATAAACATAGGCAAAGTGCCATTGATGAGTAACTAAAAACATAAAAATTAATTGAATATTTAATATCTATTTGAAAAATTTATTGAAAGAAATTATTTTATATAATAAATTTAAATATCAATAAATTTTAAAATTAAAAATGACTTTTTATTTTAAATAAGTACAAATCATAAAATTAAATAAAATTATATATTATAATTTGAAATATAAATATTTTTTGAAATAAACCCACACATTATCATGCATCTATTATCAAAAATATTTTTTTGTAAAATTAATATTAAAATTTAATTAATAATATTTTTATGATATAATAATATTTTATTTTATTTTGATATAAATAAATAATATTTTTACAAATTTAAAAAGATATAAATATTTATAAGTATAAAAATTAAAATAAATAAGCAATCAGATTTGATTTAAAAAATTTATATATGTTTGTAATTAATTACATTGTAATCGAAACAAATATTATTTTAATAATTATTAGAATTGTTAAAAATAATTTAAAATTTAGTTTATAATTGTGTTATTAACTTATTCCAAGAGGATGGTGTCATGACTTATGTAGCGGCATCTCTATTTAGGTAAATGCGTGTACGTAGGAGTAGATACATTAGTTAAAGCCGATTGTGCAATTAGCTCCGTTTGTTTTGGAACTGCCGTTAGGGCCGACAGCTCCATTAGGAGTCCTAAGAATCAAGGGTTAGAGTTCTTCTTGGGGTGTAGTTTTCAAAGTTGAGACTCTTAGAGTGTGGTTACGATGGATAGTAGCTAGTGTAGGAACCTATAGTCTTTGAAGCATAAAGCGGGTTTGACTCGATTGTAATCTCTCTCTTATGCTATGGTTATGAGCAAAGTGTCATTGTGGACGTTTTGAGAGTATGAAAAATTACTTTGAAAACTCAAATTGGATTATGTGGTGAGACATGTGAGTTCTTAGAGCGTTGAAGGTATTTTGGTGAGTTTGGATCGATGGTAGCTGTGATTTGTTTGTTGTTGAGTGTGCAAGGCGTTGATGGATTGAAGGCAGTGGTGGTGATCTAGAAGTAGAGTCGATTTGAAGTTTGATGTGATCAATTTCAAATTTCTGTATTTTCTATTTTAGTATGTAAATCTAAATCAAGAATTTTTGAGGGTGAAATCATTGCTGAAGGGGGGTTGATGCTCATAGTTATCTTGGGGATATAAATTGAGATTGGCCGAAAAGAATTTCGGACATAAGTGCTAGAAATCCAAGATTTGATGTTTTGAAGTTTTTAGGTCAAAAATAGAAGCAGTAGCTATTAGATTATCATCTAGTATCTGCTTGATCTAAAATTTGGTGGCGAGATAGACGATGTAAAGTATCTTGAGCGTGGGTAGAGTTGTGAAACACAAGGCTGACAGTGTCAAAATTGTGAAATTTTGATGTTTAGCGATCTGAAATTGGAGTTGAAGATTTTCAAAGTCCCACATAAGTTTCAAATGGTGTCTGTTTGTGAGAAAAAAAATGCGTTAGGTAGAAAATTGAAGGCAATGCCTTATACAACCAGATTACCAATGTTACATTATCGATCTAGAGAGCAAAAGGCCTCCAAAACTAATTTTTGGTATTTTTGAATGCCCTTCTAAGTCTATGTCAGTTCGGGTTGGGTTGGTTTGACCCCTTTGATGGATGTTTTTGAGATGGAGTATTGTTATTTGTGTTTCTTGTGACTGATATACCTTCTTTATCTTGGCTTCCTGTTTGTGCACCATATTTGTTTGTGTTGGTGCTTTGTTGTTTGGAGTGTTAGTGCTCTTGTGTGAGTGTCGTTAGTGAGGATAGATTTGTGGACCAATTAGATCATCCATGTTTCTCTTCAGTGAGACAAGACTTACGGATATGTAGACTCAATGAGTGCATGTGGTGATGGCAGGTTTCATGTTGCCCTTGTGTTAACATCTTGTGGTACCTCAGTTACCTTCAGTTGCAGTTTCTGGTGCTAGTTGGGGATCTGTTCTGGTATGATTGCTGAGGTGATACAATGGTGTCACAATGAAATTCTCTGGAGGTTCCGGAGGAGAGACTACTCGGGTTAGCATTGGGTGCATCTGTAGAAGAATGCGGTACTAACCTTGACCTTTGAGATTCACAGAAGACTCCGATTTGGTTTTAGAGATTAAAGGAGCTAAGCTTGGTGATATCTTAGTGTGTATCCTCACCGTTGTCGTGGAACATGGATGATATCTATGGGGCCACTAAGGGTCCTAGACGATATTTGGATACAATTGGTACTATTGAGTTGGATGACTTCATATAGGAGTTTGACTCATGGTGTGATTTACAGCATATATGCAATTCTACATTGTTTAGTTCGTTTATGGCTTCGAATGGATTGTTCTAGCATTTGGAGGGTCCGCCGATGGATGATTATCATGAGTTCCGGCGTGAACACCATGAGGAGATTGAGTTCTGGAGACAATCCTAGTCTCCAAACAACATTTCTATTGCTTCGGATACAGTGTTTGTTGGTTTGAGTTCATCCTATGTACTTGGCATTGATGATATAGTTGGAGCTAGTCGAGTTGGGAAGAGTTCAAAGGTCCCATCCTTTAATCCTATTTTGGAGTTCTTTGCACAATTGAGGAAAGACTACCAAGAGGTGATAATTGACAAGCTACAAGGCTTGTAGGAGTTTCGACAGAAGACTAGAGAGAGTCTTCAAGAGGCGTATATTAAAATACGTTGGTTGATCAATATTACCCATGGGGTGACAGAGGCACAAGTTATCCAATATTGGTATGGGATATAGGACATGGAGTTGAGATGTAGAGTGAGAGATGTTATATTACTATAAGATACATCACGTACGTTGGCCGTTATGTTTTGTCTTGCTGAATGTATTGAGCTCAACATGCAAAAAGAGAAGATGATGACTGCTAGGTTCAGCAAGAATTCATCAACTTCGTCAATTCCTTCACGTTATTAGTCTACAACACAAACCCGGGTGGTTATGGTAGACATGTGGGATAGTTTCAACCATCCGGAGATAGTGGTGAAGGTGCCGTATTGAGACCATTGCCATTGTTTTCATGTCAACAATTAGTTGTTGGGACTAAAAATATAATTCATTAATCTCATGAATGTGGCAGATGCATTAGTGAGACCAAAAGGCATCACTAGATACTCAAAGAGACCATACCTAGTACGAAAAGCTATCTTATGAACATCTTCATCAACAATTTGAATCTGGTTGTACCCACTTCTCAAATCCAGTTTGATGAAGTACTTCACCCCTTGAAGTTGATCAAACAAATCACCCATTTGAGGTAATGGATACTTGTTTTTCACCGTTTGTTAATTCAACACACGATAATCAATGCATAATCTCATACTCCCATCCTTCTCCTTCACAAATAGCACAAGGACCCCATAAGATGAAATGCTTGGTTGTATGAACCCCTTTCTCAACATCTCCTCCACTTGAGCTTTACATTTCTCCAACTCATTTGGAGACAAACGATATGGAGTTTTGCAAGTTGGAGTGCTACCGAATATCACCTCAATCTTGTAACCTACACTTCTCTTAGATGGCAACCTCGTAGGTAGATCATCTAGGAATACATCCTTATACTCAGAATGAATATCACTCAATGAGTCTAGAATGTAAAGATTGTCCTTAGAATATGAAAGTTCTAAAGAAGGTGTCTTGCATCCCACTCCATGAAATAGAAGCACCTCATTCTAAAAGCATTTCTTCCTATATAGTGTACCATGTAAGAGCCTTATCCATGAGATAAGATCACATGAACATTCCTGCCGTAAAATCAGATATATGAAAATGTGATAGATGTATATTTATCCTCATGATCCATCCTCCCAAAATTCACATGGCTCTACTGCCCTTGTAGGCTTACACCTTACATGGCTTTTCCATATGAAGTAAGAGATTGGCTTGATCTTCCATTTCTTGAAGTCATCTCCTATTTGCCTCTTCATTGGCAATAGCAGTTGCTTACGATTGGGGTTGAGTTTCTTGTATTGGAATTTTCACTTCCATCTCATCAACTTTTTCTCTCTCTACCTTCTCACTCTCTAATACAGAGATATTGTTTTCCATGGCTTGTTGCTTTGTATGTCCATCTACAATAGCTTTTCTCAACTCTTTCATTTCTATCATGATTGAGTTCAGAACTTCACTCATATCGACTTATGCTTCCATGCTTCTCAACCACTCAAACTAATACAATCTAAGTATAATAACACTCCCATATCTCAAAATAGAAATCATAAAAGGCCGAGGTGATCCTATTTCAAATATGTAGTACTCTTCACCATAATTTCTAACAATAAAATCCCTCCACACTCTCTTTTGTTGGTAAATCATTCTAATTTTTATATACGTGTTGAGCGGAATCGGTCAGGGTGGTTCATGATTCAAATCCATCCAACATTAAATATAGAATGTAAATGGTACAATCCTATATTTCTCCATAATTGACAATCAGAAGCATCATTGGTACTGGTGACGCCATCACATGAGTCATAAAATCTGCATCCCAATTGGTCACAAGGTACACTTTGAAAATATCTTTCTCCATGAATCGAATATGGATGTTTAATAGGTTGGAAAATGAAAAGTTTGGTACAAGATTTCTCTCATAGATATTCGAACCTGCAGCCCATAGTTTTTTCCTTTTCCCTCTTACTCTACATGCAGATCAAGGACCTTTACTAGTCTCTATACAACTTTCAAGAACTTAAAGCTATCATCACGGTCTTGCTATTCCAAAGAGGGGTAATCCACACTCAAGGAAAGAGCAAGTTTGCTTTAATACCATTGTAATACTAGGGAAGTGAAGAGAAATCAATGGAATATCTCAAGTAATTATGAAGTTGAGAGATCCATGAATGGTTTTTCTTTCTCCATATATAGTCCTCAAAAACGTACAATATTGATAAGGTTACACAACCACGATCCATTCAATTCCTCATGGATCGATGACATGACGGACATCACTATGAGCATTTGGATTGCTTACATGTAACTCCAACTAATACACTAATTCACACACAAGAAACACAATCTAAAGAGCATACACATTGCTAATGTGGCATCTTTAAATAGTCCACTAATAGTCAACTCAAGACTATCTATCTCCACCTTGCATAACCTCTACTTTAGTTCTCACTAACTAAAGATGTTTACAAGTTACAAGTTTCTAGATTCTTGGATTCTGAAACACAACCCCTTATGTTGGATAAGGATAAATTTCTTGGTCTTGATTTGCAAAAGACCGATGAGGAGAGATATCCATTTCAGATTCAGATATCTCTTAGAGGTTCTAGTGATGTTGGGACACCATACATCATCCGGATGGAGTTGACTGTGCAAGTGCAATTAGATCATGTCACTGATAGCTCTACAACGTGAGCATGTGTTGTAGTTACACATGATGTTTTGGTGGGTGCGGCAATGTTATACCCGATGGGGTTAAACATTGATTATTGGGAGGGGACAGTCTCTTATTGGCCAATTTGGCAATCTGGTGAGGGTCTAGTGAGTCGATTACCTGTACGATTCATTATCGGTTCTAGTCCTTTTTGGAGATTTGGCATATGTTGCAGCCTTTAGTACTTGTGTTACTTGGCCTAATGATTTGTTGGAGGGCAACATGGAAGCACATGATAGTCCTTGTCAAGAGGATGTGGCTATCATGCCAAGTCTTAGTGGAATAGTGTTATCCATGTTGGATGAATCACTATGAACATCCTGTGTGCAGCTACGAATTGTGGTACACTTGGCGGGATTGTGGTACGAATTGGCGGGATTGTGGTACACTTGTGTTGGTGTATGATGATCTATGTATTGTGATGTTTGATGTGACAGCTATGTATGTTGTGATGCGATATGTATGTGCACGACAGCTATCACGACTTATGTAATGGCATCTCTAGTTAGTAAGGTGCACGTACACATGAGCAGATACAACAGTTAGAGCTGATTGTGCAGTTAGCGCCGTTTAGGAACCCGGAGTCTTTGAATCATAAAGTGGGTTTGGTCTTTCTTTTATGATATGGTTATGAGCAAAGTGTACTTGTGGACGTTTTGAGAGTAGGAAAGATTATTGTGGTACACTTGTGTTGGTGTATGATGATCTATGTAGTGTGATGTTTGATGTGATAGCGATGTATGTTGTGGTGCGATATATATGTGCATAACAATGAAGATCACATTCTAACATTGTGGAAAAAAAAACTTTTAATGAATATGAAAAAGAATGTAAAATGAGTACAAAAATTTGAAAATAGGTGAGTAAACATTTTATCCATGAGTATAATTCAAAATGGAATAATATACGGTCTCATAGATTTTGTCATATAGAAGATTTATGTAATATTTACTAATTTAAACTAATATTTCTTATCAAATTATTCAAAAATAAAATGATAAATAAAAATAAAAATATACAATCTAATATGGATATGTAGCTAAAATTTTAAATTTTTTTAAAATAATTTTAATATGTAACTCAATTCAAATTTTTTTATATGGACTAAATAACAAAGGTGAAAAATTTTTAATTTTTTTCTCATATTCATCTCAAAAAAATAAAATAAACAGCAAAGACATATTTTGTTGAAAAGAATAAGTAATAAAATTCTTTAAAATAAAATTTTGATTCATATAAATTTTAAAATTTTTGCAAAATATAGATGGAAAAATATAATTAATCATTTGAAATATTTTTCATATGTAATACAAAATAAAAAAGTGAATATTTTAAACTTTTGATCATTTTAAAATGATATTAAAACAAATTTTTTTTATTGAAATAACTGAAATTAAATGATATTAATAATTTAAACAAAAACTATAAAATTTAAAAAAAATTAATTTAAAGGTTGAAATATTTTTCAAAATATTTTTTGAAAATTTTCATTTTGATTGACTTGAAAAACTAAGTTTCATCAAACAAATCAGTTTATTTTTTGATAATTGATTTTCTTTAAATATTTTAAATAAATATTATTTTCATTAAATATAAATAAAAAAATTAAATTTGAAATCTGAATTAAAAATATAATCATATTCTAGCTGAAAAAAAAATTAATTAATCTTTCATTTCAAAAAATACAAACTTCTTCTAAATTTATTTTGTAATCATAATTATTTGAAAATCTTTATCTCATTAACTAAAATTGAAAAAAAATTATTTATTCAAAAATGAAAAATTGATTTATTTTATTATTTTATTATTTAATATTTATTTTTAGAATAAATAATTTCAGTAATTATTTATTGCAACTATAAAATTTGAATTTATTTATGTTCAAATAAAATCATGTAATAAATTTAATTTATCTTTAAATTATTATTTTTTAATCTTTAAAATTTATAAATATATTGGGTTCATTTAAATTAGATTTTGACTTTGTATTGATATATTACAAGTAAAAATCAAATTGAAATTTTAATGTAAAATATTTGAGAAAAAATACATAATTTTTAAATTAATTTATTTGAGAAAGATATAATTTTTTGAATTATTTAATTTTAAAAAATATAATTTTTTATTTAATATTTTTTATTCTTTATTTTTTTCTTTATGATCTTTCAAAATTTATGATTTGAATGCAATATAATTATGAATTTTAAAAAACAAACATTGGATTGTTAATCATGAATATATGAATGAAAAACTTTCAACCTGTGAAAATAATCCATTTATTAATAATGAATATATAAAAGGAAAAAAATTTGCAGTTTGAAAATTCAAATTTTTTAATACATTTAGATGTTATTTCAGTTTATTAGTTTCTAAATAAGAAATTAATTATTTCTTTCTCTAAGCTAAAAAATAAAATAAAATTTCTTTATTATATTTTATTATACATATTTAAAAGTTGAATTTCATAATTATAAATTTTTCATATATTTTTAATATTTATATAAAATAAAATTTTAAAATTTTTTTGTATCTTAATTGGTCACTTGAGATTTCATATTTTTTAAAAAAATTTAATCATTTCTACGAAATTATTTTTGCATGAGATTGTGTTGTAAAATTTATTAAATTAATGAAAAAAAGAAAAAAATTGCAAAATTATATTTATATATTATACTTATTTCATAAGACCTTGTGAGTTTTTATGAAAATTCAAACCAAAAATATTTTACTTTCTGATATATGAAAAAATTTCTTTTCAAATGTCATTGGAGTCAATGATTATAGTCCTAGAATACTTACAATATCTACAAAATACAAAAAATAATAAATAAAAATCACATAAAAGATGTATCATTTAAAATCAATTTTATTTAAAAAAATATGATATCAACATTATCACCAGATGAATAAAAAATAATTCATTTTTTGATTTGAAAATAAATATTTTTTATGTAATGCATATAGATTTTTCATGATTTCATAAAGTTCATCATGTGAAGTTTCATACATGAAAAGTTTTGATTAAGCTTTGAAATCTTTGGTTCATCCAAAAAAGATTTTAAATTTATTTTTGGATTGAATAAAACATATTTACAATGACTTGTTATTATCAATATATCACTCTTGAACAATGTATATTGATTTAAAAATATTAGATTATTTGCAAGTATTTAATGAAATAAAATTATTATTTGTTAAAATTTTATGTTGTGAATGATTATTTGATTTACATTTCCATTATATCTTCAAAATTCTCATTATTGTATAATATAATGATAAATTAGAGCAAATTTTGATACATTCTAAATCAAGCTTCTACTGAAAAAAATTCTATTAGTTTTTTAAACTCTAGCCATAAATTTCCATAAGAAGTTTTTCTAGGATTTATTGCATTTAAATAAATAGGTTGTCAATAAATCTAACATTTGAAATAACATAAAATCCTAAAATAATATTTTTAAAAAAATAATAAAAAAATAAAAATTTTAAATTTTTTTCTAATTGATCTTAAATATATTGAATAAAATGAAATCACTCAGCATTAAACTCCCTCTATGATTATTTTATAAGTAAGAAGAATCATAGTCACAAATTTCATTATAGTTAATGTGCTTATCAATAGAATCCATAATCAATTTCATTTTTATTTAAATGATAGTGTAAATAACAATAAATTTTATTCTTGTCATATTATTACCATGTTGTAAAGAAGTCTAAATTTATTTTGCAATATAAGTTGTCATGTAAGTAAAATAATAATATAATAATAATATTATATTTAAAAAAAATTATACATATAATTCCTTCAGTATCATCATTTTTTGATGTTACATCTTTATAAAGAAATAAATATATTTTTTATATGATCATAAAGAATGCAAAGTGGGGCTTGTCTACTTAACAATTTGACTTTTAAATATCATTTCATTATATTTATATACCCAAAAAGGTGTTGTTATTGATATAAAGATATTTTTTTATAAGAAATAAATATGTCTAGATTTGATTTTGAAACATTAATGTCATTTCAGATTTATTCAATAAAATTTTTTTTAAATAATGATGCAAGATTTTTTGTATTAATGACACGATGACATGATAAAAATAATTTACAAACAATAATCTTGCTGCAAATTCAATTGAAACACCCATCATAATGGATGCATCATCACTATCAAATCCAACATAATGATGAAAATCATCTATGAGGTGGTGAATCTCCTATTGTGATACTCAAGAAGAAAAATGGTAAGCTATGTTGAATGGTGTCATGAAGATGAATTATTATCTTTTATCTTTTATAGATGAGATTTTAAAGGAGGTGGTAGGTCATTGGTATAGTTTTGGAGATGGTTATAGTGGTTATAACCAAATTCAAATTGCTAATGATGATCAACTCAAAACTATTTTTACCATACCATGGGGAACTTTTGCCTTTAGGGTAATGCACTTTGGTCTATGTAATGCTCAAGCAACTTTTCAGAGGTTCATTTTATTGAAAAGTTTGTGTGAGATTTCATAGATGCTTTTTGTGTGTACAAGAAAAAGTTAAGTCCATTTTGATCATTTGATCAAAATTCTACAACATTTGGAGAAAGCAAAGGCCTCACTTAATCCAAAAAAATGCATTTTTGGACATGAGAAAGGTTTGTGGTTAGGGCACATCATCTCCAAGGAAGGTATAGCGCTAGATCCAAAAAAGATGAAACACATTTTGAATTTCTTTTTCCAGTGACGTTGAGCAAGTTGAGACAGTTTCTTGTTATGGTGGGATACTATTGAAGGTTAATCTGCTCCTTGATGAAACAACACGTTGTCTATGATGGTATAAGGTTCACCTCTCTTCATCAATGCATTCCATTCCCGTGAATGCATGTCTAGGAAAAACTCTCATTCCAAGATGAAATCCTATATCTCCTTGTATTTCGTCAATACCTCTATTATGCTGTCCATCATTAGCAAATCCTCATATGCAAATGTATCATCCACCAGTTGATCTCTTTTCTCATCGTATGTCTGAAACATCAAATCAGTATTGATATGCTTATTACCGGATTGAACATCAATAATGTAATCAAACTCCACTAGTAACAACTTCCATCTTGCTATCATATGCTCAACATTAGGCTTGTTGAAAATGTACTTCAAAGCCTTGTGATATGTTACAATAATAAATTTTCCTCTCAATGGATAAGATCTAAACTCCTTGAGTGAAAAGATCACAGCCAAAGCCTCTCTTTCTGTCACATAATAGTTTATTTCTACTTGTATCATATGTCTATTATTTGGCCACTATGGCACCTCAGAGAAAGCTTAGCAGCCCCGTAACGCCACCAACGTGATCCAATGCATGTTTTAACTATGGGACTGTAGGGCATTGGTCACCACAATCTCGACGGCAAATACCATATCAGTCCACATTCTCGACGGAAAATATCATATCAGCCCATGTGCAGCAATTGTCGGTGTCCAAGATGCACTAATGTGGAGTTCGAGCAGCCTATCCAACCCCGAGCAGAGTCAGAACAATCTTACTCCTTGTGCGCAAGGAGTAAGATTTGTTATCCCATCTAAACAAGAAGTAGGGGTGAACCAAGTCATCTTGGAGGATTAGCCCCTCACTATAGGAGCCAAATGGCTTGAAGAAATGATTGATGTCCCGAAGATGACAACGCTGAGTAGCAAGGGGACGAAGGCTGTGTCAAGGATAAAAAAGATCAGGAAATCCAAGAGGGCATCAACTACCGCCAGTAGCTCAGCCGTCACAAACGAAATGGCAACATCTATGATAAAAAATCCAACCAATCCAATTACCTTCCCTTAGGATATTCATACTGAAGTCGAAGGATATCCATAGTTAAGATACTGGAAGTCCAAAAGGAGGCAAATGTGGAATTGGCCATTACACGTCCCCAACAATCATAGCCAGGATACTATGATCCATGGCCGACCTAGCCAATGTCAAGGCCAACATCTCTATAAAGGAACTCCTCAATGACAATAAGAGCTACAAGAAGATGTTGATCAAAGTATTGAAGGCAGGAAAACCTTGATCATTACGTCAAGTTAAACTTCCGGAAGTATATTCAGTCAAACAAGAAGACATAAGAGCCCCCAAAATCAAAATCAACATAGCAAGATGCATGCTGAAATCAGTACTCATCAACTCAGGATCAGGCGTAAACATAATGAAAGAGGATATGGCCAGGCCCCTAGCAAGTAGGGGAACAAGGAAGAGATATATTTTGGTTGCTATGGACTATGCTACAAAGATGGTGTAAGCAATAACCATTCGAAGAAACGATGCAAAGACATTGGTTGAGTTCTTCTTTAGTCGAGTTATTTGTAGATATAGATGCCCTCTAGAGCTTGTTAGCGATAGGGGGACTCATTTCTTGAATACCATGATTGAAGAACTTGGGCAAAGACATGGATATGTTTACGAAATATATCCAAGAACCTTGACTTCTCCTCCATAGTAACCTTGGGACCAAACTTGAGAGTGAAGAGCCGTCGAGTTATCTCATCTTCACTCATCTTCATCTTGTCGGGATCTTTCACCACCCATGGCCTAGGAAGTAAATCCATTGCAGCAAGAACTTGAACTTGAACATCATCATCCGAGGTGTCTTCAGATGATGTCTCCTCATCGGTCGACATGTTGGTGTCAACCTCTAAAAAGATGCCACTTTCTTCACTTTTAGACTCCGAGTAATCACTCGTAGATCTATCCGAATCTGAGACTGCTCCTTTGCCACTTGTGAGAGGGACCTTCACTTGATGGTTTTTCGGCCCTATACGAAGATAACCCTTATGCCACCGATTAGTAGTCCTCACCGCCCTCAACAAAGGTCTTCCTAACAATCAGTCATAGCTAGCCTCCTCAAGCACTTGAAAGGACAACAAGGTTTGAACTTCCCTCACACTTACTACCACCTTGTCCACCACTCCAATGGGTCGCACCTTTTGCTTGTTGGCCATCCCAACAATGATGTTGGAAGGCCTTGAAGACTTCATCCCCAACTTCTTCAACAAACGTTCCGATATGGCATTCACCGCAGATCCACCATCCACTAATACATCCGAAACATCACGTCCATTAATGCGTATTTCAATCTTTGAAGCTTGAGTGTATACCTCCGAGGCAGCGGCATCCACCACTTCTACTCTGACATTCGCCGTGGAAGCTTTCCCCTTGGATCATCGCTTCTTGGTCCTTTTGAAGCTTAGGCCTCCCCTCACCTCCTTTCTTATCGTAGGATTTAGAGCAATCAATCGGCCAACAGTTATATCGGCTTTTTGATTCCCCACATCCTCCACCACATCGTATTTGAGTTGGGTAGATGAAATGGAGAAATCATCCATTCCCAACTTCTTCCTCAGTGCTTTCGGTTGACTCACACCACTAGATCGAGTGCTCCGGCTTGATTGATCTTCCATTGAGATGGACTCCTCTCCAAATCTTGCTCTCTTTTTCTCTTGTGCAAGAATATCTACTCTCAAACTTATAGAGCTCTCTCCCTTCTCAAACGTGCACTAATGAGGAAACATATCAATAGATGCTACTCCCTTATCCTTCGATTGACTTGGAGTAGGAGTAGGATTGTTGTGTCTAACTCCATCATGCTATCGAGGATTAGGTCAATTCCGTTGGAAATGAGGGCCTCCACAACTAAAGCATGAAACTGTGAAGTTCCCTTGTGATGGATTTCCTTTTGGAGGATAATTTCCATCTTCTAGAAGCCCAACTACTCCCTAATTGACTTTAGTGTATCAAGTCAATCTCGCCCCTAGATTTAAGGGTCTTCACCAAGTCCAACCAATTAAATCTAGTCCAAGTCAAGGAAAGTCAAGATACCAATGTGATTGAATCTATTCCGTGATTCCTACTTAACAAAAAAATAGTAGTTCTCATCTACCACACCAAAAGTTACTCTATGTTTTTCTCCAACTTAACCATAACTAGCTAAACATAGTCATGCCTAAGATAAACTTAGACACAATTTAGATATACTTATATTTTATCCTATATGTACAACCATGGGTCTTACATCTCCTACTCATACTTTTATCTCACGAATAATATTTTTCAAGTCCCCCGAAGCTACGATGTTCTTGATCCCGTTGAACCCAAACTCGGCATCGATCCACTACTCGTTGCTTCCAGTGGAGGCTTGGCTCTAAATTCCTCTGCTTTCAAATAGTACTTCTGTCGTTCGTGAGGGATCAACCAGCCCATCCTCGAATACATGTGGATCAGAAATGAGGAAATGTACACGACCCCTTTTTCTCCCACACGCAGCTTCTCCCCCATTGCCTGTACATTGCGAGCAGAGATCTTCCCCCAATTGACTTTAATCGATCTTGTCACAAAACCTTCAACTATCCTCATCTTATGCATGTTGACATAGGTAGTTTGTTAAGGGCAAGAAGAGCTGGTTTAAGGTGTACATTATCTTCCTTCTGAAGCCATCCTTGATAAGATCAATCTTGTACCTGTTCGTGCCCTTACGCTCCTTTGGATCGAACCATTTTGATTCATCAAAGTTAAACCTAGTGACCATGGTTGAGCCATCTCAATCAATTCCGTCCTACTCCTCCTTATAATCACGCCCGAGTGACTTGGCCCACAATATCGCATCCCATGAATCCGGGAAGCCTCACCACCCGATTGGATTTCGTTACTTCTTGGTCCGAACTTCCTCATACAGCTTTGGACACACATAGTCCCAGTGCCATGCTTACAACGCTCCTCTTAACTCTTTCAATCTCTCCAATTCGCTCATGGTTCAATCAAGCTTTGGCACTAAGGGTTTGTATGCTCCGGATATAGACTTCTATTGAACATGCAACCAAATAGCCTCCCTTGCTCCTGATCTACTTGCGGATCGCTTCTTGGTTGAATTCATCCAATCCATCGCTCTTCGATTCCCGTCCTTCTCGCTCACTGTGGCGCTCGTCAAATCAAGAATGTCGGCATCTCCTTCCACTCTTCCTAATTTCTACTGTTCCTCCTAATTCTTTCCCTAATGGCCTATTCATATTTGGTTGGGTGATTCAAACTTATCACAAGTATTTACATTCATATTAGGCGTACCTACCCCGAATATCGTCCTCTTTTTCAAAAAACAAAAAAAAATAGCTCTACATTTAGCTAATCATGGTTCTACACTTCCTCGAAGACGTCTGTAGCAACAACCCTATCAGTGTGGGTAGCTTCATGTGTGTGGATCGCACTGACTTGTAAATGCTATTGCTCGTCGGGGTCAAGGTCTTCTTCAACTTTGTAGCATTCTCTCATATCCACACACATGGGGGACTCCAATTCCAAGCCCGTATCTGATTTGCTAGAATCGGTCACAGCCAATCCAAGGAAGTCTCCCCATGATACTTGGAGTTACTCCATGAGATGGTGACCCTCTGGTTACTGGTGTTATTGGGGTTAATGAAGGTCAAAGTGCACTTCTGCCAATTAGTGGTTACCTTCACCCCGTATAACCATGGCCTCCCAATGAGCACCTCGTAGCCACTCTCCTCTTATGGCTTCACCACTATATATGTGAGGAGAAATGAGGCCCCTCCAATCCGGGTTTGCACTCCTTGCATGACTTCCTTTGGTCTGGTCTTGGATTGGTCCGCCAAGCATAATATTCGGGGGTAGCTTCGTACTTGTGATACCCCAAGACTGGGGCTGTGTCCTCGGTCATTATATCATTTTCGATCTGGAATCGATGGGGACCAATTTCAATATATAGCCGGCTATCTCGACCTCGATCTCGGGAGCATCAAGATCGTCATGTTCCAAGGAGTATACCGCCGGTAGCTTCTCCTCTTGAAGCGCCAAGGGTCGATTGGTCTTCAGGGCCTTGATTAACATCTTTTTGTAGGCTTTGTTGTCGTCCAACAATTGTTTCATGGTGATGTTGGCTTTCATCCTCGCCAAGTCCGCTACCGGATCATAATATCCTTGCTCGGTGGATCCCGGTTTTGTGAGAATAGTAATATGACTCCTGGTCTTCTAAGGCTCCGTCTTCGTTCCTTGTGGAGTCATGTCCTTTAAATACCCCTCCAACTCCGTGCGAATGTCTGTAAAAAAGAGGGAGGGGATGATGTGGTCCATAAGGGTGGCCACGGGCGGTGATCAAATTTCATTCGGTTTGGGGTACTTTGCGGGACCTTTCTTCGCCCTCTTCTTCTTGTCGTGAGTGGGGAGTGCCGCTACTCCTTCACTCAGAGTGGTGACTTTAAGAACGTCCACCACTTTTTCCGGCCATTCCTTACCTTTGGCTGTCAGTCGGTCTTCCAAGTTAACCTTGTTGATCCCCACATCCCTCTTCGGAGGTGTGACAAATCATACCCCCTGAGCGGGATACCTTGATGAATCGGGCCGAGCCTGGGGAGGCTTATCACACTCCACGTTAGTGTAGCCTTGCCTCATGCAGTTGCTGCACATGGGCTGATATGTAATCCATCTTTTTGGGTTCTAGTATTGAGGTGACCAATGCATGACTGCGCTATAATTGTAGTAGACATTCAGCTTGGTGGGCGAAGGGGGTCCTCCCATCTTCCGTTAGGGGGTAGTGGTGGCCATTTCCAGCGGTGTGTACCTGGCTATATGCATCAGGGCAATTAGCATGGTCCCGGTCTCTTAGCGTAATCTTCTTGAGGTGGCTCATTGGAGGTAGACTCCCATGTGTCGCCCCAATTCACCTGGTGGGCTGTGAAGCTCTCCATCGGTTGATGCTCCACATTTTTACAAATTGTACATCAGACGTTTGTCTTAGTCTGCATGGACGATTTACGTATGTTCTTATTCCTCACAAGGTACACCTTCAACTCTTCTAAAGACTTTGTCAACTTATCTACTCTAGAGGGACAACTTGTCCCCTTTCTACCCTCTTCGGGCCCCTTCATCCGATGGGACTGTTTCTTCTTGAGCATATACTTCCAGTTCTCCTCCGAAGAGTTGGAATCTTCGTCCTCCGAACTTGAACTCTCCGAAGATGGGCTTCTCCTTCTTTGGTCCTTTCCTCGGTTCTTCGTCCACCGAGCGGATCCCTTGGCAACATGAGCACCATGATGGTGGATGCTCGAAAGCTCGTAAGCTTCCGTCGCTTGAATGACCGCCTCTACCGTATTTGGGTCGGACTTTCGGTAGAATGTCTCTTGATCGGGGTTATGTTTCTCCAATCCTGAGACCTATCACTTGATGGCCATCGCCACCAAATAGGGCTTGGTGTTCACGGCCATGGCCGGCATTTGGTCCAATAGGCTTAGGAACTGCTCAATGTACTCCCTGAGCTTTTGATGCTTCCCCCGGATTGCTCCCAATCTTCGGAGCAGGACTTTGTCATAGTCTACCTCATGAAATCGAGCCAGAAACGTGTCTTGAGACCCTCCCTTGTGGCGATCTTGCCCACATGGTTTTCCTCTTGGTTATTCATCCATACTTGGGCTCTTTTTTGGAGGAGTCTGGGAAGATTCGGCGTCGATCAATGGGATCGTGCCCCTTATTGGCATTTAAAATTGCCTCAAACGTCTGGCGGTAGGAATTGACATCGTCCTTGTCTGTAGTTCCCTTGAACTTTGGGTACTACTGTTTCGTAATTGGGGCCATCATGCTGTTGAAAAAACCACCCGTACTTCTTCAAATCGGCTTTCGAGCTCGATCCTAGGAAGGGCTAGTACGCATGTGGTTTGACCCTTCGAGGTATTTGGCCCTTCTTGATATTGCGACCACCTCTCCCCTCCTTCACTTGCGTCATCCCTAGAGGGAGTCGAGGGCCGGTTTTCCGGTTTGTCTCTCGAGTTGGAGGCACTTTGATGTCCTCTTTCTAATTGCCCTGGGCTGCTCATCAGGCTTTGGAGTTTATCGGTTCATGCAAGCTCCTATGCTTCTTGTGGCATGCCGGATTTGATCTCCTTGGGAAACGTCGTGCCCCAACACTTTTTCGAGCTGGTCGGGGCATGCGTTAGTTTTCTTCTTCTTTTTCTCAAGGGGCCGTACCCAACCTCCTTCACGTTCTCGTTGTCAAAGCTACTCCCAAATCGTCACTCTTCTCGCCCTTGCGGTGAGTTTAGGTAGAGTACTGTGTTTGTTAGAGGACGGATCGGACTTGATCTCCTCAAGGGAACGTGATCGATTCCATGCTGGTCCGACATACATGCAATTACAGCTGGTCCAACATACATGGTCGAAATAAGCAGGCATGCAAGTTCCTGAGGATAGGGGATAGTTCATCCACCCGCTATACTAACTACTTCTGCAAAATTGACTTCCACTTCCTTGCTGGCTATCGGGTAGATTCACTCTACGGCAACGGCGCCAAAAAAAGTTTGGCTAGACTTTCCACCTTATTTAATAGCATGGTAGTGCATTACTAAACTGAATTACAGTAGAAAAACATTTGTTCCCAAGGGAATGAGGTACTCAATAAACCAAATAGGAAGAGGAATGTGTGTTTAGGCGTCTTTATCTACTCTAGACTGCAAAGTCCAAAGAGCACAAGGATGAGACTCCACTCTACACCAATCACTGTCAATCCCACCAATTCACAAGACACAAGTTTGCTTTGCCAAATTTTTTTACTCATAGTTGGGGATCTCTTCTCTTACAAGCCTCAGTTGAGGCGATACATTTGCTGAAGTTCTTCTGAGTGCACTACGCGTGGACGCAAATGCGTCCACGAGCTAACGAATACCAGGATAGCTTCGTAGGTATTCGCTCGAGTCTATGTTGATTTCTCGTCACACACACTAGCTCTGTAAGTGCTTGTTCTATCCTGGCTACAGTTTGTAGTTCAATCGAATTGAACATTTGCAAGGAAAAGATATCCGCGACTAGTCATCCTACTTTTATGTATACATGAATTCCTAACTGCTACTCCTAACTGTCATCTACACAGATCGCTCTCTCAGAAATCTACTTTGTCCATCTAAGCCATACGATCACATCTCCGCCTCTTGCGTATATCTCATGTCGATATAATGTCATGGCTTGCCTGAAATCTCGTCCCATAGCTCTATACATCTCTTTCCCACACTCCTTGGAATCTCATGGATTTTTCATTACAGCCACCAACTGCTCCAACCGCTACACCTGTATAATATCATACTGAGCAAACAAGTATTACGCACACATGTTGACAAGGGTTTCCAATTGGGCTTGTGCTTGATTGGAGACCTGATTCAATGATCACTTCAAGTCTTGCACCGTTTCGTAAATTCTCCTTCTCGACGACAAATCTCTGCATACTCCTTTGACATCTACACCTTCTCCAATTCAGCTTTCTGCTTGGACACATTCTCTATCAACTATCGAATAATATAGATTTGGTCATCCTTCCCTAGAGCGAGTTGATTCATCATCTGGATCAAGTCCATGTATCCGTCAGCTTGGTAATCCCATCCATGCATATACATCGGCCCCATTTCATTTAACTCCATAAGAACCAGAATCACCACCGCTTGTAGTTTCTAGGATAACTACATCACTAAAACCAAGGGTTTTGCAATCTCTTTGGAAGCTTTTGGTCGGCTTCATCGCCATCATCCTTGATCAAGATGTCTTGGGCAATCCAAACTCTTCTACGATTTTTCCCCCATTCAACTTCTTCTTCGGGGGACTGGGATGAGAACTTCCTTCCTTTACCTGTCTCTTCTTCCTCCTGACAAACTCCAGGGACATTGCATCCAAATCTTCAAGTACTATTGGACCTTTGGGTGCCAGCGTAGCCATGCCTCCAATACTCTGCTTAAACCCACTACTAGCATAGTCATTCTCCACCTCAATGTCTAAAAGGCCTGACTCAAATCAATATAGGCGCTGCTCCTTTGGAGTAAATCACTCCAAGCGTATGTATAAATTCACCAGAAAAGAAGAAATGTACACCATACCCTTCTCATCCTCCTTCAACTTGGCATCCATCGCTTGCACATTCCACTCAAAGATCTCTCCCCAATTGACTCAAATGGATGTTCCCACAAACCCATCTACAATCCTCACCTTATGCATGATCACATAAGTAGTTTGCTGCGGCAAGAACAATTTGTTCAATGTGAAAGTGATATTCCTTTTGAATACATCCTTGATAGTATCGATCTTGTAACCATTCGTTCCCTTTCGCTCTCTGGGATTAAACCACTTCCTCTCGTTGAAGTTGAATCCGGTGTGCAACGCCGACCCTTCCTAGTCCACAACATCTTTGTCTTTGTCATAATTGCGATCAAGTGCCTTGACCCACAACCTTGCATCCCACTGTTCTGATTATGGTCGTATCCCCAATGAGGTAATCGTTTTCCCTCTTCTCAACTCCTCGCATAAATCTGGACACACATAATCACAACGCCATGACAAGAAGGCACCTCCCAATTCTCTAGGTCTTAGCAATTCCGCCGGCGTCCAATCCCCCATCAACATAAATGGATGAATTCTCCCCATTGGCGCCTTACCCACTGCAGGTACATTCATCATTCTTCGTCATGACATCGAATGCTTGCTTATTTTCTTGTTTTTATTGGTTTTGCAAGTTTTTAGCACACAACTATACAAGCTAATACTATCTCCAACAACTGCTCGTGTTGTTTGACTGCTTGCATTATGCATGTATTTCCTAATTGATCATATTTGTAAGAATACACTTCTCCTTCTCCCGAATATAACACTTTATTACCAAAACACCAAAAAAATCCTCTCAACTCATCTAACTACGCCCCTACAAGATTGTTGCAGACGTGTAGGAGATGCAATTAAAAATTGACGTATTTATCAGAGAGGCGGAAGTGTAATCGCACGGCTTATATTATCATAGTAAATTTCAGATAGGTGACAGTTACGAATAGAAGTTAGAAAATTTTATATAAATAAAGGTAGAACTAGAAAGCGCGGATCCCTTTTCCTTGCAAGTGTTCAATTTGATTGAATTATAAATTGTGATCTTGGTAGAACGAGAGCTTGTGGAGCTGGTGTGATTGACGTGTAATCAACATAGACTAGAGCAAATACCTATGAAGTTATTATGATATTTGTCCACAAGTTGTGTCTACAAGATTTCACCCATGAGAACTTTAGCAAGTGTATTATCTCGACTAAGGCTTGTAAGAGAAGAGATCCCCATCTATAAGTAAAATAAATTAGCAATTCATCCATATGTCTTTTGAATTGATGGGATTAAAAATTTAATGGAATAAAATCACGCTAAGTCTTATTCTTGTGCTCTACGAACATAGTAATCCATAGTAGCTAAAGAAACATAACTATGCATTTTTCCTTCATGCTTGGTTGATTGAGTACCTCATTCCCTTGCCAACAAACTCACTTATATGAATTCAACCCAATAATACATCTCTATGTTATTACGTAGTTACAAAAATAAAAATAAAAATCTCTAAAAACATATAATTATGAATATACATATTGCATTCATTGTGTACCAAGCATAAAAAAACACATAAAAAAATTTGTAAGGTTTTATTATGCTTATGTTTTGATATTTTCCGAAGGGATATGATAGTACAAGGGACAAAAGTAGTTGACTTTAGAAATTACATCACTGAAGGAAAGAAAAAATGAGCATTTTTTATCATCCAATCAGAGAAGTGTCTAGAAGAAGATGAGACTTCCGTGAAAAATTTGGCTATCAAGATATATTAATGAAGAGTTCTTGACAAAAAAGGGAGTACATGCAGAATTCTGTAATATTTGAAGTTGAGATGAGTTAGTTATGGGGTCTTAAACTTTGATGTTGGGAGAATGAATTGGAGAGAGCACACATTACCATCAAATTCAGTAAATTGACAAGTTCAATGGGAAATGTGATTCAAAAAAAGCTGACATTTTATACAAAGATTGCTCAATAGTGATGTAACAGTTGTGGAGAATTTTATAAGATTTACTGAGTGCAAGAAAACTGGTGATGCTCAACAGTTGCCGGGATAAAAAAAGTTTAACGACTATGACATCATTACCAGGATCCACATTTTTTCAACAGAATCTTCATCAATTGGACTGACATTAGTCGCTATCAAGTAAAAAAGATTCAATATGTGAAGGACTTGCTTTAATAGTAGTTTGACATGTAGGAATTAAGAACTTTTCGGTTCTTCCTTGACATTTAAATTTATTTTATTGGAAAATATATTTGGATGATGCACTAGATAAGATCTCACAATTTATATCACATATTATAAGTTGTTTTTATTCCTTTGGAATAGATTTTAAAACTTCTTTAAGATGTCAACGTAATACCTTGCAATTCCAAACATATATTTGTCTATGGTTGTAAGTTTGATATATCTTTTGGTGATTAGATCATTTGTTCATGCTGATATGCAGGGAGCCCCACACGAAATCCAATCCAGATGTTGCCGGGCCCCCAAAGCTAAAAAGCAGGCTGCGACTTGCTTTTCCTATGCTTTCGTTCAGCTCTCTGGCCCACATATGACCTCGTGGCAGACTTTGAGTAGTTGGTAAAATATCCACGACGATCATTGCAGACGAAACACAAAAGACTGTCCTTCGGGAAGCCAAATCAGAGCGGTATTGTGTACCTGATTAACAAAAGGCAAAGAGTGCATATACCGGGACTTCAAAATGTTGGAAACTACTTGAAGTCCAGTTGTTCCGAGATACCACCTGTGGAGACCGCAGTATAGTATGGTGGTTTTCCCAAGAGGTGTTACCATATGTATGACACGTAGTTAAAAGTCACATTGTGGAATGAAACATTCATGCTCGTGTTAGAAACAAACAAAAAATCAAAAGGTTTGCAACATGGCTGTACAGGAGTGCAGTAGTGTGGTTTGAGAACTCCATCGAATTCCCTCCTTGGCCGAATGGAAGTTGTCCTATTAAACTATCGTTCCTTCAGCTGAGGATTTGGCCTCGGAATCGGCGAGAGGCCAACATATAAGAAGAAAGCAAAAACAGTACACTTTTAGCCTCGTCGACGGTCCAGGCTCATGGAGTGCCGATGTACGTGGTAGCCAGATCCTTATGTAGTTGTAGTCGTTGAGATTTTGGCCACGACATTCAGTCTAGACTATAGACTGAGGGTGTAGTGCTGGCTGGTATGGTCGTATGTCCACCGTAGGGCTGGAAAGTTCCGATACTTTGCCAATGCACCTCCGGTGGCAACTACCAGTAGCCTGCAGGAAGCATATTGTACAGATAGACGCCAGACAGTCCTCTGATACCTCCACCACACTAAATGTCGTAGATGCCCTTACATGCATGGGCATTCCGGGAACCCAGTGCAGAATTTTGGAGCAAAGCCCTGGCGCAATGGAGCCCCTGGCCTCCTCAGCACATTTTTCTCAACTTTTTGGTGTGCTGCATTATCCTGGCCACGAGACAGAGAACACTGGTACAATACTCTCTGTGAAAGGTTGAGAAAGATGACTGCGTGACATTTCAGGTAGAAAGTTGAAAAAGTGGCTTGGGATTGCTTTGCTGAAAAATTAAAATCCCGCCTCATTCATTAAAGGATTCGCCTACATCATGCACGGCCTACAACTGTCTATGGTGGACTAAGTACACCATAGATGCTGATGCTGCAGAGTTCAACCCATGTGTCGTTAGTAGACATGTGCGTGATGTAGCCACACTCATATAATATCCCAGAAAACAGTTTCGTGCATTGGAAGGCAGATGTTTTTGAACCTTGCGCCTCATGATCACGAATGATGCGCTGCAATACATATTATTTTGCATTGCAATGATTTGAAACTTTGCTGCACCATTAAAGGCTCTCTCCACGATGATAAGCTGCTTACATCTGGGTTGATTGGACCAAACCGTAATTACATTGGACCAAGTCCTGCATTTGGATGCTGGACATTTTAGGAGATAGAACAGGGAACTACATACAGGAAAATCTGGCTACTTCTGTCTTGACTGATTATTTACTTCGAGTATAGACCGGAGTTGGAATGCCTTCCATTCTTGCTTTGAGCTGAAGAGCTAGATGGCGACTGTAAAATCTGCAATGGCTGAAGCCTCCACTCATGATCCACAAGGCAGGCACCGGAAGAGGCTTCCACATGTTCTTCAACTCCCCAACCCAAGGACCGGGGTCTCCCTTGGTGTCCGACCCAAGACCCCAACACAATCCCACTTCCTCCGCCGCTTCCTTGGAAATCATCCTTTCGATGAACTCGTTCATATTACCAAACCCTGTTGCGTATATGATCAAGTCAGCAGCAACCTCACTGCCATCGTCAAAAACTACCGAATTGGCCTTTATTTCGTCCACTTTAACTCCATTCTTCACCTTGACCTCTCCACTTGCAATCAATTCCGATGCCCCAACGTCGATATAGTAGCCCCCTGCTCTCCGCAGTAGCATTAAGGGAATGCCGGATTCATCTTCTCCCAAGAAGGTTTTGAATCCTGCTTTAAGCAGCCTGTCGTATAAATCAGCCTCTTTCTTAGCAATGCCAGCATAAACAGGAATCTGCACTCGAGGCAGAACCTTGAACGGTAAGGATGCGGTTTTAAGGTCGAAGGCATCTGAGTCGAAGTTGGTATCATACTCTGCCCCTTCGAGATGTGGTTCCAGACGAGTTTCAATGAAGTCACTTACAGTGACGATGTGAGTCTGCGATTTCTGGACGAGGGTGATCTCAGAAGCTCCTTGCTCCCACAAGTCTAAGCATATATCATGTGCTGACGTACATGCACCGAAGACGACACATTTCTTTCCAGTCCAGTCCTTCCCCTGCTTGTACTGGGTGCTATGGATCTGCACACCTTCGAAATTTTCGTTACCCGGAAAGCTCGGTGTCTGGGGGTAGCCTCCCATGCCGCATGCAAGAACGAGTTGTGAGGGATGAAGGACTACTTCAAAAACTTCGGATCCGGATTTTTCTCCAGAACCACTTCCCAGAGGCCTTCTTTTTCATTGTAGGAGGCAGATTTGCATTCTGTAGAGCACCAGAGATTGAGGTCCATCAACTTCGTGTAACACTCAATCCAGTCTCCCACCTGGTCCTTGGTTGGCAGCACTGGCCAATTGCTGGGAAATTGCAGGTACGGAAAGTGGTCTGTGAAAAATGGTGTGTGAAGAGCTAACGACTTGTAGCGGTTGCGCCAATTGTCTCCTGCCCTTTCATTTCTTTCGACGATTATCGTTGGGACTCCCAGCATCCGTAACCTGGCTCCAAGCATTGCCCCTGCCTGCCATGGAGAGAAACGGACAGGTTCAATCACAAGAGTAGAACAAACAAGAAACTTCTACCTGTAATACACAGCAAATGTGGCAGAACAACGAGACAAAGCTAGGCCCAGACAGCCTTGGCTAGAATCACAGGTCTGGGTTGCTCCTTTTATTTTACAGCCTTTCAATCTGCACACAACGAAGTCTTTGATATCTGCTATAATTGTAGGATAACTTCTCTGGTTACAGGTATACACACAGGGATCGAAACTGAGCTTAATTTACCATGTTTTTATGGATTAAACTGTGGGAAAATAAATATCCAGGCTTTTGGAGAGGAAAGCCAGACTAGGACGGCAAAAAAGGATCTGAAGTCAAAGAGCTCTCACATGTCCGGCCCCCACTATTAAACAGTAAGGCTGTTTGCTGCGTCCCACATCCTGCTGCTCTTGCTGTTTTTGCTGATACCAAGTTTTCCTGCCCTTTACTTGACCGATGGTGGCACCGAAAGGTCTGGATCGGGCTATCTTCTCCTCGTGACCTTTGAGATCCCACATTGATGTCATGATCGTCCAGCACTTTCCCCCTCTGAGCCATACAAAACCTCTGCCCCAGGCCAATGAAGTTTCAAATTCAAAGGCAGAACCAATCAAGCCACCTGGTTTTTCGAACACATGGCCATTAATCTCCCACCCTCTCGGTTTCACAGTGGCCAGATTCTCCTCGAGCATCTGTAAAATTTCATCTCTCGATTCAAAAGTGTCGAAGTTCCATGTAAAAGCTAACAAGTCCTTCCAGAAGCATTCCTGATCACCAAATAGCTTCATTACTTGGTCCACATCCTCATTTTGCAAAGCTGTATCGAACTCGGACAACCATGATGTAATTTTCTGACCTGCGCTCAACTCCTCCGATCCCATCTTGTCAACGACTAATCTTCAATCTTCAAGAGGAGCTTGAAATCCGTTTTTGTACGAAAGATGTCGAGCTCTCACTGGTATCCCTCTGCATCTGTTATGCCAAAGCTTCCATTGCGTTTACGGAAGCAGATTTGCAGAACTTTGACTTTCGAACCAAGAACAACGACCTCTTAAGTTCTCTGCAAGAAACACCCAGAAGAACAATACATCAAAAACCAAATGTTCAGAAATTTATGGAACTCTAACATCAGAATGAAAGGCAGAACTGGCAGTAGATCTTCCCCAGAGCACAATTTCTAGCTCGGCACTGTCATTGGCAGTGTCCACGAAGATCCTGACTGATGATAAAGAAACTGTTATATATAATATTCCCGGGGAGGTAGATCTGACCTGAGTAAATAACAGCATTGAACAATACGGCGAACATGAGCTTATATGCGGCGACAATATTGCTCTAGACATTACACTCAGACGCTTGAATTCTGTTCGTGTCCAGACTAGGCACATTGCAATGAGAGCACCTCGAGATTGATTGATTTCTGGACGGTTGCCTCCAACACGGGAGGGTCAGTGCATGTAACAGCACAAGGCTCCAGGCCGAAATATGCCTATAGAATAAATAAATAAAGATAACTTGAAGCATACGCTTTTGTATTATTATCTTCAACTCTAGCGAACACGGGAAGGTCCATTGGGATCACCAGATATGACCCGGGGGCCCAAGCAGAAGGCTGCATGTGCTATGTCTGACGGTGGTTTATGGTGTACACATACACGCAAGAGAAGGCTGAACAATCTGCCCTGTCTAAATGTTTAAAGTCGGGAGTAAAGACTTTCTAACAATTATGAGTTTTACACATTTAAACAGGTGATTTTCATGAACTGGAAATTTTGATTTAAATATTTATTGAATTCACTAAATTATGACTAAATCTATATGAATTGATGAACATAGTGAACTGGTGTGTGATTTCCACTTCCGGTGTGACCCTCATTTCTCGATTCGGTACATTTTTACTTACCCTCTCTTGGTCTGGAAATGATGAGGTTGATGGTGACTTGTTTGAGAGATTAGTGTGGAGGGCTAGAGTAAACATATAGAAATTAAAGTCTACAAATTTTATATAGTCTTACTTGCAAATACTGTAACTTGGTTCTGAACTAAGAAAAGCTTGGATATCAGTTTAATAATGATAGTAGATTGCCTAAGTTCGGATTGTTCTCTTCAACTCGAGAATATGAAATTGGAATCACTAGTATTTGCCGATCAGCCTCAAATATGTTTAGCCATTCACGGTCAATTTAAATCACAGTTGAACATTTTTGGAGTGAAAAGGACAACAAAGCAAGTTAAATTGGAAGAACTTAGTTCTTTAAAAAATACCTCTGTATTTTTTCCTCCAATTGGGATTATAACTTTGTTACATTGATAAGTTCTCAATATTCACACAGATATGAATTAGACGTTAGATAGTAACAGTTTCATGAGTCTTCTTCCCATCAATCACTATGTCTGTACAAATGACTTCATGTACTCGACGTCCTTATTACTGTGATGGCCTTGTGGCGTTCCGAGTTTGTAAGTGGTGGGATTTATCTGTAGTGAAGGTTTGTGCCTCATGAAAAAAGACTTAATTCGAAATGGCGTAGTTTTTTTGACATTTCGATGAGTTAAAGTGTTTGTTATTTTGAAAGAGAGAACTATGAAACAAAAGCCCGTTGCGAGCAAACACCACCCAAAGAAACAGAAAAGAAAGTTCCACAAAGTCCAAAAAATCCTTGCTCCAAGGTAAGTAACGTGGCAGATGACTAGTTACTCTTGCACTTTTATGGTAACTCCCAAACCCATATCTAATGAAAATTGCATAACAGAAAGATTGTTTTCATTGGTGATGCTTATCTAGACCTCCAATTATCAGAAGTACATATTATTTCCATGTAGTCGACAATTAACGCATGGAGACATAGTGATTTATTACAAAAGAGATAAGCTTTCATCTTTTCATTTGGCCTCTAGTTTGGGTGTTTATCTTACTTTATTTGGCCTTTGCTTTGAACTTTATTCTATATGTTTCATCGTGCTTGTTAATCCATGTGTTTCTTTTTTTTTAATTGCATGCATATCATAAACAACAGCAGTATTATGTGATATGAAATGAAATCACTCACTATTATTAGTTTTCTCTCAATAGGGGATGCTATAATTATTTGTTAATATTGACCCTTTAGAACCAATCTATTAATTTTGTCTAAAGGGTCAGTAAAATGAGTGTATTTACTAAAATGAAACTATTATTACAAAATAGAATTTAGACATGGGCGCAGTAAAAATTTGCAAGAATAAAAAATATTGAAAAGCATATATGAAAACTTTCAAATGCAAAAATTAAACAATTTGGAATAAAGTTTTGAGACAATGATGAAGTAAACATTTTGCATGCTGATATTAGACAATTAGAGCCAAATGATAATCATGTTATAAACACATTTTGACCATCTACAAAATTTTGATTCATAAATTTTATAAACAATTTTAGAGTATGAAAAATACACTATCCAACCATGAAGCAAAACATTTTTATAATAAAACTTAAGATTTAAATTAATTATAAATAGATTAATGAATATATACATATATTATTTATTATAAAAATTTCAAATTTTTTAAAATTAATTAATTTAAAAAAATTCTAAATATATAATATTTTAATTCAAAATATATAAACATATAATAATAATAATAATAATTTTTAAACATAAAATCACAAAAAATTAATTTAATATATAAATCTTACTTTATATTTAAATTATCATAATATTATTTTAAAATAAGTATGAATGATGATTTGATATTGTACTGTGGATACTTTTTTCATTGACAATTTTTTATTTGTCACGATTTGTGTAGTGGCATCCCTAGTTAGGTAGGAGCAAATACAGCAGTTAGAGCCAATTTGTGCAGTTAGCGTCATTCGTACTGGAATTGTCGTTAGGGTCGACAACGCCGTTAGGAGACATAGGGTTCAAGGGGTAGAGCTCAAATTAGAGCTCCTTGGGGTGTAGTTTTTGAAGTTGAGCTTTTGAGAGTGTGGCTATGGTGGAGAGTAGCAAGTGCAAGAACGTGAAGTCTTTGAAGCACAAAATGGATTTGTCTCAATTGTAATCTCACTTTTATGCTATGGTTATGAGTAGAGTGTTCTTATGGATCTTTTGAAAATAGAAAAGATTACTTGAAAAACTCAAATTGGATTATGTGGTGACAACTGTGAGTTCTTGGAGTACTGAAGATGTTTTAGCGAGTTTTGATCGATGGTAGCTTTGATCTGTTTGCTATATAGTGTGCAAGTTGTTGATGGAGTGAAGGCAATGGTGGCGACCTGAAAGTAGAGTCGATTTGAAGTTGGGATGATCAATTTTGAATTTTTGAATTTTTAGTTTTAGTGTCAGGATGGTCGAGATTGTCCCACATGTCTATCATAACCACTCCGGTTTCTGTTGTAGAACCGTAACGTGAAGGAGTTAATGAATCCTTGCTGAACCCAACAATCACCACTCTCTCCTCTTGCATGTTGAGCTCAATACACTCAACAAGACAAAATACAATGACCAACATAAGTGATGTCTCATGTAGTTAGGTGGCGTCTTTCATTCTAGGTCTCAACTCCCTGTCCAATATCCCATACCAATATTGGATAACTTGTGTCTATGTCACTCCATGAGTAACACTTATCAATAAATGCATTTGAATATATGCCTCTCAAAGACTCTCCTCAATTTTCTGTTAAAACTTATGTAAGCCTCATAGCTTATTAGTCTTCACCCTTTGGTAGTCTCTCCTCAACCGTGCAAAGAACTTAAGAATATGGTTAAAATTTGGGATCTCTGAACTCTTTCCAACTCGATTAGCTCCAACCGTATCATTAGTGCCATGTATAGAGAATGAACTCACACAACCAAACACTATAGCCAACATAATAGAGATGTAGTTTGGATACCATTATTGTCTCCAAAACTCAATCTCCTCAGGATATTCATGCCAAAACTCATTATAATCAACAATTGATGGATCCTCCAAATGCTGAAATAATCCCTTCCAAGTCATAAATGGACTAAATAATGTAGAGTTGCGCATCCATTGTAAATCATACCATGACTTAAAGTGCTATATGAAGTCATCCAACTCAATGGTTCTGTGACCTCTGGGCTGACTCTCACTTAGGTTTGCCTCCGATGGCTTTTTAGAAGCTCATTATGAATCTAAAAGGACTTGTTCCCATTCTATGACCATGACCCTAATGCACACTCTTACATAAACTCTCAAATTCTAAACTCCATGATGCAAATTCTCACAAAGAGTAAGATATCACTCAAAAGTAAGGGATACTTTGATGATCAAAGTCTTCAATGATTCAAGGTTGCAACCCAAACATGACTTCTCCAAAAATCAAGTTTCCCAAAACAAAGTCTCTCCAAAACTAAGATCATAAAACTCAATCTCCCAAAACTATGTTGAAAGGTGTTTCTCAATCTCTCTATTTAAACTACTTAGAATCTTATCCTAGTAACTATAAGTAATCATCATGTAATTTTCTCTTATCAAGTTTAATCTAGGTAGAGATCACAAACCCCAATGAAAAGGGTACATGGCAACATGCAATTGATCCACTTGGATCTTCTAGAAACCCAACTACTCTCCAACTGACTTTAGTGTACCAAGTCAATCTCGTCCCTAGATTTAAGGGTCTTCACCAAGTCCAACCAATGAAAACTAGTCCAAGTCAAGGAAAGTCATGATACCCATGTGATGAAATCTATTCCTTGATTCCTACTAAACAACAAAATGGTAATTCTCATCTATCACACCAAAAGTTACTCTATATTTTCCTCCAACTTAACTATAACTAGCTAAACATAGTCATGACTAAGATAAACTTAGGCACATTTTAGATACACTTACATTTTATCCTATATATACAACCCTGGGTCTTACAGTACCAACTATACTCGAATATCATATGGGATCCTTGGTGGTCCCATAGATATCCTCCATGTCCCACAACAACTGTGTGGGTACACACTCCAAGATATCACCAAGCTCACCTTATTCACTCTCTCACATCATATCAGAGTCTTTTGTGAACCTCAAAGATCAACGTTGGTACCGCACTCCGCTATGCATACACCCACTACTAACCGAACAGTCTCTCCTCCGAAACCTCTGAAGAACTTCATTGTGACACCAATGTATCACCTTCATAACCGAATAACAATAGGTTCCCAACTAGAACCATGTCTCCAACTTGAACCAAAAATCACAACAGAAGATACTCGAGGTATCACAAGGTGCTAACACAAGGGCAACTTGAAACTTGCCATCACCACATGCACTCACCCAATCTACAGGTCCGCAAGTCTTGTATCACTGAGAAGAAATATGGATAGTATGATTGGTCCACAAATCCAACCTCAATATCGGCAACACACATGAGTACTAACACTCCAAACAACAAAGCACCAACACAAACAAACATGGTGCACAAACATGAAACAAGATGGAGTGTTAGTACTCAAGAAATATAAATAACAATACTCCATCTTAATAACATCCATCAAAGGGATGAAACCAACCCAACCCGAACTGACGTAACATGAGGACGGCATTTAAAAACACTAAAACTCAGTTTTGAAGGTCGTATGCTTTCCAGATCGATAATTTGACGGTTGTAAATTAGTTGCAGAAGGCGTTGCCTTCTACAGAAGTTGCAAATTGATACCAATTGAAATTTCTAGATATTTTGAAATCTGCAACTCTAATTTCGGATCCCTAAACGTCAAAATTTTATAATTCTAACATTGCCAATCTTGTTCTTGACATCTCTATCCCCGTGCAAGATACTTTACATCTTCTATCACCCCACCAAATTTCAGATCAAATGGACACTTTATGATAATAGTAAAGCCGGTCGTTCCTATTTTTGACCCAAAAATTTTGAAATATCAAAATTTGAACTTCGAGCATCTTTGTCTCAAATCTTTTTCAGTCAATCTCTATTTTAAGCCCCAAGATAAGTGTGAGCATCGACCCACTTTGTTAAATTTCAGCAGTGCTTCTGTCCTTCAAAATTCTAGATTTGGATCACACCACTAGCTTCAAGAAAATTGGTTCTACCTTGACTACAAAATTGTGTTTGTAACAACACATATGCATATGCTAAGGCTCTAATTAGTTCACTTCGTTCCTAAGGAAATAAGGTACCCAAACACGCCAACTTGAAGAGAAAAGGTAAATTTAGTGTACTTTAGAGTACTCAAGACTACATAGTCCAAAGAGTAGCATGAATAGGAAGTTCAAGATCTCTCCCTCCCCATCAATCAGATTACATACACAAAATGACATATTCAAAAAAGAATCACTTCTCTTAAATAATGAAGGTGATCTCTCCCTTGCAAGCTGAAGTCGACGTAAGAACTCAATGAAGTACTCTTGGAAAAACACACACGACCATTGATCATGGACGAATATCCGAGTAACTTTTGCACCTAAACTAAACACTAGCTTTGCAAGTTCTTGTCCTATCATGACTACATTTTTGGTTCTTCATCGAACACTTGCAAGAAAAAGATGTTCCTACACTGAATCTACTCCTATTTATATATGATCTTAGCACCTATTCCTAAACTCTGCCTACACGGATCGCTCTCAGTGTACTCCAATGTCCATCCAAAATGACATATTCAAAAAAGAATCACTTGTCTTTACTAATGAAGGGGATCTCTCCCTTGCAAGCTCAAGTCGAGGTAAGAACTCAATGAAGTACTCTTGGAGGAACACACACGACCATGGCTCATGGACAAATATCTGAGTAACTTTTGCAGCTAAACTAAACACCAACTTTGCGAGTTCTTGTTCTATCATGACTACCTTTTTGGTTCTTCATTGAACACTTTCAAGAAAAAGATATTCCTACTCTGAATCTACTCCTATTTATACATGATCCTAGCACCTATTCCTAAACGCTACCTACACGGATCGATCTCCACGTACTCCGATGTCCACTCCAGCATAGGTATTGAAGGTCTTACTCGTTCCACTGATAACTTTTTGACACTCTTCATCCAAATAGTCTCTCTCACCTCCCAACCTTGACTACACTTTCTTCTTCATTATCTTGCATTGGATGATTACATATTTACTCACTCAGTTCCTTTGAAAAGTTTGTATCCTTTTGTTGATCAAGGATTGAACAAGAGAAATTACTTTTTATGTCACCAATAATAATGTCTCCTTCTCTCGTTTGCTCGATATGGAATATCCATGGTTGTATATATAGAATAAAATGTGAGTATATCTAAAGTGTGATTAAGTTTATATCAGACAGAACTATGTTTAGCTAGTTATGGTTAATTTGGAGAAAAATATAAAATAACTTTCAATGTAATAAATAAGAACAACTATTTTGTTGTTTAGGAGGAATCAAAAATAGATTCTATCATATGGATATCTTGACTTTGGCTAGTTTTTCATTGGGTTGACTTGATGAGGACACTTAAATCTAAAGCTGAGATTAACTTGATACAACAAATTCAATTGGAGTCTTCTTGGGCTTCTAAAAGATCTAAGTGTACCAATTGCATGTTGTCATGTACCCTTCCTCATTGGGATTTGTGATCTCTATCTCGATTAAATTTGATAAGAGAAATTTACATGATGATTACTTTTATTTACTAGGATAAAAATCTAAGTAATATAAATAGACACGTTGAGAAGCACCTCTCAAGTTAGTTTTGGGAGAAGCTAATTTTGGGGAAGCATTGTTTGAAGAGTGAAGGCTTGTTTAGGGTTGGAGACTTGTTTCAAGGAAGCATTTGATCATGGAGTTTGAAGAGAGTACACAAATTCTCAAACTCAAGACTTCATAATGACAACTCTCACAAAGAGTCAAATATCACTCAAAAGGAAGAGATCCTTTATTGATAATCAAATGCTTCATTGAATCAAGGCTCTAACCGCAAACATGACTTCTCAAAAACCAAGCTTTCCAAAATAAGATTTCCCCAAAACTCACTTGAGAGTTGCCTCTCAATTTATACTACTTAGAATTTGACTAAACTAACTAAAAGTAATCATTATATATATATATATATATAATGATATCAAGTTTAATCTAGGTAGAGATCACAAATCCCAACGAAAAATGATACATGGCAACATGCAATTGATCCACTTGGATCTTCTAGAAGCCCAACTAACCTCCAATTGATTTTGGTGTAGCAAGTCAATCTCGTCCTGTAGGAGCATAGTTCTTAGGATAAGTAGGAATTTTTTTGGTTTTCGTTAATAAAGAGCTATATTCGGGTTCTGATGTGGATATTCGTCCGAATATATTTTGTTAGATATGAATACCATTAGGGAGTTCACACGAGTGAATTGCGAGAGATTTAGGTTGCGCAATCGGTCGGTGGATTGAAGAAGTGTCAAGCAAGAAGGTCGATGCCAAGAACCTGCAAAACCAGTGCGGCCTAAGAGGAGAGTAGCTACAATGTCGAAGCGTCAAACCGTGAGAATACTAGCAGGGCAAAGTGCGACCATGGGGAGAATTCGACCGCTCATTTTGATGACGGATTGGACTCCGATGGAGTTGCTAAGGTTGAAGAACCTAGGTGGCGCGTTTCTGTCATGGCGATGGAACTATGTATGCCCAGAGCTATATGATGAAGTCCGACGGGGGAAAGCCTCAATAGCAATTGGCAATAGAGCACAGCCGGAGAAGTGGGATGCACGGCTGTGGACAAAGACATTGGGACGGTCTTACGAGGAGGACAAGGGTGGAGTTGATTGGGAAGGATCAGCGATGCACACGGCCTTCACGTTCAATGTACGCAAGTGGTTTAATCCCTAAGAGAGGAAGGGGACGAATGACTATAAGCTCGACCTGATTAAGGATGTCTTAAGGAGGAAGGTGGCTCTCACCTTGAACCAGCTTTTCTCGCCTCAACGCACAACATATGTCAGCATGCATAAGGTGAGGATTGTGGAAGGATTCATTGGTGGGACCATTCGGATGAATTGGGGAGAAATCTTCGTGAAGAATGTACAAGCGATGGCGATCAAGTTGCGGAAAGACGATAAGATTGTGGTATATCTCTCGTCTTTCTTGGTGCACTTGTATGCGAAGATGGAGTAGTTGACTCCCATGGAGAGATAGCTGTATCGATTGGAGATCAGGCTCTCAAACCTTGACGTAGATATCGACGATGCAAGTAGTGGATCTACGAAGAGCTTGGGCATTAGTGCGCCACTTGAACCACGACGGACCGGAGCAGTCAGGCCAGCAACGCAGAGAAAGCCTGATTCGGATTTGGATGTGCAAGTCATCGGTATCTTTCGGTAGAAGATAGTCCTCCTCGCGCCTTGACGGTGAAGAAGGGGTTTACAAGGAAGAAGAAAGTGGAGGAAGTAGTTCCTCCAAAGCCGTCTCGTCTGAAGGTGAAAGCGTCGAAGGATATCGCTGAACCTATGACCTTGGTGTTGCAGCTGTCACCGAAGCTGGAGGCAGTGGTGATCTCGGTGTTACTAGAGTTGAACGAGATGGGATCAATGTACATGCTAGGGTGGGACCCTCAAGCAGACGGATACATGGACTTGGTCCAGATGATGAATCGACTTGCTCTAGGGAAAAAGGACAAATCTTTTACTGTTCGGGAATTGACGGAGAATGTGGACAAGTTGTCCTAGCAGAAAGTCGAATTGGAACAGAGCGTTCATGAGGCAAAGAAGGCATACGAAGAGATCTGCCATATTTGGGGTGCAGAAATCAGCTTCGTGGAGAAAGAGAACTCCCATCTCCCACAATGCAAGTCCTGAAGAGGCGGTTGAATCAGATGGACGTGGAGGCACTTGCGAGGTTGGAGACCCTTGCCAACAGGTGTGCGCAAGATTTGTTCACATGGTGTGATAGAGTAGAGACGCAAGGGTTGGAGCAGGTGGTGGCTGCAATGGAGAATCCGGGAGATTCGAAGGATCGAAGGAAGGAGATGTACAAAGCCTTGGGTCGAGATTTCCGGGAAGCCATGGCTCTTCATGGAAAGGAGATGACGGCGGATGTACAAGAAATGCAGTTAGGAATCGACGCCTTCACGCAAGTAGCGGAGTTGGGATCGAGCGGCTTAGATAGATAGAGAAGACTTAGGAGAGAGCGATCCGTGTAGGCGGCAATTAGAAGTTAGGGAATTCATTATAAATAGTCGTAGGAATAAAGTGATGGGATCTTTTTTGTCTTTGCAAGTGTCCATTTTATTAGACTGCAAATTGTAGTCAGGTAGAACAAGCGCTCGAAGAGCTGATGTATTCATGCTGGAACAACCTTGACTAGTTCGTACATCTGCGAAGTTACCTGGATATTCGTCCATGAGTCGGATCTGGCTGTAGTCACCATAAGTACTTTGTCGAGTGTCTCGTCATGACTCAAGCTTGTAAAGAGAGAGATCCCCATCTCCAAGTAAAGGAATTCATTGAAATCATTTCAACATTGTCTATGGAATCGATTGTGTGATGGGAGTGAGAAAGAATCGAGTAGAGTTGATTGCTTCCTGTTTGTGTACTCTTCGGACTATGCAATCCACAGTTGTAAAGATGACTAAATGCGTGTTTCTCTTCCTTGCTGGTGTGATTTGATCCCTTATTTCCTTGGGAACAAATCTAACTATACGAATTCAGACTTAGTAATGCATGTCCATACTATTACACGTCCCTAGAATTAAGGGTCCTCACCAAAGCAAACCAATCAAAAACTACTCCAAATCAAGGAAATTCAACATACTCATGTGATGGAATCTGAATATATCTAAAATGTGACTAAGTTTATCTTAATCATGACTATGTTTAGCTAATTATGGTTAAGTTGAACAAAAATATAGAATAGCTTCTGATGTAGTATATGAGAACAACTATTTTATTGTTTAGTAGGAATCAAGGAAATCAATAGATATGTAACATACATGTTACACAAAGATTTTGCCATTTGTACAGAATTACAGTTCGTTCCCAAGGGAATGAAGTGTTATCTTTCTGTCAGCGACGAATATGAATGTTTATGCTTCTTTTGAAGACTCTGGACATCCAAAGTCTGAAGAGTGCTGTGACAGAGTAGTCCAAGACCACTAAGTCAAATTGACAAACCATTACCCATCCAATACATTGCACAGAATTACACATGTAATTGAAATTTCACTCTGTGCTTGACGATGGGAGTTTGATCACTCCTTTACAAGCTGTCGACGAGGCGATGCCCTCGATGAAGTTCTACTGCAAAGTGTATCCGACTATGGCTCATGGACGAATACCCGGGTATCTTCACAAGTATTGCGCACCAGTCAAGGCCAATCGAATGTAACATTGAACAACTTCTCGAGCACTTCGTTCTACCCTGACTACAATTACGGTTCTCAATGAACACTTGTAAAGAAAGCGATAATCTTACTCTAACACTACTCCTATTTATACAATCTACTCGCACCTATTCCTAATCGTCGGCTACACGGATCGCGCCCGACTACTTCTTCGAAAAGTTGATGATCCCTTCGATGGCGTCTCTTCCCTCAATGCGAAAGCATCAACGCTCACTTGCAACTCCCTGATGTCTTCTGTGATCTACTTTTGATGGACTCGCATCGCTTCCTGGCATTCGCATCCCATGGCCTTGTACATCTCCTTCCTTCGATCCTTCGAATCGCAAGGGGTGTTCATTGCCACTGTCAAACATTCCAACCTTTCAGCCTCCACATCGTCACACCAAGCAAAAAGGTATTGCGAGCACCTATTCGCCAAATCTTCTAATCTAGCCGGTCTTTCAACATCTACTTCATGCAATTGCTGCTTCATCCTCTTCAATTGTTGTTGAAGCTTCTCATTCTCCCTCTCCACAAACTTCACTTCCGCATCAAATTTTACAGACTTCATCAGAGGTCCTCACTTTCACTATGATAGCTTCCCTCAACGCCTCCTTCTTCGCTTCTTCTATCGTTACCTTGGTTGCTTTTACCTTAGGCCTCGATGCCTTCTGCAGATGGACTTCTTTGGTCAGCGATTTCCTTCACTTCCGCTTCTTGCTGATGGGCTCTGCAATTATCTCCACACTTAGACTCCTCTTCTTTGTGGTCCCCACGGATTTCTCCTTCCCGAATATCGCTTCTTCCTACTCTCTTACTGCCTTTGCTCTAGCCTCCGAAGATGTCTCCCGGGCCGAGTGGATTGCATTGGTCACTGACACCAAAGATCTTGGTGGGGTCCCACACTTCGTCGAATCACTTCGCCATTGCTCGCCACGGGCCCACCGAGATTGCTGATCATATTCACTTGATAGCGCCTTCTCTCCTGTGGTGTCAACCACCCCATGCGCAAATACATATGCACCAAGAAGGAAGAGATATAGATCACTCCTTTCTCTCCCGCTTGCAGCCTCTGTCCCATTGCTTGCACATTGCGAGCGAAGATCTCTCCCCAATTGACCTTTATCGATCCGCCGACGAATCACTCCACTATTCTCACCTTATGCATACTTACATAAGTAGTTCGTTGTGGTGAGAAGAGTTGGTTCAAGATATACATTATCTTCCGTCGGAAGTCGTCTCGAATAAGATCGATCTTGAAGCCATTTAACCCTTCCTCTCCCTAGGGTCAAACCACTTGGTCTCATCGAAGGTGAATGCAGTATGCATTACTAAACCTTCCCAGTCGACTCCATCCTTCTCCTTCGAGTAATCTCTTCCTAAAGCCTCAACCCAAAGCAACACATCCCACAAATCTGGATGTCCTCTCCAACCTATCGGGTTGGTTGTCTTCTTAGCTCGAACTTGTTCACATAATTTTGGGCATACATAGTTCCATCGCCATGCCAAGAACTCCCCGCCCAAGTTCTTTAATCGTGTTAATTCTCCGGCTGACCACTCTGGCTTTGGCACCAAAGGTCGATATACTCATGTCGACATCTTCTTTAGTGGCAATTGAATAGCCTCACGAGCCCCCGATCGAATGGCCGATTTCCTCTTCATCTTGTCTACTTGACTCGTCAGCTCGTGCTTACTCCTCAGCGGCTCGTTGCGCTCGTCGATATTGTTACTAACTACCCTAATCCGTTCGACGCTTCAAACCTCCTTAACAACTCATTCGTCTTGGCCATCTTCATACTTATTTTACATATTTGTATTCGGCGGGCCAGACTTTCTCCGAATATTGTTCGCTTTTATTCCAAAAACAAAAAAAAATGCTCCAAACCTCTAAGTAGGGTCCTACAAGATAATGTCAAAACTTTTTGAGTAAAAAGATCATAGCCAAAGCTTCACTTTATGTTACTAAATAATTTCTCTTTGTTTGCACCATTTTTTTAGCATAAGCAATTGGATGATCTAGATCATCATCATCTAATTGACTTAAAATGCATTCTATAATAATGTTTGATGCATCCACGTAGAGAATGAAAGGTATCCCAATTTAATTTGGCTAAAATAAGAATCATTATCAACATCTTATTAAGAAGTTTGAAAGCCATTATCGTCTGTGTATTCTCGAAGATTAAATCGTAATCCATCCCCTTCCTCATGTAAATTGTCAAGACGTATACAAATTCAGAGGGGGTGATCACCCATCCTCCAGGATGGATAACAAATGGAGCAACCGCAACCAAGGTCTCCAAGTATATGGGTATGAAGAGAAATCATCTCTTTGTTCCTCTAGCTTTGGAGTAATATGGACCTACGGATACCAACTTTGACATGTTTGTGAGGGAGTTTGCAAGAACTTACCATATTATGCGACAAGAGATATCACTCTCTTTAGCTAACTACATAGCCTATTTTAGGTAATGTGTTTCCATTGCTCTACAGAGAGCCCTAGCTGATGCTATCCATAGGAGAGCAATCACGTTAGGTGATGCTTCTTTGGATGCTGCTATTCTTTGTAGACCATTTGGATATCTTAGATGTTGTAGGACATATTTTACAGTATGATGCTATTGGGGCCTAGCTGTAACACTAGGGAAATGAGGAGAGACCACTCGAATAGCTAAAGAAATTCTGAAGTTGAGAGATACCTCAATGGTCTTTCTTTCTCCATATATAGTACTAAAAAAGGTACAAACTAGATAAGGTTACACAACCACCATCCACTCAATTCCTCATGGATTGATAACGTAACGGATATCCCTATGAGCACACGGATTGCTGACTAACACACCAACTAACACACAAGAAACATAACCTAAAGAGCACACGGATTGCTGATGTGGCATCTTTAGATACTCCACTAATAGTCAACTCAAGACTATCTATCTCCTCATTGCGTAACCTCTACTTTAGTTTTCACTAAATAAATATGGTTACAAATATCACTCCTTTTAAGATGCAACGTCCTCGTTGCTCACACGTTCAAACTCTTGAACGATCAAAATTTTCAATTGGACAGGCACAATCCGAATAGGTAGTGATTCAAATAGGACATTAGGATTGTGTATAAATAGGACCAAAGTAGTTAGGAGAGATATCCTCAATCTACAAGAGTAAAACATGAATTGTTCCTTAATAGCCAAGATAGAACGAAAACTCTCAAAGTCAAGCACATTCTTCACAACTAGTTTGTCCAAACTCTTGTCAATTAAATGCTTTCAACTTTCTTCTTATTGCATTGGTATCAAGCTCCTCCTTATAAACCCTTCATAATGAAGTAAGACAAACACATTATCATCTAGATCAATAAAAAAAAATACATGAATAATAAACATGGAGATTCATCTTAGCACTAACATTCATTTTTTTCTTAAGGGTCCACATGAGATGTAAGTATAGCTCCATAGTTAAACAAAACTTATATATATTTTCACCTCCAATCAAAACATATCATAACACCATAGAGCAAAAAATTCACTTAAAAAAGAATTTTGATTTTTTATACTTTTCTTCTTGTTCTTATTTTAATAAGTTAAATAAATAAGTCACTAATTAGATTGAAGATTTATTACAAGGATGTTTTTTTGACATAAAATAACATTGAGTTATTTTATATTGAAGAGTATTGACTTAAAAAATATTTATTTGAAATTTTTTGCAATATTTGTAATAGCTTATGGATCAAAAGATTATGAGTATTTTGTAAATACATTAAGTTATATATGTAGTATAACATATGGTTAGGCTTAAATCTAATGTGAAAAGAATTAAGATAAATATATATGATTCACATGACATAAAGAACAAATGAAAATATTTTACCGTCAAACATATGTCAAGTTTGAAATTTGAATGGTATGGAATGAATTTGATAAACAATGGAATTTTTTATCAAATTTTGAACCAAACACACATAGGTTGTTTATTTGAACTATCTAAACCTTGATACAATATTTTTCAATATAATCAACAAATCTGTATTTTATTGTTGACACAAAAGTACATGTCTTGGTAAAAAATTCTCTCATTCATTTTTGTGTCCATGAACATGATATAAGTAGTTTAGTAAAAAAAATTCGATGAACACACTTTGAACTTTCCCTAACAATCTTTCATTAGCACATCATACTAGAATGTATTAGGAGAAAACTGCATTCAAATGGTGCATTGATTCTTTAAAAGATAAGAGAAAGTCCCACCTGTTTCTTGCTAGACTGATCTGCTAGTCTTTACACTCGCGGTGTATCTTCGTAGTGCTTATACCCTAAGGCTAGTGCCGTATCCTCGGTCATGATGTTCACTCCTGATCCTGAGTAGATGGGTACAGATTTTAACATGCACTATGTAATTTTGATCTTAATCTCTGGCGCTCATAAGTCTTCTTGTTCCATTGAATACACCGTGGGTAACTTGTTTCTTCTAAGAGCTCGGGGCTTAGTGGACTTCAAAGCATGGATGAGGATCTTCTTATAAACTTTATTGTCATCCAATAGCTATCTCTCTAATCGGCGGACTGAATTCACAACCGGGCCTTCACAAGGTGTGCAAGAAGCTTTGGTGGACCTCTCCGTTCAATCCCATGTGTTAGAGATCACAGTTTTGGCATTACATAAATGTAGTTTTTACATGACACAGAATGTGTTGTGCAGTCTACTTGTTGTGTGAGACATTAATAAACAATTTACACATGGAAAATCTCTTCTCGTAAGCTTCTCGCATGTCAGTTATGGTCCAAGGGTCATAAAAAAATGAACTCCTCTGGAGGATGTTTATTTCAAGCGAGTCATAGTCATGACACCTGATTGGCTGTGTCAGATATCCACTTGCATATCCATAAGGGCAGTGTTATAATTCGAATAAAGGAGCGAAACATTTCACAGCAAGAGTGAAACAAAAACTGTCATCTTATCAATCGGGGGTAGATGACTCATTCAGTTTTTGTAGTCAAAACTCCACGATGATGATGACTAACATGTCAGTCTAATAATTTCATACTGTATGCAATTATTCGGACTTCATTTCTAACATCGATAAAGGAACCCTCAACTTTTAAGGACCCAATACGTGATCTAGGATTGTGGTAATGACACAAATACATTGGCCAAAGTATCAAAGTAAGGGATAAAATATCCAACTTGTTGATGGATTTGGAAATGTTGCATTGTTAATGTACAATGTGCCCACTCTTAATGCAATGTTTCAAACAGTGTGCATAAGGTGGCTAATTCAATCAAAGTGATTAGGCCTAAATACTTTGACAATTGAAATTAATGGATAAGAAAAAATTAAACTTTACAAAAATTACTAGAAATTTTAATGAAATCATAAAAAATATGTAAAATGTGAATTTTTCTAAGTTGATTAAAACAATTTAGAAATCATTTTGATAACAAATAAATTTATTCACTTCAAATTACTGTTAATAGTGAATATAACTTTTCATTAAATTGATAAACTTTGGAAAACAATCTTGCAAGTTTATATCCATGATGATATATAATTTCTGTTCTTCAAGTTTTAATTATATAACTATACAAAAATACCTTTTCTTCAAGAAATTAATAGGAAAGTGTATAGTATATACTTTGAAGTGCAGCTAGCTACCTTTACCTTGTGTTAGCATTATCAATGGTTTCAAAGTTATACCATGGGAGCATTATGTTTCACTTTATCTTCACTGGGCTATGTTATCTATCTCCTTGTGCTTCCTATCATGTTCAAATCATGTAGTTTTAGAGCGCACCATATTACTTGAGAACCACAGTGTGAGAGATATTCGGATAGAGCAGTGCTTTATATACTCTATAGAAATGCAGCTATCATCACGAATTATCAGTAACCACTAACCAGTAAGGAGTGACTCTGTAAGGTTGTTCCTTACAGAGTCAAGGACTCAATCGTACCAGTGGTTCTCCTGTCGCTTGTTGGAATCCACCACACTAATTCCAGAAGTGGACTGGTTCGAAGTGACTCAGCAATGTCGTTGGACAAGCTTCAAAGTTGATCGCGAGCTCGTCGGTTGCAACTGACGCAATTGAGTCACGGTCTGGGCGAGTCAATGTTCACATCGTCATGCACCTGTCACAGTTCTTTTTGAACAATCCGTGGTTATACTTGAGCATGAAAGTCCCACATCCATTCTGCTAGCATTCATTATACAAGATCACAAGAATGACGGAGAATGCAATTCGGGGCTTTTCTTAAAGACAGTTCTTCAAAGAGGCAGAACACAAGATCGTACCCAGTCTGCAGCTGAACATCTTTCGATATTTCTGACTGGAGACATCAGCTACTACGGTCATTCTGCACAGCTTGGAAGAAACCTGTCCCAAGTCTCACACCAGGATGTGCCAAGGCTGACCCAAAGTTTGACCAGCCTGAGACTCGAAATACATGAACTGAAAACTGCCAGGAAACTGTGCTACCAAGCGACCTGGAATCGCTTGGTACAGATACAGCCTCTTCAATGAGGCAGCACAGAAGATCGTACCTAGTCTGGAGCTGAACATGGAGCGATGAAGAAATGTATTATTCAAGAGCTTCAACCATAATTGTTTATATAACCTGCAAAGCATCATTTGGGGAGCGACAAATGCTGCACAACAGTTTTTGTTGTGCGATCATGAAATGAAAAGAAGATTATATCCCCGATCATGTTCATGAATCAAGAAGTCAATTACCAGAAGAGAGTGTGCAGTGGCAGCTGCGGTCATGTCACTGACGTGAACTGCTCAAGAGAGTGCAAAATCTTGTGTGAACGATTGATTCGTCATATGAAACTCACGGAAACCGAGTCCTCCGACGAGCAGAGTCGGAATCGGAGTTCTGCATGGCACGTCCACTGAACGCCGAATGTATCGCTCACACATCGTGCATTGAGAATCGCAGAGGTCGCCAATGGTCCAACCATACCTCCAAAACGAACTTACTGACACTGGTCGTCATCATGACGCTCCTAATCTCATAAGTCGGGTCGTCACATACTCATGATCGGGGCGGTGAGGCCAGCAGAGCAACCATCCTCTCATGTTTTCACACGGGTATCGTGCTCTTCGTCGTCGTGCAGTCGGCGCACAGGTAGACGGAGTCACGGACTCACGGAGGAGGCCACAAAAGCCATCGTGTCGTTGTCTAAGCTCAAACAGAACTGATGGCCGGTCAATGCGAGCCTGCTAGCGTTGGAAGACTTGGGTGCTGGAGTTCGTAATTCTATACTAGATGACCAAACGCCGGTCTTTGCGAATGTTTCACGTGAGAACGGTACACGGCAAAGCCTTCGACATGCTCAAGGACAGGCTCGTCAGCAGCTGCATTTAAGTTGATACTACCAAGTACTCTGGGTTCAGATAGCTGCAGGTAGGGCGCAGTACCATAATCCATCACAGTCGGACAGTCCCGCATCGTGTGTTCGAGACGGTTTCGGATTTTCAGATCCCCGAATCGTAGTGAAAAGTGTATGGGATTCCCTTTCCGAAAAGCTTTGGAGTTATGTTGTGTCAGAAGCAGAAATATAAGACTAATCCGGGACGAGGACTGATGCGATTGGATATGCCGTTCATGCGTCGATAACTTTAGAGTTTAATATGCAGGGCATGCAACGTGCTTCGAATAACACGATGTTGTAGGTTATGATCATGCATACAGGAGTCTTTCCTGCTGCCTGTCACCTCGTCAGGGGACGAAAGGTTATGGAGTGGTTTCATGGAAAATCATCGAGTTGTCTTGATGGAGTTCTGATGCGTCTTTTCGAGGCCCACCCGGCCGGCCCTACAGAGGAATGAAGAGGTCACTATGTCTTTCCACAGAAAAACTAAAACAACGACAGAACAAATAGATGACCGCTGAACTATCGGGTTGCTTAAATTCCAGCGGATGGCTCTTAAGGTAAAGTTGACTCTGCATGCCTTTTGTGGACTGCTTGACGAATGTCCAAGTAGAGGAACAGGACAACAAAAGGTGCTGCAAATGAGCTTACCTGCTAACACTTGCTAAAGCATAACATCCTTCCGATTGCAAATCCCTCACAAGTTGCTCGGTCACATTGGGAAAAGGATTGACAGCTTTTTGGGGAAATATGTGTTTGGGAGACTATGTGTAGACCCGGGCGGGATTCGCAGCAGTTTTAATGTCTCTTCCCCTCACGCTGATTCAGCTAAAATGATGCGGCCGGAGGGCTCAAAGCTTTCCAGCGAGTGAGATAATTGCATCACGGTCTGACGTATAAATGTCAAAACATCTCACAATGGATGTCGTCATCCTACAACACTGGAATAGCATCATGCGCGAGTTCCAGTTGGAGATGCTGCAAACAAGATCTTGTAAATTAGGAAGAATGATCTCCCGTTTACCGGGGGACTGGTTCGACATGACATAGCAAAATACTTGACGATGTCCCCATCTGTACGTAACACGGCATGGCTGAAACGGCTGTAGCTAATCAACTTGCATTGGACGATCTTCCAATGGTACTCGAGGTGATGTTGACATCAGTCAGCAGCCTAGAACAGGCTACTGGCCAGTCGAGGCTTATGGAAGAAATGACGTCGGCACGATTCTCGTCAGAGAAGAAGTAGGAATTATTGTTGCCGGGTGTATGAAGCTATTTACTCGTGCACAAGTCGGGTCTCACACGCTTGTCGTCAGTTATTAAAATCGCAAGTATCCGGTATCCGGTACCTCTCTGAGAGAAACAAATGAAAACCCATGTTGGTACATGGGGTTTTCATTTGTTTCTCTCAGAGAGGTCTACGGCAGAAAGGGACGATGACACTGCAAGAGACCGCAAAAATATCCTCCTCTCTTCCTGGTCCGAATTCGCGGAGCCAAATCTACTGAACAGCGTTGCCGCGCTTTTACATCTATCAGTGCCCAGGGAACTTATAGCAGCGAACTCCAACAATTCTGGAGGTCATATGTAGGTGCTTCGGTCTTTCATATTACAACTTGCAAGGTCAAGCGCATCTAGAAATCAATGAGGAAAATAAATCAAGGGTGCATCATGCATTCGATGTGCTACAATGTCGGCCTCAATTTGCCAAAAAATTGACCAGGTCCTCGTCACAGATTTAAGTTGGCATTTAGTTTCAAACTGGAGGTCTGAACTAGATCATGGGCATTTGAGATGCGATTGAAAACCCGCTGAACAGTCAATTCCGCCATAGTTCTTATGTAGAAAGTATAAATCTCCGTCCTTCCGGAAGAGATGGAGGAGCTGCCAGAGTATTCTAATACAGATTATGTTGTATGGAGTATGCGGAACAAGACCGTGGATGTTAGCGTGGTCGAGTGGTCCATGAAACTGAGTTGTTCCAGTCTGGAATCAATTAGTAAAATTCACTGGAAGACTTATATGGTGAGAGAAACTTGGTCAAACAAAACTTATCAAACGAAGCGACTCATTCTCGTTGTTATAAACTAGGAGCAGTGAACGGCGAAATTGGAACTCAATGCCTTTTTGCTTTACAGTGAATAAAAAATATCGAAACTCAAATTGGCCCACGTTTGTATCGACGAGGTGTACTTCGTCGTGGAGAAATTTTCCACAACGTATTCAGATTCAGAATGTACAAGTCACGGAGGACGGGCTGAGACTCAGTCGGACTCAATAATTTCAATGACTAACTTGGCCAGATAGAAATTGGTCATTGTTGGAGACTTAAGAGCCATCCGATCTAAGTGCAGACATGTGAGTGCCTGCTTCACTGTTGAGGAGTGTCCGGAACGTACTCCTCCAGCGAATAAACTGAAGGTTTGCAGGACAGGCATGCTGGAATTGTACCGGTGGAGCTCGCTGGCTTCAATTCGTATTAAAATATAGGCTGAAGAATGTCTAAGGCAGTCAGTCAGTCAGTCAGTCAGTCCACTTCCTCATAATGCACCGTCATTACTCAGATTCGTACCATGGCACTCCGATCATAGAGTTCTCTTTTGACATTATTGCTGCTTTCGTCCTGGTCTGTCTCGTCACCCAACGTCGGCTCGACCAGCGGAAGCAGGCAAGGAAGCAAGAGCGTTCCGACAGCTCGCTCGGCAGCTCGCAACGTTTGCGATCATTTCCGCAGCTCTCACCCCGCTTTGAAGTCAGACCCAGTCGTCTTCGGGTGTGTTGTCGAGATGGAAGAGTCCCATCGCGCTCACGGTGACGACTCGCTCGGCCACCGAAGGTTATTTGTGCAGAGAATCGACAGTGTTCCTGCAGAGCGCAGTTGAGCTGGTTGTCACTGTTTCATGCATCACCGTAGCATCTGATGTACGTACGAACTGCGACCCAAATGAATGCGTGAGTCTGATTGTCCAAGAGGCTCTCTTTCCTAACTTGTCTGCCCTAGGGACCACCGAGTCCAATCTCAGAGTGGCTCGAGAAGCTCAACATGGAAGAGAGTAATGGGCCCTTGACATGCAACATTCCAGTAAGCCAGCTTTGGCGATAACAATGCGAAAATTTTCATGCAGTCAAAAACTGAATGTCATTACGAGTTCGAGGAACCATGGACGTCGTGCTTTACTCCTTCCTCATCGGACCGGGTCGGGCGCTGTACCTGCTGATGCATAACGGATGATGCATACGAGACTGCATTCTTGGGTCGTTGGCGCTATCTGACTCTACGAATGCTCTCTCATTCTTGCGCATTGACTGGGGTAAACAACCTTAACCTTACATCCTAAACCCTCTTCCAAACAAGGGCCTGCGAGTCTCCTCGCCGCAGTAGACTGCAATTTTTGAGTAGTCTCTGCTCACTTGTCCTTTTATATGCAGATTTAGCTTTTCCTCCAGCATATTCTAATCCATAAAATGCCGGTTGCCTGGACTCGCTTCAAGTCATGGCAACCGGCAATTTTTAATAGCCTCCTGCACTCATTCCTCCGTCATGTCAATCAACCAATACTTTGCCTTCCAACAATCCGGGGCTTGTTGTCGTCGCTACTTTTGAAGGCGTGGAGATAGCCTGAGCGTTATCATCTCGATCGATGAGCCCCGGCCAGCCAGTTTATGTTGTAATGCATGTCGACCCTTTGATCTGCTCAAGGGTTGTCACCTTCGTTGCTTACTCTGGCGTTGTCTTCGCTTTTGTTCCAGTCTTGTTGTTGTTATTTTCTGCTAGCTGGGGACATGATCGGACTCGGCGGGCGAGCTTCCTCCGCTCTGGCCTCTCGATGACGGCTCCGGATCTCGATCCCAAACCCTTTGTTAAGGTCTGGCACTATGGCATCAACCTACGCGGTCATCTACACTGTTATAACTCTAGTCCTCAGCATGTCTTGTCGTTAAGCTTGCTCAGTTCTTAGCAAATGAGAAGTTCCCTCGCGCAAAGACAAATTTTTAATCATAATCCGGATCTAGAAAAAGTTTGGGGCCCTTCCACTTTTCTCCATCTCAATAATGGAAGGGCACTTCGGCCAACATTTGGCACAACCTGCGGATCTTCGAGTACGAACTGCGAATACTCTGTTCGTGAGAAAAGTAAGGCTTCCATGTGTGAACGACGCATTTTTCGCTCTTTCCTCGTAATGGTCGCATGCCATAATCAGAGGGGAATGAGGAACATCAGTTATGAAGAGCTTTTGAGGTTTCGAGCTACCCCAGACTCGCACCCTCGCACCCACCTTTCCTGTAGCCGAGCTCGATTTTCACCTTTCGCCATCGACGAAAGCTTGGCACCACCGCGCGGATTACACCTCCGATATAACGGGTACGATTAAGACTCTCGGAGCTTTCTCACCAGCGTTCCTCATAAACAATATATCTCTACCGGGCTTCATTCAGCAGCTGCGGCACGGCGGGTTTCGCTCTCAGGGCAGAAAAGTAACAGGAGGTACAACATGCTCAGGGTATTGAGCAGGAAATGGAAAAGTGCGTTAGTTATGGCTTCCATGGTAAAAGGTCTTTGGGGTTCGGCCAAAACTTTCTGCCCCCGGGCTCCAGAGCGGTCAGGACACGAACTACCAATGGCGAGTCGAGGGCCACTTTCAGTTCGGTACTCGCAGCGCAAGAGGTTCCAATCTCTGGCCTTTTCCAGAATTTTCGAGATAAAACATGTCAAGTTTATCCAAAAGTGCAGGGGGCTAGAGCTCCCGGACGCGTGAAAAGCGCCCCCAGGCCAGGCTTTTCGCATGTAGGGATGTCCTCTTCTACATTATGCGGGAGCTAAATTTACACCGTGACGAGTCGAGGCTGCAGAGAAATTCCGGAGGCTCACTTACTGCTCTTTGTCCTCTTGCCCTACCCGGAGGGCTTCGATAAGCAGGGTAGATGTGTCAGGGGATTGTGTTGATAAGCATGCTGTGCATCGGCAGCGCAGCCATATCTCCCCCTTCGCGCAGAGCAACCCTAAATTGTCGAGCCCGGAAACGCTCGTCCCCGCCAAAAAGCCTCGTCTCTGGGCGCTCACATCTGTTCCACATGCAGACTCCATTACTCCGTCGCTAACATCGACCAACCGCATGCTCCGCATCCATAATGCGTCGCTGTACATCACCGTAGGTACTCCTCCATAGCCGAGGTCCAAAATCAACTGCATAGCCCAGTCCTGCAGCCTGTCAGAGCTCGGAGCCAATGAGGGAGGTTCTCCGCTAGCACACAATCTTTGGGCTCGAAATTCCGAAGCGGAATTAAGCCTGGAAACGAGCAGTTGGTTTTCTGGGCATGGTAATTCCGGCAATAATATCTCGTAGTCAAACGCTTTCTAGAAAACGCGGAAGTTTTCCCACAGCAGCGGCGTGGCCGAATGTGGGGAACTGGGGGCCTGTAGACTATGAGCGGGACAAGAATATCTCGACCGAAATAGCCTCGAATGTAGGCTCGAAGCCAAAATATCTTGACCGAAACCACTGTGCGAGATCCAGTGCCTGGACTTTGCGTCGGACCCCGCTGACACCATGCGGGGCTGGTTTGAGCAATGTCGATCCTGGTATTGAGCATGGAGGGAGGGATGGGGCGGGATTAGGCAGCGAGGTTAAAGGCAGCAGGGTAAAAGTGGAAAGGTGGAACTGGAGGGGGCCTGCTGCAGCAGTAAATAGCAGTGAGCTAGTAGCAGCGATGGCATGGAGGATGCAGTAGGCGGGTAGCGATGCAGTGCCGTACACAGAGTATATCCCGTCACTTTTCCATGTTGCTTTCTACATCCTGTATGATCGAAACTCTTCCATCACCGGGAAATTGGGTATCTTTCAAAAAATCGGTACGGTTTTGGCTAAAGCACTCAGATTCTCGAGCCTCTTCTTGCCAGTGTGTGTAGGAGTTTGGTTCGACGAGCAGAATCGCAACTCGTATCGGGCCTATCATCGCGCCCGAGCTATGGTTGTCTCGGTGGCAGAACATCTCTGAACCGGATATGTGTTCGTGTCTCCGTCCGTACCTTAGCGAAGCAGAGAACGACACTTCCAGCCTCGTCGTCGTCGTCGTCGTTATCGCTCCCGGGCTTCAAACTCGATAAAAGTTTTCGGATTCAGCAGAAGGCTGAAGCGAGAGGGGCAAGGAGACAGGTCAGGCAGCCATGAAGAGCAAGGCAATTGGCGGAATGGCAGCTGCGATGGCCATCGCGGGTCGAGCGGCTCGACCCTGCGATGTGTGCGGCAGGGAGCGGGCTCGATGGTACTGCGCTGCCGACGAAGCGTACCTGTGCGAGACGTGCGACGGCTCCGTGCATAACGCGAATGCTCTGGCCTCGCGCCACGAGCGCGTGCGCCTCTCAGCGAATGGCGCACCCATGAAAATCGATCGACACAGAAAAGACGAAACCACCTCCACCACCTCGCTCGCAGACCCGGCTGCGGGAGGCGATCGACTGGCAATCATCTCGAGAAAAAAGCAGTTCAAAGACAACCGTGCCCCTCTTCGCGCCTCCGCCGGTCCTCCAGCGACATTGCAAGCCAATTCCTCGACGCAGCAGGACCCCGGTTCGCAGGCCTTCGAGGTGAAGCTCGAGAGGAGCAGCCCCGAGGACGCGCAGATCTACTTCGACGAGTTGCCGGGAGATCCGAGATCGCCGCCGTGCAGGGAGGGCAAAGGGGAGCCCGATTACGCGCACGAGTTCATGGTCTTCGACGAGTGCGAGGTGGACGAGGTTCTGACCCCGGAAGAATGCGAAGGAGAAGGTGCTGCGGGCGGGCTCGAGTCATCGGCAGGGGATTTCGATGCGCTCTCTCCAACCGCGGTCGGAGAGCAGGAGGACTCGGAGGCAGCGGGGGGCGAGATGGAGAAGCCGGAGCCGGGTATGTTTCTGCCCTTGACGAGCAGCGGGAGCACCGTCCAGTCCTCGAAGGAAGACGAGGGCAATCACGTTCCGTCGCTGAGGCTGAATTACGCTGACATTCTCAACGCTTGGTCTGATCGAGGCACTCTGTGGACCGGGGGCCATGCGCAAACAGTTCCCGAAGATACGACCTCCGATGCCTTAGCGAATCCCGATCACGGTGTCGTTCCACTGCTCGTTGGCGAAGACGGCAACTCGGCCAGAGAAGCTCGAGTCAATCGGTACCGCGAGAAGCGTCGGACTCGCCTCTTCTCTAAGAAAATCCGCTACGAGGTTCGTAAGCTGAACGCCGAGCGTCGGCCTCGCATGAAGGGCCGATTTGTGAAGAGGTCCGCTGGCGAGCAATAACCCTCCGGGTGCACTTCTGCTGCCGCGCTCGACCCCCATGCGAGTGAAGCGGGATTTGCCCGCCCTCCCTCTATTTTATCACCATTGCGTCCCGTGTACAGGCCTCACAGGCAGATCGAAGTAGCGTCTGCACAATTTTCTTGTGTTCCAATTGTCGTCGGAGTCTTAGGGGGCAGGGGGAGTGTCTGCATTATGGACGGAGGATTGCCGTTTTAGAGGGTGTGAGAACTGTGGTTGCGTTGTGTTTCGACGCTGGAGAAATTTTGGACGAAGGAAGGAACGAAGAGGGAATGAATGAATGAAGGAATCAAGGGAAGGAAGAGAAATTGCGAGCCGTAAAGCATGGCAGCGAGTTGTATTAATATGTAAATCCCGTGTCTTGAGACGCGTGCGATTCTAGGGCGACCCAGGATTGGCAAGGTTCCAAGCACAGCGCACGGGTCGCTCTCAGTGTAGTATATGGATAGAAGGATTAATTTTATAGGAACGGGAAGACGATTCCCTGTATATTTGTGCACATTTTGTATAAAGTGGGATGAGTTTCCCTTGAGCGACATTTGATTCGGCACTTCGAAGAGCAGTTTGCTCTTCAATTGCTCAACTCATTGTTGTCGTTGAGATTGGGCTGAGCTTAATTGACCGTCATATCTGCAGGGTATATTTCTGAATGTTTTAACACCCGCAAAATTATTTCAGACGCTATAAGACGGATGATACTACCAGCCAATGTAAGTCGAAAGTTTAGTGTCCATGGTTACATCTGGCGGTATCGAGGGTGGAATTGGTCTTCCTTCGTGTCGTATATGTTGCCTCACTCGGCATGCTGACTTCGAAGTCGAAATTGGCTTTTCGATCGCATAGCACATTTGTCTGTCACTGTTCTTTGTGAATGACCGCATCTGTGACGGTAGCAGGACAAGAATGCTATTGTCCTGCCTGCTTTGGCATGCCGCATTCGAAGTGCATCACATTCTCTTTCTACTGCCCCAGCCGTAGGAATACATGCCACATCGTGTCTAGTCTGTGGCTCTCAGTGCGGCTTGATTGAACGGAGGTTTTCCGTTCTTCCTGGTCCTGAGAATGTGAAGCATTCAATGTTTGGAAGTGACTGGTTATTAAAGAGTACCATATTACCTCTTCAGTAACTGAGGAATGCTTACCAGCATGTCGGAGAGAAATTGCTTATGGCACCAGATAGTTTGCATAGAACTATTGCGGGAATTGTATCCAAAATCTAAAAAGATAGGCCAGGCAGACAAAGGAAAATCAAAGCAGGATATCAGTTCTTGTTACACTCCTTGATGGAATCCTTCTTGTGCTCCACGTTGGTACTAAAGGGTCTCCAGACAACAATGAAAACAAAGCGCGGACAGCATTGCATCGACGGAGAAAGCGGCTTAATCGACTATGCTAGAAATTAGGGCAGGGTTGTTATGCGCTTGAGGGGACGATGGCTAAGTACACGGGTCCAAGAAGACCGATGTACTCAGGGAAGATAAGGCTTACAATGTGGTTTTCTCCAGTCTTTGTTGGGATTTTGTTGTTATATGGCTCAAGTTTCAAAAATCTAGATAAAATAACAGCTTAAAAGCTTCCAATACGACCGGAGGTTTTGCTAGAGAATAGCAAAACCTCGGCCAGTTTTTATTGAAAGATATTGCTCAATCTAAAGTTCAAAACAGATCGTGGGCAATTTATTTATCCCGTTACTTGTGACATTTGAGCTCATGTTCCTCACCCATCTGAAATCTTTATCTCATCTTGAATGCATTTCAGGTCGTTCCTTCAGCTGCTTCCGGCTGTAAATCAGTGAACAAGCCTTAGATCCAAAGCCTCCAATAGCACCAGAGCCCAAATCAACTGTCATTACGCGACATATGATGTCAAGACCTAAGTATCGATTCTAGAACCAGAAGGCGGCTACTAATTGTGCTGCATAGCATGTCTCAATTCGACTGAGATCCCTTTTCACCCTGCATTCGTTCACTTGTCGGTGTGTGATGATCATGGCGACTTAGTTTGACTCAATTGACTCACACAGTCAATGCCTTGCAAAGGTATTACAGTAGTGTGAATGTTATTTGTTTAATAAGGAGGAGGAAGCCATGTAGCTTCCTCCTTACTAAACGCCTGACACTAGGAAGCCATGTAGCTTAAATTTAGTAATTAACATCGTGAATTGAATAGTTTACGTCTGAACGATGGGGTAAAGTTGAGACAGGAAAGACCAGAGCGTGCTCCTATCAGTCCGTAAGCTCAAGTTTCCTCCCAAAAGCACCTCGTTTTGACGTGCCTCTTGACGACAAAACCAGAGTGGCATGTTCAAGGATTCGACGGTCCATATACCCATTCCAATAATTGATTTCTCAAGCTGGTTCACCACTGCTCACAGAATGTGGTAAAGCCTGGAATGAATTTGGTATTACTCGTATTCAGCACTTCGAGTTGGAGGCTCACTCATTTCCTTAAGAGGTGTAATTGTCGGACAACAGGGGAGGAGAGTCTATTCTCTATTCACAGCTTTAGCTTATTAAGAAAAGCTCAGCCAGATAGAAGGTGGTCTTATTTTGGGAATGTGCCAATCTCCGCAAAGCATACAAACTAAGAAACCTGGAAGTCATATCACGACTTGAAAACAGCGTTAGGCGGAATCTTCCCGTGACCTCTGTTAGAAGGACATTCAACTTAATGAGACCAAACCCACTTAACTTTACTGAATTCTCTCAGACTATGAGAAGCGTTCTTGCTGCTATGAGACTGAGGTCAGGATCCCATCGAGCTGTCCACATCGATTATCCAGCTTCACTATGCATATCGAAATCAGACGGGATATGCTCAGTATGGCCTCCATCAAATCACATCAACAGTTGGTCGATATTTAAATCGGTCAGCTGTATGGGTGCACAAATCAGTACGAAGGCACGAGGTGCGGCCTTTAAGTGGGGACAACCACTGGACTATTCTTGTTAAGCTATCGAGGAACTTGCAAGAGACGAATTTCAAACAGGATCGCGGCTCCATGTGAGGGGTTGAACACATATGGTGAAGATGTCCAATCCATAGGGTAGGAGAAAGCTGCAGTTACCAGTTGTCAGGGTGGCAGATGTGCGTATGCGAGCGTAGGCAGGTAGAGTGCGGACCACATCAGGTATCCTCACCGAGTAATAGATTGACTCTCGGGCCAGATAAGACATGGAGTCATCCGAAGATGAGATCTCCTACCACAGTTCATCTCTCCAGAATCAGCTGGACAAGGAGGAGTGTCGCTCTTAGGTGTTCTCATGTGATTGAAGGACCGTCGAGTGGATCTGTCACTTGAAATGAGATCATCGTCTAGATCTTCTCGAGGAGCTCGTAACTCGTCGCCGAGACGTGCTAATGATATATCTGATTCTGCTCCCAAATTGAGCGAAATAATTTGTTTTTTGGTGATTTCCAGCTAGTCAATTCCATGCCCCAGCGATGCCATTGGACTCGTGCCGGAACTTTTATACGCTTTCATGCTGCCACCGTTCATTGAAGACCCGGTCAACGGATGCCCCGTTCTGGTTGGCCTGAGCGAGGAGTGATTTGGCGAACACCGCTCGTAGGCATTGGAGGTACTGTTGGGAAAGTGCTTTTGATAAAGAGGTCGGAGATCCATGTTGACTGCCGCAGTAACTGGTTTCCGTCTACCTTGAATTGTTCCCTTGGCTTGTCCATAAAATGTTCCTCGTGGTTTCTATATCTCGTGATTGTCTTTCAGATGTTCAGTTGGATTTAGAGAGCTCCGGTCTCGGATGCTGTCAAAGATCCTGCAATCCAGTCTGCTCATCCGTTCTCAGTTGCTTCTCGGAGTTTGTTGCCATAGCAACCCGCAAGGCCTCCTACTAAAGCCATTGGGGAGCCGATGAAGGACTCGTCAGCCTCTTTCCCTACTCCAAGAAAAACGTGCAGTAGTTTAACACCTTTGAATATGATGGGGGTTATATTTCATAGTCTGCTGTTGAGTACTACACTTTCTTCAGAAAACTCAAACCTACTCCTTTTTTCTGCTTGATATATGTCTTAGGAGCTATGTTTTGTTACTCATATACTGCGACGTTTTAGGAGCCATGTCGTGACTTCCAAAAGTTTTCAGTAAAACCAAAAGTAAGGAAGTTGAATTTTGGCGCTGTGGTTAATTAATGACTTCTTTTTTGCACCTAAGGAGCTGTAGGAAAAGATGAAACATAATTCGCTATCTGCAAAGCGGTCTGTCCTCTCTTTTGCTAAATTCAGACATGCACCAATCAGATCCCTGGAAACGTCAACTGCATAAAACCTTCTTTTTCTTCAGATCAACATCCTAAGTAAGTGTATGTCAGATGCCCGATTCTTCAACACCCATTTATGGAAAAAAAAGCATTTTGATCCAGACGGGAATACACCGACCCAGAGGGATAAGTAAAACCATCGCAGTATATGAGAGACGGTGATGGCCCCGCAGAAGTTGTTCTTGTAGGTCTGGGTTACTCCTAGTCCGGAATCGGCCGAACCTGGACGTCATTGACGGTTATGCGAATGTCGAAGTTGGCCTGCAGTAGGCTCACAAGCGTTGGGGCCGTTCTGAAAACACCCCTCACAAAACCTGACTGTAAGCCAGAGAAAACCCGAACTGCAGGTCCTTCAGGACAATCATTTGTCACTACATTACTGTCCTGTATTTCCAAGATGTGCGCGTAAGGTTTGAAATGCTTCAAACCGCCATCGTCCTTCTCATTCCAGAAGCCTAATACACAACATCTCGATATAATCAGTCTGCTCAATTTCAGGTGACACAAGTCTTGTGGGATACATATCAGACGTTTCACTATCGCAAAAAGATGTTTATTGATGAAATGGAGATTCTCCAGTTCCCTTGGGAGGTTACTATGTACGAGCCTCCACGGACGAGTTGAGATTCATAATTCACAAAGAAAACTATTCAAACTTCTTCCTCAACTGCTGGCACGAGAGAGCCTTGTTGCGAACACAAAATGGTCTGCGGACACTGTCAGTGAGTCTTTGTGAAACTTGATCTTAGCAGCCTTTCTCGTGCCTCCATCCTCGCCGCTGGCAGATGAAGATTAATTTACGCTCCCTTGCCGAGCGTAGCCTAATTTATGTTCGCCTCCGTCCTTCGAATTCAAGAGGGCATCTTTTGTGACCCAAAATTTCCAAAAGGACCGAACTTCATCAATCGCTTTCTTCCTATAGCGTGCATCTCCATAGTTCCGTGGACTTGGTACTGAAGTGTAGTCATTCAGTCTTGGCTCGAGAGAGGGAACTGGTTCGACCCAAGAAATCAAAGTTGAAAGGTCTTGTAACTTAGAGTAAGTTCGTGCACATGACATGACATGAAAACTCCGGACTTTCCCCTTTTCCGCGTAGAACTCAGGGAGGACAAAAACTCAAGTAGACATCATGAAGGGCCTAGAACCAAAGCAACAAATGTTTCGATTTCGGTGTCGGGATTAGCGCCGTTCCACAAAGATCTTGGATGCTTTTATAAAGCAGTTTCAGGAATTTTATCTTCGCCGAAAATTGTGGGAAGCGCTCCGACAAATGAAGAAAGCTCATTCTTTAGAAGTTTAATGTTTTTCTATGAAGGGTCCTTGAAATGCACTATCAAAATTAGTTTTAAATCTGCGCATAAACACTGGACCAAATTGGCATTGTCAGAGTAGGCATGGATCATATTTCCAAGGATAGATACAAGTTTCGGTAAACAAGAATTGGGTGGAGGAGGCCTTCAACACATTCGTTGAAATAAATTATTATCAGTTAGACCAACTTCGCTTGTTAGAGCGCACCAATCCGCATGTTCTTACCCTTTTCTAACATCCCACCTTGCCAATTTTCAAGTCTTCGGGATCGTAGGAACTGCTGACTCAATACGAGTTATTAGAAATAAGTTGGCGACCAAAACCAAGATCGAGACGTGTAGCTCTTCACCTTCTTAGTAGAAATTCTTTGGGGCTCTTCAGACGAAGAGTCATCTGGGCAGCGGTTACTTACTTAGCAGTTTCAGCAATCGCATCAACCATTAGAATGAAAGAAGAACATAGCATCTGCGCTGCTGCAGCTCTTGATTGGTCATTGTGTTTGGACTATGGACAGCACATTACCTACCAGCAGTTACTATGAATGATGACCAACTATATCTCAAGAATTGTAGAAAGAAATTCCATTTTCCCTATTAGAAAATTCGGAATGCTTATCTTCCGGTGCTTGTTTTGTAGAGTGCCTTGATAGCAGTAGTACAGCAGGTCTCTTTCTCTTGAACTGCAGTCTTAATAATCTAATTGAGAACATTTCCAAGCTTGCTAAATTTTTGTTCTTGATTTTGACCTAATCAAACTCATCGAAATATCCACTAGAAGTGGATACACTTGTTCAAGATACACTTGGTCCAACACCAATGGAGTTGTGAAACCTTTCATGTATGAAAAGATAAACACAATCACAAGAATCACCATTAAAGTATGGAAGTGATAATTGTCAATCACATATTTCCAATTTTTTAGATTTTCTTGCAGATAATGGAACAAAAAATTGAGGAAAAAAATTGAGGAGGAATGCAAATCTATGACAATCGCCAGTGTTATGCATGTGGAAAGATAGAATTCTATCAAGATCATAAGATGAAAGATCCATGCAATATCCTTTCAACAATGTAGAAGGAGTAGAATATGGAGATGAAGATTACATCTTGCATGGAAACAAAGATCACTAATAAACTTGCCTCGCGGCATTATTCATTCTACTAAGCAAAGAAAAGACGAAGGTGGTAGAGGATAATGTTTGGCAGCTCATGGGAGTAGCATAAAACAAACAAATTGATTGTCATAGATAGGATGATAGAAGGGCATAATATGAGAGTCCTAATCAATCATAGAGTAGCAAAAAAATTTCTATCATGATATGTTGCAAGGAAATTATGATTGACTTTGATGAAGGATACGAGTGAGTAAGTGGAGTTTCCAAACGCATAAATTGATTCAATAGAAATATTAAAATGAAGTGTACAACTAAGCATAAACGGCTACAAGGAAGAAATTGAATGGAGTATAATAAGATTAGCTTGATATGATCTCATACTAGGAATGTCTTGGATGATGCAATATAACTCAAAGGGAGATTGGAGAAGCAAAGAAGTCAAATGTAATGATTGAAGGATTTATGAAGATAGAATTATATCTAAAAATAGAAGTTTACCTCTCTTTGTGATTGATAAAATTATCATTTCTAAAAATGACATATGAAGTTTTAAATGACATTGGTTCTAAGGACAATCTTTACATTTCAGAAAAATTAAGCAATATTCTTATAGAGCATAAAGATGTATTCAAAGATGATATGATTGTAGAATTACCATCTAAGAAGCGGGTATATCACAAGATCAAGATGATACTTTGTAGCACACTTAAAAAGCTCCATATTGTATGAGCTTAACATTCCTCCAATCGAGTTGGAGGAATATAAAGCTCAAATGGAGAAGACATTGAGGAAGTGATTCATATAATCAAACATTTCACCTTATGAGATACAAGTGATGTTTTTGAAGAAGGATAGTAGTATGAGATTGTGTATTGATTATCATGAGTTAAATCCACAAATGGTGAAAAACAAGTATCCATTGTCTCAAATCGATGATTTATTTGATTAACTTCAAGGGGCAAGGTATTTCACCAAATTGGATTTTATGATTACAACCACATTTGAATTGCTAATGAATGTATTCACAAGATAATTTTTTATATTATGTATGGTCACTTTGAGTATCTAGTGATGCTTTTGATTTCACTAACACACCTCCAACATTCATGAGATTGATGAACAATATTTTTCATCCTTATTTAAATAAATATGTTATTATTTTTTTGGATGATATTTTGATGTATAGTAAAATTTTAGAAGATCATACGAGTCATTTACAAGAGGTATTTCAGGATTTGTAAGAAAGTAAGTTATATGCCAAATTCACATTTTGAAGATTTGGCATATAAATCTTTAAAATGTGAATTTGATAAGTCAGAAGTAAACTTTTTAAGTTATTAACTATAGCATAGGGAATCCAAGTAATGAGTGAAAAAAAGGCCATACAATGTATTTTGAGTCTAAGAATGATCTCTTCAAAGGATAAATTCAATGAACAGAATGTTGTCAACAATTCAAAAAGAAAGTAGTATATGTTGAAGGCAACAAACAACTTACAAATGCCTAAAGACTCATGTCATGCATCAACAACATCATAGAGATGAAAATCTAAGCTGATTTATGGACTCAAATGATGGATGCAACAAAGTAGGAGATCATGAAAACATTTCAACTAGGGAGGACAAAAAACTTTTGAGGTCTAGCATCTCAAGAGCAGCATATGGATCCCACAATATCTTGATTTAAGTACAATGGTATTATCAAAAGGTCATGATGTAACCATTGCAAGTCACATGGGAGTTGAAAATCTTTAGATAACATACAACGAGTGTATTTTTGACCAAGGATGCAGTAAGATATGAGACATATGTTTGAAGTTGTGTAGCATGTCAACAAATCAAGGCGTATAATAAAAAATTGGTAGCTTCATTATAAATTCTTTCTATTTCCTAACAACGATGAGTACATGTTACTATGTATATAGTATGGGAATTATCTAAAATCTCTTTAGGACATGATTTAGTCATGGTCTTTGTGTATAAATTGAGTAAAATGACCCACATCCAATCTACTACTAAAATAATATCTACATCACATTGCTCATTTGTATCTAGATGCAATTTTTTATATCGCGGATTAAGCAAAATATTTATCATTGATAGATGAATTTATTTTATTAGCTTATTTTGGAAAATTTTGTTTAATTCATTAAAAAAAAGCTAGCAATATCTATAGCATATCAACTTCAAACAGATGATGAAATAGAGAGATTCAATAGAACGATAAAAAATCAGTGACAAGCATGCATCTCGGAAGAATAGTAAGAGTGTGATATTTTTTGTAATCTTGCAGAATTTTCATATAACAATTTTGTTAATGCATCCACAAAAGTATATTTATTTTATCTGATGTATGGTGTTCACCCTTTGACACATTTTAGTTTACAAAGAAGTCTTAAAAGTTAGCAGTTTTCAAACAATGTTGTGATGGTCAATAATTTTTTGAAGCACATACAAGAAGGACTACATCAAGCAAAGAAGAAGTTGATAATTGTTCAAAATCGACAGAAACACTATGCATATGCTCATAGCATGGAGTTAATTTCTCACGCAGGAGATAGGATTTGCTTGAATGCGCCTAATATCATCACAATGGAAAATATGTCCTTCTACATCTAAGATATCCAAACTATCTAGGTCAAACACTATACATACTACATGAGCATCTAAAGAGTCATCACCTAACATGATTGCTCTTTTATGGATTGCACTAGTATGTGCTCTCTATAGAGCAATAGACACACTTTGCCTAAAATATGCTACACAATATGCTAAAGAAAGTGATACCCATGTCGCGTAGTATTATAGGTTGTCGAACACTCTCTCACAAATGTGTGTCAAAATCTGCGTTCATAGCTCTATATAACTCCAAAGTTAGAAAAATAAAGGGATGACTTCTATGTATACCCCTATATTTGAAGACTTTGGTTTTTGCTACTCCACTCGCCATCCTTGATGGGCATGAGTGGAGCCCATCAAGGAGTATGGATAATCAATCCCTCTAAAACTATGTCATATGTGACATAATTATTTTTTTGCATTAGGTTTTTTAGTCAGCTTGTCAAAATTGTAGCATGTACTAGCATTTACTATAGATAGTAGAATTGACTAATAGTTTATATTTGTTAATACCCCTAGTGGTATCTAGATATAGAAAATAGACTACATAGTAGAGATTGAGAGTAACCATGAGGATCATTACCACTTTATATTTTTCAAAGAGCATTCCGGGTGGGTTTCTCTTAACCCTTTTTGTCATCGGCTTTGTTATGGTTGGATGGTTTTTACCATCAATTCTTTTTAACCCATGGTTCCCCCTTTTTTTTTCATAGTCTGAAAGGTCATGAGTTGTTAACGAGACTCTAGTGTTTAGCTTGAAAGATATTAGACGTAGGATACATTTGAGTTCTACATGAGAAGACGTGGTACCTGAACTTTCATGATGCATGTCCCACTTTTAATAACCTTTCGTTGGAGAACGGTTGTACTCGCTGTTTCGTTGGGGACCTCCTCATTAGTACTTCGAGGTAGATGTAAAATACGATAACTTCATTTGTGGGCTTAATTCTTGCTTTTTGTTGGATCGTTAGTGTATTCTCTCTAAATTATGCAAATTAAATCAATTCTTCTTTTTTTTGGTTCAAAGCCTTTTGTGAGTACCTTTATGTTCTTATTTTCTTAATTTATTGTATCATGAGCACCCATACACGCAATCAGTACACGATTCTCTTTTGTATCCGTTTTTTGGTCGAAAACCTCGTGCTCTCTACTAATGAGGGCAGCATAGAAACTGCATATTTCATGAGCGCAATATAAGAGTACTAATTCGTGAATACATACATGGAAAAAATTCAAAACCCGAAATCAGAAAAGGTTCCAGCTTGGCGCGAACTCCGACCATGAGCGTGCCAGGAAGAAGAGATAACCACTACACAACTACACCATGGAACCGATCTTCAGAGAAAGAAATAATTTATATATCTAAAGAAAAAAACATATTCGAGAAAACTTAAAACAAGCACTTCAAATTCTGGTAGATATCTAAAGGCAACCAAAACGTCATGATAGCATGCCATTTCGTCTGCTGATCGCTGGTCGGCGCTACCATCTGGCAAATGTTTCATGTCTTTCATCAAGTGTCTTGCAGAACCGGAAGCACGTTTTGAAGTGTCCAGCCGGGCCAGTACACTGATCCGAAATCTGGTCAGCAGTTTGAGCTCGTTGCCATGATGTTGTAGTCCCATGAACGTCCACGGGTACGTTCAGACTCCAGAGTACCCTTGCAGTGTAAAAAGGGCACTCTACTTGTCCGGCTCTGCTCTGCTGCGCTTTGCTTCGCCGCTCTTGCTTGCGAGGCCATGGCGCAGTAGGGCAGTGTCTGCTCATGTCTTCTCTTGGCCGGAGCTATGATCGTATTATATCCGCTTTTGAGAGTTCGCGAAGGGAAATCGTGTGCTCTATATTTTACAGCTGGTTTGTCTGAAGACCAGAGTTGTTGGGACACGAACTTGCTTCAATTTAGCTGCTCTTTTTCATGGCGATAATTTGGACAAAAGCGCATGTTCTGCTGACTATGAGCAAGAAAGCGGAGGAGAAGGGAAGGCTGACCTGCAGACCGTGAATCCAGCAAATCACATTGAATATGTCAGTAGAGTACAAAAGAAGTGTCCGTGAGAGGGCAGACAGCAGTCTTTAGACTGTAAATGAGGTCTGCCTAGGACGCATTGACCTAGTTGCCTCCAGCATTCCACATGGAAAGCATTTGGTATTCTAGCACAGGACCTTCGAAACCTCGGGAAGGTTGGGTCGAGCTGCGATTCTCAGTATGCTAAACGTGCAAAAGCTGTGAGCCTCGCCTCGCATGAGAGCACTTGCGGTTGGTAATGGCAACCCGCTTCATGATGCTGATACCTCGCCTGCGGGTCACTCCAGTTGACATTGTCCCAGCGTCTTTGATTTCGGGAGGTAAGGCCATACTTCGGTCAGCTGATTGTTTTCACTCACTATATTATACTGAGAGGTGCTTCGGTGCTTGAATAATACTGGTGTCCACTAATATTTGATAACAAAAACAAACACTGACATCATAAAGCTACTCAAGAATGACGAATACTAGATGTGACATGACAGTACGACAGACTAAATTGTTTTGAGGAATTCAAATACTATGGAGTACTGGAGCAACCTCAGATACGAATAAACGAGAAGAACAGAGTGCACAATGACAGAGTACCTGAAGAATGTCGTTTTCTTAATGTGATATGGGTGGAGATCTTGCTCAGTCACAAATCATTTACTGTTGTAGCAAACGAATTGTGGACTGGCACCGCTTGAGCTTTAAGTCACTTTATGAGTCACGGGATAACTGAGTATTGACGGCGAAGAGATTGACCGTTTGATGAGAGAGCAGCCGAAGAACGACGAATTCTAAACGTCACGTACAATACTTTCTACGAACATGAAGTAACGAGTGGGCTACAACCTATCAAGAACGAAATTACCAGGGGCTGCTGCTTGTACTGATAAGATAGTATATCTGCACATGAAGAACGGCTCCATCGAGATGGAGGAAGCCACGGTGGGCCCCACTTACACTGGTGGAAGGTGGACATTGGACGAAACGTTCACACTCGTCTATGCTCTTGAGCATGAGTTTGGCCCTAGCCTAGCATATGAAGCACGAGCCGCCAACGACTCTGAACTAAAGGTCTCGTTTGAGAATATTGAAAAGTACATGCGTGATCACGGATTTGTGAACAGGAGCGCAAACATCTGCAGATTGAAATACTCGAAAATGAGGAACCAATTCAACAAAATCCAGGAATGGTCGCAAGTAAACAGTATGGATTTTTGCTCTCTCAGTGATTCTGCAAAACGCTCCGAACCCGGCCTTTATTCCATGAACCTTCAGGTCCTGGAGCTGATGAGATCCATACTTGATAAATGTGTAAAGGCAGATGTCACTGAATCTGGTCAAGGAATGGACTCGGCACTGGTATCAACAGGAGAGGGCATTGAAGCGGGCGCAATGAGTCATACCGATACCGAATTTGACGAACAGATGGATGCGAAACGAAGACGAGAAAGAACTGCAGTGCCAGACGTTACAAATTTTGATACAGAATCTGAGAAAGAACCGGACTCAATGACGAAAACAGTACCGGAGAAAAGGAAAGTGGCCGGAATCGCTTGTGCTGATGCTAGGTTCTCGCCTTCTCTCATGAAGGATACTTCGAAACTCTCTCCTCCACGATCTGAGAAAACAATTCTCCAAACAGAATCTGAGAGAAGAATAGACTCAGCATCCGAAGCGTCAGGACAGAGATTTCAAGGGCCTGAATTCAGATGCACTGATGCTGAAAACTGGATTTCTCCGGTGGGGAAGATGTCGAAGCTTCCTCGTGCTGAAGCACAGAAGGCAATTCTCCACACTGATAAAGAATCTGGGAAAGAGATATACACAATACTCAAATCAACACATGAAAAAAAAAAGGTGGAAGATTTTGATGCTGGACTGATGCGTTTCTCTAGGAAGGTAAAACCGAATGGACCTCTTGGACCAGTACAGGATGCAATAACGTCCTCTTGTAACGATGGATCTCTGCGTTCCTCGATGGCAGCTGCCGAAGGTAAACATAATCCTCCCTATTCGTTTGTCTCATGTTTTGGTGCTGCAATTAGGCAGAGATCCATCGTCGATTTCTGCTCACTAATTGACATATTTTCTACCTTCTGTCCATTAAACGATCATCATGTAGGAGGCGAAAGACAGTCTCGAAAGAGAGAGAACCTCGGTAACGGATTTGAACATCTAATCGACTCCAACCTAGTTGCCGGAACAAAGAGACCGACTTTCAAAAGACAAAGCCCCAACATGAAAACCAAACAGTCCATTTTTCCCAAAAGTCAGTCAATGTCAAGCCAGGAAGCCAAGATCAAGACACAGCTAAAGGCAGGTGAAGGCGAACTAGGACATTACTTTGAGAAGAAAGAAACAGAAGATTCTGTCATCAAAAGTGAAATGCTTACCACTACCAGAGATACTGCTGGAACTGGATCCATTGCAAGGTCTAGAAACCTCACGCACGAGCTGAGACGAATAAGATCAAAACAGCTTGAAATCACAAAGCGGAACCTCATGCAACAAAAGAAAAGGCTACGAACTCTCGCATCTGTTGTTCACAACGCATGTGCTGTACTTGAAGGAAGTGGAAAGAGCGGTGAAGCTCTTTCCACTTAACGAACACCTTATGAAACAAAAGCTCTGGACTAAAGTCTGGATACTTGGAATTCTGGCGTAGGTGAGGAGAAACCTCACATCAGATGATGATATATATGTAATGTACTCAACCGATAAAATTGAGCTCATTCATCATAAATATGTTAATTTCTACAAGTTAGATTGAACTGATCTATCTACCCTAATAATACATGAATTCAACACATATGATGACAAGGAGCATGTTTAAGTAAAATTAAGTTTCAAATTTTTCATTAAATGTTAAGAATTTTTAAGTTGTAGTTTAAAAAAGAATATTACACTATAAAATTTTTGAATCTTAAAATTTATAATAAAATTAATTATTATCTAACTTCATGTATGAAAATATATATATATATATATATGAAACTTCAAACTACCTCTTTCCATTTCGATTTGCATGACCTTTACCAGATGTGAGTTCATTTTCAAGAAAAAGCGTTATATCTTTGAAAACCTCAAACTTAAGCTGCACTTACTCACCGGAAGAGTCACAAATCTTTTCTCAGACTTATCACATCTCGCACTTGAATACACGGAAGTGGATGTCATGACTGGGCTTTCTTTGCCTCATGCGACGGCGTGCATTTAGCTTACATTTTAACATTTTTATCGGCATAAAACATATATGGGTTTTGAGGGGTATATAATAGGGGTTTTACACTCTACCCTATAATGCTTATAATGCTTATATGTAATCCTATAACACTCCTTTATATGTCCATCATTTAAACTGGAGTGCTAGCCGAGTGTTGAGAGGGTGAGAAGGTGCGGGTGCGGGAACTGATATTATGAGTAATAGTTCCATTCTGTGGCTATAATTTGCCAAACATGGAGAGTGAATAGTACATTCTCTTTATCTTTCAATTTGGGTTCCATTGGTACTTAAATTGAAGACTATGGAGAATGATATTGTGAGATATGAGTGTTTTTATTTTTTTAGGGTTTTGAGTGCATTTTGAGTGATTTTTTTTCCATTACACATATGGGTCGGGTTTTCTTTGTTCCCATCTCTTCCTTTTCCTGCATTGGTTCTATTGGAATCTAGTTGGAAAATTATGGAGATCTGAATAAAAAGTTATGAGTATTTTTAGATTTTAGGGTTTCCATAGTTAGCATTTACCAATGTGAGGTGGTGTGTTAGGGGGTTGTGGTTCTGCAGGTGGGAGTAGATACATGATGGAGTGCTGGGTTTCTTTATCGTTCCTTTTGTGCTAGCTATAGCTTGACTTTCTCTCATGGAACTGCCAAAAGCGGTGCGTGATACACTATGTCCGGTGTGTCATTGTCTCTTTACCTTGCAAGGGGTAAAGACCCACGTGGGAAAGATGCACAAAGATTATGATTGGACCATTTGGGATGTGTATGTGAGGAGGACAGTCACATCGACATCGGTTTTTGTCACTTCGGGGAACACGCAGACTACATCGACTCCTTCGTTGAGCATTCCGGGTATACTGTCGGGGTCGTGGGAATGATTAGTCTTCCATGCAGGTTCGATTCTAGGGCTTTTTGAGACTAGATTTCCATGTCCACGTTTATTCCATAGGCTTCTTCGGGCACTACATGACGAGGCTAGACATACTTTTCGCTTACCGTTCGATCGGTTGGACGAGCTCGATCGGTTGGACGTGCGATCCCATGGACGAGTTAGCATGGTTTTTATTTTTATTACTTCCGCAATGGTGTCTACGTTATACTAGAGGGGAACGTGCTGGACATAGAGAGGTGGCAGCTAGATTTTAGAGATTCCGAGTAGGGGATTGGGCTACATTGCAGGACGAATCTGTTCGGGCCACACATGTTAGGAGTCGGATTCAGTCACATGATACTTCTAATTCAGCGCGATTGCGACGGTGTAGGATATTGCGGCAGGCCGGGGAGTATAGAAGGGCTGCACTGGCCCTTCATCTTTTGTCCATGGCTAGTCCTACTGAGGAGACGATTTCCTCTTTACGACTTCTACATCCACCCATGGGCGAGGAGAAACCATTAGAGGTCTTGGAGTATCAGCCAGAGTAGCCATTATGTCTTGATAGATCATTATTTGCTCATTCTCTATGCACAGCCCCACGTTTATCCTTTGGGGGTTTGTCAGGGATGGTATATGAGCATCTTTGAGATTACTTTTAGGCGGATGATCCCTCTAGTGATTTCACGGAGTTGTTCTAGATGGCTACATCAGTTGCGAGAGGGGAGATTCCATTGTCAGTTAGTCAGGCTCTGGGTGCTAGTCGGCTTCTCGTGATGGAGAAGGACACCGTGGGCATCATACCGATCGCTATTGGAGATGTCTTATTACGATTAGTCAGCCGTATCGTTGTCTTGCAACATCGCTCACACTTCCATGAGCATCTTTGTCCACATCAGTTTGGAGTCACCATACCAAGAGGCTGTGAGGCAGTATTGTTGGGCATTAGAGCACTTCTAAATATCCATCCGGATTGGATTGTTTTGAAGGTGGACGTTGGGAACACTTTTAACAACGTCTCGTCTGCATCCATTTTTAGAGAGCTTAGAGAGGTTGGTGGACCCCTATCAAGCCTCATTCCTTTCATACGATCTTTCTACGGTTCACATTCTTCTTTATTTTAACAGCATGGCTTTTCTGAGGAGTGAGTCACCGTTCTACAGTCCACCGCTGGCACTTGACAGGTAGATCCTTTGGGAGGACCCTTATTTGCCATGGCTCATTATAGAGCTCTTCTGTCTACTGCTTTGGCCGTACTCGGTTGTGTGTTCCCCTCCTTAGTGGATGATACACATATTGTGGGCCCCAGAGGCGCATTAGGCAGGTAGCCTTTGATTACTTGACTACTTGAGCTTCATCTTGTAGGCTTGAGAGTCAAAGTGTCGAGTGCGGGGGCTTGGTCTCCTTTGGGCATTCCGCCTCATCTTCGGCTTCGGAGGATGTATGATATCGACGGATGGCTTACATATTCTAGGAGTGCCAGTAGGGTCTGAGTATTTTGTTTCATGCTACCTTGATGTTGCATTGTCTGAGGATGTTTTGCATGTAGACGACCTTCCTCTACTAGGAGATCTGCAGGTGACGTTTGGTATACTATCATCTAGTATTGCTTGTCGACCCACCTATCTTCTTCTCACGGTTCCTCCTTCACCTACATTCATATCACGTTTGATTGCCTTTGATAGGAGGATCATGGGCGCCTTTGGTGACATCATCGGACCAGGGATATTCAAGTGTGTGACTGGAGATTTGGCAAGGAGACAGACATCTTTGCCAATTTTGTGTGGAGGGGTAGGCCTATTATCGATGGAAGAGACGGCATCTACGGCATTCTTGACGAGTTGGATGCTCGTTGCACCTTTGTTATCTTCTCGATTTGTGATCGCAAATAGATCTATTTTGGAGATATATACGAGGGACGTTGATACTGGATCATTTCCCTTACATATATTATTACGACATACGAGAAATGTTTTACCATGGTGTCGCATGGATATTTTTTTGCTCTGAGAACGCCCGAGCGTCTGGCTGTAGAAGAACCCTCTAGAACCTCGTGTGAGTTGACAATTACTTCTTCTTCTCCTCATCACTCCACATTCGAGTTCATTATAAACCGGTAAAATTTCAGCGGAATAAGATTATGATATCCAATGATGCGACCAATAACTCTCGCTTAAACTTTACCAAAAATTTCTCCGCAACCCTCTCAATCTCTCAGAAAAGTTTTACATGTTTTTTTTTTCTAGATCTCTCAGAACAATTGTTGATTTACACACTGTATCACAAGATGATATGCAGATCCCTGTGTACAAAACCCATCACACATCCATATCCTTGATTCCAATTGCTTCTTAATTTCATGAAAAGGTGACTTATCATTAGAACTTCAATTGTGCAAAGTTTTATTGACATAACTTTATGATATCAAAAGATATGATCTCTGTACTAACTTCGTGACAGTTAGTGCAATCCTACAACTCTGACTGTATATACAAACTTCAAGCTATCACTCCGTACTCAAAACTCATCCAATTGAGTCGAAATTTTGATCCAAACGCAAGCCCAAGTCGTAACTATATCACAGTTGACTCAGATCTCTCAAAACCCTCTTATAATTCTCAGAAACACCCCAAATACACTCAAAGTTCTAAATTTCTTACTTTATCTTTGAATCACCATTTCATAGTGACAAATCCTTCAAATCCATCCATTCTTGAGCCCACGTCGTAGCTTGTCCAGTCAGCTCTCCAATCCTATCTTTAGATCTTCAAATGTCCCCTTGAAAGATCTCCAAAACTCCTTAAAACCTTGAAGAAGTTACCCAAATATCCTCATTGGTCCAAACTCCAAGACCAATGACAATGAAGAGTGTTATTTTGACCTCTACTGTGGCCAAATTAGAGTTTACCCTAAACTTAGAGCTTTACAACTATCCTAAACACACTACTTAGCCATCCTATACATAATATGAGTTGCCACTAATAAAGAGTCAAAATGACAACTCGAAACTGGCTAAGTATGAACGGAACTACAAACAGAACCGGGGAGTTTATAACTTGACAATAATACTCCTCGCCAAAATTCCTAACAATCAACTCCCTATGGCTTATTTTCGGTAAGCAATAGTGATGGATTGGAACCCATGTGTTGAAAGCCACCACTACCGGTAAATTCATATCCATAGCGCCCAAACTAAATCAAAACATATACTATTAAGTCCCAAATCACGCCATAGGAGACGACTGGAAGAATAATCGGGTCTGGAGAGTTTGTCACTTGTTGTAGAAAGTTATCTCCAAAATGATACACTAACCACGCCCAAAAGTGATTACGATGAAGACACCGGATGTTGATTACAAATGGATTGGGCATCAGTACATCTGGAGGATCATGTTGTCCTCTATCAATGTCCTACGTCGGCTCCACTTCGATCAGATAAGCTCCTTAGTCAGCAAAGTGATGTGTCTAGCTCTCTCCCATACTCTTTCCATTTTGACTGTGCTTTATATCTGATAAGATCCAAGATAATATCTCTTGGAGCCCTTTCAACATCCTGACCCTACAAAGTTGATCCAACAGTGGACTTTTAATAGCCTTATAGTGTGCCATCAATTATTCTAACCTAAAGTATCGCCGTCATGACAACAACTGTGAAGATAACACATGTCATCATCTTCTCATAGTAGCCGCGTCACAACACGACAACAGGAGATACGACATGAGTTTCCATCTTTTTCCTCTTTGACTACCGATTGGACTAGGGGTCTACAATCTATCTTGATGGACCAACAATTTCAGGAGGCTCTACATTCACTCTTAGTGGATCCGTCCATTCCTCGTACTACTAGAGCTCGTCTACGCTCTTGTTGGGGCAAGGGTGCAGGCTCGTGGATCTTGGCTCGACCATGTATCAGGGCTTTCCGACTCGTACCAGCTACTTTCTCCACAGCGATGAGGTTATGTCTTGGCTTGGTCCATCCATCTACATCTTCATTACTCACATGTGAGTGTGGTATCACTTTAGATGCAGCACGTGTTCATATGACTTCGTTGTCCATTCGGAGGCGGATGATAGCTACCCATGATGCCATTAGGGATGTGGTGTTTGCTATGGCGCGAGAGGGTGGATACTTCACATGGAGAGAGCATTGGTATGCCTTGCGATTCGACTAGGGTTAGAGGCAGACCTGTACTTGGTTCGGGAGGACCAGGTCACTATGGCTGATGTGGTGGTTACCGATCCTACTAGAGACACAGTTTCAGAGGGGGTGATCACCCATCCTCCAGGATGGACGGCAAGTGGAGCGACAGCAACCAAGGTCTCCAAGTATAGAGGTATGCAGAGAGGTCACCTCTTTGTTCCTCTAGCTTTGGAGTTATATGGAGCTATGGACACCGACTTCGACATGTTCGTGAGGGAGTTCGCGAGAGCCTACCATACTAGTCGACATGGGGTATCACTCTCTTTAGCTTCTGTATAGCCTATTTTAGGCAACGTGTTTCCATTGCTCTACAGAGAGCACTAGCTGGTGCAATCCATAGGAGAGCAATCACGTTAGGTGATGCTTCTTCGGATGCTCCTGTTGTTTGTAGACCTTTTGACTTGGATAGTTCAGTTATCTTAGGTGCTGTAGGAGGACATATTTCCCAGTGTGATACTATTGGGGCTTAGCCCCATGTTACCGGTTTGGTTCCATCCTTGTAGAATTTGATGGGGTCTTCCCATCCCTTTTGTTATTATACTTTGTCTCCTTTATATTAACTTGTCAGACTTTTTACATGTTGAGACCGGGTAAATTATATTTGCGTGAAACTAGAGTTATAGGCAGAAAAAAAGATTTTTGTAATTCTTATAGTTAAACGAGACATATGTTATTTTGTGAGGCCTGTTATAACAACTATCTGACTCCATTTTTCCCTCATGATTTTTGCTACAACTTAAAGATGAAGCTGAAACCCGTTAATGTGTTTTTTAAGTAAAATCAACCAAAGAAAATATGAGGGTTAGCTCGGTGACGTATATATTGTGAAGGTGGTGCCTGTGAATGAAATAACTTTCCTCCATTGCTGGAACTGGTTTTATTATTAGTTTGGCCTTTGCAACCATGCAAATCATAGGATAGTGAGTACAAACAACGAACTTTCCTCCATTAGTGTACCAGTTTCGGTTCACTCGCTTTTCTGTCGTAGACAGTCATTAAGTTCTTAAGCATGTTCATCACATGTGACAAATAGTTTTCTTATGAGTCTTACACTTGTTTATGGTATATGAGTCATACTACTCTTTACAGTATACAAAGGTGTACAAAGGTTGTCATAGAAGCCTCGCAGTAGAAACATATTACAACTTTAAAATTCTTTAACTTTCTGAAACAAGTTATGTCTATAAACTGGCATGCCATCACTGAGGCTACTTGAATCGGAAAACTAAATCGGTAATTTAGAAGCGATATCGAGTGCTAATCTCATGATAGGGGTCTTTGATGACCCCAACCCTCTCGAAACATCTTGACATCGTTCTTCGTAAGCTACTGTAATTAAAGACCTGTTGTAAGTATATTCACAACGACTGCACACAAATGTACAATAGATACTCACACGCACGAGGGATCTATTTACTAGCCGAGGTAACTGAAAGTGTTATTGACCACGCACAGTGCCAGCTTACTCTTTGAAACCTTGTCGAAATTGGTATCGACAAGCTGTTTGAAGGAGAAGCTTACGTCCAAGTGAACTAATTAATGATCAATGAGTTCATCTTTCTTCGAGTCCGTGCCCTATGAAGCCTTGCGCAAATTGATGGAGGAAGGGAATTTTCCCACAGGGAGTTCAAAGAACGAGTTTTGACGGTTGACAGTTTGTGACAGGCAATGAAGGACACGACGATTGCTGCAAGTCCTGCTGCTCTGATAAGCTTTTCATCGTTTTTAAACTCGCCCAGAGCGAGGAGCAAGAGATTGACCACCACCGACAGCAAGAGGGAGGTCAGGCAGACGTTCGTGCGCAGAGTGGCCAACCACATTAATAAAAGAGAAGATGGTCCAGCCGAGCAACCAGAGGCCCAAAGCGTTGTGGAATTCGCTCAGCGCTCCGCTAGCTTCGAATGCAGCTCTAACGCCGAAGGCAGGGATCTGAATGACGGCGAAGGAGAGCCAGAACGCAGCGTACGACGAGAACACCGTTGCTCCAAATGTATTACCCGCCGAGAACTACCATATGCCTGCAGGGAGCTGTGCCAGTCCACCACATCCGAGGGCCACTCCTGTTACAATGGAATGTCAGGCACTTGTTGGGATGAGAACTCCAGCATTTTGGCACGAGAGGACGAAGTTAGTCAAAGCGATTCCCATCAGGCCCAATGGCGCAGGATTTGCTACTACCATCTGAGTCCGAATTGGCTTATCACTGCTATATGTTTCCGTGCTTGAGCCCTTTTCGATATCAGTTGCCATAGGAGAGATGCCATTGTTACTGCCGAGGTTTAGTTAGATAGCAACGCTGGAATTGAAATAAAGAATACTCAGTCGAAACTGGTATTTGAACTGAGGGCGAGCATGACAGGCACAGAGGCAATAGCCACAGAGTTCCTTGTCCCATTAAGACATTCGAGGTCAAAGCATATTTTGGTTTCCATCACCAAGATAGGTAACTGCACAGAGTACACGGGAACAGGCACATGTTTGTCTTGATGTCTCTCCATGCGGATTGAGAGATGACAGCCTTCTAGCTCATAGTTGTGGGCTGAAAAAACCACAAACTTTCGGGAGTTTCTGCATCTACTTGGTGAATGGTATGGCATCCGATTGTGTTTATGTTCTCATTATCGAGTGTTTGTTTCCTACTCAATTGAGGTCATGCATGGATGTCGTTCAACAACTGGCTAGGAATCATTTTAGTCGGGACATATAAATCGATTCTGATCAAGTTGTGCAGTGAAGGAACCTGATCATGATCTACAAAAAAGAATTAATTGCTGAAGCAGCCACTTTCGAACTGCTGTTAAAACTCCACAACTGTTGTCAGCACTGTCGATCTTGTTTTCACCACCATATATGATGCTGTACTGACCGCTTCAGAATCTTTTCTCTTTTTTTGAACAATATTTCTAACAAGAGGTTCACACATACTGTAATCTATGTTTCCAGTACATTGCTATGGCAGACTTACATTTCTTGTCTATACGTTAATACTACATTGAATTTACTGAATGAACTTTCACGATTGGATCCCGGCGATGTCTGGTCAATTCGTTCGTACCTGACCAAGGCTGGAAATGCCAAATGCCAAATCGTTCATGCTTGGTCCTCTGGCTGACGCATAATTATCAACAAGCTGTGAACTAACCAGTACCAACAAATGAACTCCTAGTTGACAAACGCAAGAGACCATAGCTGGCGAATTAGACAATAGTCTCGACAATGTTATTACATTAGGAACTCTACTCGGAGCGTAGATTCATTGTGTGAGAAACTTGACACAATTAAGTCTCAATAGTGATTGAGTTGGAGTTGCGCACCAAGAGTTAACACCCGGGCAGTAGTTGCCGGATATCGGGGAGATTCTTCCAAGCATACGTGATATTAGTAATGTATAATGGGAGGGATGCAATGATTCTTTTAATGGTGTGATATATGTGTAATTGGCCAATCTATCTATCTATTTACTTTTATTTATATATATATATATATATATATATAAAAAGCTTGAATGTATTGTTGCTGCTTCAAAATTGAGTTTGTATCGCAGCAGTTATGTCTAATTAGGAAGTGATCTATGTTTAAGCACATAACCATACCAATTGCAAGATATTGATAACTGAACAAAATATTAATTTCTGATATGTTGTTCAGTTTGCAATATCTTAGTTTACTTTTTACTGCTAATATATGTACACTGTTATCATGGTTTATGTTTTACAATGGAGTTTGTATCTTTCTTGTATGATGTTAACTTGCAGAATACAATCTACAAGTTAACATCATAAACAATGATGATCAAGTAAACGTCTTCTTGGGATGTTCAATGTATGTATTGTTTGGGATGGGAGACCTATGTAATATTATTTGGGCTTGGAGTGATGTGATAAGTGCCAATGTATTATGTCGTTATTGCTTGTTGTAGTTTTTAGAATACAAACTACAAGCACACATCATAAGACTCTTTTAATCAAGAATCTGCACATCGCAAATACCACAGAAGAACCTTGAGATGTGAAGATCAAATTTTTCCTTGTCATATGTTCATTAGCCATACAATACACACAATAGTTTTTGTCTAATATAATTTGGGCATGGCATTTTCCTTCAACATCGCTCTTGCAATATGTTAATTTTTCTTCTTTTTTACTTTATTTTTATTAGTGCATTGGTTGTGATCACTTGATTTATGATATCATGCTTAGTAAAATATTCATCAAATTGACATATATTCTCCTACCTCATTGCATTTCAGATGCTTGATAAACCATCAGTTTTGCTTCCCATAAGACTCTTAAAGTTTCTGAAAACTGACAGGGTTTATCACTTACATTTCACAAAATACACTCAATGGCATGTCATATAAGAACAGCTAGACGGGTAATGTAATCTACCTCCCGTCTTTCACGTGGATGAAAAAAAATGATACAAAAGGGAATATTTTACCATATTGAAGGAATTGGTAAGAAGACTGATTTTTTATTTTTTTGCAGGCGCAACTTTCTGGAAAACACTTCGTTTGACATAGTCGGTGGAACTTGCATGTAAACAAGGTCAAGAAAATTGAGAATTGATACATGTATCACTTATTTTAGAATTTTTTACAAAATTTAAAAAGTTAGTGGTGAGTGTGAAAGAAAAAATAGGAAATTTTGTATACCATTCATATTCATTTGAACACAGCGTAACACATCATGGTTTAATCATGTGTGACTATATTATATGTTTGATTGTGGGAGACTTGAGAAAAATGTTGAGTTAGATGAATGTCCGGATTGCTTGATGTTGCATGACAAATCTTATGAAATCATGTATGTGCATGAACCACCTATAAGGAAAAATGTTTGGACTCTATCTAGGTCACTCTTGACTTCCATGCGTTAGTGTTGGAGATAAAAATATTCAATGTAGATTCTATTGGCTTTTGAGAACAAAATAATCCAACAAAATAATAGTTTTGACAATTATTTCATGAAAAATCACTCAATAATATATTTGCAAGATTGCAGCAGATTTTGGGGAAAAATTAGAAACTAAAGAAAATTTCAGGTTGTGCAAAATGTGTTTCAAAGATTATTTCTCACCAATAAATAATCTCAAAAAAATTATAAAAAAATAGAATCATTTTAGATTATTAAAAGTTCTCAAACACCTCTAAGTTTTAGTTGTTAAAGAGAAGCATTAAATTAAAATCAGCTGGAGAAAAAAAAATTGAAAAAATATATTAAAAAACAGAATATTAATATTTAGTTAAAAGAAGTTTAGGATTATTTAATATTTGAGATCATTATCTAAAACCTTAGGAGCATAAAAGAGAAAACCAAAAGAATAAAACAAGTTTGTTTTCCGTAAAATGGAATTCATTGATGGCGCTTTGAAACATGGATTTGGCTTTAGTGTATTTTTTGACATGTTTACATAAAATTCAATGTTGAGATTTTGTTTGTAAAAAGAATGAATTTAGTAGAAGAAAAAATGTACAAGAATATACACCAAGAACAAGTAAATAAAAGGGAGAAAGTTTAAAAAATATAACAAATGGATAATTAAACTATTTTAATAAAAAATTATTATTTTTTTAATGAAAAAAATAAAAATGTTGATCATGTATTTCAAAATAGTTTGACATATTTTGAGATTTATGAAATTACTTTCATATGACAAAAAATTTGAGATGTTACTGTTTAAAAATATATACATTGATATGAAAAATTTAAAAAATATTTAAAATAATTTAAAAAATCAATGTAGTTGAACTCGTTTTTAAATGCCAAAAATATGAGTTTTGTGGAAAATAAGATGTGATCCATTTCATTATTATGAAAAATGATAAATAACACTGTATGTAGTTTTGAAATTCTATTTAACGGTTTATTGTATTTCTATGAGGTTAGTGGATAAAGGTAATGTTATTGTGAATGTTGCAAGTTTTTTTTGATATTTCCATTATTAAGAAGAAAAATACAAGAAAGTTATCACTAGGTATATATATATATATATGTTAAATTCTAGTAGACATATTTTTTTAAATAATACATTTTTTTACTCATATTTTTTATTTCAAATTATAATATTTGAATTTTTTTGACATAAAATATAAAAAAAATATATGGATGAAAAGTTCAATATATATTTTGAAAAAAAAATCCATAACTATAATAGTTTAGAAATAAAGTAATGAAAATAGTATTTAAATGTTAAAATTATTTTTTACTTGTGTAAGCTATTTTTCATGCATAGAGGTGAGATGAAAAATTTCAAATCAGCATTGATGACATAAAATGTAAATTTAAAAAAGATTATGTTAATAATCATGGTTGATTTATAGTAAGAAAATACAAATAAATTATGTCAAAATTGGTCATTAATGTTAAAATCACTATAAATGATCATTTTTGAAAAAAAAAATTATTATATTTTAATTTAAAATTATTTTATAAGTTCATTTTTAACTATTTTTACAGTTTCCTTACATAAAATAAGATCACGCGATTTCCAAATAATCTACAATGTCTTGTATTTTTTATTATTTAAGGAAAAAAAATTTTCTGTTCATAAATTTAAATATTTCAAGAAATTTTTTTTAACAAAAAAATTATAATTTTTAAATCATTATATTGAATTATGTATAACCATCTTAGTGGTACATCTGGTTCACTTGTCACAAAAAAAATAATTTATTTTTATATATAAATCAAGTACATATCAATATCTTTTGAATCTATGTTTAATTTTTAATTTTTTTTAATATAAATATGTTTTGAATTTTCATTTTTTATGATTATATTTTATATTTAAACTCTTAATTTTTACATTAAATTATATATTTAATTTAAATTATATCAGAAATATATGATTTAGGTGAAAAGTTGAATACATATTTTGGAGGAAATATTTATAACAATAATAATATAGGAATAAAAAAAATGAGAATGCTTTTTAAAGTGAAAAAATCATTTTTCACATGTAAGATATTTCTTACATTCATATATGCAAGATTGATAGTTTGAATCTTGTATCAACAGCAAAACATGTTAATATTTTAAATTTTTAATTCCAAACGTTAAAAGATATAATTTTTAAAAAAAATCATAATTTGTAAGTGAGTATATTTAAATGATCTACAATCATCAAAATGGTGAACAAGATTTATTTATCACAACAAATATATCCTAAACTAGGTCATTTGACACAATGAAACAATCCATGGAATCTTTAATTTATTATTTTAAATCTTTTAAATATAGTATTGTGGCAATGAATTTTCATATAAATCTATTAAAATAAATTATTTGTAAATTAACATACAATACCTATATTTATTTGTCTGCGGGTTCAACAAAAAATATGTTTTTTCAAATATACACTCAGCCCATGAGCACTTGGATAAAATATACAAGGCGTCAAAGCCCGCCCAACTAGCCATGACCTCATAACGATCTATTGAGTCTTCTGTTGTCCTTAATCCACGATTCATAAGTATAAATACTTTAGGTGATGGCGACGTAATTTCATATGATTTTTATAACCCTACACCCATACCAAAATATTAAATTTTATGCATGTAAGATTGTTGCAAATCAATCAGTATATTTTTCAAGTTTTTGTTTAATTATTTATACACAATATTTTCTAAAATTCGATTCATTTTTTTACTCTTCAAGTGCTTGAAAGAAACCATAGAAGCAAATAATTAATGACATTATTAAAGACTATGATCCTCAATTCAATACTCTTGCATGAAATGAAACAATAGATAAAATCATCAAATTATTATTTTTAAATTTATAAAAAAAAATTTGCAGCCATAAATATTCATATAAATTTATGGCTTATGTTGCCATCGATCCACAATTCATAAGTGTAAATGCTCGAGATGATGATGATATACTTTCATAATACTTTTATAATTCCACACCCTTAACAAAATATTAAATTTTGTGCATGTATGATTATTGTAAGTCAATGAGTATATTTTTCAAATTTTTATCTATTTCTCTATACGCAATATTTTCTTACATTTGATTCATTTTTGTGATTCTTCAAGTGTTAAACATAAGTCATAGAAGCAAATGACTAATGTCATGATTAAAGACAATGATCTTAAACTAGGTCCTCTTGCACTATCTCAAATGAAATAGTCTATGAAATCATAAGGTTATTATTTTTAGCTTTATATAAATATATATTATTTTTTAAATATGCACTCAATCGATAAATATTTCGACAAAGTATATATGGCACATGAGCTAATCATGACCTCGCAAGGATCTGTTGAGGCTTATGTTACCCCTGATCCACAATTCACAACTGTAAATACTCAAGGTGATGAAGACGATCTTTAACCTGACCCACATAGTAATGGGCAACTTCATTATTTTTAAGGCAAGTCATTAATAACAGAATGACGAACTAGACACGGAATATGTTAGAACTCCCATTTCTCACATGATTGAAAAGAATGATGAAAGAGAAGATATTTTGTGCCATTGAGGTAATTGTGGAATATATGTTTTGGACTTATACACATGATTCAATTTCTGAAAAAAAATAAAATTCAACAATCATGACATAATCCACATGTAAACATTAACAAATGAATGCATGAGTGGTACATGTTAATGCCCGGATATTTTATGAAAAATAAAAAATATCAAAGTAAGCTGTGGATTATAGATGATAAGGTGAGGTGATAACGATCAATTTATTTTAATCTTTTTAGTTGACTCTGATTTTGATTCAAGGTGATGTAGTGGCATGGTTAAGACTTTAAAGTAGAAATATTTTTTTTCAGAAGAAATAGAGATATTTTTCTTTGTTATCGTAATCTTATTCGAATTTGCAATCTAATATATTAAATTTAACTTCGTTGCAATTGCAACAAAGATAAATTTGATAATTTAGTGAAACAGTCTGAAGATGGGAGCAAATTCAAATAGTGTTTTCAATGCAAGAAGCAACATTTCTATTATGGATCCAAGATACAAGATTTCAGGAAGAAATTGAATCGTTAGAGTGTAGCCTAGCTAGAAAAAGCAATGAAAAACAAAGTGTAGACCAGATTGAGTATGAGGGAAACTATTTTATTCACAAGTACCAAGAAATTACTGCTGAGACAAATGAAACCTTCGATACTTATGCTAGAATGAAACTCGGAGTATAGTTTGCACTTAAAGAAACTTGGGAGGCATATTTTTGTCATAGCAATGGGATTATGTGTGTATGGAGCTATACAAATAAGTTCACAAAAGGAAAATAATACACTAAAGTGGGACAAGAGGGCAACCTGAGTTGTGAGATGCAGTGATTTGGGAAAAAATGTTAGGAAAAAATTATGAGGTAGTGAATTATGGACTTGATAAAGACGGTTTTGCTTTGTAAATATGATTTGATTTCAATAAACTAAAGTGGTTTGATCGGAACGAGTGGAAAGGAAAAAAAAGGTATAAGATTGCTTTGATTAAGAATGAATTTAGGAGTAACATCATCTTTACATTAAATAAATTGTTTTCATTTCAGCAAATTATTTATGTAAATAAGCATATACTGGAAATTATTGATGGCTTTGTCGGAGGATTCATTAAAGTAAATTGGGAGAGATCTTTATCCAAAATGTGCAAGCGATGACATAAAGAATAAGAGCTGAATCATATATCTTTGTTCCTAGTGCATATGTATTTGAGGATGGGCTCGTTGACTCCAAAGGAGATGAAGAAGTATCAATTGGAAACTGGATTGTGGGATGAAGATGTTGATGATGAAGATGCAAGCAGTGGGTCAACAAGAGGCTTGTCCAAGTTTGTACAAGAAGACGAGGTTGCTTTGCTTATTTGCAAGGAGGATATGCCCTCGAAGGAGCTAAATCAAGTCATGAGGGATATCAAAGAGGAGATTTTTTGGGGATGATGGATTAATGGGATCCAAGGAAAAGTGCATCTGTAATTATATTGTAGACATACTCAAGAAGTCTTCGCCAAAGAGAAAGAAGCAAAAGATGAGCAAAAAGGTGGAAGAGCATGGACCTAAAATATTCAAGCCAAAGATTAGAGCAACAATGGAAGTGGCAATTGCAGAGCCTTTGTTGTTAGTTCTTTAGCTTGTCCACAAGCAAGAGATAGTGGCTTGTTTTGATGAAGTTGGATGAGATGGCTCCGGATTATATCCATGGATGGGATCTTCATGAGGATGGCCATGTGGAAGTAATTTGGGTCATGATTTGGATAGACATGGAAAGGTAAGACTTGTAAAAAATGATTGCATAGCTGATAGAGAGTGTGGATCATCTTATGAAGGAAAAGCAAGAGAAGGAGGAGGCAAGGGAGCAAAGATGTCCTATGCCAAGATCTATCATATCAAAGGAGAGAATATCAATTTTTTACAAGGAAAAGCAAGAGATTGAATATATAAAAAATGAGATACATTAATTGAAGTAATGCTTGAACCAAATAGACGTCGAGTAATCTTTGAGGCTGGAGTTTCTTACAAGCTGATATGCGTAGTATCTTTTTGCTTGATGCGATGAGATGGAGATGCAACAATTAAAAATACCGGCTAATGCGATGGAGAATCCTGATGATTACAAGGATCCACAAAAAGAGAGGTACAAGGCCATCGGTCCAAAGTGCAAGAAGATGATGAGAGTGCATTGGAAAAAGATTGCAATAAATATTCAGGAAATGCAGTTGAGAATTGATGTCTTCTCTCAAGACATTGAGTTGTGATCATATGTTTTAAGGATCGATTGAATTCGAAGAAGCAACTGATCTATATAAAGGATAATTAGAGTAATTAGGAGTTAGAATGATATATTAGCAAACTTAGGATAGTTTTGAGTGGTACCATTCTTAGATTATTCTGCGAAGAATATGATTCTCCAATCAGGGTATAACGATTTTTCTTTAAGTTAGTATATATGACATTGACGAAAGGAGTTGGCAATGAATTCCTATGAAATTATTCACAAATTTGGGCTAACCTCGATATTGATTGTTATATCCCCAAGCGAATTTTAGAAGTATTCTTTTGGTGACATCATCAATCCTTGTAAATAAAAAAATATTTTTAAATTATTCAAATTAATTGTTGGATTTGAGATTGAATGAGTTTTAAAGACAATTAAAATCTAGCATCACATCCTAATATGGTATGTTTGGCATTTCATTCCCTTGAACAAATCTAAAGTAACACATTGTATACAATTGTAATGTAAATGGTATTTTCATTCATATATGCTTCAATATTTTATACTAACTATTTTTTGAAATATATTTATAACATTCATAAATTTTACCAATGCATGGTAGTCAACTTGTTTTGTGTTCATGAAAAATAAAGTGAATTATTTTATTTCTGAACATATGTATTATTATTTTTTTGATTCAAATGATTTATTTAATGACATGATGCAAGTAACAAAGCTATCATTCACCAAAAATCTAGACTTTCTTATCAATTCTTTAAAAATATTTAACACGTTGGGATATTCTATCAATGCATGATACATAATTTATTTTTATTTATGTAAGCTAAATTTTTTTTGGATTTTTTAATCATTTAAAAACAAATCTAGAATCTAACTCATGTAATTATGGCTTATCAAAATTGGCTGGATATATCATATATCTTCCATTGGCAATTGTAACATCAAGGGTAATGATATTATTTGACTTCCCAAGATAAGATGATTCCTCAAGACTTCCCCTTGCTTTATATACTAGAGTAATGTAAAGAGTTTGAAATCTATGTAAGTCAAAAGCCACATGACTATCATGTATGGATCACATGAATCACTATCTTATCTTAACCAATTTTTTAAAGACATCTAGCACATTAATCTATTCATGAAAGTATGATAGCCAATTCATCTTGTATCCTTGCAAACAAAAGTTATCTTTTGTTTTTTGGATTATATGCATCACTATTTTTTCATTTTATGATTTAAAAAACAAACACATTATTTGGCTAAACTAAGTATGGTTAATCAAATAGATTACAATAATTGACAAAATGCATGTAATGAAGTCAACACGGACCATGAACTTGAAATGATTATGTAGAAAACAACCTCTTTTATACTAGATAAATCATTCTCAAAAAGGAAGATTTTTTTGCTTGTGAAAAATGATGAAAGGGTTGGGGCAAAATAAAACTTCTCATTGGAAGATCTATTGTACTTTTTACTTTTATTTCTTTACAAAATAATATATTATGTGTTACAAACTTATGATCTCCAAGCTAATTCTCACTCAAATTTATCTCTGGTGACTTTTTGGAAGCTCTTCATCAATCTAGAAGGCGACTTTCCACCTTGATAGCTATGGCCATGCTGCACTCTCTTACACAAACTCTCAAATTTCAAACTCCTCTTGTGTCAACTTTCCTAACTGAGCAATCTCACAAAGACTCACATATCATTAAAAAAATAGGGATACTTCATGATACTTCTCCAAAACAAGGGTTGAGAGGTGCTCCTTAACCTCTATATTTATACTACTTAAACTATTTCTAATAACTACAAGTGATTATCATGTAATTTGTCTTATCAAGTTTAATCAAGGTAGGGATCACAACTCCTAATGAGAAAGGTTAGATGACAATATACAATTGATCTACCATACAATATACAATTGTACGGTTTGATGGGGTATTCCCATCCCTTTTGTTATTATACTGTGTCGTTCCATTGATCCACTTAGATCTTTTAGAAGTCCAACTACACTCCAATTGACTTTGATGTATCAAATCAATATCACCTCTAGATTTAATTATTGTTTCCAAATCAAACAAGTGAAATATTAGTTAAGTCAAAAAAACTTAAGATAATCCTATGATGGAATATGAAACTTGATCCTCTGTAACTTAATAGAAGTTGGGAGGATTTGTTCTCAACTTCAACAACCTTGATCCTCCCAACTTCTTCAAATTATAAGGAAAGTTTTCTCACACTTGGTGAATATTGAAAGGACCAAAAATCTTTTGAATTAATTTATTTCTAGCTTTTTATATCTAATTGAGTCATTAAGCATTATCCAATCATCATTTTTGAAAGCCTCCATTTTTTACATCCCAAGTTTCTTATAATTATACTTTTTTAATTGTTGAGTCTACTTTACAAGTACCATGGTCATAACTCTAGACTCCTCCAAGAAATATTCACATTTTCATTTAATAGTTTCTGTTCGATTCAATATCTTTAATTTCTATTGGATAATTAAAAACGTTGTCAAATCAAAATAAATTGGAAGTTTTGACTCCATGCCATATATCAAATCAAAAGGTGAGTATCATGTCAATCCGGTATCATGTTATTTCTAGTTACCTTATACTCCCATAAAATCACATATAGATTTTTGTCCCAATTTTTCTTACACCCATCCATGTTTGGATTCTTGCTCAATATTATGCAAAGTGTGTAATTGGTTCACTATGCCGGTCCATTAGCATTTGATTTGTAGAAAGTAGTCATCGGTGACTTGATGGAAAAATGATCTAATATGACTTTTATAATACTTGCAAAAAACTCACCACCTTTATTTGACATAATCTCTTCAGGATATCCAAATCTAGTTATTATCTTCTCGTAGAGGAATCTACTCACTTACTGCTCATTGATAGATTTGAGAGGTTTAGATTTTATCCAATTGGTTAGATAATCAATAGCCACTAAAATAATCTTGTAACACCAAGGAGTAAGATTCAAGGCTACTACAAAATTTATTGCCTATTTTTCAAAAGGACCTAAAATAAGAATTAATGCAAAGAAGTGGTTTTCATGGACTTTTTAGCAAAGCTTAACACACATTATAACTCTTGCGAAATTCCACACAATCTTTGAAAATTTCCTTTCAATGAAAATTTGTATCGATTACCTTGCATGCAAAGTGTTATTTGCATACCGAGCGTTCAAGAACATCCTTTCCTAAATTTTTTTGAGTAATCAATCAGTTTTTTGATGAAAAAACATGTGGGAGCATAGTTCTTATGATAAGTAGGATTATTTTTGATTTTTGTAAATAAAGAGTTATATTCGGGTTCTGATGAGGGTATTCGTCCGAATATATGTTGGTTAGACATGAATACCAGTAGGGAGTTCACATGAGTGAATTGCGAGGCAATTTAAGCTCGCATTTGGGCGACGGATTGAAGAATTATCAAGAGAAGGTCGATGTCAAGAACTTGAGAAAGTTGTGGAACCAAAGTGGCCAGAGCAGGAAAAGATAGCTGCAATGTCGAAGCGTCATTCCGTGGGAGTTCCAATAGGACGAATTGCGACCATGGGGAGAATTCGACCACTTATTATGATGGCGGATTGGACTCTGGCGGAGTTGTTGAGGTTGAAGAACCTCGGCGGAGCATTTCTGTCATGGCGGTGGGACTATGTGTGTCCGGAGCTGTGCGATGAGATCCGAGGGGGAAAAGTCTTGACAGCAATCAGATGTAGAGCCCAGCCGGAGAAGTGGGATGCAAGGCTGTGGGCGAAGGCTCTGGGACGCAACCACAAAGAAGACAAAGGTGGCGTCGATTGGGAGGGCTCGGCGATGCATACTGCCTTCACTTTTGACAAGCGGAAGTGGTTCAACCCCAAGGAGAGGAAGGGGACAAATGGCTATAAGCTTGATCTCATTAAGGACGTCTTCAGGAGAAAGGTGGCTCTCACCTTGAATCAGCTCTTCTCACCTCAGAGAACAACGTATGTAAACATGCATAGGGTGAGAATTGTGGAAGGGTTCATCGGTGGAACTATTCGGATGAACTAGGGAGAGATCTTCGCGAAGAACGTTCAAGCAATGGCGACCAACTTAAGAGAAGACACTAAGAGTATAGTCTACCTCTCGTCTTTCTTGGTGCATCTATATGCGAAGATGGAGTGGTTGACTCCTAGGGAGAGGCAGTTGTACTGACTGGAGAGCGGACTTTTGGACCTAGACGTAGACATTGATGATGCCAGCAGTGGGTCTACGAGGAGTCTAGGAATGAGTGCGCCTCCTGAACCCAAGAGAAGTGGAGAAGTCAGGCCGGCTACGTAGAGTAAGCCTGATTCGGATTCGGACCTTGAAGTGATCGGTACTTCTAGGAAGAGGAAGAGAGTAGTGGAGGATAGTCCTCCGGCCACTTTGACAATCAAGAAGGATGCAGGGAAGAAGAAGATGGAGGAAGTAGTTCCGTCCAAGACGTCTTGACCTAAGATGATGGTAGTGAAATCGGGATTGAAAGTATCGAAGGAGATTGCGGAGCCTATGGCCTCAGTGTTGCAGTTGTTGCAGAAGCTGGAAGCTATGGTGATCCCGGTGCTATTAGAGTTAAACGAGATCGATGTACATGCCGGGATGGGACCCTCAAGCCGACAGGTATATGGATTTGATTCAGATGATGAACCGGCTGGCTTTGGGAAAGGAGGACAAGTCTATCATTATTCGGGAATTGATAGAGAGTGTGGACAAATTGTCCAAGGAGAAGACCGAACTAGAGCAGAAGGTGCAGGAGACGAAGAAGGCCTATGAAGAAATCTGCCGTATTCGGGATACGGAGATTCACTTTGTGGAGAAGGAGAATGCTGATCTTTGGGAGACGGTGCAGGACTTGAAGCGAAGATTGATTCAGGTGGATATGGAGGCACCTGCAAAGTTAGAAACCCTTGCTAACATATGTGCGTAGCAGCTGTTCACACGGTGTGATCAAGTTGAGACGCAGAGGTTAGAGCAGTTGGTGGCAGCAATGGAGAATCCCGACGACTCGAAGGGGCTTTCACTTCTACACGTCTTCGTTCTACAGTGCTTAAAGCACCTTTTCCATCAATGGGTACTCCTAACGCATCAACCACACGACCTAAGATGCCCTTTCCTACATGAACATCCACAATAGATCCAGTGTACAGGAAGTGATTCGCAACATCCTAGAGACGCTTTACGAACCGTACTTCCTTTCGTGTTCCCATGGATTTCGACCGGGCCGCTCCCAACATATCTGCTTGAAGCAGGATCGGAGGAAGGAGATGTATAAAGCCTTGGGTCGAGATTTTTGGGAAGCCACGGCTCTTCATCGACAGTAGATCGCAGCCGATGTACAGGAAATGTAGTTAGGAATCAATGCATTCACGCATCAGTAAAAGTGTGATCGAACGGCTTAGATCAGTAGAGTAGACTTAGGAGAGAGCGATCCGTGTAGGAGCAGTTAGGAGTAGTAGTTAGGAAATTCATTATAAATAGTCATAGGAAATAAAGTGGTGGGAACTTTCATCTTTGCAAGTGTCCAATCTGTTGGGCTGCAAATTGTAGTAAGGGTAGAACGAGCACTCGAGGAGCTGGTGTATGCAGGCTTACGTTGTGTTGACTGTTTCGTGTATCCGTGAAATTACCCGGATATTCGTCTACGAATTGAGCCTGTCTGTAGTCATCAGAAGAACTCTGTAGAGTGTTTCGCAACGACGCAAACTTGTAATGAGAGAGATCTCCATCCCGAAGTAAAGACAGTCATTGACATCATCTTGTTGTTGTCTGTGGAAGTGATGTTGTGATGGGATTGTGAAAGAATTGATCTGTGTCGATTGCCTTCATTGTGAATAACTCTTTGGAATTTGTAGTCTAGAGTAGTACAAATGCCTAATGAATATTTCTCTTCTTTGCTAGTGTGGTTTGATCCCTCATTCCCTTGGAAACGAATCAATCTATACAAATTCGGACTTAGTAATGCATGCTCATGCTATTACAAAACATGTTATTTATGATGGTGTAAGGTTTACATCCCTTCACCAATACATTCCTCTCCCGTGAATGCATGTCTTGTGAAAACTTTCTTTTTGAGATGAAATCCTTTATCTCTTTGTACTCCTCCGGTACTTTCATCCTTGTCAGCATCATTAGCAAATCATCATGAAATGTATCATTCAATGGTTGATCTCCTTCCTAATCATATGCATCTGACATCAAATTAGCATTGACGTGCTTCTTATCAAATTGATCCTCAATAATGTAATCAAACTTTACCATTAACAACTTCCATCTTGCTATCTTATCCTAAATATTATGCTTGTTGAAGATGTAATTTAAAGCCTTGTGATATATAATAATAGTAAACTTTCCTCCTTAAAGATATTGTTGAAACTTCTTGAAAGAAAAGTTCAGAGTCAAAATCTCCCAGTTGTTACTAAATAGTCTCTCCCAACTTGCACCATTCAAATACTAGCATAAAAAATTGGATGATGATGATTATCATCATCTAACTCACTGAGTGCATCCTACAACAATGTTTGATGCATCAGCTTAGAGACTGAAAGGTTTATCTCAATTTGGTTTGGCTAAAATAGGAGCCGTTATCACTATCTTTTTGAGAATTTCGAAAACCATAAACAAGAATTTGTAGTTGAACATCACCATCTGAAGTTTATTTAGATATTGTCTCGTCATTGGTTAACATATTGATGTCAACCTCTAAAAAATTACCATTTTTTCCATGTTCAGTCTTCCAATAATCACGGATAGACCAATTTGAGTATAATATTACCACTCCATTACTCATCAAATAAACGTTCACTTGATGGTTCTTGGATCCTATAGGAAGATATCCCTTATGATCCCTTAAGATATCCCTTAGCAAGTTGCATTAGATGGTAAGTTAAGTGGCTAAAACTTGACACAGCTGCCAATTGAAAAAAATGACTAAGAGTTAACAGACTCTACACATTACAAATAATAACAATAACATTCAATCAGTGTTCATAATGATTAAGGTCTTTTTGAAAAGCTCTTGACAAGATATTTCTAATGAGACCAAGAGCCTAAAGAATTTCTATAGATTGTGACAAAAGCTTGAATTGGTGCTAGTCAGACCTTAGAGGACAATCTCGGATCTAAAAGTAAGTATAAGATTGAGCTCATGTTTCAATGAGCTTAGGTTATTCCTAAACTCAGTTTCTAATGTTTAAAGATTTTTTCAAGAGCTCTTAACAAGATGCTTCTTGTGAATCCTTAAGCGTAAGGAACGCATCTATGAGCAAGATGGTATGCTTGATAGCACCTCATGGATCTAAGACATGAGTCTAGAAAGTTTCTAAGTATTGGGTCCAAAAGTAACATTTGGACTTGCCCTACTTGCTCTATTTGTGCCCGAAATATGTTTGGAGCATTGAAGATAACATTGAAGAGGTCTTATAGAGACGTTTTCAATGCAACAAGATTGGATCAAATGACATTGGGATCTAGAAGTTATGACCAATTAAGTGGATGAAAACTAATGAATCGCAAAACGGATTGAGGTATAATTTTCAAGGACCAAGAAGGAAGATGAGTCAAGCAAATTCCAGAAGTGTATATGAGGGAAGTGATATTTATGAGTGAGCGAATGAGATATAGTGTACCTTCTTATCCAAGGTTGAACCTTGGAGTATGAGATGATGGATAGGTTGATGTTTTGGGTCCGTATGGATCCAAATTCGGACCTTAGAAATTAAGGGGCCCCTTGGTTTTAAGACTCATGTTTGGACCGAAGGACTAGACATTGGAACTAAGATCCACGGTTGGATTTAAGGATCAGATCTTGGATCTAAGATCCAATCATTAGACCGAAGACCATTCAATAGACCTAAAGACCAAACCGAAACATAGGAGTCCAACTTAGATCCAAAGAAAAGAGGAAGATCTAAGGGATTCAAGACTAGACCCAAGATCCAATAACTGAATTGAAGAATAGTTTAGACCTCAAAGCTAGATCCAAACCTAGACAGACACCATGGATGATTGGGCCTCAAAGAGGCAAAGCCATATCAAGGACTTTGGACAATATGGAAAGTCTGCCCCAAGTCACCAAATGATTTTTTCATGTTAGGATTATGAGAGGACCACTATGATTGTAGATTAAGAACTATACCTAAGTGGTGCAAAGCATAACCGAACTAAATTTGGATTGAAATGTTAATCTATAAGTGGATGTTTTTGCAGGTTGGCATTGACTCGCTACCTACACTAGAGTGAATTTTGATTGTAATAAAGAGTCTAGAGGTGTAGGTGCATGACATTACCGCCCTCAACTAGTTCTTCCAAACAACAAGTGATAGGTGATTTTCTTAAGCATTTGAAAGAACAACAAGATTTGAATACCCATCACACTTACCACCACCTTGTCTACCACTCTAATGGATAACATCTTTTGCTTGTTGGCCATCTCAACAATGATGTTGGAAGGTCTTGAAGGTTTTTCCCAACTTCTTCAACAAACATTCTGACATGATGTTCACATAAGATCCTCCATCCATTAACACATCCAAAAAATCATGTCCATTAAGGCATGATTCAATCTTTGAAGCTTGAGAACACACCTTGGAGGTAGTGGAATCCATTTGTATTCCAATATTTGTCATGGAAGTTTCTTCTTAGATCTTCACTTTTTAGTCCTTTTGGATCTTAAGCCTCCCCAAAACTCCTTTCTTAAAATAGTATTAAGGGCAATCAATTGGCCAACAGTTATATTGGATTTTTGATTCTTCATATCATTGAAGAAGTCATATTTGACTTGGGTAGATGAAATAGAAAAATCATCCGTTCTCAAAGAACTTTCTTGATTTTTTTTGTTGAGTCATATGACTTGATCAAGTACTTTGATTGAATTTATCTTCCCTTGATATCGAGTCCTTTGCAAATCTTGCTCCCTTTTTCTTATATACAAGAATATATACTTTTGAACTCATAGAGCTTTCTCCTTTTTAAAACATACTCTGATGAGGAAAGATATCAATCCTTACAACTCCCTTATTCTTCAATTTACTTGGAGTGTTGTGTCTAACTCCATCATGCTATCAAGAATTATAGGAAGAACCTTGTCAAAAGTCAAGTATCCATAACATATAACATCAACAGGAACATATAACATAACATAACATATAACATCAACGTAGGAAGAACCTTGTCAAAAGTCAAGTATCCATAACATATAACATCAACATTTATGATTAAAAAACATCGAGATATGGGTGGTCTGATGTTAAGATGTTTGTGGGTTAGAATCGGTCTACTTTTCCGGAGACAAGTCTGGATCACTCCTTGATCCATTCGATATCTGTTGGTCAAACCAGAGCATCTTATCACTTAAAAATTTATCATAAAAAAATCAATTAGCTCTAGAATTCATAAGGAAGAAGAAGAGACAGGCAGAAAAAGGTTGTTCTCACCCAAGTCCCCCGAAGAAGAAGTTGAATGTGGGGAAGTGCATAGAAGCAGTAGTTCCGTCTAAGATGTCTCGGCCTAAGATGATGGTAGTGAAACTGGGACCCAAAGTGACCAAGGAAATTGTAGAACCTTTAGCTTCGGTGTTGCAATTATCTTAGAAGTTGGAGGCAGTGATGGTCCCGGTGTTGTTGTAGTTAAACGAGATGGGGCCAATGTATATGCCAGGATGGGACCCTCAAGCCGACGGATATATGGATTTAATTCAGATGATGAACAGGCTTACCTTGGGGAAGGATGATCAGATTGATACTATTCGTGTCCAAAGAAAAAGACGAGCTAGAGGAGAAGATACAAGACTCTAAGAAGGAGTATGCGGAGATCTGTTGTATTCGGGGTGCCGAAGTGAAATTCATGGAGAAGGAGAACACATAACTTCGTGAGGCGGTGCAAGACCTGAAGCGATTATTGAATCAGGCGGATGTAGAGGCATCAAGCAGGTTGGAGACCCTTGCCAACTGGTGTGCGTAACATCTGTTCGCGCGTTGTGACAATGTAGAAGTGCAACGGTTGGGGCAGTTGCTGATGGTGATGGAAACCCAGGAGATTCGAAGGAGCAACATAAGGAAATGTACAGAGTTCTAAGACAATATTTCAGGGAAGCCATGACTCTTCATCGACAGGAGATTGCAACAGATGTACAAGAGATGCAGTTAGAGATCGACGCATTTATGCAAGAGGCGGAGGTGCGATCGCACGGCTTAGAGAGGTAGAGTAGATTTTGGAGAGAGCGATCCGTGTAGGAGAAGCATAACAGTTAAGAATTCATGTATAAATAGGAGTAGGTAGACTAGTCGCGGATCTCTTTAATTTGCAAGTGTTCGATTTGATTGAACTGCAAACTGTAGACAGGATAGAACGAACGCTTGTGGAGCTGTTGGATGCAACAAGTAATCAGCATAGATTGGTCCGAATACTTGTGAAGTTACTCTGGTATTCAGCCATGAGCTGTGTATGCGTAGCACGATCAGAAGAACTTCAGCAAGTGTTTCGCTTTGTCTGAGGCTTGTACGAGAAAAGATCCCCATCTATCAGTAAACAAATTTGCCAATGCATACTTAAGTCTTGTGAATAGGTGGGATTGTAGCACTTGGATTAGATTTTAGAAGAGTCTTATCCTTATATTCTTCGGACTCTGCAATCCAGAGTAGTTAAAGAAGGCTAAATGCGTAATTTCTCTTCCTAGTTGGTTAATTGAGTACCTCATTCTCTTGGGAACGAACTTTTCATTGCAATTTACTTTAGTAATGTCCCTCTATGTCATTACACCAGCTCCTCGAGCGCTCGTTCTACCCTAACTACAATTTGCAGTCCAATAGAATGGACACTTGCAAAAACAAAAAAGATTCCATCACTTTATTCCTACGACTTTTTATAATGAATTTCCTAACTGCTACCTACACGGATCGCTCTTTCCTAAGTCTACTCTGCCTATCTAAGCCGCTCAATCGCACCTCCGCTGCTTGCGTGAATGCATCGATTCCTAACTGCATTTCCTGTACATCTGCCGTGATCTCTTGTCGATGAGGAGCCATGGCTTCTCGGAAGTCTCGACCCAAGGCTTTGTACATCTCCTTCCTCCAATCCTTCGAATCTCCCGGGTTCTCCATCACAGTCATCAACTGCTCTAATCGTTGCGTCTCTACTCTATCATACCATGTGAACAGATGTTGCACACACCTGTTAGCAAGGGTCTCCAGCTCCGCAGATGCCTCCACGTCCACCTGAATTAAGCACCTCTTTAGGTCATGCACCGTCTCCCAAAGATGAGCGTTCTCCTTCTGGACAAAGTGGATCTCCGCACCCCGAAAACGACAGATCTCTTCGTAGGCCTTCTTCGCCTCCTCGACCTTCTGTTCCAGTTTGGTCTTCTCCTTGGACAACTTGTCCACACTCTCCGTTACCTCCCGAACAGTGATAGATTGATTCTCCTTTCCTAAGGCCAGTCGATTCATCATATGGACCAAGTCCATATACCCGTCGGCTTGAGGGTCCCATCCTGGCATATACATCGGTCCCATCTCGTTTAGCTCTAGTAATACCATGACCAACACTGCTTCCAGCTTATAGGACAAAAGCAACACCGAGGTCATAGGCTCAACGATCTCCTTCGACGCTTTCATCTTTGGACGAGATGGCTCAGGAGGGGCTACTTCCTCCACCTTCTTCTTCCCTGTATCCCCCTTCTTCACTGTCGCAAGGCGAAGAGGATTGTTTTCTTCAACTACTTGCTTTCTCTTCCTTGACGATCCGAATCCGAATCAGGATTGCTTTACGTTGTTGGCCTGACTTCTCCGGTTCGTCGTGGTTTAGGAGGCGCACTAGTTTCCAAGCTCCTCATAGACCCGTTACTCGCATCGTTGATACCTACGTCTAGGTTTGAGAGCCCGCTCTCCAATCGATACAACAATCTCTCCCAGGGAGTCAGCCACTCCATCTTCGCATACAAGTGCAACAAGAAAGACGAGAGATATACTACACTCTTATCGTCTTCCCGCAACTTGGTCACCATCGTTTGTACATTCTTCGCGAAGATCTCTCCCCAGTTTACCCGAATGGTCCCACCAATGAACCCCCCCATAATTCTCACCTTATGCATACTGACGTAAGTTGTTTGTTGAGGTGAGAAGAGCTGATTCAAGGTAAGAGCCACCTTCCTGCTGAAGACATCCTTGATTAGGTCGAGCTTGTATCCATTCGTCTCCTTCCTCTCTCGGGGATTAAACCACTTGCGTTCATCAAACGTGAAGGCTGTGTGCATCGCTGATCCTTCCCAATCAACGCCACCCTTGTTCTCCTTGTATGACTGTCCCAATGCCTTTGCCCATAGCCTGACATCCCACTTCTCAGGTTGTGCTCTGCTTCCGATTGCTATCGAGGCTTTCCCCCGTCAGACTTCATCACACAGCTATGGGCACACATAGTCCCATTGCCATGACAGAAATGCGCCGCCTAGGTTCTTCAACCTCAACAACTCCGCCGGAATCCAATTCACCATCAGAATAAGCGGTCAAATTCTCCCCATGGTTGCACTTCGCCCTGCTTGTACTCCCACGGTTCGAGGCTTTGACATTGCAACTATTCTCTTTGCTTAGGCTGCACTGGTTCTGCAGGTTCTTGGCATCGACCTTTCGCTCGACACTTCTTCAATCCACCGACCGATTGCGCAATTTAAATTCCCTCGTAATTCACTCGTATGAACTCCCTAATAGTATTCATATCTAACTTACATATATTCGGACAAATACCCTCAGCAGAACCCGAATATAACACTTTATTAACGAAAACCATAAAAATTTCTACTTATCCTAAGAACTATGGTTCTACACAGTCGATACCATCCTTCTCCTTTGAGTAATCCCTTCCTAATGCTTCTGCCCAAAGAAGCGCATCCCACAAATCCGGATGCCCTCTCCATCCTATCGGGTTTGCCGTTTTCTTCACCCAAACTTCCTCACACAACTCTGGGCACACATAGTCATAACGTCATGCTAAGAACGCTCCACCTAAGTTTTTCAATTGAAACAACTCTCCGGCTGTCCAATCTGGCTTCGGCATCAAAGGTCGATATACTCCTGTCGGCATCTTCTTCACTGGTGGCAATTGAATAGCCTCTCGAACTCCTGAGGGAAGGATCAATCTTCTCTTCATCTCGTCTACTTGGCTCATCAGCTCGTTCTTGCTTCTCCGTTGCTCGTCGTACTTGTTGATGTTGTTACTAATTACCTAATCCGTTCGACACTTCAGACATTCCTTAACAACTCATTCGTCTTGGCCATATTTGTACTTATTCCACATATTTTTATTTGGCAGACCTGTGACCTCCGGGCTGACTCTCACTCAGGTTTACCTCTGATGGCTTTTTGGAAGCTCATCATGAATCTAGAAGGACTTAGTCCCACCCTATGACCATGACCCTATTGCTCACTCTTACACAAACTCTCAAAGTCCAAGCTCCATTATGCACATTATCACCAAGAGTAAGATATCACTCAAAAGGAAAGTGATACTTTGGTAATCAAAGTCTTCATTGAATCAAGGCTCCACTCCAAACATGACGTCTCCAAGAACCAATCTCCCCAAGACTAAGATCACCACACTATCTTCTCCCAAAACTAACTTCCATTGAAAAATTACTTGAGAGGTGCTTCTCAACCTCTCTATTTATACTTCTTAGAATCTTACCCTAGTAACTACAAGTAATCACCATGCAACTTCCTCTTCCCAAGTTTAAACGAGGTAGAGATCACAAATCCCAATGAAAAGGGTACATGGCAACATGCAATTGGTCCACTTGGATCTTCTAGAAGCCCAACTACTCCCTAATTGACTTCTAGTGTACCAAGTCAATCTCGGACCCAGATTTAAGGGTCTTCACGAAGTCCAACCAATGAAAACTAGTCCAAGTCAAGGGAAGTCAAGATACCCATATGATGGAATCTATTCCTTGATTCCTACTAAACAACAAAATAATAGTTTTCATCTACCACACCAAAAGTTACTGTATATTTTCCTCCAACTTAACCATAACTAGCTAAACATAGTCATGACCAAGATAAACTTAGGCACAATTTAGATATACTTACATTTTATCCTATATGTACAACCCTAGGTCTTACATTTACCCCCGTACCAAGATTTCACTCTGTCCTCGGAGTGAAAGAATTTGATCGTCGATGAAACAGCTTCAACTTGTCATGATTCACACGGTCTAAATGTCGTCCTCCCAACTTCTTCAAATCGTAAGTAAAGTTTCCCCACACCTTGTGAACTATGAAAGGTCCAAAGTACTTTGAAAGAAATTTCTTTCTTGCTCTCTTATATCTAATGGAGTCATAAAGCATTACCCAATCACCTTCTTTGAAAATCTTCATCTTCTTCGTTCCAAGTCGATTATCATGATACTTCTTCTGCAATTGTTGAGCCCGCTCCACACGTACCATGGCCACAGCTCGAGCCTCCTCCAACTCCAATAGTTGTTGACGTCTTGATTTGATAGCTTCTACTCCATTCGTCCTCTTTAACTTCCGTTGGATAGTTAAGAAGGTCGTCACATCAAATTGAATTGGAAGCTTTGACTCAACACCATATATCATACGGAAAGTTGAATACCCTGTTGATGTCTTCCAAGTCGTCCGATACTCCCACAAGATAGCATGCAGCCTCTTGTCCCAATTTTGCTTGCTCCTGTCCATGTCTGCATCCTTGGCCAACATCATGCAAAGCGTATAGTTGGTTCACTCTATCAACCCATTAGCATTTGGTTTGTAGGAAGTAGTCAACTGTGCCTTGATGGAGAAATGACCTAGCATGGCTTGTATAATGCTTCCAACAAACTCACCACCTCTATCAGATACAATTTCTAGAGGGCATCTGAATCTAGTTATTATCCTCATACGTAAATCTACCCACTTCTTCTTCACTAGTAGATTTTAGAGGTCTAGCTTCTACCCACTTGGTTAGATAATCTGTAGCTACCACAATGAACTTGTTACCCCAAGGGGTAAGATTCAAGGGTCCTACAAAATCTATTCCCCATTTTTCAAAAGGACCTAAAATAGGAACTGATGTCAAAGGAGGGGTTTTCATGGACTTTTTAGCAAAAGCTTGACACACATCACAACTCTTGCAAAATTCCACACAATCTTTGAAAATGCCCTTCCAATGATAGCATACATCTAGGATCTTAAATGCAGTTACCTTTCTTGCAAAGTGTCCTCCACATACAGGTCCATCATGAAACTCCTCCATAAGTTGAATTGACTCCTCCCTTCCAACAGCCTTCCGAGTAGTCCATCTCGCTCCTTGATGAAACAACACGCCCTCTATGATGGTACAAGATTCACATCGCTTCACCAATGCATTCCTCTCCCGTGAATGCATGCCTTGGGAAACTCTCCTCCGAGATGAAATCCCATATCCCCTTGTATTCGGCCGGTACTTTTTGTTATGATGTCCATCATCAAAGAAATCCTCATCCGAAATGTATCATCCACCTGTTGATCTCCTTCATCGTCGTATCTTTGGAGACATCAAATCAGCATTGGCATGTTTCTTATCGGGTCGATCCTCAATGATGTAATCAAACTCCGCCAGTAACAACTTCCATCTGGCTATCCTACCCTCAACATTAGGCTTGTTGAAAATGTACTTCAAAGCCTTGTGGTTAGTAAACGATAGTAAACTTCCTCCCAAATGATAGTGTCGAAACTTCTTGAGTGAGAAGATCACAGCCTAAAGCCTCCCTTTCGATCCTTTGAATAGTTTCTCTCAGATCGCACCATCTGCCTACTTGCATAAGCTATTGGATGATCATGGCTATCTTCATCTAACTGGCTTAGAGTGCATCCTATAGCAATGTTTGATGCATCCGTGTAGAGAATGAAAGGTTTACCCCAATTTGGTTTGGCTAAATAGGAGCCGTTACCAATGCCTTCTTAAGAAGTTCGAACGCATACGCATGCCTCTCCATCCTTGAGGATTAAATCGTAATCTGTCCCTTCTTCATGTAAACCCGTCAAGGCATAAGCTTTGTTGGAGAAGGAAAAGATGAACCGTCGATAGTATCCCACCATTCCAAGGAACTGCCTCAACTTGGTCAACGTCACCGGAAAAGGTAAGTCGAGGATGCGTTTCATCTTTTCTGGATCCACCGCTATACCATCCTTGGAGATGATGTGCCCTAACAACAAACCTTCCTCACATCCAAAAATGCATTTTTCTGGATTGAACGAGGCCTTGGCTTTCTCCAACCGTTGTAGAATTTTGATCAAATGATCAAAATGATCCTCCTTCTTCCCGTATACACAAAAATCATCTATGAAATCTACGCATCCACGTAGCTTACCATTCTTCTTCTTGACTATCACAATAGGAGAAACCCATTCAGAATTCTCTACCTCATAGATGAAACCCACATCCTTTAGCTTGTTGATCTCCTCCTTGACCACCACAGCCGTTGGTGGATTTATCCGACGTTGCTTCTGACGTACTGGATGAGCCTTCTACTCTAACTCAATGCGATGAGTTTCTAAGGTTACTTCGTTCAAATCCTTGTAGCTAAAGGGAAAGACATGGATATATTTTCGAAATATATCCAAGAACCTTGACTTCTCCTCCATAGTAACATTGGGACCAAACTTGAGAGTGGAGAGCCGTCGAGTTATCTCATCTTCACTCATCTTCATCTTGTCGGGATCTTTCACCACCCCTGGCCTAGGAAGTAAATCCATTGCAGCAAGAACTTGAACTTGAACATCATCGTCCGAGGTATCTTCAGATGATGTCTCCTCATCGGTCGACATGTTGGTGTCAACCTCTGAAAAACTGCCACTTTCTTCACTCTCAGACTCTGAGTAATCACTCATAGGTCTATCCGAGTCTAAGATTGCTCCTCCACCACTTGTGAGAGGGACCTTCACTCGATGGTTTTTCGGCCCTATACGAAGGTAACCCTTATGCCACCGATCAGTTGTCCTCATAGCCCTCAACCAAGGTCTTCCTAACAACAAGTCATAGCTAGCCTCCTCAAGCACTTGAAAGAACAACAAGGTTTGAACTCCCATCACGCTTACCACCACCTTGTCCACCACTCCAATGGGTCGCACCTTTTGCTTGTGGCCATCCCATCAATGATGTTGGAAGGTCTTGAAAGCTTCATCCCCAACTTCTTCAACAAACGTTCTGACATGGCATTCACAGCAGATCCTCCATCCACTAAGACATCCGAAACATCACGTCCATTAATGCGCACTTCAATCTTGAAGCCTTGAGTGCATACCTCCGAGGCAGTGGCATCCACCACTCCTACTCCAACATTCGCCATGGAAGCTTTCCCCTTGGATCGTCACTTCTTGGTCCTTTTGTAGCTTAGACCTCCCCTCAACTCCTTTCTTATCGTAGGATTTAGAGCAATCAATTGGCCAACAGTTATATTGGCTTTTTGATTCCCCACATCCTCCACCACGTCGTATTTGAGCTGGGTAGATGAAATGGAGAAATCATCTATTCCCAACTTCTTCCTCGGTGCTCTCGGTTGACTCACACCACTGGATCGAGTGCTCCGGCTTGGTTGATCTTCCATTGAAATGGACTCCTCTGCAAATCTTGCTCTCTTCTTCTCGTGTGCAAGAATATCAACTCTGGAACTTATAGAGCTCTCTTCCTTCTCAAACGTGCACTAATGAGGAAACACATCAATAGACGCTACTCCCTTATCCTTCGATTGACTTGGAGCAGGAGTAGAATTGTTGTGTCTAACTCCATCATGTTGTCGAGGATTAGGACAATTTCGTTGGAAATGAGGGTCTCCACAACTAAAGCATGAAACTATGAAGTTCCCTTATGGTGGATTTCCTTTTGGAAGATAATTCCCATACCCTCTAGATCCTCCCCCTACATTCTGATTCCTCCTCTCCCATAGTTGTACTACGTTAATCTTGAGATCAGCGAGTGTTTCTGTGATAGATTTCAACTCATAGTGCAAGTCTACCACTGGAGAATTTACTACTGGCGCAACAACAACAATAGGAGTTGTCATTCTAACCACAACAGGTGGTGATGCTTCTCTAGCCACCAAGCTAGAATCATCGTCTTCTAGGCTCTGCTCCATTCGAATAGCAATGCGAATAGCCTCAACCTTAGAAGAGGGTTTTTCATATCTCACCTTGCTTCGAATGTGAGGCTTCAAATCTCCAATGAAGTTCTTTGTCAACATCATCACAATCCCCACCATGGTTGGCTCAACCTCGTCTCCACTCTTTCTCAACACCACACGAAAACGTGACTCCAGCTTCTCTGATGTCGTGTTGTGACGCGGCTACTATGAGAAGATGATGACATGTGTCATGACGGCGATAGTTTAGGTTAGTATAACCGATGGCGCACTGTAAGGCTGTTAAGAGCCCACCGTTGGATCTACTTTGTAGGGTCAGGATGTTGAAAAGGCTCCAAGAGATATTATCTTGGACCTTATCAGATATAAAGCGCAGTCAAGATGGAAAGGGTAAGGGAGAGTGCTAGACACATCACTTTGCTGACTAAGGAGCATATCTGATCGAAGTGGAGCCGACGAGGACATGGATAGAGGACAACACGATCCTCCAGATGTACCGATGCCTAATCCATTTGTGATCAACATCCAATGTCTTCATCGTGATCATTTTCGGGTGTGGTTAGTATATCATTTTGGAGATAACTTTCTGCAACAAGTGATAAACTCTCGGCACCGATTATTCTTCGGTTGTTTCCTACAACAAGAATTTGGGGCGTAACGATTATGCGTTTTGATTTAGTTTGGGCGCTATGGATTTGAACTTACCAGTAGTGGTGGCTTTCAACACATGGGTTCCAATCCATCACTATTGCTTACCGAAAACAAGCCATAGAGAGTTGATTGTTAGGAACTTTGGCGATGAGTATTATTCTCAAGTTATAAACTCCCAGGTTCCGTTTGTAGTTCCGTTTATACTTAGCCGATTTCGAGTTGTCATTTTGACTCTTTATTAGTGGTAACTCGTATTGTGTATAGGATGGCTAAGTAGTGTGTTTAGGATAGTTGTAAAGCTCTAAGTTAAAATGGAGCTAATTTGGCCACACTAGAGTTCAAAATAACACTCTTCATTCTCATTGGTCTTGGAGTTTGGGCCAATGAGGGCTCTTGGGCAACTTCTTCGAGGTTTTGAGGAGTTTTGGAGACCTTCTAGGGGTACATTCGAAGATCTGAGGATTGGGTTGGAGAGCTGATGGGACGAGCTATGACGTGGGCTCAAGAATGGATGGATTTGAAGGATTTGTCACTCTGAAGTGATGATTCAAAATTAGAGTGAGAAATTTAGACCTTTGAGTGTATTTGGAGAGTTTCTAAGAACCTTACAAGGGTTTTGGGAGATATGAGTCAACAAAGATATAGTTTTGGACTCAAGCTTGTGTTTTGATCGAAATTTTGACTCGATTGGACGAGTTTTGAGTACGGAGTGATAGCTTGATGTTTGTGTATACAAATAGTGCGGCAGGACCGCTTTGACTATCACGAAGTTAGTACAGAGATCATATCTTTTGATATCAGAAATTTCTGTCAATAAAACTTTGCACAGTTCAAGTTCTGATGATAAGTGACCTTCTCATAAAATTTGGGAGCAATTGGAGTCAAGGATTGGGATGTGTGACGGGTTTTGTATACATGGGTCTGCATATCGCCTTGTGTTACAGTGGGTAAATCATCAATTGTTTTGAGAGATCTAGAAAAGAAAAACATCTGAAACTTTTTAGAGTGATAGTAAGGGTTGTGGAGCAATTTTCTGTAAAGTTTGAGCGAAAGTTATTGGTCGAATCATTAGATATCATAGTCTTCTTCCGCTGAAGTTTTACGGGCTATAATGTGGAGTGCTGAGGAGAAGAAGAAGAGATTGTCAACTCACACGAGGTTCTAGAAGGTTCTTCTACAGCCAGGCGCTCGGGCGTTCTCAGAGCAAAGAAATGTCCATGCGACACCGTTCTCTCCACGTATGATCTCACCTTCTCACTCTCTCCTTGCTTCAAAAAGGTGACTTCACACATCAGCTTCTCGTAACTTTAATCTGGAAGAAAGTTTTCAACAAGTTCTTCGTTTTCTCCGTCAAACTCTCCCAAGTGTCTTCCTCCACGTGCTCCTTCTTGTACTCATTGTACCACTTCAATGCATTATCCTCCAAGAAGTCGGGCAAAAGGATAGCCCATTCGGGTTTCCTTCTCTCATTGTTTCCTATACATGCCCTCTTGAAGTCTCTCACAAAAGATTCTACATCTTCTTTCTCTATCCCATAGAACACTGGAAGCTTCCCCATTTCCAACTCCTTTTGTCGTTATTGTTGGAAATTTATATGGGACTCCCTAATACAACACAAACAAAACTAGCTCCATTCTAGAGTAATTCATCAATGGCAAAATGAACGGAATTGGTTGGTCCAAGATTGCCATGGCTCTCTCCTCTCCTAAACACACTATGAGCCTTACCCTCATCGACTTCTTCTCGATCATTCTGAAAATGATCTCCATCTTCAGTTAGAACTTGAGCCACCTGGAGATTTCAACTTTTTGGTATTTGCACTCAATTTATCTTCAAAGCCCTCCATTAGTGACTCCAACAGAGCTTTCACGCCACTACACTCGTGTCCTAAGGGAAATCCGGTCACTCCACAATTTTCACAATAGATTCCACTCTTGGATTCATGGGGAGATGATGGTCCCAGATGAAGGTTTAGCTCTCCCACGTTTGGTCTCTCTCAACCTCCAATCTTTGGTCCTCAAAGGACAACTCACAAGCTTATGTCCCTCCTCTCCACAATAGAAGCAACTCTCACGTTTCGCTCTCGGGGAACTTTTTAGTGTCCTCTCTTTAAACTCCACTTTGAACTCCCTCGTGTTCGAATCCGCTGAAACAATCACGTCCAGCCCTTGAGGTATCTTAGACAACCGGATCTTCCAAAGAGATTGATCTCCCATTTTCCAATGAGTGTCAAGTCATCCTCACTATGCAAAACACCCATGTACTTACTCTCTCGAAATGACCATAAACAAGGAAAAAGCAAATCTGAAAAGTAAAGCGGTTTTGCTCACTTTTATACCCCCCTATACTTCAGATATCATAACTTTCTGTTTAAAAATGATCTCTCAACGAAATTTCAACCCACATGTAGCTTAGCTTCTGATAAACAATTGTGCAAAGTTTCAAATCCTGATTCAATTCTTGCACGAATTGATAAGCTCTGTACACTTTTTCCCGAGAGTTATCTTTCAAAACCCATCAGGACCCTAGCAAATTCTAAACATCATAACTTTTGATCTAGACATGATATGACTGTTATTTCAAGTGCAAAACGTATCCCATCTACTATTCTCAAATCTATAAAATTCTCGGAAAAACTTTGGAAAATAAAGTGTTCCTCCCAAATACGCACTATAGCACTCTCGCCTCATCCCAAACAACACTTAAGTAAACAAAATGTACAAAATAACTTCCAAGCTATCATATAACACTACCGGATACACAAATGGTACATTACTATGCATCATGATCTCGGTTCGCTCTTCCCCCACAGTCCTCTCCATATGAGTTCTCATCATTGTGCTCTCACGGGCAAGAAATTGGATTCGAAACATCTCTACTCCTTCTAGATTGAGGTCCCGGCAACGGAACCAAAAATGTGACCTCCGGGCTGACTCTCACTCAGGTTTACCTCCGATGGCTTTTTGGAAGCTCATCATGAATCTAGAAGGACTTAGTCCCACCCTATGACCATGACCCTATTGCTCACTCTTACACAAACTCTCAAAGTTCAAGCTCCCTTATGCACATTATCACCAAGAGTAAGATATCACTCAAAAGGAAATGGATACTTTGGCAATCAAAGTCTTCATTGAATCAAGGCTCCACTCCAAACATGATGTCTCCAAGAACCAATCTCCCCAAGACTAAGATCACCACACTATCTTCTCCCAAAACTAAATTCCATTGAAAAACTACTTGAGAGTGCTTCTCAACCTCTCTATTTATACTACTTAGAATCTTACCCTAGTAACTACAAGTAATCACCATGTAACTTCCTCTTACCAAGTTTAAACGAGGTAGAGATCACAAATCCCAATGAAAAGGGTACATGGCAACATGCAATTGGTCCACTTGGATCTTCTAGAAGCCCAACTACTCCCTAATTGACTTCTAGTGTACCAAGTCAATCTCGGCCCTAGATTTAAGGGTCTTCACCAAGTCCAACCAATGAAAACTAGTCCAAGTCAAGGGAAGTCAAGATACCCATGTGATGGAATCTATTCTTTGATTCCTACTAAACAACAAAATAGTAGTTTTCATCTATCACACCAAAAGTTACTGTATATTTTCCTCCAACTTAACCATAACTAGCTAAACATAGTCATGACTAAGATAAACTTAGGCACAATTTATATATACTTACATTTTATCCTATATGTACAACCCTGGGTCTTACAGGTCCACTGGGTCATTTTCCTTGTTTGTCATGGAGATGGCTTCAAAGGTACGAATATACGAGTCTGCATTTTCCTCGTCAGAAGTACCCTTAAACTTGGGGTACTTCTGTTTGTGATTGGTGCTGCCATGTTGTCTTGTGAGGCCTCAAATAAGACTTGGAACGTGGGTTCAAGGTTAACTTTGAGGATCTTAAGTCCTTCACTCTGTCGAGTGAGGAAAGCTCTTGGTCCTTCTTGAAAATCCGACCACCTTTCTTCTTCGTCGATGGCTTCGTCACCAAAGGGCGTCACCGCCTTTATGGAGCTGTCGGTGCTTGAACTGCCGTTCTCTTCTAAGGAATCCGATGTACTTGACCTTGGCTGGGCTTGCGTCTCCAATCTTCCTGGGCTACTCGAATGATTGCCCCTGTTGATCTTCAGACAGCGCTCTGTTGGAGAGGTGGAATGCTCGTGACCCACGGCCCGCCTTAGCAAGTCTGGTTCAGCCAGAGTCTTCTTCCTCCTTCGGCCTAAAGGCCGAATCTACCCTTGCTCTCTTTCTCTCCTTCTAGTTTCTTCTCTGACTGTCGCCCGTCTTGCTCGCACCGAAGGTTCAACAATCTGACCAGAAGACCGGTCGGGCATTCATCCCGGCATCATAGCTTCTCGTTCTTGGTCTACGAATGGGGTTCTCAACCTTCGAGGATCTCAGAGGCAACAGATTCAAGAACCTAGCAGCAATGGGATCTTTCTTTCTCTCTTGGCCACCACTGTCAACACGTTCCTAGCTAAGCTCCTAGCTATGTTGTACAATTCCCTCTAGCATATGAGTAGCAATTTCATTCCCCGGCAGCGGCGCCAAGAAAAAGTTGGTCTAAACTTTCTTCTTCATGTAACACACAAGTTACACAAAGGTTTTGCCAATTGTAAAGAATTAAAGTTTGTTCCCAAGGGAATGAGGTGTTAATTCACTACCAGCAACGAATATATGAGTTTATGTATCTTTTGTAGACTCTAAACTGTAAGACCCAGGGTTGTACATATAGGATAAAATGTAAGTATATATAAAATTGTACCTAAGTTTATCTTAGTCATGACTATGTTTAGCTAGTTATGGTTAAGTTGGAGGAAAATATGGAGTAACTTTTTGTGTGGTAGATGAGAACTACTATTTTGTTGTGTAGTAGAAATCAAGGAACAGATTCTATCACATGGGTATCTTGACTTTCCTTGACTTGGACTAATTTTCATTGGTTGGATTTGGTGAAGACCCTTAAATCTAGAGGCGAGATTGACTTGGTACACTAAAGTCAATTAGAGAGTAGTTGGGCTTCAAGAAGATCCAAGTGGACCAATTTCATGTTGCCATGTACCCTTTTCATTGGGATTTGTGATCTCTTCCTCGTTTAAACTTGGTAAGAGGAAGTTACATGGTGATTACTTGTAGTTACTAGGGTAAGATTCTAAGTAGTATAAACAGAGAGGTTGAGAAGCACTCTCAAGTAGTTTTTCAATGGAATTTAGTTTTGGGAGAAGATAGTGTGGTGATCTTAGTCTTGGGGAGATTGGTTCTTGGAGACATCATGTTTGGAGTGGAGCCTTGATTCAATGAAGACTTTGATTGCCAAAGTATCCCTTTCCTTTTGAATGATATCTTACTCTTGGTGATAATGTGCATAATGGAGCTTGGACTTTGAGAGTTTGTGTAAGAGTGAGCAATAGGGTCATGGTCATAGGGTGGGACTAAGTCCTTCTAGATTCATGATGAGCTTCCAAAAAGCCATCGGAGGTAAACCTGAGTGAGAGTCAGCCCGGAGTTCACAGACCCCGTGGAACGCCGACTTGGCGTCGATCCACTACTTGCTGCTTCCACGGGAGGTTTGGTTCTTGATTCCTCTGCTCCCAGGTGGTACTTCTGTCGGTCATGAGGAGTCAACCAGCCCATCCTCGAATACATATAGACCAAGAATGAAGAAATATATACAACTTTTTTTTCTCCTGCTCGTAATTTCTCTCCCATGGCCTGTACATTACGAGCAAATATCTCTCCCCAATTGACTCTAACGGATCTTGTCACAAACCCTTCAACAATCCTCACCTTATGCATACTGACACAGGTGTTGCGCTGAGGCGAGAAGAGCTGGTTCAAGATGTATATTATCTTTCTTCGGAAGCTGTCCTTGATGAGGTCAATTTTGTATCCGTTCGTGCCCTTCCTTTCCTTTGGGTCAAACCACTTCGACTCATCGAAACTAAACCTAGAGACCATAGCTAAGCCCTCCCAATCAATTCCATCCTTCTCCTCCTTGTAGTCACGTCCCAGCGCTTCCACCCATAATATCGCATCCCACGAATCTCGATAGCCCCACCATCTGATTGGATTGCGTTCCTTCTTGATCCGAACTTCCTCACACAGCTCCAGACACACATAATCCCAGCGCCATGCTAAGAATGCTCCTCCCAATCCTTCCAATCTTTCTAATTCGTGCGCGGTCCAATCAGGCTTTGGAACCAATGGCATGTATGCTCCGGATACCGTCTTCAATTGCACTGGCAACCGAATAGCCTCTCTTACTCCGGATCTACTCGCAGATCTTTTCTTGGTCAAATTCACCCGATCCATCGCTCTCCACTTTTCGCCCTTCTCGCCTGCTGCGGCACTTGTCGAAACAAGAACGTTGGCATGTTCCTCCTTTCTTCGTAATTTCTACTGTTCCTCCTAATCCTTTCCCTAACGGCCTATTCGTACCCGATCACGAATATTTACACTCATATTCGACGTACTTCCCCGAATATCATCTTATTTATTTAGAAAACAAAAAAAATAACCCTACAACACGCTAACCAAGATTCTATAATTACTTATTGTTACTATGGTAAGATTCTAAGTAGTAGAAATAGAGAGGTTGAGAAGCACCTCTCAAGTAGTTTTCAATGGAAGTTAGTTTTGGGAGAAGATAGTGTGATGATCTTAGTTTTGGGGAGCTTGGTTCTTGGAGAAGTCATGTTCGGAATGGAGCCTTGATTCAATGAAGACTTTGATTACCAAAGTATCCCTTCCTTTTGAGTGATATCTTACTTTTGGTGAGAATTTGCATAATGGAGCTTGGACTTTGAGAGTTTGTGTTAGAGTGTGCATTAGGGTCATGGTCATAGGGTGGGATTAAGTCCTTCTAGATTCATGATGAGCTTCCAAAAAGCCATCAGAGATAAACTTGAATGAGAGTCAGCCCGGAGGTCACAGGACATGCACAGTCCGAAGAGTGCTTCAAATAAGTAGCATGCAACCACTCATTCCGATAATCAAACCACTACCCATCCACAACATTACACCCAATTACACATGTCACTCCAGATTTACTGATGGGTGATTGATCACTCCTTTACAATTTGACGTCAAGGCGATGTTCTTGATGAAGTTCTACTGTGAGGCAAATTCGACCATGGCTCATGGGCGAATATCCGGGTAACTTCACAAGTATCGTGCACTAGTCTAGGCCAATCAAACGCATCATTCAATAGCTTCTCGAGCACTTTGTTCTACCCTGAGTACACTTGCGGTTCTCAATGAACACTTGCAAAGAAAGAGATAATCCTACTCTATCACTACTCATATTTATAGAATTGCCTGCACCTATTCCTAACCGTCACCTATACGGATCGCACCCGACTACCTCTTCGGAAAGTTGTTGGTCCCTTCGATGATGTCTCTTCCCTCAAGGCAAAAGCATCGATGCTCATCTGCAACTCTCTGATATTTTCTATGATCTCCTTTAGATGGAACTGCATCGCTTCTTGGCATTCGAGTCCCATGGCCTTGTACATCTCGTTTTGTCTCTCCTTCGAATCTCAAGGAGTGTTCATCATCACAATCAATCGTTCCAACTGCTCAGCCTCCATATTATCACACCGGGAAAAAAGGTATTGCGAGCATCTACTCGCCAAATCTTCTAGTCTAGGCGGCCTCTCAACATCAACCTCATGCAATTGCTGCTTCGCTCTCTTCAATTGTTGTTGAAGTCTCTTATTTTCCCTCTCGACAAACTTCACCTCAACACTTCTGATCTTGCAAACCTCACTGTAGGTCTGCTTCACGGTGATGGCTTCCTGCGTCGCCTCCTTCTTCTGTTTCTCCAGATGTTCCACTGCCTCTATCAATTGCTTTATAGTCTGCGCCTAGTTCTTCTTCCCTTGAGCGGTGCAATTCATTAATTGAATCAAGTCCATGTAACTGTCTTCTTGAGGATTCCACCCTTGGATGTAACTGCCTCCCATCTTGTTCAGCTCCATCAAAATTGGCACTACCACATTCTCTAGTTTCTACGCTAACTGTAACACCGAAGAAATCGGCTCCTCCACTGTCATCTTCTTTGCCTTGACCTTAGGCCGTGCTGCCTTTGGTACTGGACTACTCGACTAAGCGATTTCCTTCAGCTTCCGCTTTTTGCTGACGGGTTCTGCAACTACCTCCACACGGAAACTTCTCTTCTTAGTGGTCCCCACTAAGTCTTCTCTCCCGAATACGGCTTCCTCGATATCCTTGACATTGCTTTAGCCCGCTCCTCCAAAGGCATCTCCTACTGATTCTCTCTCATTAGTGACTGCACACTTTCTCCTTGGTGGGATCCCAAACTCCTAGTCGATCCACTGCTGCCGTCACTCCCCTCTGGCTCACCTAGAGTATTAACCACGTTTAGTTGGTATCTCCTCTCTCCTGTGGTGTCAACCACCCCATTTGTGAATACATGTGCACCAAGAACAAAGAGATGTAAATTACTTCCTTTTCTCTCGCTCGCAGCCTCTAACCCATCGCTTGCACATTTTGAGCAAAGATCTCTCCCCAATTGACCTTGATCGATCCCCCAATGAATCCCTCCACTATTCTCATCTTATGCATACTTACATAGCTAGTTCTTTGTGACAAAAATAATTGATTTAAAACATACATTATTTTTCTCCTAAAATCGTCACAAATAAGATTGATCTTAAAGTCAATTGTGTCTTTCCTCTCCAAAGGATCAAACCACTTCGTTTCATCAAAGTTGAAGCCCGTGTATAGTGCCAACCCTTCTCAATCGATAGCATCCTTCTCCTTCGAGTAATCCTTCCTATTGCTTATGACTAGAGAAGCGCATCCCAGAAATCCGGATGCCCTCTCCATCCTATTGGGTTTGCCTTTTTCTTTGTCTGAACTTCCTCACACAACTCTGGACACACATAGTCCCAACGCCATGCTAAGAACGCTCCGTCTAAGTTCTTCAATCGTAACTACTCCCCGGTTGTCCAATCTGGCTTTGGCACCAAAGGTCGATATACTCTTGTCGGCATCTTCTTCACTGGCGGTAATTGAATAGTCTCTTGAGCTCCCGAACGAATGATCGATCTTCTCTTCATCTCGTCTACTTGGCTCGTCAGCTCGTTCTTGCTTCTCCGCTGCTCATCGCACTTGTTGATGTTGTTACTAACTACTCTAATCCGTTCGACAATTCAGACATTCCTTAACAACTCATTCGTCTTGGCCATATTTGTACTTATTCCACATATTTGTATTCAATAGACCACACTTCATCCAAATATCGCTCACTTTTATTCAAAAATAAAAAATATAGTCTCAAAATCTCTAAGTAGGGTCCTACACTCAATAAATGGTGAATTCACTGATTCATAAATTTATTGGAACACTTCTTCTTTGTGTGTATGTAAATGTTGGATGGGAATTGTGTTTTTGATGGAATAGGCTCTTTGAAGGTCATGTCATCCAACACTTCCGACTGTGATGTCTTGGGTCTTAATTTATATTCATTTCCCTGAAAGCTTATTCGGATCCCTTATTCCCTTAGGAACAAATCAAAAGACTACATTCTTGCTCACATTGAGACTACTTTGTCATTACACCATCAAGGAACCATGGATGAGGTATTTAATGCCTTAGATAATATGAATGACTGAGGAAGTCTAACTTTTTGACTAGCCTCCGTTTTTTGTCGATCCAACTCCACATACGTTCCTCTAGACTCAATAATGAAGGCTCTAGCTCCAGAATTTGATCTTTGTTATGCTATAGAGCTCCTTGCTCCAACTGCTCTAGTCGAGATGTCATGTTCACCTCATGACTAGCCTCATGACTTAACACATGACAAGGGGTTGGTCCTCTACCACCACCCTTGCCACCTTGAACTCCTCCTCCTCTTCTAGGGACTTCCATGGCAACTTTCGTTGATCATAATTCTGGATTAAGATCAAAATATCAATCCATCATGTGACCATGTATGTGACAATGCTCACATGATTTTGATTAAACATGATCCATCCGTTGACCTTTGTAGGATCCTACTTAGAGATTTTGGGACAATTTTTTTTTTTTGGAATAAAAATGCATGATATTCGGATGAAGTCTGGTCTGCCGAATACAAATATGTGAAATAAGTACAAATATGACCAAGACGAATAAGTTATTAAGGAATGTATGAAGTGTCGATCGGATTAGGATAGTTAGTAACAATATCAACAAGTGAGACGAGCAATTAGACAACATGAAGAAGAGATCGATCATTTGTTTGGGAGCTCGGGAGGCTATTCAATTGCCGCCAATTAGAAAGATGCAGATAGAAATGTATCGACCATTGGTACCAAAGAACTTAGGCGAAGCTTTCCTAGTATGGCGATGGGATTATATGTGTCCGGAATTGTGTGATGTCTTCTTTGCTTGAACGGAAGTTCATGCAAAGAAGAGAGTAAATCCGATAGGATGGAGAGGGCATCCGGATTTACGGGATGCGCTTCTTTGGGCTGAAGCATTAGGATGAGATTACTTGAAGGTAGTATCGACTGTGAGGGATCCGCATTGTATACGGGCTTTAACTTTGATGAATCGAAGTGGTTTGATCCCCGGGGAAGATAAGGCATGAATGGCTTGAAGATTGATCTTATTCGTGATGATTTCTGGAGGAAGGTAACGTATATCTTAAATCAAATATTCTTGCCGCAGAGAACAACTTATGTCTGTATGCATAAGGTGAGGATTGTAGAGGGATTCGTTGGAGGATTGATCAAGGTCAATGGGGAAGAGATCTTTGCCCAGAATATGCAAGCAATGGGCCTGAAGCTGCGAGCGGGAGAGAAGGGAGTAATCTATTTCTCCTCATTCTTGGTGCACATGTATTCACGAATGGGGTGGTTGACACCACTTGAGAGACAGAGATACCAAGTGAATGTGGTGGATACTTTGAGTAAGCTAGAGAGGAGTGACGGTAGCAGTGGATCGACTACAAGTCTGAGACCCCACAGAGGTGAGAGCTTGTAGTCGCCTATAGAGGAGAACCAAGAGGAGATACCTTCAAAGAAGCTAAACAAGGTAATGCGGGACATTGAAGAAACCGTATTCGGAAGGGAAGACTTAGTGGAGACCACCAAGAGAGAAAGTTCCAGTGGTGAAATAGTTCTGGAACCCGTCAGCAAGAAGAGGAAGCTAAAAAAGATTGCTCAGAAAAGTAGTACAGTACCAAAGGGATCGCGGCCTAAGGTCAAAGCAAAGAAAGTAACAGGATAGGAATCAATTTTTTCGGTGTTATAATTAGTGCAAAAACTGGAGAATGTGATAGTACCAGTGCTGATGGAGCTGAACGAGATCGTGAACAACTACATCCAAGGGCAGAATCCAAAGGAAGATGGTTACATGGACTTGATTTAGTTAATGAACTGCACAGCTCAAGGGAAGAAGGACCAGACGCAGACTATTAAGCAATTGACACAATTGATAGAACGGCTAGAGAAACAGAAGGCGGAGGTGACACAAGAAGCCACCACAGCAAAGTAAGCTTACAATGAGATTTGTAGGATCTATAAGATCTGGGGTTATACATATATGATGAAATGTAAGTATATATAAATTGTGCCTAAATTTATCTAAGTCATTACTATATTTAGCTAATTATGATTAAGTTAGAGGAAAATATAGAGTAACTTTTGGTGTGCTAGATGAGAACAACTATTTTGTTGTTTATTAGGAATCAAGGAATCGATTCCATCACATGGGTATCTTGACTTTCATTGACTTGGGTTTTCATTGGTTGGACTTGATGAAGACTCTTAAATCTAGGGGCAAGATTGACTTGGTACACTAAAGTCAATTAGAGAGTAGTTGGGCTTCTAGAAGATCCAAGTGGATCAATTGCATGTTGCCATGTACCCTTTTCATTGGAGATTGTGATCTCTACCTCGTTTAAACTTGATAAGAGAAAGTTACATGGTGATTACTTTTGGTTACTAGGGTAAGATTCTAAGTAGTATAAATAGAAAGGTTAAGAAGCACCTCTCAAGTTTTAGTTTTTGGTGTGAAGTAATTTTTCAACGAAGTGAGTTTTCAAGGAAGTTAGTTTTGGGAGAAGTAGTTTTGTGATCTTAGTTTTGGGGCTTGGTTCTTGGAGAAGTCATGTTCGGGTTGTAGCCTCGATTCAATGAAAACTTTGATCATCAACATGTCTCTTCGTTTTGAGACATATAAATAGATATCTTACTCTTTGTGAAAATTTGGATCATGGAGTTTAGAATTTGAGAGTTTGTGTAATAATGTGCATTAGGGTCATGGTCATAGAATGGGAACAAGTCCTTTTAGATTCATGATGAGCTTCTAAAAAGCCATCGGAGGTAAACTTGAATGAGAGTCAGCCCGGAGGTCACAGATCAGAGGCGCTAAAGTGAAGTTTGTAGAGAGGGAGAATGAGAAGCTTCAACAACAATTGAAGAAAGTGAAGCAGCAGTTGCATGAATTTGATATTGAGAGGCCGCCTAGATTAGAAGTTTTGGCAAGTAAGTGCTTGCAATACCTTTTTGTCCGATGTGATGAGATGGAGATTGAACAATTGAAACGACTGACTATGGGGATGAACCCTCCTTGCAATTTGAAGGAAAAATGAAAGAAAATGTACAAGGCCATGGGTCGCGAAAGCCAAGAAGCGATGCATGTCCATTGATAGGAGATCCCAGAAGACATTAGAGAGTTGCATATGATCATAGATGCTTTCGCGTGGAGAGAAGAGATATCATCAAAGAGACGAGCAACTTTCTGAAGAAGTAGTCGGACGCGATCCGTGTAGTCAACGGTTAGGAATAGGCACAAGCAATTGTATAAATAGAAGTAGAGTTAGAGTAGAATTATCTTTTTCTTTGCAAGTGTTGATTGAGAACCGCAAGTGTAGTCAGGGTAGAACAAAGTGCTCGAGAAGCTAATGAATGTTGTGTTCGATCGGCCTAGATTGATGTGTTATACTTGTGAAGATCCGCGGGTTTTTGCCCATGAGCCATGGTCGGATTTACCTCGCAAGTAGAACTTCATCGAGAATATCGCCTCGAATTCAACTTGTAAAGGAGATATCAATCTCCCATCAGTAAATTAGGAGTGAAATTTCATTTACATGTGTAATTGCATGTAATCTAATGGATGGGTAGTGATTTGATGATCGGAATGAGTAGTTGAATATTGCTTATTCACAGCATTCTTTGGAGTGTGAATGTCCAGAGTCTTCAAAAAATGCATAAACTCCTATATTCGTCCTTGGTAGTGAATTAACACCTCATTCCCTTGGGTACAAACTTTAATTCTTTACAATTGGCAATCCTTTGTATAACTTGTATGTTACAACCTTGAAGACAATTCTTCTTGTGATGAGGTCCACCACATGTCCAACACACAATCCCAACAACTAATTATTGATCTAAAAAGGATGGCAATGGTCTAGATGTGGCACCTTTACCACTCTGTCCGAATGGTCGAGACTATCCCACATGTCTACCATAACCATTATGGGTATGTGTTATAAATTGGTAACGTGAAGGAGTTGACAAAGTTGGTGAATCCTTGCTGAACATATCAATCACCACTCTCTCTTCTTGCATGTTGAGCTTAATACGAGTAGCAAGACAAAACACAATAGTCAACATAGATGATGTCTCTTATAGTAATGTGGCATCTCTCACACTACGTATCAACTCCATGTCCAATATCCTATATTAATATTGGACAACTTGTGCCTCTGTGACCCCATGGGTAACATTGATCAACCGACGCATTCGAGTAAACGTCCAACAAAGACTCTCCCCAGTCTTATGTTGAAACTCCAGCAAGTCTCATAGCTTGTCCGTCCTCATCCCTTGATAGTATCTCCTTAACCGTATAAAAAACTCGAGAATAGGATTAAAGGTTGAGACCTATAAACTCTCCCCAACTTGACAAGCTCTAGCCGCATCTTTAGTGCCAGGTATAGAATATAAACTCGCACCACCAAACATTGTAGCCGAAGTAATAAATATATAGTTTGGGGATCATATTATCTCTAAAACTCTATCTTCTCATGGTATTCACGCCAAGATTCATGATAATCATCCATCGGCGTACACTCCTAATGCTGAAATAATCCCTTCCAAGCCATAAACGGACTAAACAACGTAGAGTTATGCATCCGTTGTAAATCACACCATGAGTCAAATTCCTATATAAAGTCATCCAACTCAATGGTACAAACTGATTCTGATTATCGTTTGGGACCCTTGGTGATTCCATAGATATTGTCCATGTCCACAACAATGGTATGGATACACACTCCAAGATATCATCAAGTTCAGTTCTGTCACTCTGCGACATCAAATCAAAGTCTTCTGTGAACCTCAAGGCCAAGGTTGATATTGAACTTTGCTACGGGTGCACCCAATGCTAACCCAAGAAGTGTTTTTTCAAAAATCTCTAGAGAACTCCAATGTATCATCTCATTAATGTATCACCTCACTAACCGTTCAACGACAGGTCCTCAACTAGAACTAGACACCGCAACAGAAGGTACATAAGGCATCACAAGGTGCTAACACAAGGGCAACCTGAAACATGACATCACCATAGACATTCACCTAGTCTACAAGTCCGTAAGCTCTATCTCATTGAGGAGAAACATATATAATCTAATTGATCCGTAAATCTAGACTCATTATTGGCAGCACACATAAGCACAAACACTCCAAATAGCAAAGCACCAATACAAACAAACGTGGTGCACAAACAAAAAGCCAAGGTGGAGATTTATCAATCACTAGAAATATAAATAATTGTAGGACCCTATTTAGAGATTTTGAAACTGTTTTTTTTTTTTGGAATAAAAGTGAGCGATATTCGGATGAAGTCTGGCCCGCCGAGTACGAATAGGTGAAATAAGTACGAATATGGCCAAGACGGATGAGTTGTTAAGGAATGTCTGAAGGGTCGAACGGATTAGGACAGTTAGTAACAACATCAACAAGTGCAATGAGCCGCGGAGAAGCAAGAACGAGCAACGAGCCAAGTAGACGAGATGAAGAGAAGATCGATCATTTGAGCAGGAGCCCGCGAAGCTATAAGTTGCCTACAGGAGTGTATTGATCTTTGGTGCTGAAGCCAAATTGGACAGCTGGAGAATGATTACGATTGAAGAACTAAGGCGGAGAGTTCTTAGCATGGCGTTGGGACTACGTGTGGCTAGAGTTGTGTGAGGAATTTTGCCTAGACTGCAAAAAAGACGGCGAACCCAATTGGATGGAGAGGGCATCCGGATTCGTGGGATACGCTTCTTTGAGTAGAGCCATTAGGAAGAGATTACTCGAAGGAGAAAGATGGTGGTGACTGGAAAGGGTCAGCCATATACACGGGCTTCAACTTTGATGAGACGAAGTGGTTTGATCCTCGGGAGAGAAAAGGCACAAACGGCTTCAAGATTGATCTTATTCGTGATGACTTCAGGAGGAAGATAATGTATACTTTAAATCAATTGTTTTCATCGCAAAGAACTACTTATGTAAGTATGCATAAGGTGAGAATAGTAGAAGGATTCGTCGGTGGATCAATAAAGGTCAATTGGTGAGAGATCTTTGCTCGGAATGTGCAAGCGATGGGTCAAAGACTACGAGCGGGAGAGAAGGGAGTGATCTACATCTCTTCATTCTTGGTGCACATGTATTCACGGATGGGGTGGTTGACACCACAAGAGATAAGAAGATATCAACAGAATGTGGTCAGCACCCTGGGTAGGCTAGAGGGTAGTGACGGCAGTAGTGGATTGATTACGAGCTTGGGGCCCCACCAAGAAGATGGTGTGCAGTCGCCAATGAGGGAGAATCAGCAGGAGATGCCTTTGGAGGAGTGAGCTAAAACTCCGCGGGATGCCGAGGAAGCCATATTCGGGAGAGAAGATTCAGTGGAGACCACTAAGAAGAGGAGTTCTAGTGTGGGGATAATTACGGAACCTATCAACAAGAAGCAAAAACTGAAGGAAGTTGCTTAGTCGAGTAGTCCAGCACCAAAGGCAGCGTGGCCTTAGGTGAAGGCTAAGAAGACAGTGGAGGAGCCAATTTCTTGGGTGTTGCAGTTAGCGCAGAAGTTGGAGAATGTAGTAGTGCCAGTTCTGATGAAGCTGAACGAGGTGGGAGGCAATTACATCCAAGGATGGAATCCTCAGGAAGACGGTTACATGGAGCTGATTCAAATACTGAACCGCATAGCTTAGGGGAAGAAGGACCAGACGGAGACTATAAAGCAATTGACAGAGTCAGTGGAGCGTCTGGAAAAGTAGAAGAAGGAGGCGACGCAAGAAGCCATCACGGTGAAGCAGACCTACAATGAAGTTTGCAAGATCCGAAGCACGGAGGTGAAGTTCGTTGAGAGGGAGAATGAGAAGCTTCAACAACAATTGAAAAGAGCAAAGCAGCAATTGCATGAAGTTGATGTTGAGAGACCGGCTAGATTAGAAGATTTGGCGAGTAGATGCTCGCAATACCTTTTTGCTAGATGTGGTGATATAGAGGCTGAAAGGTTGGAACGTTTGACTGTGGCGATGAACACCCCTTGCGATTCAAAGGATCGAAGAAAAAAGATGTACAAAGCCATGGGACGCGAGTGTTAGGAAGCGATGCGAGTCCATTAGAAGGAGATCGCAGAAGATATATGCAGTTGCAGATGAGCGTCAATGCTTTTGCTTTGAGGGAAGAGACGTCATCGAAGGGACCAACAACTTTTTGAAGAAGTAGTTGGAAACGATCCGTGTAGGCGACGGTTAGCAATAGGTGCGAGTAGATTGTATAAATCGAAGTAGTGTTAGAGTACAATTATCTCTTCCTTTTGCAAGTGTTCATTGAGAACCGTAAGTGTAGTCAGGATAGAACAAAATGCTCGAGAAGCTGTTGAATGTTACGTTCGATCGGCCTAGACTAGTGCGTGATACCTGTGAAGATACCCGGGTATTTGCCCATGAGCCATGGTTGGATTCGCCTCATAGTAGAACTTCATCTAGAATATCGCCTTGACTTTGGCTTGTAAAGGAGTGATCAAACTCCCATGTGAAATTTCAATTACATGTGCAATTCTATGCAATGTAATGGATGGGTAATGATTCGCTTATCAGAATGAGTGGACGTGTGCTACTTCTTCACAACACTCTTCGGACTGTGCATGTTGAGAGTCTTCAAAAGATGCATAAACTCACATATTTATCACTGGTAGTGAATTAACACCTCGTTCCCTTGGGAACGAACTGTAATTCTTTACAAATGGCAAAACCTTTGTATAATGTGTCTGTTCCAATAATAATACTTCATCTTAAAAACATACATCAAAGGGGTCAAATCAATCCAACCAGGCCTGACATAGCCTCATAAGAGCATTTAAAAACATAGAAATTTAGTTTTGCAGGCCTTCTCCTCTCCACATTGATAATTTGACATTTGTAATCCGACTATACAAGGCATTTTCTCATGCAGTTAGATTGAAGGTGTTTGGAATTTGTCTAGTTTAAGACGTTGCCTTAAACTAATCTTTTTCAATCTCTAGATAACGCAATTTTTTTTCGTAAATAGAGATAGTTTCAAACTTCTATAAGAATTTCAAAATCTTCAACTCCAATTTCAAACCACTAAACATCAAAATTTTGCAATTCTGATATTGTCAGCCTTGTATTTATCATCTTTATCCCTACACAAGAAACTTTACATTTTCTATCACCCCATTAAATTTCTGATTTAATGGACACTAAATGATAATCTGATAAACTATTGCTCCTATTTTCAACCCGAAAACTTTGAAACACTAAATCTTGGAATTCAATCACTTTTGTCCGAAATCATTTCCAACCAATCTTGATTTAGAGCCCAAAGCTAACATTGATTCTAGTCTTGGGGTCCTTAATCTCTTTTGCCTCTATGATTACTCTGCATGAAATTCTAGAAGGAATTTTTTTCATCTTTGGTCATTTTCTATCTCGTAATTATCTTTTGACTCCTATATTTCTGATATTTTATCTTCAATATATTTATCGCCCATTTTTTGAAATGCATATAAAATAAAATAAAAGATATAAATTATTTGAAACATTTTTTTGGTTTAAATATGGTTGCTATATTGGTTAGAGTAGTAACAAAACACAATTGTTGATGACTTCATTTTTTTTCCTTTTCTTGTTGTCTTATCATCTTTGCTTGAACACAAAAAGATTTAAAAGTTAAAGTAAAGAAAAAAAATGAAAGTTGTAAGTGAGAATTCACAAGATAATCATACGTATAAAATTGATACAAAACCTGGAACTTAGGGATGTTCATAAAAAAATATTATTGCTGCTAGTTGCAATTCTACATCACAAAGGAAATGAAAAGTGAAAAGCTTTCATGTGAACATTGTGTAATCTTGGTCTGAATGATGTTTTGATTAGAGATATAAAAATGAAACGGTCTACATCTTGACTTCATCTTGAAATAAAATTGTGCACATAAAAATCTCACCTTCTTCCAAACACTACTATGCATTTTAATGTTTCCATTATATTGTTCATCATCATTTTTATATGCAATCAACTCAAATTTAACTCATTTATAAACCATATTATTTGGAGATCCACCTACAATTAATCCTTTTTTCTAGAATTTCTATAGCTTGAAATCTCCTGAAAAATGTATGAATTTTAGTCTTAAAAATTATCATTGTTTTTTTAGTGCGGGATGCCTCTTGTTTCATTTCTACTTATTGCATATTTTACAAACTTAAAGGGTAAATATTTATAGGTGTCGATACTATTGGTCCAAGATGGCAAACAGTGAGTCACACATGCATCAAAGTAGTCAACATAAGAGAAACATGGTTCTCTTCCTTGAAGCTACATCCACGGGAACACACAAATTGCTTTAGTGATCTTAAGATCTCTCTCTCTTGTTCTCTCAAATTGCTTCATAAGAATGAGCTCTAGTGTGTCACAGAGAGCTTTCACAAGCCCACTTATATAATAGTGCCAACTAATCCTATTCAACATCTAATTAGAATAGCAGTCTAACTAGAGTTAATCAAGATCCAAGAGTTAACCCAACAAATGAGCATTGACCCACTTTGTTAATTTTCAGCAGCGCTTCTGCCCTTCAAAATCCTCAATTCTGATTTAAACACAAAGAGAATATATAAAAATTTGAAACTGATCATCCCAACTTCAAATCTACTCCACTTCTAGATCACCACCACCACCTTCACTCCATCAACGCTTTGCATACTCTACAACAAACAAATTGAAGCTACCAAATAATCAAAACTCGTTAAAATAACTTCAGCGCTCCAAGAACTCACAGTTGTCACCACAAAATCCAATTGGAGTTTTTAAAGTAATCTTTTCTACTCTCAACGTCCATTATGACAATCCGCTGATAATCATAGCATAAAAAAGAGTATAGTCGAGCCAAATCCACTTTGTGCTTCAAAAATTCCAAGTTTCCCGCACTAGCTACTTTCCACCATAGTCACACTTTTAAAATCTCAACTTCAAAAACTGCACTCCAAGGTACCCTAATTCAAACTCTACCCCTTGAGAACTAGGTCTCCTTAGGGCGCTATTGGCCATAACAAAAGTTCCAATGCAAATGACACTAACTACATAATCGGCTCTAACTGCTCTATATACTCTGCATGCACGCACCTACCTAACTACGGATGCGTAACATAAGTCGCGACATAATCATGACTAAGATAAAATTAATCATACTTTAGATATACTTACATTTTATCCTATATGTACAACCATGTCAGATGGCTGACTGTTACTCAGGTTTATCTCCGATGGCTTTTTGAAAGCTTATCATGAATCTTAAAGAACATGTTTCAACCCTATGAATATAAATCCTGAATGCACCCTCTTACACAAACTCTCAAATTTCAAACTTCATGATTGTAACTCTCACAAGGAGTCAAATATCAATCAAAAGGAAGAGATCTTTTATTGATCATCAAAGTCTTCATTGAATCACGGATCCAATCCTAAACTTGACTTCTAAAAAATCAAGCTTTCCAAAACAAGGTTTCTCCAAAACTAAATGAAGAAGTGCTTCTCAGTCTTTCTATTTATACCACTTAGACATTAATATACCACTATTGTTGTACACCGGTGTTGGTGTATGACAATCTATGTCTTGTGATGTTTGATATAACAATAATATATGGTGTGATACGATATGTATGTGCAAAAAAAAATTCATGATAGCTTTTATAACTTGTGTAGGCCACCTAAATTAACTAGCTACGAGCGGATAGAAGTATATTTTATAATTCAAGCCGGATGTACGATTATCATCATTCAAAGTAGACGTGTCATTAAGGCCAATACCACTATAAGGATACCTATGGTTCAATATGTCGAGTTTAAATAAGATATTCATGGAGGATAGTTTTTGAAGTTGAGACTTTGAGAGTATGACAATGATGGAACATTAGCTAGTGCAAGAACATGAATTAATTGAAGCTCAATGTAGGTTTGACTAGATTGTAATTTGTCTTTTATGTTATCACTATTATCGGATTGTCCTTGTGGCTATTTTGAGAGTATAAAAGGTTATTGTATTATACTTATGTTGGTGTATGATAATCTATGTATTAGGATAATATATGTGTTTAATTGTGATATATATGTGTTTGATGTGAGAGTGATGTATGTTATATATTGAAGCGTTATACATGTGCATAATATCTATTATTCCCAATTTTGTTCATCTTACATTCTTATCAAAGTTAATGAACAATATGATATGAACAACACAATAAATTTTCTTCATCCAAATATCTGTGAAAGATTGCAAAATGTTGTGAAATATTTTTTAAAAATTTGACAAGAAATTGTTAAATTCAAACAGAAAAGTCTATTCATCATATTTGCATGTTATGTAAATGGCATGTCAGCTTTAAAGGATATGGGATACATCTTCAGGAGCAAAACTGACATTATGGAATATGAAATAACTAATGATTATGAACTATGAAGATTGAAATTGTTCCATGTATATATCAAAAGAATGAGAATTGGATTCTTACTTTGGATCTACCCATGTTAAAAACTGATTCACACCCAACATATATAATGGGTGAGATAATAATTAGATTCATACAATAAATACTAATTATACACGCATCATTCTAATCATGAATGGTAAAAGCAGAAGTGAGCTTAATATTTGATATATAAGATAGAGACTCCGTCTATCTTACATTCATGTTATGATATGTGTATTTAGTAAAATTGTGTATTTGATACATATGATTTATAGATATAATTCAAGGTAAATGATTTCAAAGGTAAAACTTTTGATGTCAAAAGTGCATCAAATTGTTTGTTTAAAGATCAAATTTCCACAGTTCACCTCAAATTATCACTAATCACTTTTATTTTATTCATAAATAAGATAATTATTTACAAATCATTGAAAAGAGAAAAAAATACATAGTGTGTAGTTTTCATAGGTAGAGGCTTTAATAAAAAGATTTAAACAACAAGAGAGACTTCTTCGGCTTTAGTAGAGGGGTTGGACTCATGGAAATTTTTTAACAAAAAGGACATTTTTTAACCACAACTCAAGAGATAATAATAGTCTCAATGCCAATTTTCTCAGATGCTTTGAGGGAATCCATGATGAGGTTTATATCATCATGGTATTAATACACATTAAGAAGAGGATAACATTACTAAACAAGGCTAATCATTGCAACAATCCTCAGAAAGACATGAGTAAGTATGTTGATAAACTCAAAAAAGATTCAAAATAATTTTTTACAAACACGTCATGAAAGAGAAATAAAGTTGATTAGAGTTGTAAGAACATCTTCTTCTGATCCATGCCATCGATCTGAAACAATGCATTCTTGACCAGGTGATTCTATACTTTTTTCTTGTGTTTAATGTACTTCTTCCTTTTTGTAGCTTGTATGTTTTGATGCAGGTTCAAGAATTTGCTGATAACCTTTCTCAACTTTTTTCATATTTGATAGTTTCTTGAGCCTGAGTATTACAATTTAGAATCTGCATTCTATTCAATACATATACATATATGCCTAGGTTCATATGCTTACGTTATGCTCCGAGATGTTGAAATATCAATATAGCTGCCTGGCTATTAGATTTGCCAATTCAATTCGGATAGCATGATCAATCATATTCTGTTAAGTAATTATGACGTTCATATCATATTATCAAGACATAAATGATCACACACCAACACAAGTATATCACAATCATCCCGTACTCTAGGATAAAATTTAGATATATCACATAACTATCTACTTTATCGACATCATATGGTCTTTGTAGTGCTAAGATAATGAATCTAGATGCTATAATATCTCATCATTAGTCAGATCTCTACCATAAATATGATTTATAATTAATTAAAAAGACTATGTGAGACAATAAGAGAAAATGTCAGATACTACATGAGCTCTATTTCTCATATAGAATGGTTATTGATATCTTTTTTTTGAAGCTATTGTGGATTCAAATTTTCAAACTGAAACAAAAATCATACGAGTTCATAACTAACATATATTACACATTGAAAAGACTTACAATTGTAAGATTGGATCCATGATATCATCCATTATGATTTGGAATATGATATAACACACCAGATGATGTATTATGTCATCCATGTTTGGAAAAGTATAATGTAACACGCAATTCTACACATCATATTTCTAAACAATATTACGAATATGACATAACATTTAATTATGCAAAAGATCATCACAAGAAACATAGTAACAATAGAACAGAATTAGAGAACTCACATAAATTTATTAAACCAAAAATCTCATCTGAAAGTAACCATATTCAAGAATTGAAAATCTACATTGAAGTTTTCCAATAGCAAAGCAGCTAAAAAAAGGATATTTCTAAAAACGGAAGTATCTAGGCGTTACTATGCAAAAGAGAACAGACTCGAGCGCCCATTGCAACCCAACAAGGCCACGGGAGCAGTTACTGCGAGTTGAACTCAATTGGACCATGTTGAAAATGAAAGAAATGCAAATGAGTTAAGCTGGTGAAGCATGAGAAAGGCACTCTGAGTGCATAACTTGGCAGGTGACGTAGACAATTTCCTCAAACTATTCACATGTTTAATAGGTCAACGTCGACTAGATTGTCAATATGGGCACCGATTCATCAGATGTCCTACCTCACCTTTAAGTCGCTTACGGAGAATACAGCCAGAAATTTATTTAAGCCTCCCTGCTGTTCACCGCGACTACTCCATCACATCCTTAGTTATAAAAATTAAACGATCATACCCCTCACACGCTCGAACCGGCTCCAAGCTCTAGTGACCGGCCATGCGCCACCGTAAACAATGGAGCCTATGCTCATGGTCCGTGGAAACCAACCAGGTCCCAGTCAAAGCCGAAGGACTTCGTTGAGAATTGCTCAACAACATGATCTGACAGGTCGCAGACGACTGCTTCTAGACGTTCCTTTGCATGCGCAGGGGTATGATGAGGTAATGTTTACGACAAACGGGGTGATCGAGTAACCACGGCCTAAGGTAGGGGAGGTTTGAGTCAAATACTGGGAAGCAGCCGGGCTCTTCTGGAAGCGCAGTGCTCGGTTTGAGGATTTCAAGACCTGTAGTTAACTGGTCAACGTGTTGAGGAATTATCGATACAACCGAACATGGGCATGTTCATTGCGTGGAACCTTGATCCGATTCGCTCCTGTGAAGTCCGCGCACTGCTAGTTTCCGACCGTGTTATTTGTCGCTTTTCTCTACTATTTCCAAGAAAGAATTTTGACAAGTAGGACCAGTTGGATAATAATACCCATCTCGGCACTTCTTCACTCCGCTTTCGATCAAAGAAATCTACGGTGTTGTAGAACTTCCCTGACAGTGTAGAATAAGCGGAAGCTTCAATTCTGACGACGACCCTCATGTTTCATGGCATATCCTAACCAATTGCGTATTCATGCTCGTTTCTGCATCGAACCTTTAGCAATCTTGTCAAGGGAGAACGAAACGAGAGAGGGACATGAGAAGCTACAGTTCTATTGTGAGATGTAACCAAGATACGGAACAAGAACAAAGGAAGATCCAACTATGACAATTACATGCTCAGACCCAAGCAGGTCTAAAGTAGTCTTCGTTGTGATAGGAATCTGTAACTTCTTACATACATCATCATGCTTGAATAAGAATCCGTACAAGCTTAAACTTCTACTGGCACATTCAACGGCAACATTTTACCTCTTCACATTGAAAATTTACTACTATCAATACCTTGGGTTCATACGGAGTGAAGGTGGGTATTTCCGCTACAAAGTTGCAGACATTCAAGAGGACTGGCAGTGTCCCCTTGTCTCTTAGTAGCCTGTACGAAGACCTTGGATTCCCTTGAACTTCTTTCAAAGCGTATGGAGCACGAGCGTGATCGGGTGTGAAGGGCTAGTATATAAGTAATTGACACTTTTTGTTAAGAACAAGCCAGACTGGAAAGACTGTGGAGCAGGAGCCTCTTCAACCCCGATATAGATAGGAGTTGGGGCACTTGGAAGGCTGCTGCAGTTCATAGATATTCCACCGTAACGTGACTTTCCCGGTTGGTAATGTGCTCCAGAATCCTCTACCAGTTTTGATAAATTTATGGTATTTTGAGAGTAGTTAGATCACGAAAGCAGTGTATATCTCTGCATGCGAAAGTGGTTTGAATTTCAATGAGGCTTTGGTTAGTGAACGGTGCTCGCCTCGAGTAACATTGTTGTCATCCTGACTGCAGCGAAAACGGTGAGGTCAACGGTTTCGCTCGTGCAAGTGCAGGTCCAGATTTCCAAGTTCCGCGTGCCATGGGGTCGTTGTCGGTGCAAGTGTCGGCCTTTCTCTTAATTGTCTCCACCGTTATTACGTCCGTTGCTGCTGCGCCAGAAGCAGAACTAGTCACAAATTTACCTGGCCTACCCACTTTAGGCTTCAAAATCTACTCAGGTTACGTCACAGTGGATGAGGAGCATGGTCGAGCTCTGTTTTACTACTTCGTGGAGGCACAATTCCATCCTCAGAGCAAACCTCTCACATTGTGGCTCAATGGAGGTGACCACTGCTACTTTATGAAATGAAATTAAAATGAATTAGGATCTATCACGGGAGTAAAATCTACAGGGAGTAAGTCAGGGTCAAAGTCAAGGGGCACCTTTCAGATCATCAATCAGAGCTCGTGGAGGTGACAATATGATGTAGCTTGTACTAATTAGTGCGGTCTCTTGAGATTTGTGCAGTTAAACGGCCATTGTTTTGGAAAAAGCATGATTCCGCTCATTGCTTTCTATTGTTCGGCCTTACAGGTCCGGGATGCTCCAGTCTGATGGGGAACTTTGTCGAACATGGGCCTTTCACTGTTCGAGATAACGCCATTGTGCTGAATCCTTCATCTTGGAACCAGGGTAAGGAGTTTGAACCCGAGTTCAGCAACCTCAATATGTTTTATAAACTTCAGAATTCTTCTCTCAGTGTTCACTGGAGGACGTCACATTCCCCTGTTAAGCTCTTGACAAGTCTACATAAAATTATATGTTTTGTGGAACTTCCAGAGTCGAACGTACTGTACCTGGAATCTCCAGCAGGAGTTGGATTTTCCTACTCCAACACAACCTCCGACTACACAACGAATGACGAAAAGACTGGTAATATCAGCAAATTTAATAGCTTATATCACACGGCGTTTGTTCTTTCCGCAACTTATCCATCACTTTGGTTTGTATCGTGTTGTGAAGACTAATTGATTAAGAATGGAAGGATATTGCTAGAAAAAATGACAACTTAGGAACTTAAGCTTTACAAAACATCTGTCTTCGGATCTGGTGTTTCACTGCTAAGTTCTATAAGGATTGACTCACAGGTATCTGCGAGTCAATCCGTATATATATATCATGCAACTACTAGAAAAACTATACTCAGCAGCATATTGCGGTCAACCTGATGATTGTGAACTAGGCAAGTAAGCTGAATCTTAAAATGAAAAATGAGCCCTGAATCGAGTCTGTGATGACTGTGGAATCTGCAGCTCAGGATTCCTTCAAATTTCTTCAAGGCTGGGTAGAGAAGTTTCCCGAATACCAGAACCGAACCTTCTACATCACCGGCGAGAGCTACTCAGGTGAGTAGACATAACATATGTTGCTGTTACTTTCCCATGATGTAGCTATGTGTTAGTACGTACCATTTTTGCTTTTCTGATAGAAATTCCATATACAAATATCATGAAGAGAACCCAAAAGCTCTTTCGAGTGTTGAGCTGAGCTCAATTACCTGTTATGCCGTTTGGCACAATTCTAGTGGAGTTCCTATTGGTTGACATTCTCTGGATAGTTTGCTTTTGAACCCAGGGCTCCCCGAAACTTGAATGTACTCGCATTTGTTTTAACATGAACAACTTTGGAGCTACCTGCAGGGTATTATGTTCCTCAATTGGCAGCTCTTATAGTCAAGAATAACTCTAGCACGCCGTCGTTGCAGCTAAAAGGGATTATGGTGAGCATTATTTCTATGGCGGCGATTATTAGCTGTCTTCTGTTATGTTGGCATTTCAAAAAGTTTATCGGAAAATCGTTATTGAGAAGTGATTAACCAAGTTTCTTAAGAATAATGACATTGTCTCTGACTGCGTATGCAGATAGGGAATCCCGTCATTGATATTGAAAAGGATGTGGGGTATGCTACTACCTTGTTTTACTTGTGGACACATGGTCAGGTATCCGATGATACGTTCCGGAAAGTTCGCGTTGTGTGTGGGAATTACACTGATTTGTCGTATGATGAAGACAAAGCTTGCTCATCTCTTCTGGACACTGTTTTTTACAATGAGACAGGAATGTTCAGCTTTTACAACGTTCTGAGTGACACTTGCCCATCAGACAGTAATGCAACGCTGCTGACGAGAAGACTTCAAAACTTTAAGGTAACGGAAGTAGAGTATGGTTGACCAAAGAAGTTGTTAATTGGTGATTTCACAGATAATTGTATGAGTGAACCTTTTGAAATTTGTTAATAACAACTCGACCTCGTAGAGTGTAGTGACGAGTCCAACTCTTGCTAGAGGTTGTAACAGTTCTGTGTTTGAGCATTTACTAATCTCGACCACCATGCCGTGCCATGTGATATTATTATGTTTCTGCGATGTTGTATGATGGTGAGTTCGCAGGAAATTATAAGCTTTCAATTCCTTTATACCAAATTTATCTTGCCCATAACATTTTCCAACAACTTTTCAAAAGCTCCTGACAGCATTTGGGAATTTGGAATTTCAGTTTCAAATAGGATCTACGAAGTTACAAGTTGCACCTGCAGACCCTTGTCACACGTTCGATATGGAACCCTATCTGAATAGACAGGACGTCCAGGCTGCTCTTCATGCGCATATTGCAAACGCATCCTATGGTTGGACTTCCTGCTCTCAGTAAGTTCAAGCTAAATCTGATCAATTTTGGTTTGATGGTCGAGGTGAAGATATTAAATGAAACAAATGTGACATGTTCTGGATGTTAACGAATATGCAATTATTGCGGTGTAAGATTCCTACATTTGTACTGACCCAATCTGCCACTCCACTTTTCACTTCTAAAAAATTAGTAAAGATGGGTTGGTTTTGGTGTTGCAAATTTGTTCTCATGTAACATCCTGTCAGAAACTGTCAGGCAATGAATTTAGTAGTATAATATTCCCAGTTCTAGAAATTTTCAGGAAAAGCGCAACCTCGTCAGGTTATTTTTATATGCAATGCTTTCCGCTTTGACTGACGCTCTACATATCCAGAGTCGTCAACTACAACGTTACTACAGAAACAGTGGAGCCTCTGCTCAAACTCCTGATCGCTAACGACATCCGAGTTTGGGTCTACAGGTGAATCCTAACTGCTGCACTTCAAAAAATGAGGCCTTTCTTTTACAGTAATTCTGTTGAAGCCTTTGAATCTGAGTTCTGATCACACACTCAAATGAGGCAAGATTCTCATGAATAAGCATATTCACAGAAAAGCGTGAAGAAGGACATCTTTACCTTGATTTAGAAGTACCCTCCCTGCGTGTAGTGGTAGAGATTGATGTGCCCCGTATGCATGAATCTAGAGATGGAATGAGCACTTGAAGAGAGTCGGAAGTCTACTCTTAGACTAAGTACCTAATGTGATACGGGCAGATCTTTCTAACTTATTGTCTTTTTTATTCCAACATCAGTGGGGATCAAGACTCCGTTATTCCTTTCACTGGAACTCGAAGGACAGTCGAGAGCTTCTCAAATTCAAATGGTCTGCGCTCCAGCTCTCACTATCAGCCTTGGTACGCGGACAAACAGGTAAGACATGAACTCAAGACTTCTTCATCTTAGGGATATCACTGAGTGCTTGAGGACAGCTTGCATAAGACCGTTATACTCCACGCCGCTCATTCTAGATGTCCATTTCCACAGTTTCATGATAAGAGCCATTCATTCCAGCGTAAAACCTGTCCATTCCAGGATCCCTACTCAAGAAAGCAGAGGTTTATGCGATGCCACGACGATCGTCATCATTGCATGATTCAGCACCGTGCTCTAGACCCCTCTGAGCCCAATCTAATCATCTGCTGTAATGAATCAAACCCGTTGTGAACAACAGCGATTTAGACACGAGTATAAAACTGTTCAGAACGGTCGTATGCGTCTGTCACAGCGAACTTGGGTGTTTTTGTTTAGATCATCGAGCTATGACTGTCAGTCTATCGGTAGAACTCAGTACCGATAGTATGTTGTCTCCACCACTGATTGCAGTGGAGTTGCTTGGCCAATTTATACTGATCCTGAGATTCTGCTCAAATGAAGCATGTCTTAATCATTATTGTCTGTACGTGATGTACTTCTAAACTGATTTTTAAGGATTGCAGATCGGAGGATGGACAGTCAGTTACGGTTCAAAACTACTGTATGCAACGGTGAGAGGCGCCGGCCACATGGTGCCGTTGGATCAACCTGTGCGTGCTCTTCAGCTATTCAACTCGTTTCTACTAGACAGCGGCCTTCCTCTGGGACAAGCTTAAGACTCTTAATTAACTTGTACTTACTCTCATGAACGGGGTTGACAGGAGCCGCGGACAAGATTAAGAATGCTCTGTCAACAGGGTTATCTTCTATGTAACTATACATTTAAGATTCTGGGTTGACATACCTTCTTCTTTTAAGGTCCAGTGCAGAGACATAAGCAGCACTTAGGCGTCTGCGTCGTAGATAAAATGTATTGAATGAGCAATTTCTTGCGTAATCAATAATGGTGAGGGAACCCTCAAAGTTTTTCGGTCTGCGAGTCGCGAGGTTATATTCTGCCTAAACCGGAAATTCTTCTTTTTTCCCTTATTTAATCCAATTTTTTCACGTCACTGTGAACTTAAATTGGCATAAAGTATCTGCATTGGTACAGCTTGAGGTTGCCTTCAACTGAAAATACAGCACAAATTTATTTTCTTTTCAGTGATATTTTCTCGTCACAACTCAGTTGCGTGAGCACAATGAGGACCAGTAGCTGAACTGTGGTGGCCACCCGACGTGACCAGTTTGCGTGTTAAAATCCTGCCTGGGGCCAGTTCAATCTCCAGTATCAGCCTAACCATGAAAATGAAAATTCTTCAATCCAGGAATCCTGGCTTCAAGGCCTGACTGAAATTGATAAAAATTTACTAGACAATCGCTTGATCCAAGCTTTCGTGGACAATGCAGGAACAAAGAAGCTATCTTTGACTATTTTTATTAATTTTCCACTGTTGTGGTAACCTATCAACTCCATAGACAGACAGCTATATATTTACAATAATAGGCACATGAGATAATAAAATTTGATATAGTAATGCTCTATAAACTTACTTATAACAAACTCTCGATGTTTAATTTTATATCTATAGTAGTAGCAAATTTAAACCCATATGTTTAACAGAACTCTAGTCATGGATATCATGTCCATTTTGAAATTGATCAAGTTAAAAGGACATCATAAGGTCTAACTTCAGATCATATGTCACTACGGGACATCATTGGAAGAAGTATCGAGCCTAGAGAAGTCATCACTACTGCAATAAACTCCTTGCCAAAATGAAAAATCATCTACACCTTGAAATGATTTCACAATATACAATGAGGCTTGATATGAAATGGATTGACCAATGAAAGATTTAGAGCACGAAAATCTCCCCCATTTATTTTTCACATCTCGTGAATAGGGTACTGAGTTTTTTAGGCAAGTTTCAAACTTTGTTTGATCCAGCGTTGATGAATCATCATACCATCTCAAGATATCATCTTGAGATTTATGGTTTGCAAAGAAAGTTGTTCAAACAATGAAAAAAGGACTAAGAAAGTTTGGCTTTGTAACACTAGGGAAGTGAGGAGAGACCACTCGAATAGCTCAAGAAATTCTTAAGTTGAGAGATACCTCAATGGTTTCTCTTTCTCCATATATAGTCTTCAAAAAGGTACAAACTAGATAAGGTTACACAACCTCCATCCATTCAATTCCTCGTGGATCGACGACGTGGTGATCATTCCTGTGAGCAAATGGATTGCTGACATGTACTCCAACTAACACACTAACTAACACACAAGAAACACAATCTAAAGAGCACACGGATTACTGACGTGACATCTTTAGATACTTCACTAATAGTCAACTCAAGACTATCTATCTCCTCCTTGCGTAACCTCTACTTTAGTCCTCACTAACTAAAGATGGTAACAAACCTCCCTCCTTTTAAGATGCAACGTCCTTGTTGTTCACACGTTCAAACTTTTGAACGATCAAGGGTGCATTGGCTAAGTTCTTTGCCGGTTCCCAAGTTGATTCATATGATGGATATCCCTTCCATTAACCAAATACTTAGTTTTTGGGTATTTGTGACCCCGAATCCGTTTTTTGAGAATCTTGTCAACCTCAAATTCTGCATGATCTGCTATCATAGTAGGTAAAGGAGGAGGGGTTGATAGATTTGTGAACTACTTAGGACATGATACATGTTTTTGCAATCCTGACACATAAAATACGGGATGTATTTTCATATGCAACGGGAGCTCAAATTTATAAGATACCCCGCCAACCCGTTTCAACACCACAAAAGGACAAATGAATCGAGGATAATTTTGGTGTTCCTACAAGTAACAAATTGGTCATCGATAGTCAAACTTGATCTCCTTCCTGAAAATTCACCTCCTTTTGTCCCGTATTAGATGTTGACTTTTCTCCAAGGATGAGCATATGTATATTGCTTTTGTCGATTTTGAGCAATTACCAACTTCTCCTTTGCTTGATGCAGTCCCTTGTGTATGTGCTCCACAAAATCATTGACTGCCACAACTTTGATTGAAAACTCCTGCCCTTTAGGAATTCTCAACGAACTAGAAGGTGTCAAAGGATGAGCACCATACATCAGATAAAATAGAGACGCTTTTGTAGATGCATTAACAGAATTGTTATATGCAAATTCCACAAGAGGTAGAAGAGTATCACATGCTCGAAGCATATCCTCTATTGTTCTATTGACCCTCTCTGTTTGACCATCAGCTTGAAGATGATAGGTTGTAGACATTGCTAGCTTTGTTTTGAATGAACCAAACAAGGTTTTACAAAACAAACTAGTAAAATAAATGTATCTATCTGTGATTAAGACTTTGCTTAATCCATGATTCATAAAAACTGCGTCTAGATACAGATGAGTAAGTTGTCGTGCCATCATTGTCTTTGTGGTTGTAGGAGCATAGTTAGAGGTTTCAGACTTTTTTTTTTGTTTTTGAACATAAATAAACGATATTTGGGGGAAGCATGTATCGCCGAATACGAATAGGAGAAATAAGCGCGAAGATGGCCAAGACGAATAAGTTGCTAAGGAGGTCTGAAGCGTCGAACGGATTAGGGCAGTTAGTAACAATATTGACAAGCGTAACGAGCCGCGGAGGAGCAGGAACGAGCGTCGAGTCAAGTAGCCAAACTGAAGAGAAAATCGGTCACTCGATCGGGAGCTTGTGAGGCGATTCAATTGCCTGTGAAGAAGATGCCGACGGGAGTATATCGACCCTTGGTGCCGAAGTCAAAATAGTCGACCGAAGAATTAGCACGCTTGAAGACCTTGGGGGGAGAGTTTCTGGCATGGCGTTGGGACTATGTGTGCCTAGAGTTGTGTGAAGAAGTTCGAGCCAAGAAGACACATTATCTTCAGAAGGAAGATAATGTATACATTGAATCAACTCTTCTCACCACAACAAACTACTTGTGTAAGTATGCATAAGGTGAGGATAGTGGAGGGATTCGTCGGCGGAGCAATTAAGGTCAATTGGGGAGAAATCTTCGCTCGGAATGTGCAAGCGATGGGATAGAGGCTGAGAGCGGGAGAGAAGGGAGTAATCTATATCTCCTTGTTTCTGGTACATATGTATTCGCGTATGGGGTGGTTGACGCCACAGGAAAGAAGAAGATATCAAGTGTGCGTGGTCAGCACTTTGGGTGGCCTAGCAGCGAGCAATGGCAGAAGTGGTTCGACGATAAGTGTGGAACCCCACCAAGATGACGGTGTGCAGTCCGCGATGAGACCGAATTAGCAGGAGATGACTTCAAAGGCGAGAGCCAAGGCAGTGAGAGATGAGGAAGAAGAGATATTCGGAAAGGAGGACTCCGTGGGGACCACCCACGCTCTCTTTCTTTTCTCCTGGTTTCTTCTCGGGATGCGGCTCGTTTCGCTCGTGCCGAAGGTTCAGCAGTATGACCAGAAGATGGACCTTGCTCTTGATCTCTGTCTGTCATTCATCTGGCACTGTAGCTCCGGAGGATGAGGTTTTCAACCTTAGAAGCTCTTGAAGAGTTTAGCGACATCCTCTCACAATACTGACGCTACCTATCCGTTCTTGGTCATCACTGGTGTCAACACGTTCCTAGCAAAGTCCTAGCTATGTTGTACAACTCCCCGCTGGCAGATGAATAGCAACTTCATTCCCCGGGAGCGGCGCCAAGAAAAAGTTGGTCTAAACTTCCTTCTTTATGTAACAGACAGGTTATACAAAGGTTTTGCCACTTGCACAGAATTATAGTTCGTTCCCAAGGGAATGAGGTGTTATCTTTCTGTCAGCGACGAATATGGTTGTTTATGCTTCTTTTGAAGACTACGGACATGCATAGTCCGAAGAGTGTTGTTGTGAGTAGTCCAAGACCACTAAGTCAAATTAACAAACCATTACCCATCCATTACATTGCACAAAATTACACATGTAATTGAAATTACACTCCAGATTTACTGATGGGATTGATCACTCCTTTACAAGCTGTCGTCGAGGCGATGTCCTCTATGAAGTTCTACTGTGAAGTGGATCCGACTGCGGCTCATGGATGAATACCCGGGTATCTTCAAAGGTATTGCGCACCAATCAAGGCCAATCGAATGCAACATTCAACAGCTTCTCGAGCACTTTGTTCTACCCTGACTACAATTACACTTCTTAATGAACACTTGTAAAGAAAGCGATAATCCTACTCTAACACTACTCCTATTTATACAATCTACTCGCACCTATTCCTAATCGTCGCCTACACGGATCGCGTCCGACTACAATTACGGGGCATCTCAGGTTCCTTCGATGACGTCTCTTCCTTCAACGCAGAGACATCGACGCTCATCTACAATTCCTTGATGTCCTCTGCGATCTCCTTTCGATGTACTCGCATCGCTTCCTGGCATTCGCGTCCCATGGCCTTGTACATCTCCTTCCTTTGATCCTTCGAATCGCAAGGGGTATTCATTGCCACTGTCAAACGTTCCAACCTTTCAGCCTCCACATTGTCACAATGAGCAAAAAGGTATTGCGAGCACCTACTCGCCAAATCTTCTAGTCTAGCTGGTCTCTCAACATCAACTTCATGCAACTGCTGCTTCGCCCTCTTCAATTGCTGGTGAAGCTTCTCGTTCTCTCTCTCGACAAATTTCACTTCCGGCTTGAATTCTCAGATTTCTCCGTAGGCTTGCTTTGTTCTTGGCCGCTTCCTTTGTCACCTCCACCTTACGCTTCTCCGGACACTCCCACGTACTACGTCAACTGCTTTATAGTATCTGCCTGTCCTTCTTCCCACGAAAGCGGTGCGGTTCAAAGAATCGAATCAACTCCATGTAACCGTCTTTTCAGGATTCCACCCTCGAATGTAATCGCCTTTCATCTCGTTTCGGCTCCATTAGAACCGGCACCACCACATTCTCCGTTAGCAAGCTTAATCAGAACCGAAGAAAGTGGTTCTTCTACTGCTACCTTAGTCGTTTTCACCTTAGGCCGTGATGCCTTCGGTACTGGACTTCCTGATTGCGCAGTTTCCTTCAGCTTCCTCTTCTTAGTGCTGGGCTCCGCAAATTCGGCCTCTAGGCCGAAGACAGAAGAAAGCTCCAGTTGAACTAGACTTGCTTAGGCGGGTCGTGGGTCACAAGCATTCCAACTCACCATCAGCAAGAAGTCCCCGAAGCAACCGGCCTAAGCGTTCGAGTAGCCCGGGAAGATTGGAGACCCAAGCCCATGAAGGGGCTAGCACATCATCAGACTCCTCGGAAGAAAACGGTAGTTCAAATACCAACACCTCTACAAAGGTTGTGACACCCTCAGGTGACGAAGCCAGTGACGAAGAAGAGAGGTGGTCGGCTTTTCAGGAAGGTCCAAGATCGTCCCTTGCCCGACAAAGTCAGAGTCTGAAGATCCTGAAAATCAATCTTGAACCTACGTTTCGAGTTCTGACTACGGAGAACCAAGACAACATGGCGGCACCGATCACCAAACAGCAGTACCCCAAGTTTAAGGGTACTTCGGATGAAGACGATGCTGACTCGTATATTCGTACCTTTGAAGCCATCTCTACGGCTAATAAAGAAAATGACCCCATGGATCGGAGAAGGATCTTCCCGGGGCTACTACGGAAAGGAGCCCGGGTGTGGATGAACAACCAAGAAGAAGGCCATGCGGCTGAAATCTCTTCTTGGGATGGGCTCAAAGGCCGATTCCTGGCGAGATTTGGGGAGATGGGATACGATAAGGTATTGTTAAGAAGACTGGACGCCATTCGGAGAGAGAAACATCAGAAGCTTTGAGAATACACGGAGCAGTTTCTCAGCTTGCTAGATATGATGCCAGCAACCACTGCTAACACAAAACCATATTCGGCGGCCATGGCCATCGAATGGTATGTTTCGGGTTTGGGGAAATTTGACCCTGACCAGGAAACCTTCTGTAGGAGGGCAGACCCATCTACGGTGGATGCTGTCATACAGGCAGCCGAAGCTTATGAGCTATCCAACATCCATCGGGGCCGACTAAAGGAGAATCGGTCGTTGCATAAGGGACGACGGGCTAAGCACCCGAAGACGCCGAAGTCCCTCTAGTAGTGAAGTGTCCACTTCATCCGACGAAGACGAATCCAGCTACTCAGACGAGGACAGGAAACATACCCCGAAGAGGAAGGAGGGGCGCCGGATGAAGCAGGTGGAAACTGGCCGGAAAGGCATCGAAACTAAAGTAGAGGAGCTCACGAAGAGTTTGGAAGAGCTTAAGGTACATTTGGTAAATAACAAAGATAGGAGGAAATCTCCCATGCAGGGGAGAGCTAATGTATGGTGTACCATCTGCAGGAAGCCGGGCCACTCTAACTCTGAGCATCAGCCCAGAGAAGGGTATTCGGCCCAGCAGGTGGAATGGGTACAAGTATGGGACTACGGCCCATACGAAGGCCCCCCGGATGACCAAGTTTATGGCATCCAGGAGGGAGGAACTTCATCCAACATACCTCCGGTGCACATACCTCGCTACGCTCCGGTGGAAATGGCGACCACGACGCCGCAAAGGAAAATGGGAGGGTTGGCTCCAATTCCTCCTCCTACTAGACCGAATGCATGCTACAATTGCGAAGCACTGGGCCACTGGTCATCCTAGTGCCCTCAGCCTCGGCGGCGAATGACATACCAGCCAATGTGTAGCAAATGCAGACGGCCAGGCCACACCAATGTAGAGTGTGAACAGCCACCCCAACCCCGAGGGGAGAGCAAGCGTTATCCGGCGCAAGGAGTGCGGTTTGTCACCCCACCCAAACGGGATGTAGGAGTACACCAAATCAGTGTTGAAGGGCAGGAGCCGATAAGCCTTCCGGAGGAGTTAAATTGGCCCAAAGAAGCCCTGGACGTTCTACGGGTCTCGACCCGAAGTACGAAGACCACGAAGATAGCCCCAGTAAGCATCAAGGAGAAAGCCAAGCAGCGGGAGAAGAAGAAAGAAGACGTTCCCGCGCCCAAGGAGTCCCCACCCAAAGAGACAGAGGAGCCAGGAGGATCAGCATTCCCTGCTGATATTCGGGAGGAGCTGCAGGGGTACCTCAATGAGTTAACTCCCACAACTATGAAGGTTTTGATTCGGGCCAACCCAAAGAAATCAGAACCTGAGGTATTGACGGCTGCGCCCCACACTTACTATGATCCCGTGGCATACCTTGCCGAAGTCACGGCAAATATTTCGATGAAGCAGTTGTTGGATGACAACAAGGTGTACAAAAAGATTCTCATCCAAGCACTGAAGTCCAGCAAGCCATGAGTCCTAAGAAGAAACAAGTTGCCTACAGTGTATTCTATGGAGCAGGAAGACTTAGGCGCCCCGGAAATAGAAATCGAAATTGCGGGCTGTATGCTGAAGTCCATACCCATCGACTCGGGATCAGGAGTGAACATCAGGACAGAGGACACTGCTGTAGCCTTGGGGTACAACCATTACGAAGATACCCCCCAAATTCTAAGGGCCGCGCCAGTCCGTAAGAAACCGGTAGGGCTACTTCGTGGAGTTCAGACCCGAATAGGGGGTGTACCTTTCTCGCTCACCTACATAATCCTCAACCTCATGAGGACAGTGGGTACAAAGTGTTAATAGGGAGACCTTGGCTGTACCGTGTCAAGGTGCTTACAAACTGGCAACGAAAGACGTTGTCTTTCTTTGATCCCGAAGCTACCGCAACACGACGGGTGACGATTTCTTGGAAACACTTCAAGTACCAAGGAGAGACCTCATCGGACTCGGGCGTGACTGACCCAAGCGACGAAGAGACCGAGTCCGGATATTCGTCCGAGGACATAGTTAATTACCTGGAATGTTATGAGGTAGAGGAAGAACTCCTCACCGACGACGAATAGCAATTACAGATCAGTGTGGGAAGAAGTGAAGCCAGCCACACTGACGGCGTAGTTGGAGCGGATGCTTGGGAAGAAGTAACGGTAACACCTGGCCACCAGCTCAAAGTTAAACGAGGCTTGCCGGCCAGTGATCTGCACCACCTGTTGAGACTCCTTAGTCGTTACGAAGATGTCTTTGCCTGGAAGATAGAAGATATGAAGGGCATACCCCAGAAGTGGGGAGAACATCGGATAGACCTCATAGAAGGAGCAGTCCCTATAAGGCAGAGGCAGCACCGTTTAAATCCCAAAAACTCTTTGTTGGTTAAAGATGAAATTGATAAGTACCTGCAAGCAGGTATTATTTATCCCGTGTTGAGTAGTGAATGGGTTGCACCAATTGTGATTGTTCCCAAGAAAAACACAGGCAAGATTAGAGTCTGTCAAGACTTTAGGAAGCTCAATGCAGCCATTAAGAAAGACCATCACCCCCTGCCTTTCGCGGATGCAATATTGGATCATGTTGCGGGGCACGAATGTTGTAGTTTCTTAGATGGATTTTCTGGGTACAATCAGGTGTCCATTCGAGAGGAAGATAAGGACAAGACTACCTTTACCACTGATTGCGGGACATATGCTTACCACAAGATGCCGTTCGGATTGTGTAATGCTGCAGCCACATTTCAACGAATGATGACACACATTTTTCAAGACTACTTAAGGAAGTTTTTGGAAATTTTCATAGATGATTTCTGTGTATTCGGGTCGAGGGCCGACCATCTGAATCATCTCCAACAGACGTTCCAGAAGTACCGAAGTAGTCAACTAGCATTGCATCCGGAGAAATGTTACTTCATGATGACAGAAGGAATTCTGTTGGGACATCGGGTGTCAGCTCGAGGATTAGAAGTAGATGTAGATAAGGTTAAAGTTATTAACTTGTTGGAACCCCCTAGGAACATCCGGGAACTCAGAGTCTTACTAGGCCACACAGGTTATTACCGTAGGTACGTGAAAGCATATGCCGCCATTGCGGCGCCTCTAACCGGCCTACTCAAGAAGGGGGTAGATTTCGTATGGACAGCAGAACACGAGGCTACATTCCAACGGATGAAACGGGAATTGGTCATGGCACCAACTCTGGTTCCACCTAATTGGGACAAGCCATTCCATGTGGACGTATATACTTCCTCCATAACTATGGGTGTGGTGTTGGGACAGAAAGATGAGAAGGGAAAGGATCACCCAATCTATTTCGCCAGCCGGATGCTGATAGCAGCGGAGCAAAATTACTCGACTACGGAACGCAAAGCCCTGGGAATGGTCTACGCGGTAAGGAAGTTCCGACATTACCTCTTGGGCTATGAATTCGTGTTCCATGTGGACCATTTTTCTCTGAAATACCTGGTGCAGAAGGCCGATCTTTCGGGACGGTTGGCACGTTGGATGTTATTATTGCATGACTTCTCTTTTACGGTGCAGATCAAGAAAGGGGTGTAGCATACAAATGCCGACTTCTTGTCACGACTAGAAACGAAGATACCAGCAGTAGCGGTGGATGATGAATTTCCATACGAGCCGTTGTTCCAGCTTACGGAGTACAAGGATATGCAGTACTATGATTTGTACCGATATTTGCGAACGCTTGAATTATCCGAGGGGTTGTCGATCGAGCAACGCATGGTGTTTGTACACAAAGTTGCACCATATCAATTGGAAAGGGGGATACTGTTCAAACTAGGGGCGGACGACGTCCTACGAAGATGTCTAGAATCGCATGAAGTCACCAGGGTGATCAGAGCGATGCACGAGGAAGCTGCGGGTGGACATTATGCCCTGCGAAATACGGTCAAGGAGATTTTGGCGGCCAATTACTGGTGGCCAACCATGTTTAAAGACGTGCATAAATTCATTCAGCGCTGTGATGCCTGCCAGCGAATTGGAAAACCTACGCAGACAACGCGGTGGCCGTTGAAGCCCATTTTTCCTTTGGCACCTTTTGAGAAATGGGGCATTGACTTTGTAGGACCCATTTCATCAGCCAACAGAGGAACGAGGAAAAGATACATCCTGGTGGCTACTGATTATGCGACTAAAATGGTTGAGGCGGTGGCCACACGACGCGATGATGCTAAGACGGTAGCTGAATTTTTCTTTAATCAAGTTATTTGTCGCTACGGGTGTCCACTTGAGTTAGTTAGTGACAGGGGTACCCATTTCCTCAATCATCTAATTGAAGAACTCACAACCTACTTCCAGATCAAGCATCGGAAGACGACACCGTATAATCCCAAAGCTAACGGGTTGACAGAGAAATCTAATGGCCTACTATGTAAAATTCTTACCAAAGTCACGGTGAACCATATTTACGATTGGGATGTGAAAGTGCCAGCCGCACTCTGGGCTTTTTAAACAGCGGAGAAAGTCACGACCAAGCAGACTCCATTTTATCTTACCTACAGGATGCACCCGATTACGGTAGTAGAGCTGGAAATCCCGACGTATCGAATTTTGATGGAGGAACGATTATCGGTCGAGGATAGCCAACTTCATCGGTTGTTGGAATTGTCAAGATTGGAGGAATCTCGGGATGAAGCATAAGAACTGACTAAGCTCATTCAGCTTCGCTGGAAGGAGAAGTATGATAGTCGGTTGCGACCTCAGAAGGTGGTGGCAGGAGACAAAGTGCTACTATATGACAGCCGCTATATGAAATTTCCAGGGAAGCTCCATCTTCGTTGGATGGGACCTTACGAAGTCAAGCAAGTCTTTGATAATGGGTTAAATACAAATTGTTGAATTTGGACGGTCTTATTTTTTGCCACGCGCGTTAAGGGGTGGCGAATAAAGAAGTACTACGAATAGTGATGTTTGCGGGGGTGCTCACAACTAGAGGCGGACGTATGTAGGATCATAGTTAGAGGTTTTAGACTGTTTCTTTTGTTTTTGAACATAAATAAATGATATTTGGGGGAAGCATATATCGCCGAATACGAATAGGAGAAATAAGCGCGAAGATGGCCAAGATGAATAAGTTGTTAAGGAGGTCTGAAGCGTCGAACGGATTAGGACAGTTAGTAACAACATTGGCGAGCGTAACGAGCCGCGGAGGAGCAAGAACAAGCATCGAGTCAAGTAGCCAAAATGAAGAGGAAATCGGTTACTCGATCGGGAGCTCGTGAGGCGATTTAATTGCCTGTGAAGAAGATGCCGACGGGAGTATATCGAACCTTGGTGCCGAAGCCATAATGGTCGACCGAAGAATTAGCACGCTTGAAGACCTTGGGGGGAGAGTTTCTGGCATGGCGTTGGGACTATGTGTGCCCAGAATTGTGTGAAGAAGTTCGAGCCAAGAAGACACCAAACCCGATAGGCTGGAGAGGACATCCAGATTCGTGGGATGCGTTGCTTTGGGCGGAGGCCTTGGGAAGAGATTACTCGAAGGAGAAGGACGGAGTCGAATGGGAAGGGTCGGAAATGCAGACTGCATTCACTTTCGACGAGCAAAAGTGGTTTGACCCTAGAGAGAGGAAGGGTACAAACGGCTTCAAGATCAATCTTATCCGGGACGACTTCCGAAGGAAGATAATGTATACATTGAATCAACTCTTCTCACCACAACAAACTACTTGTGTAAGTATGCATAAGGTGAGGATAGTGGAGGGATTTGTCGGCGGAGCAATCAAGGTCAATTGGGGAGAAATCTTCGCTCGGAATGTGCAAGCGATGGGATAGAGGCTGAGAGCGGGAGAGAATGGAGTAATCTATATCTCCTTGTTTCTGGTACATATGTATTCGCGTATGGGGTGGTTGACGCCACATGAAAGAAGAAGATATCAAGTGAGCGTGGTCAGCACTTTGGGTGGGCTAGCAGCGAGCAATGGCAGCAGTGGTTCGACGAGAAGTGTGGGACCCCACCAAGATGACGGTGTGCAGTCCCCGATGAGACCGAATCAGCACGAGATTACTTCGGAGGCGAGAGCCAAGGCAGTGAGAGATGAGGAAGAAGCAATATTCGGAAAGGAGGACTCCGTGGGGACCACAAAGAAGAGAAGTCCCAATGTGGAGATAATTGCGGAGCCCAGCACTAAGAAGAGGAAGCTGAAGGAAACCGCGCAATCAGGAAGTCCAATACCAAAGGCATCACGGCCTAAGGTGAAAGCGACTAAGGTAGCAGTAGAAGAACCACTTTCTTCGGTGCTACAGTTGGCGCAAAAGCTGGAGAATGTGGTGGTGCCAGTTCTGATGGAGCTGAACGAGATGGGAGGCAGTTACATTCAAGGGTGGAACCCGCAGGAAGACGGTTACATGGAACTAATTCGGTTCTTTGAACCGCACCGCCAGGGAAGAAGGATCAGGCGGATACTATAAAACAGTTGACAGAGTCTGTGGAGCGTCTGGAGAAGTAGAAGGCGGAGGTGACAAAGGAAGCAGCCGCAGCAAAGCAAGCCTACGGAGAAATCTGTAGAATTCGAAGCGCGGAAGTGAAATTTGTCGAGAGAGAGAACAAGAAGCTTCACCAGCAATTGAAGAGTGCGAAGCAGCAGTTGCATGAAGTTGATGTTGAGAGATCATCTAGACTAGAAGATTTGACGAGTAGGTGCTCGCAATACCTTTTTGCTCGGTGTGACGATGTGGAGGCTAAAAGGTTGGAACGTTTGACAGTGGCAATGAATACCCCTTGCGATTCAAAGGATCGAAGGAAGGAGATGTACAAGGCCATGGGACACGAATGCGAGTACATTGAAAGGAGATCGCATAGGACATCAGGGAATTGCAGATGAGCGTTGATGTCTTTGCGTTGAAGGAAGAGACGTCATCGAAGGAACCTGAGATGCCCTGTAATTGTAGTCGGACGCGATCTGTGTAGGCGACGATTAGGAATAGGTGCGAGTAGATTGTATAAATAGGAGTAGTGTTTGAGTAGGATTATCGCTTTTTTTACAAGTGTTCATTAAGAACTGTAATTGTAGTTAGGGTAGAACGAAGTGCTCGAGAAGCTGTTGAATGTTGTATTCGATTGACCTTGACTGGTGCGCAATACCTGTGAAGATACCTGGGTATTCATCCATGAGCCGTAGTCGGATCCACTTCACAGTAGAATGTCATCGAGGACATCGCCTCGACGACAACTTGTAAAGGAGTGATCAACTCCCATCAATAAATCTGGAGTGTAATTTCAATTACATGCGTAATTCTGTGCAATGTAATGGATGGGTAATGGTTTGTTAATTTGACTTAATGGTCTTGGACTACTCTGTCACATCACTCTTTGGACTATGCATGTCCAGAGTCTTCAAAAGAAATATAAACAGCCATGTTCATCGCTGACAAAAAGATAACATCTCATTCCCTTGGGAATGAACTATAATTCTGTGCAAATGGCAAAACCTTTGTGTAACCTGTCTGTTACAGTGGTAGGTCGGATGTGTATCATCTTACTCTATTTATCCACAAAGACCACGACTGAATCATGTCATAAAGAGGTTTTTGGTAACTCACATACTAGATCCATAGTAACATGTTCCAATTGTTTTTCGGGAATGGGAAGGGGTTGTAATAAATCTGTTGGTTTTCAATTCAATATTTCAATGTTGGCTTGGGCTAGGCGTGCAAAAGCTTTAACATATCTACGATAAAATCCGATAAGACCTCAAAAACTCTTTAGCTGAGTTTAATCCTCTTGAGCTGTCCATTTCTGTATGGCTTCTATCTTCTCACTCATCACTTGGATTCCCTCCGTTGTGACTCGATGGCCTAAATAATCTATTTCTGATTTTCCAAATTCACATTTTGAAGCTTTGACATATAACTCATTGTCTCGCAAAACCTGAAGTACCTCTCGTAAATGTCGCATATGATCTTCTAAGGTTGTATTATATACCAAAATATCATCCAAAAAGACAATAACATATATAAATAAGAACGAAAAATATCATTCATTAATCCCATGAATGTGGCAGGTGCATTCGTGAGACCAAAAGGCATCACTAGATACTCAAAGTGATCATAGCTAGTACGAAAAGCTATTTTTTGAACATCTTCATCAATAATTCAAATCTGGTGGTATCCGCTCCTCAAATCCAATTTGGTGAAGTACTTCGCCCCTTGAAGTTGGACAAACAAATCATCCATTCGAGGTTATGGATACTTGTTTTTCACCGTTTGTTGATTCAATCCACGATAGTCAATGGACAATCTCATACTCCCATCCTTCTTCTTCACAAACAGCACAAGGGCTCCATAAGGTGAAATGCTTGGTTGTATGAATCACTTTTTCAACATCTCCTCCACTTGAGCTTTACATTCCTCCAACTCATTTGGAGCCAAACAATATGGAGCTTTGCAAGTTGGAGTGCTTCCGAGTATCACCTCGATCTTGTGATATACACGCCTCTTAGGTGGCAATCCTCTAGGTAGATCATCTGGGAAGATATCCTTATACTCCGTAATAATATCGCTTTATGAGTCCGGAATGTAAAGATTATCCTTAGAACCAGCAACATCTCTTATAAGTTCCAAGAAACATACATCATCTCTAGAAATGGTAGTCTTATCAATCACAGAGAGAGGTAAACTTCTAATCAGATATATACTTCTATCTTTGTAAATCTTCCATCTACTACTTTTTACTACTTTCTTTCTCCAATCTATCTCCGGATTGTATTGCTCCATCCATGGCATTCCTAGGATGACATTATATCGAGCTAATTGGATTACTCTCCATTCAATCTCTTCCTAGTATCCGCCTATGGCTACTTGAACACTCTGTGCTAATGTCTCAATTGGTTCAGTTTGCCCATTTGGCAACTCCACTTCCTCACTCATATCCTTCATCAAAGTCAATCCTAATTTCATTGCAACAGATCGTGATAGAAAATTTTCTGTTGCTCCAGGATCAACTAGGACTGTCACCTTGTGTCCTTCCATCATCCCATCTGTGATAATCAATTGTGCTTGTTTCTTCCTTCCTCCATGAACTTCCAATTGTTGTCTTCTTCCAACCCCGTCTTTTCTTTGTTTAGTGGAACTAGTAAGGCTGCGAGGCAAGTTTAATGGTGATCTTTATTTTTCTGCAAGATCTCGTCTTCATTGTCGTATTCCTCTCCTTCCATATTGTTGAAAGGCCTTCGCAACATAGGTTTTCCTCCAGATGGTCATGATCGAGTTCTACAAAACTTGGCAATGTGATCTATTCTTCCATATGTAAAGCATAAACGATTGTCACGAATCCCCATTCCTCCTTGATTAATCATTCCATTATTTGCAAGAAGATCCGGCAAATTTGGAATCAGTGATCAACTATTATCACCTCCATACCTAGGCGGTGGTCCTCGTGGTGGTGCATATCCTTCCCTACCTCAAAGGTTTCCCAACTCCATGGGTGTTGGGCCAAGTAGATCTCGAACATTGCTTGATGGTTCACCATGTGTGATCCCATAAGCACCCGAAATGTCTTGAGCAATTGCGATTGTTTCATTCACTGTGGATGGATTATTCACCATCACCTCCTTTTGCACTCTCTCCTTTAGGTATCATTTGAAGACATCTAAGGCTTCTACTCCACTCATATCTATAATGGATACTTGAAGATCAAAAAAAAATTTCAATGTATTCATGTATGGCTCTTTTATGCTTCAAATCCCACAACTTCATTCTTGCGGTTTAAAGGGAATCCATCACTTGAAAGTTCTGAAAAAGCCCCTCTTGCATCCCACTCCATGAAATGGAAGCAACGTTCGTGAAAGCATTTGTTCCCATGAACATTCTTGCAGTAAAATCAGAAACATGAAAAGATGATAGATATATATTCATCCTCATGATTTATCCCTCCAAAACTCCCATGGCTCTACTGCCCTTGTAGGCTTCCACCTTACATGACTTTCCCATACGAATTAAGAAATTGGCTTGATCTTCCATCTCTTGAAGTCGTCTCCTATTTATCCCTTCGGTGGCAATAGCAGTCGCTTGCGGTTAGGATTGAGTCTCTTGTATTGGAGTTTCTACTTCCATCTCACCAACTCTTTTTCTCTCTACCTTCTCACTCTCTAATGCAGAGATCTTGTCCTCCATGGTGCTTGTTGCTTTGTATGTCCATCTACAATAGCTTTTCTTAACTCTTTCATTTCTATCATGATTGAGTTCAGAACTTCACTCATAAAAATTGATGCTTCCATGCTTCTCAACCACTCAAACTAATACAATGTAAGTATAATAACAATGCAATCTCTCAAAATCACAAAAGACCGAGGTGATCCTATTACAGCTCTGTAGTATTCTTCATTATAATTCCTAACAATAAAGTTCCTCCACATTCTCTTCTGTCGGTAAATCGTTCTATTTTCTATATACGTGTTGAACGGAACCGGTGCGGGTGGTTCACGATTCAAATCCATCCAACATTCAATATAGAATGTAAATGGTACAATCCCACGTTTCTCCATAACTAACAATCATAAGTATCATTGGTACTAATGATGCCATCATTCGAGCCATAAAATCTGCACCCCAATTCGCCACAAGGTACACTTTAAAAACATCCTTCTCCATGAATCGAATATGGATGTTGAATAGGTTGAGAAATGGAAAGTTTGGTACAGGATTTCTCTCACACACATCCATACCTGCAGCCCACAGTTTTCCCTTTCCCCCTTACTCTACATGCAGATCAAGGACCTCTGGTAGTCTCTATACAGCTCTCAAGAACTTAAAGCTATCATCAACGTCTTGCTATTCCAAGAGGGGTAATCCACACCCAAAGAAAGAGCAAGTTCACTCTGATATCATTGTAACACTAGGGAAGTGAGGAGAGACCACTCGAATAGCTCAAGAAATTCTGAAGTTGAGAGATACCTCAATGGTTTCTCTTTCTCCATATATAGTCTTCAAAAAGATACAAACTAGATAAGGTTACACAACCACCATCCATTCAATTTCTCGTGGATCGATGATGTGGCGGTCATCCCTATGAGCACACGGATTGCTGATGTGTTCTCCAATTAACACACTAACTAAAACACAAGAAACACAACCTAAAGAACACACGGATTGCTGACGTGGCACCTTTAAATACTTCACTAATAGTCAACTCAAGACTATCTATCTCCTCTTTGCGTAACCTCTACTTTAGTCCTCACTAACTAAAGATGGTTAAAGGCTTGGAGAGAGATTATTTAGTAGACTATGACATCTAGTTATTGTGGTTGACCATGACTGTAGATTTAGTTTGCGAGTATCTCTAGCATTGTTCTCACCATACTTTCCATTCTATGAGAGAGATACAAACTTACCTACATTTATTCCTCAAGAGTATGTTGAAGTCTTGAACTTGGATAATCATGATGTTTGAGTTATTATGTGACAATCATATTTCAATGATCAATTTTTTAACTAGATTGATTTCTTTGTTGTATTTGCTGTTGCAACATACTCAAATTCTATAGATGACTAGAGATATACTTTTGAAGTGTGGATCTCCAACTGATACATTCATCTGCAATAGTGAACACATATCAAGTTGTAGATTTTTGGTTGTTTGGATCTCCCCCATAATTTGCATCCACACAGCCCAAAAGTGATTTGACATTGATTTCCTTTGCATCAAACAACAAACCATGTCCAGTGGAACCCTTAAGGTAGCTAAGTATCTACTTCATCGCTTCCCAATGCATCTTGCTTAGATTTGGCTTGAACCTATTCACCTTCACTATAGCAAATGTTAGATATGGATGGGTGCACACCATCAAGTATATGAGACTATACACTTTTATGCCCAGATTCCTTCGTAATATTTCACGTTCTTGATGGTAATAAATATTAAGGTGTCTAACCGCGATCCCTCTTACTCAATGTATGTTGACCATGAAGTTATTACCTATTATATCCAAGATTGAATCACAATCTAGAAAATAATAAAGTCCTTTTTAAAATATCTTAAATGTCAAAACTCTAAAACTTAAAAATAACTTGCAATTTTATTTATAACCTTTTCACTCATGTCTATTAGACAAAGGGCAACATAAAGCTTGATATGAGCAGCCTACAGAGTACTCATAACATTAGTTTGGTTGAGTCTCTCAGCAATACAATTTTGCTCCGGAGTATATGTTATAATGAGATGTTGAGTAATTCTCTCCTTTTGATATAACATCTCAAATTCACTTGACATGTACTCCCCATCATTATCTGAACGGATATATGTCACCTTACTTCCAATGTGAGTCTCAACAAGTGTTTTCCATTGTTTGAAAATGAAAAAGACTTCAAACTTCTTATGCATGAAATAAATCCATACATATCTCAAGTAGTCATTCACAAAATTTACATAGTATTCCTTTCAAGAATGTGAGGGAGAAGGACATGGGGATCCACACAATCAACATAATCAAGAACAACTGTAGAGTTATGCATTTCAACACCGAATGCACCTCTTCAATGTTTGTCAAATATATAGTGCTCACTAAATTATAGCTTGCATTGTTTCATCTTGGACAATAATTATGTTTCTATTGGATAGCAAGACCATTCTCACTCATGTGATCAAGTTGGACATGTCACAATTGAGACACTCTTTCTAGAGATGTAGTAGAAGATGCTTTGTCAAGTACTATTGTCCTTGCCAAAATGTAAAAATTCTTTTGCATGTTACCCTTCATAAAGACATAGGTTCCGTCCACAACACTCAAAACTCCACCATCAACACCACATTTGAACCTTGTTGAATCTAATTCTTCAAGAAAAATCAGATTGTTACACATAATAGGAATGTGCTCCATATTTGTCAAGGTGTGCACTTTCCCATCAAACATTTGAATCTTCACAAATCCAATTCTCATAATATCACAGGACTGATCATTTCCCATCAAGACTAAACCCTTTTGGCAGTGTGTAGGTGATGAAAAAATCTCTAATGTAAGACCAAACTATATCCATTATCCATTCATCCTTTTCAACCTAGTTGGAAGTTTAATAAGCATATACTTCATTTTTACTCATAGTCATGTGAGCTAAAGACTCATAATGGTCCTTATGACAACAATCTTACTTCATGTGATTGGACTTGTCAAATTTCCAACAGTTAATTTCCTTCCCATCCCCATATTTGGATCTAATATGTTTCAAGAGGGAATATGTAGAAAAATGATTTATTGGTAAATTATAATATACTTTTGACGTTGAAAACTTATTTATTTAAAATTTAATCATAAAAATGACCAAAATTTATATGTATGGATTTCATATTCATAACCTATTATTCAAATAATTATAAATTTATAACATGATGTATTAAAATTATATTAAATTTTTGTAAAAATAATATGAAATAATAACAAATGTTGCATAAATATTGAAAATTTATGTGTCAGCAATAACTTTTAAAAATACCCCAAAAAAATAGTAATTAATATGAGATGATTGAAAGTTTCAAAAAATCTCAAATGATATTAATTAGATGTTAAAAATTTATTAAATTGCATATATTGTAAAATAAAATTTTCCTAAATTGAAATATTGAATAAAATAAATATCTGAACCTTTATAATGATATTGTACTTAGTTCTAAATATGAAGACAAAATATGAATAAGATCCAACAGCCAGATTTTATTTAAAAATATTAAAATTAAAAAAATATTAAAATTAATATGATATTTAAATATATAAAATAGAATAAGAAATGAAAGTTAAAAAATGATAATGCAGTCATTTTAATTATAAATAAATATTTTTAAAAATATTTATTATATCAAATTCATATTTTATTATAATTTTATTGACATATTATTAAGATTAATTTAATTATTTTGAAATCATTAATTTTATTTGGACTTGATAAAAAATCCAAATTATTAAAATTTTTAATTACATAAATTTATATTAAAAAAAATATGAGGTTGAAGATGGTAAGTCTTTGAAACATCATTTAAAAAATCAAAATTAAAATATGATATCTAGAGGATATAGACATACTCTTATGAAAAAAAATTTATTTTTTTATAAAAAAAATATGTTAAAAATTTCTGACTAGATCCAAAATCAAAAGACAAGTAGCTTATATTTTTTTTAAAATTTTAAAATTTTAAAAATTATTCTTTATTAAAATAATATAATTAGAATATGAATAGAAAATATAAACTAATAATTGATAATATCTGAGTTTTAAATATGAATTATGATTATTTGAACATCTTTTTCACTAAAAAAGATTTCAAAAAAAATTTAATTATGTTTTAAATCTTATGATTTAAAATAAAAATGATTTAAATTGATAAAAATCAAAATGATTAAACTTAAAACTTCAAAATTATTGCAATATATATCATTTATGATCAAATATTAAAAATCAGTTTTTGGTATTTTATTTATAAGATTGAAAAATAAAGTACATAAAAATAATTTTTAATATTTGATCATAAATGATATATATTGCAATAATTTTGAAGTTTTAAATCTTAATCATACTTCCCCTGGTGGATTTTCAGATGAGAGGTCCAACATTTGACTTAGGTTCTACTTTCCTCTTTGATATCCTTCTCAAAACTTTACTTGTTCCCTTGATATCTTTAGTTGACTTAGTGACAAAGACTTAAGAAATGGCTCTAATGATATTTTAATTAAAAAATGAGTTCTTTATGAAAAATAATCTAATTTAAATTTCTTTAAATTATTTTAAAAGGATTTAAAATATATATATATGAAAATTATTTAATGGTTGGTTATATTTGTATGAGGTCAGTTGATTTAAGGAGCTGCATTTTGAGTATTGAAAGCATAATCTAATCTTTTGAGTATTAAGAAATACGGTCGTTTGTTATTAGAAAGAGAGGATAAAATGTTACATTTCTGTAGAAAAAAATTTTGAAATAAAAATTATTTTTAATTTTATGTATTATATTTAAACTCATATTTTTTAATTATTTATAATATTAATATTTAATTTTTTAAAATTTACAAATATTAATATTTAATTTTTAAAATGTACAAATATTAATATTAATTTTTTATATTAATATTAAAAAATATATTATCGTGTATGACAATGATATGTGCGAAGGGTTTCATATATTTTTAAATGAGTAAACTTTGTAAACATATGTTTTGAGTTTTGTGTAGTATACATATTAATTGATGTTATAGTTGATACAAAAGATTTACAAATAAGCCAACTAAATTATTTTAAAATTAAAATTTTAAATGAATATATAAAAATTAATATCTTAAAATTAAAATTTTCAAATATTAATTGAGATAATTCATTTTATTTGAAATTTGTTAATAAGTTCACGACGAGTGCAATTTATACTTGAAAAAATCATGGTTGCACTTGAAGAGAAATTTTTCCAAACAACATTAAAACTCAAGACAATGTCATATGTATTTTTCTATATTTTTTGTTCAAAAATAATTTAAACGTATAATTCTACATGTTCAATGAATAATTCCGTTTGAAAAAAAATGGTTGAGATTATTTGATTTTAATTAAGTCATGCTTGTGTTTCCTCAAACAAAAGAATTATGTAAGACATTCTTTTATTTTTAAAGAAATATAAATTCATGCAAATAATATTTAAAGAATTTTTTTTTCATTTTTTATGCATCAAGTACATATGTCAAAAGTTTATCTTTTCTACATTATGTTTGAAAAATGACTTTTCTGACTAGTACTTAGTTAAGATTCAATTAGAAGTTATTTTGATGGAGTTTACAAACCAATAATAAGTTTTGCTAGATTGAACTAATCTTTTTTATCAGATGATCTATTATTAATTTTTTCAAATTTTTGATACATTAAATCTCATGGTTGAATTACAGAGTTGACATTATAATCCGCATGAAGTGAAAGTAATCCCCACTTGAATTCTAACAAAACAAAAATAATATCTAAATCATTAGCTTCACACAAAAATATTTAAATCCTTTTTAAAGATTTGTTAATGAAATTACTTTTTTTCCATAACTGAATATAATTAATAAAAAAAATAGTTGTTTGACCTCAAAAATTATATTATCCAAATCATTTTATTTAAATGGTATCACTTTTGCTAAATTAGCAAAAGCTTATTTGATTTTTTTGTCCAATTGTAGACGAACAGATTTAATTCCAGTCGTTATAATTTTATTTTTTCATTTTCAAATGATGTAAGATAACTAAGAAAAAAAAATAACCCTAAGCTATCACAACTCTTTTCAAAGACATGAAATCCTCCATTGTCGAGCTTAAATTTGATTTTACCTTTTTTGTTGATTTTTCATCCATGTTGTCTTTCCCAAAGAATCTACTCGTCACATCGTTTGAAATAAGCATGTGGATTGAATTTTTACAATTCCTATATCAATGTTCGACTGGAAAAATACTTTGATCTTTCTTGCTCTTCAAATCTTTCTTTGGTTTCATATGCTCATGACCCTTCTTATCTGTCTCACAATAAAACTACTTTCTCTTCATGACCACACTTTTCATTTGATTGTGGATGTCACTAGCCTTGAGAGAGAAGGATGCTGCAAGTGACTCATCAGCCAATTATACTAGAGAAATGATACATGTATCACAATTTGCTGAAACAACCAAATCATCCGAATTATATTGGCTCTCTTTATTGTCATCTCTCTCATTTGAAGAGAAATCATTATCCTCTAAAATAGAGATAGACTTAGCTAAATGCAAAATCCTCAGCTTAAATGAATGAGAAATCAAAACATGAAAAACCCACTCAGAATTTAGAGAAAGTTGCAATGGTCCAAAAAGTGTGTTTTGCACTCTCCTACCATAATATAAGCTCCCGGATCTCTTGCCAGCCCATACATTGTAGGACATAAACCATGATAACAATGTACATATATTAGCACTCAAAAATACACTAAGATACTGCTAACCTAACAACATATCACAAATTGATCATATTTCTTGCAATCAGAGAGTTATGTGCTTAAACATAGATCACTTCCTATTAGACATAACCGCTGCAGTACAAACTCACTGTTTAGCAGCAGAAATCACCCAAATAATACCTTCCAATCATATATATATATATATATATATATATATAATTAATTGATTGGCCAATTACACATATATCTCACCATTAAAAGAGTCATTGCATCCCTTTCATTATGCATTACTACTATCGCGTATGCTTAGATGATTCTCCCCGATATCTAGCAACTACTGCCCCGGTGTTAACTCTCGGTGCGCAACTCCAACTCCATCACTATTGAGACTTTTTTGTGTCATGTTCTCACACAATGAATCTATGCTCCGAGTGGAGTTCCTAATGTAACAACATTTTGGAAACTATTGTTTAATTTGCCAACAGCTTCTATGGTCTCTTGCGTTTGTCAATTAGGAGTTCACTTGTTGGTACTGCTTAGTCCACAGCTTGTTGATAATTATGTGTCAGCCAGAGGACCAAGCATGAACGATTTGGCATTTGGCATTTCCAGACTTGGTCAGGTACGAAGGAATTGATCAAACATCGCCGGGATCCAATCGTTAAAGTTCATTCAGTAAATTCAATGTAGTATAAACTTGAAGACAAGAAAGGCAAGTCTGCCATAGCAATGTACTGGAAACCTAGATTACAATATGTGTGAACCTCTTGTTAGAATATTGTTCAAAAAAGGAGAAAAAGATTCTGAAGCGGTTGGTACAGCATCATATATGGTGCAGAAAACAAGATCTACAGTGCTGACAACAGTTGTGGAGTGTAAACAGGAGTTCGAAATTGGCTGCTTTGACCCATTAATTCTTTTTGTAGATCATGATCAGGTGCCTTCGCTGCACAACTTGATCAGATTAGAATGATATGTCCCGACTAAAATGATTCCTGGCTAGTTGTTGAACGACATCCATGCATGAGCTCAATTCAGTAGGGAACAAACACTCAAAAATAAGAACATAAACACAGTCGGATGCCATACCATTCACCAGAAACTGCCGAAATTATGTGATTTTTTCACCCCACAACTATGAGCTAGAAGGCTGTGATCTCTTAATCCGCATGACGAGACATCAAGACAAACATGTGACTGTTTCTGTGTGCTCTGTGCAGTTACCTAGATGATAATATAACCTTCTGTCTCTTTCTTGGTGATGGGAGCGAAAATATGCTTTGACATCGAATGTCTTAATGGACAAGGAACTCTGTGGCTATTGCCTCTGAGCCTCTCGTGCTCGCCCTCAGTTCAAATACCAGTTTCGACTGAGTATTCTTTATATGAATTCCAGCGTTGCTATCCAACTAAACCTCGGCAGTAACAATGGCAACCTCTCCTATGGCAACTGATATCGAAAAGGGTTCAAGCACGGAAATCTATAGCAGTGATAAGCCAATTCGGACTCAAATGGTAGTAGCAAATCCTGCGCCATTGGGCCTGATGGGAATTGCTTTGACTAACTTCGTCCTCTCTTGCCAAAATGCTGGAGTTCTCATCCCAACAAGTGCCCCACATTCTATTGTAACAGGAGTGGCCCTCGGATATGGTGGACTGGCACAGCTCCTTGCAGGCATGTGGGAGTTCTCGGCGGGTAATACATTTGGAGCTACGGTGTTCTCGTCGTACGCTGCGTTCTGGCTCTCCTTCGCCGTCATTCAGATCCCTGCCTTCGGAGTTAGAGCTGCATTCGAAGCTAGCGGAACGCTGAGCGAATTCCACGACGCTTTGGGCCTCTGGTTGCTCGGCTGGACCATCTTCTCCTTCACAATGTGGTTGGCCACTCTGCGCACGAACGTCTGCCTGACCTCCCTCTTGCTGTCGGTGGTGGTCACTCTCTTGCTCCTCGCTCTGGGCGAGTTTAAAAACGATGAAAAGCTTATCAGAGCAGCAGGACTTGCAGGAATCGTCGCGTCCTTCATTGCCTGGTACTTGGCTCTGGCACAAACTGTCAACCGTCAAAACTCGTTCTTTGAACTCCCTGTGGGAAAATTCCCATCCTCCATCAATTTGCGCAAGGCTTCATAGGGCACGGACTCAAAGAAAGATGAACTCATTGATCATTAATTAGTTCACTTGGACGTAAGCTTCTCCTTCAAACAGCTTGTCGATAACAAATTCGACAAGGTTTCAAAGAGTTAGCTGGCGCTGTGGGTGTTCAATAATACTTACAGTGACCTCGTCCAGTATATATATTCCTAGTGCATGTGAGAATCTACTCGTACATTTGTGTGCAGTCGTGATGTGAACATACGTACAACAGGTCTATAATTACAGTAATTTACGAAGAAGGATGTCAACATGATTTGATCTCAAAATTTATGAAGTGGAGTGATGTGATTGCAATTATATACAAATTTGAATTGAAATTATCCTCATGTTTGTAACAACCAACAAACTTGGCATGAATTAATGATGCTAGTTTCCAACCAGCTAAAATCCACACGAGGTTGTATTGCTAAACGAGCAGTGGAAGTCAAAGGATAACCCCACTCACACCTAGATGTTCAGATGAAAATGAATCATGATAGTTCTGGCGATGCCTTCACATGTGGCCAAAAAATCAAGTAATAATGTGCAGTTCTTGAATCCAAATGCAAGTTGTCATAAATTTGAAGACTATTTGTAACCTTTTCAATTAGGAAGTGGAGATTAACCTTAAAATTTCTTTTTAAATATAATTTTTTATGTAATTTTGTTCAAAGGTTTTACTTCAAAATCAACTCACATCTTGTGCGAATCATTTCTATATAACTTGCAACAGTAGAGTTTAAAATTTCATATATACATTTAAATGAAGAAAAAAATATTTTGTTTATGTGAATATTTTTCATTTACATAAGAGATAAATAAATAAATAAATTCAAATTATTATGCATAATAAAATTCATTAAAAAATATATTTATCTTTGAAAAAATTAAATTATGATCATAAATATTTTTTAAAAAATTTTCAAACAAAATTTTTCAAAATATTTTATTCTTTCAATATGGAACTCAATAATAATATAAATAAAATTAGATAAAAATATAAAAAGAAATGTTAAATTTTACTAATTTTACTAATTCAACAAACTGAAGATAGTCAAAAATAATATATTAATGATTATAGTGTGAAAAAATCACTTTAATTTGAAAAAAATCAGTAGATTACGACAACATCAAACATAAAATCCGTAACATTACAACATCTAAATGACAATTTTACCTTTTTCAAAATAAACAATCATAATATCACTCATTATTTAATAATAATAAAAACAAGAGCTTTATATGTCTATTAAGAATTGTCCATGTACTATGGATAGATGTGTAACTTTTTTGTATATACAAAAATTTCACCATAAAGTTAGAAAAAATATTGTAAATTCTAATAATATATATATTACATAATATAGATAAATTTCAACAAGCAAATAATATGCATTACAACTTAAGGACTTCAATTTCATTTAATAATAAAAATAAAAAAAATAAATTTTGATTTCATATCATTATCAATTTTAACCCCAATCAACATGCTTATGAAAGAAAATATTTCATCCTCACAAATAAAATTAAATTAAAATATCTTAATTTATTAAAAAAAGATAAAAATATCAATATTTATGTATTTAAAAAAAATAATTTCCAATAGAATAATGAAAAATCATATGATCATTTCACATCAATAATATTTTTATTTAGACATTAAAAATATCATATTTTCATTCGTATTTAATTTAATAACACTAACAGTAAAAAAAATGATGTATTTGATATTAATAGTTTTAATTAGCTACTTGTATTAAAATCTTTTTTGACAATTTAACACAATTTAAAGGTGTTTAGAGTTTTTATCACAGTTGGAGATCCCTTATACTTCTAAGATTCATATGTTTAATTTTGGACCCCATTAAATTTTAAATTTTACCTCAAAATGCTTCATGATAGTGAGTTTGTATGTCTCTATCTCCCTTATGTATGAATGATTTGATTTGTAAAATGGTATAGGAGAGGTATTTTGATTCATTTATATTTTTGCATCAAAGTATTTTTTAAATATAGAATTTTTTTGATGTACATAATGTTTTATCATTAATCTAATGATAAAATTTTATGAATAAAAATAATCATTAAAATTTTATGGATAAATGAAATTGGAGGGAGATTTCATGTAGCAAATGTTTGGATATTAACTATTGAGTGGAGTTTGATTTGAAAGATAAAGATAGATTGAAGATCAAATTTGGATGGATGTAACTATCCAATACAACCGTTGAACTATTATAAAAAATTGGAATGAGCTTTTTAATAATTAATTATTATAATTTTAATTATAATAATTAATATTTATATAACAATCAATTTTAAACTAGTTGTTAATATTAGTGGAAATTTTTTACAACATGTCAATATAAATTAATATATTTTTCTTGGAGTAATCTTAATTATTTGAAAAAAATTACAGTCAGACGTGAGTTATTGGTTAACATATCTTACTACAAAGATTGAAAAAAATTACTGTTGTTAGTTAATGTCATGTTGACAATCCATGTGAACAATATTTTGTGACCGATGATAACTCAACTATGTACCCAAAAATAAATTTAAAGATTTGAACTCTTGAATACCTCCCAACTTGAAACGAAGGGAGAAAATTTCAAATAATTTGACTAAAGAGAGTTATTTTCATGAATCATATAAATTTTTTTAAATAATTAAATTATATTAAATTGTATTTATTTTTGAAAGATTTTTGGCAATAATTTGACATATTTTGCCAATCAAATTCAAGATTTTTTTATGCAAGTGGGATTATCAATAGTATATTATAATAAAATGGATTGTGATTTATATATTTTTACATATTATATATCAACTTGTATTGGATCTTCCCTGTAATTTAATTATTTTTGTGAAATTATGATTGTTTATAGACTCAAAGTATTGTGCAAAATTATACTCACTAAGAATTTTTAAAAATCAGTAAAAAAATAATGTTGGCTTAAGACATATCAATTATAATAAGTCATAAAATTAAAATTATAGTATTTTTAAATTTTATTCTGTGTCATCATAGTTAGAAACTTCATCATATTTTAGACAAAATAGATAAAAAAAATACAAATAATTAAAAAAACTTCAAAGAAAAAATAGATTATTAAAATTTTTAAATTTACAAGATAAAATCATAATTTTAATGATCTTAATAGAGTTTTGCGATAATTTTGTGAGAGACCTTCAATTTTTTTGGCATCGCATGCATCAAAATTTTATGATAATACTAAAATTTTGATTGTTTATTTGATATTTATAGTATTTATGCATATACTTTATTTTTTCATATATCCAATTGGCAATACAAAATTATTAAACTTTTTTATTCAAAAGATAAGCAAATATGTTAAACATGTGTTGTGATATTTTGTTAATTGGTGTGTCTAAAATTAAGTTACAAATCAATAACGCAATGAGATTAATTACAAAAGATATATTGGATAAATACAACTATATAGCATGAAAATTTTGCATAATGAAGTCACCTCTAATAGTTTGTGAATAAAATCAATGTTATCATGACATGTGTTCAAGTTTCAAATTAGAGAATTAATACATGCATCAAATCTTTAAAACGATTCATGCATTAAATTCAAGAAGTGATACATGTATCACTCTTCTAACTACAACAAAAGGACATTTTCTTATAGGGAATCAGAACAAACCTTGTCCAATTCAAAATGGACTAAGTACTTATAGTCATTGGGATTGACAATCACAACAAAAGATGTCACTAGTTTCTTTAGGATTTTGATATTTTAGACATATACCCTATTTGTCTCCCAAATTTGCACATTTTTAGATTTTAAGGAGGAAAATTTGTTGGATGAGTTTTAAGATGAGTCCGAACTATGAGCTTGCAAACTTCTATCATCAATATGTGCAAGGATTTAGCACTTTTGCCAAAGCCTTGACAAAGCTAACAAAACTAGATCAACAATGACGTTGGGGAGATGAACACGAGAACAATTTTGTTGAGCTCAAGGAAAGGTTGACATTTACCCCTATTTTGAGGAGACCTATGAGAGGTCATATGTTTCAAGTACATACTGATTGGAGTCTGTTGGGTTTGGGAATAATGTTTACTCAACATGATGATGAGGGGAAGGAATTTGTAGTAGCTTATGCAAATCGTTCCAACAATGCAGTAGAGTCAAAACATAGTTCTTATGGAGGAGAATGTTTGGCAATTATTTAGGCAGTGGCACATTTGAGATGTTATTTGTTTGGAAACTCCTTCATTCTCATCACTGATCATCAACCATTGAAATGGTTGATGGAATCAAGCAAGCTTACTAGAAAGCTTGCACGATGGGCTCTTATCCTGCAAGAGTATTAAATACTATCGTAGGATGTATTCACGGTTGTTCACATACCTAGAGTAGTGAATCGTGATGCGGATTGATTAAGTCGAAATCCATGTACAAATCAAATTGATGAAATCGTGACTCGATGGCACGGTGATACTAATGAAGAGATGGTGCCGGGTTGACATGCATATGTCTTTTTGAGTATGATGGCGTTTGAGAGCTATGTGATATCTCTCTCGGGTCAAAGAACGGATATTTTATCCTTGGATGCTGAGACTAAGGATGGTTTGATGGTAAGCTGAAACATCTATGACGACATGGTGATGTTAGAGTATCTTTGTACATGTGTTTTGGTGGGCACTTTGAGTGCGAAGGGAGTTTTACAAAGAGCTTGATAGTTCAGATGGGAAGTTAGACACCTTCTTCAAGTTTGGGGAGATGACACCATTTGTGTTTTGTCACTTCCATCTCAGAGAGCAAAATTCTTCCGTAGGATAATGATCATGGCATTTCAGAACCTAACTATTGCACAACATAGAGATACTTTGCATTATGCTACCACCTGAGGAGGTGGATATCGACCTTAAATTCACAGATTTCATGTCGGTGATTGTGCACCAACCACATTAGATATTACGGCTGGTCGCATGATTCTATGAGTATGTGAGGTCTTACCTTCAGGTGTCTAGCACATACATATCGCATCACAACATTGTAACACTAGGGAAGTGAGGAGAGACCACTCGAATAGCTCAAGAAATTCTGAAGTTGAGAGATACCTCAATGGTTTCTCTTTCTCCATATATAGTCTTCAAAATGGTACAAACTAGATAAGGTTACACAACCACCATCCATTCAATTTTTCGTGGATCGATGATGTGGCGGTCATTCCTATGAGCACACGGATTGCTGACATGTACTCCAATTAACACACAAACTAACATACTAACTAACACACAAGGAACACAACCTAAAGAGCACATGGATTGCTGACGTGTCACCTTTAGATACTTCACTAATAGTCAACTCAAAACTATCTATCTCCTCCTTGTATAATCTCTACTTGAGTCCTCACTAACTAAAGATGGTTACAACATACATCAGTGTCACATCAAACATCACAATACAAAGATCGTCATACACCAACATAAGTGTACCACAATTAATCTTTTTTACTCTCAAAACGTCCACAAGAACACTCCGCACATAACCATAGTATAAAAGAGAGATTACAATAAAGCCAAATCCATTTTATGCTTCAAAGACTCCAGGTTCTCGCACTAGCTACTATCCACCATAGCCACACTCTCAAAGGCTCAACTTCAAAAAATGCCCTCAAAGGAGTCCTAATTCAAACTCTACCCCTTGAGCCCTAGGACCCCTAACGACGCTGTTGTCCCTAATGGCAATTCTACTACGAATGGTGCTAACTGCACAACCTGCTCTAACTGTTGTATCTGCTCTTGCATACGTGCACCTATCTAACTAGAGATGCCGCTACATAAGTCGTGACAATTGTCGTGCACATCCATATCGCATCACAACATACATCGTTGTCACATCAAACATCACATAGATTGTCATACACGAACACAAATGTACCACTATCTAACTAACGGTTAGGTCACTCTAACACCAGGTAGCCATCTAGTCCATAACATGATATGCCCTTTGTGGGACTAAGATCAAGAGGCTAGTGCTACAATGCCCTATCGTTAGTCACCTATCTACAATTCATACCATGTAATGGTCAGATGTGGTTACCTGCTAAATGCATCGAGACATCTCCACCGCCCATTGGACACCGCATTGAGAAGAGATGTCAAACATGACATATACCATCCTCTCGAACAAGAATCACAAATCAAGATACTGGCTGCTCTACCAACTGATCCACATAACATACATCTCAAGCCTGCTCGCATAACTATGAGGCTTGGATCCATAGTACTATCAATATTTGGAAGGTGACATGGCCCACAATTATGCACATGATCCTTCCAAATCAAACCATCATGACTCTCCAATAACAAAACTCTAGAAGGTAAAATCTCACGTACTCGGAAGATTGTGCGATCAACTGTAATATCCAATATGGTCGGTGCATTCTGCTGCTACTAAACGTAATCACCAAAATAAAATTTGTGAATTGAAGGTTGATATCCACCTCCTCGGATGGTACCATAATGCAAAGTATCTCTATGATGAGCAATAGACCGGTTCTCAAATGCCATGGGCATTACTCTACGGAAGAGTTATGCCCTTTGAGAACACACCCTAACCCAAATATCAGGGTTATCCAAGTCCAAAACTTAAACTGACTCTCGACAAATAGTTGCAGGTAAGTCTGGATCTCTACCATATATTAAAAAGTATGATGAGAATGACACTAGAGATGCTTGCCAGCTAAATCGATAACCCATGGCCAACAATGGTAGCTAGATGTCATAGTCTCCCAAATAACCTTTCTCCAAGCCAAACTTTCTTAGTCCTCTCTTATCAACTCTTTCTGCTAGACCATTAGACTCGGGGTGATCTCTTGAGGTGGTACGATGATTGATCAACACTCGATCACACAAAGCCTGAAACTCGCCCAAAAACTCAGTACCTTGATCAGTCAACACTTATGCTGGTGCACCAAATCGGCTAAGCACCGCAGCTAAAAACGCATAAGTTGTTCTATCACTTGACTTGTCGAGCAAGGCCACCAACTCAATTTACTTGGAGAAATGCTCCACCATGATCAACACATATCGATGATGTCGTATAGTCAATGGCAAAGGTCTTGCAAAAACCAAGCTCCAATGATAACCAAGTCCCATAATCGGTAAAGGATGTAATTGTGATGTAGGGGCATTGTATGATGCTCGAACATGATCACATACCATACATCCGGCCACAAACCATTGTATCTCAGTTTGCATACCTCTCCACCAATAGTGACTTTGAAGTAAGCTATATGTCTGCTTTACTCCAAAATGACCTAACTACTCATGAACATGTCTGACCAATTGTGCTCTCTGGGATGGAAGTGGCACAATACGAACATTGTCATCTCCCAGTACTCAAAGAAGTTGTCTACCTTCTCATCTGAGCCGTCAAGCTCTCTGTAAAACTCGATCCTGCTCCTTTGCACTCAAAGTGCCCACCAAAGCACATGTACGAAGATACGACAACACCACCATGTCGTCATGGATGTCTTGGTTTATCATCAAACCGTCCTCAGTATCAACGTCCAAGGCTCACATATCTGTGCTCTGACATAAGAGAGATATCACATAGCTCTCAAGCGTTAACATACTCAAAAAGGCAGATGCATGCTAATCCAGCAGCATCTCCTCATCAGTATCATCATGCCATCGAGCCCTGGTTTCGTCAACTTGTCTTGAACATGGATTTTGACTTAACCCATCTGAATCACGGTTCACCACTCCAGGTCTTTGAACAACCGTGAAATCATACTATTGTAGGATAAGAGCCCATCGTGCAAGCTTTCCTGTAAGCTTGTCTGATTCCATCAACCATTTCAATGGTTGATGATCAGTGATGAGAGTGAAGGACTTTCCAAACATCATCACCCTCTCTTCTTGCATGTTGAGCTCAATAAGCTCAACGTAGGTGATGTCTCCTTTAGTAATGTAGCATCTCTCACTCTATGTCTCAACTCCCTATCCAATATCCCATACCAATATTGGACAGCTTGTGACTCTGTCATCCCATGGGTAATACTGATCAACCAACGCATTCGGGTATACGTCTCTCAAAGACTCTCCATAGTCTTCCGTTGAAACTCCTGCAAGCCTCATAGCTTGTCAATTCTCACCCCTTGGTAGTCTCTCCTCAACCAAGCAAAGAACTCCAAAATATGCTTAAAGGTTGGGACCTCTGAACTCTTCCCAACTCAACTAACTCCAACCGTGTCATCAGTGCTAGGTACAGAGGATGAACTTGCACCACCAAACATTGTACCCAAAGTAATAGAGATGTAGTTTGGAGACCAATATTGTCTCTAGATTTCAATCTCCTCAAGGTGTTCACGCCAGAACTCATGATAATCATCCATTGACAGACCCTCCAAATGTTGGAATAATCCCTTCCAAGCCATGAACGGACTAAATAACGTAAACTTACGCATCCGCTGTAAATCACACCATGAGTCAAACTCCTAGATTAACTCATCCAACTCAATAATGCCAACTGTACCCGAATATTGTATGGGATCATTGGTGGCCCCATAGATCGTCCATATCCCACAATAATGGTGTGAGTACATACTCCAAGATATCACCAAGGTCAGTTCCGTCTCTCTCTGAAACCAAATCATAGTCGTCTGTGAACCTCAAAGGCCAAGGTTGGTACCAAACTCCGCTGTAGGTGCACCAAATGCTAACCCGAGCAGTCTCCTCTCCGGAATCTCCAGAGAACTCCATTGTGACACCAATGTATCACAATGGAGTTCTCTGGAGATTGCAGAGAAGAGACTGCTCTTGTACGCAGAGGTGACACCAATGTATCAGCTCCGCAACCGTACAAGAACACAATCCCAACTAGAATCAAAAATAGCAACTAGGACCAGAAATTCCAACAGAAGATTCTCGAGGCACCACAAGGGCAACCTGAAACCTGCCATCACCACAAGCACTCACCCAGTCTACATGTCAGCAAGTCTTGTCTCACTGGGGAGAAACATCGATAGTCTGACTGGTCCAGAAATCCAGCCTCACTATCGACAGCACACAAGAGCATTAACACTCCAAACAATAAAGCACCAACACAAACAAACGTGGTGCACAAACGGGAAGCAAAGATGGAGGTATATCAATCACAAGAAACATAAATAACAATACTCCATCTCAAAAATATCCATCAAAGGGGTCAAACCAACCCAACAGGGACTAACATAGACTCACAAGGGCATTTGAAAACACAAAAACTCAATTTTGGAGGATTTCTACTCTCAAGATTGGTAATTTGACATTGGTAATCTAGTTGGTAAATGCATTACCTACATAAAACCTTTTTCAATTTGCTACCTAACGTTATTTTTTTCCACAAACGGACACCGTTTGTGTATGACAGTTATGTAGTGATTAGGTTCGTTCCCAAGGGAATGAGGGATCCAAATAGAAACAACTAGGACGAAGAGTAGGTGTTTACACATCTTAGCTTACTCTGGACTTCTCAGTCCGAAGAAAACTACGAATAGGCAACTTACGAGATCTATTTTCGAACAATCCCAATTCCATCCATCAGTATAGTGATTACAACAAACTGATAATCAATGAATCGTTCAAACGATTTTACTGAGTTGGGGGATCTCTCCGTTACAAGCTAAAGTCGAGGCAAGAGGCTCGAAGAAGTACTCTTGATGCATGCATCATGACTACAACTCATGGGCGAATATTTAGGTTACTTCACAGGTATTCGGTGCCACTCTAGACTGTTGCACAAGGCACAGACTAGCTTTGCGAGTTCTCGTTCCACCTTGACTACCATTGCGGTTCAATCAGACAAACACTTGCCAAAAAGGAGATCAACTTTTCTTTATTCCTACAACTATTCATACAGATTTATAGTGTCTACTCCTAAACGCTCCCTACACAGATCGACTTCCCTAATCCTACGTAAGCTACCTACATTGCTCGATTGCGCCTCCAATTCCCGAGTGAACGCATCGATTCCTACTTGCAACTCTTGGATGTCGGTTGTAATCTCCTCCCGATGTAGACACATCGGCTCTCTGAATTATCTTCCTAGCACTCGATACATCTCTTTGCGTTTTCTCTTCGAATCCCCTGGATTCTCCATCACCTCCACTAGCTTCTCCAATCGCCTCAACTCTTCTTCATCACACCTTGTGAAGAGGTGTTGCACATACTTGTTCGCCAAGGTCTCCAATCGAGCCGGTACCTCCAGATCCACTCGATTCAAGCGTCGCTTCAGACTTTGCACCGTTTCCTAAAGCTGGAGATTCTCCCTTTCCATGTACATAATCTCTGCACCTTGCATCCTACAAGTTTCCCCGTATGCGCTCTTGGATTTCTCAATCTCTCGTTTTAATTCGGTCTTCTACTTGGTCAATCACTCCACACTCTCGGCTAACTGCTGAACCACCTGGGCTTGATCCATCTTCTGACTTGCTAGTCGATGCATCATTTGCACTAGATCCATTTACCCGTCGGCTTGCGGGTCCCATCCTGGCATGTAACCTGGACCCATCTCATTCAACTCCACAAGAACAAAAATCACTATCACCTTCAACTTCTAGGATAGCTGCAAAACAGAGGCAAGAGGTTCGGCTATCTCTTTCCATGCTTTCATCTTTGGTCTCGATACCGCCGGTAGCACCACATCGCTTGCTTGATTGATCGCCTTCTTCTTCTGAGGCATCCGCTCGGGAGGGCTGTCCACCACCTGCCACTTTCTCTTCCTTGGAACCTCAAAAATCACTTCTTCCGATGCCGAGTCCCTAGGATGTGTGCTGGTCACCTCCGGAGGTCCATCTATTACTGGAATAATGGCACCTACACTCCTGTGGACCCACTACTATCATCTCCGCCCTCCAAATCGGACAACCAGACTCCACCATGTACAGTCGCCTCTCCTTAGGTGTTAACCATTCCATCTCGGAGTACAAATGCACCTGGACCAACAATAAGTAGACCACACACTTGTCGTCTTACCAAAGTCGACTAGCCATCGCTTGAATATTTTGAGCAAAGATCTCTCCCAAGTTTACTTTGATCATTCCACCTATGAATCCCTCCACAATACGCACCTTATGCATACTGACGTAAGTAGTGCGTTGAGGAGAGAAGAGTTGTGTAGGACCCTACTTAGAGATTTTGAGATTATTTTTTTGTTTTTGGAATAAAAGTGAGCGATATTCGGATGAAGTCTGGTCCGTCGAATACGAATGGGAGAAATAAGTACGAACATGGCCAAGACGAATGAGTTGTTAAGGAATGTCTGAAGTGTCGAATAGATTAGGATAGTTAGAAACAACATCAACAAGTGCGACGAGACGCGAAGAAGCAAGAACGAGCCGACGAGCCAAGTAGATGAGATGAAGAGAAGATCGATCATTCAATCGGAGGCTCGTGAAGCTATTCAATTGCCGGTGAAGAAGATGCCAACATGAGTATATCGACCTTTGGTGCCGAAGCCAGATTGGACAGCCGGAGAATTGTTACGATTGAAGAACTTAGGCGGAGAGTTCTTAGCATGGCGTTGGGACTACGTGTGCCCAGAGTTGTGTGAGCAAGTTTGAGCGAAGAAGAAGGCAAACCCAATAGGATGGAGAGGGCATCCAGATTCGTGGGATGTGCTTCTTTGGGCAGAGGCATTAGGAAGAGATTACTCAAAGGAGAAGGATGGTATCAACTGGGAAGGGTCGGCCATAAACACAAGCTTCAACTTCGATGAGACAAAGTGGTTTGATCCTCGGGAGAGGAAGGGCATAAACGGCTTCAACATTGATCTTATTCGTGATGATTTTAGGAGGAAGATAATGTATACTTTAAATCAATTGTTTTCACTGCAAAGAACTACTTATGTAAGTATGCATAAGGTGAGAATAGTGGAGGGATTCGTCGGCGGATCAATAAAGGTCAATTGGGGAGAGATCTTTGCTCGGAATGTGCAAGTGATGGGTCAGAGACTGCGAGCCGGAGAGAAGAGAGTGATCTACATCTTTTCGTTCTTAATGCACATGTATTCACGGATGAGGTGGTTGACACCACAAGAGAGAAGAAGATATCAACTGAATGTGGTCAGCACTCTAGGCGGGCTAGAGCGGAGTGACGGCAGCTGTGGATCGACAAGCACACCATTAAGGAGATGGTGTGCAGTCGCCAATCATAAAGAATCAGCATGAGATGCCTTCGGAGGAGCGGGCTAAAGCAATACGGGATATCGAGGAAGCCGTATTCGGGAGAGAAGATTCAGTGGGGACCACTAAGAGGAGAAAATCTAGTGTGGTGATAGTTGCGGAACCCATCTGCAAGAAGCGGAAGCTGAAGGAAGTTGCTCAATCGAGTAGTCCAGCACCAAAGGCACCACGGCCTAAGGTGAAGGCTAAGAAGACAGTTGAGGAGCCAATTTCTTCGGTGTTGCAGTTAGCTCAAAAGCTGGAGAATGTAGTAGTGCCAGTTCTGATGGAGCTGAACATGATGGGAGGCAGTTACATCCAAGGGTGGAATCCTCAAGAAGACGGTTACATGAAGCTGATTCAGTTACTAAACCACACTGCTCAAGGGAAGAAGGACCAGACGGAGGCACCGCGGCCTAAGGTGAAGGCTAAGAAGACAGTTGAGGAGCCAATTTCTTCGGTGTTGCAGTTAGCTCAAAAGCTGGAGAATGTAGTAGTGCCAGTTCTGATGGAGCTGAACATGATGGGAGGCAGTTACATCCAAGGGTGGAATCCTCAAGAAGACGGTTACATGAAGCTGATTCAGTTACTAAACCACACTGCTCAAGGGAAGAAGGACCAGACGGAGACTATAAAGCAATTGACAGAAGCAGTGGAGCGTCTTGAGAAATAGAAGAAGGAGGCGACTTAGGAAGCCATCGCCGTGAAGAAGACCTACAGTGAGGTTTGTAAGATCCGAAGCGCGGAGGTGAAGTTCGTTGAGAGGGAGAATGAAAAGCTTCAGCAGTAGTCGAAGAGAACGAAGCAGCAATTGCATGAAGTTGATGTTGAACGACCGGCTAGACTAGAAGATTTGGCAAGTATTTGCTCGCAATATCTTTTTGACTAGTGTGACAATGTGGAGGCTGAATGGTTGGAACGATTGACTATGGCGATGAACACCGCTTGCGATTCGAAGGATCGAAGAAAGAAGATGTACAAAGCCATGGGACGCGAATGCCAAGAAGCGATGCGAGTCCATTGGAAGGAGATCGCAGAAGACATCAAAGAGTTGCAGATGAGCGTCGATGCTTTCGCCTTGAGGGAAGAGAGGTCATCGAAGGGACCAACAACTTTCCGAAGAAATAGTTGGGCGCGATCTGTGTATGCAACGGTTATGAATAGGTGCAAGTTTTTGTATAAATAGGATTAGTAATAGAGTAGGATTATCTCTTCCTTTCGTAAGTGTTCATTGAGAACCACAAGTGTAGTCAGGGTAGAACGAAGTGCTCGAGAAGCTGTTGAATGTTACGTTCGATCGGCCTAGATTGGTGCGGGATACCTCTGAAGATACCCGGGTATTCGCCCATGAGCCATGGTCGGATTTGCCTCATAGTAGAACTTCATCAAGAACATCACCTCAACTTCGGCTTGTAAAGGAGTGATCAATCTCCCATCAGTAAATCTGGAGTGGAATTTCAATTACATGTGTAATTGTGTGCAATGTAATGGATGGGTAATGGTTCGCTAATCAGAATAAGCGGTCGCGGGCTACTTATTCGCATCATTCTTCGGACTGTGCATGTCCAAAGTCTTCAAAAGATGTATAAACTCACATATTTATCGCTGGTAGTGAATTAACACCTCATTGCCTTGGGAACAAACTTTAATTCTTTACACTTGCCAAAACCTTTGTTTAACCTGTCTATTACAAGTTGGTTCAATGTGAGAGCCACCTTAGGTCTAAAAACATCCTTGATCAAGTCGAGCTTATAGCCATTCGTACCCTTCCTTTCTCTAGGGTTAAACCTCTTTGACTCATCAAATGTGAAAGCTGTATGTACAGCCGAGCCTTCCCAATCGACCCCATCTTTCTCTTTCTCATACAAGCATCCAAAGGCGTTAGCCCACATCTTCGCATCCCATTTCTTTGACTACGTTCGACATTCTATCGCGTGAACAGCCTTGCCTCTACGCACTTCCTCACATAGTTCGGGATAGATGAAATCCCATCTCCATGATAAGAAAGCACCTCCCAGGTTCTTCAATCGAAGCAACTCTACCGGCGTCCAATCTACCATTACGATAAGCGGCCGAATCCTCCCCATAGTCATTTTCCTGACCGGTGGTACTGCAATTTCTTTTTTTCCCGTCATGGCGGTTGCCATTCTCTTTGATATCTCGATGTTGGACTCCCTATCGGACACTTGCTGGTGATCGCGTTCCCATTTCTTGAAATTGAATTGGTTAAGGCATTGTGTCTCCTTCAGCTTCTTCATGCGCGCGTGCAATCAATTCCTTCATTTGGTTCTAATTTGCCTTATTCGTAGGAAGGAACTTCGTATTCCGCCCAATATGACTTTTTATTTCAAAAACCACAAAAAATTCCTACAATCTTTGTATACTATGCTCCTACAGTTTGAAACTTCTGCCGGACTCTGAAAATCTTCAACTTCAATTTCATACCCCTAAATATTAAAATTTTGCAATTCATACACTGTCAGCCTTGGGCCTGTTATCTCTACCCCCGCAAGACAAACTTTACATCTTCTATCACCCCATCAAATTTCAGATCAAACTGACACTATATGATAATTTGATAACTTGCTGCTCCTATTTTCGACCCGAAAACTTTGAAACACAAGATCTTGAACTTCAAGCACTTCTATCCGAAATATTTTTTGGCCAATCTCAATTTAATGCCCCAAGATAACTGAAAGCCTTCATCCACTTTGTCAATTTCCAGAACCGCTTCCGCCCTCGAAAATTCCTGATTTGGTTTTTTACTAAAATAGAAAATACAAAATTTTGAAATTGATCACATCTACTTCGAATTGACTCTACTTCTAGATCACCAGCATGGGCTGCACTCCATCAACTCCCTACACACTCAACAGCCAACAGATTGAAGCTACCATCGATCCAAACTAGTCAAAACACCTTCATAGCTCCAAGAACTCACAGTTCTCACTACATAATCCAATTTGAGTTTTCAAATCTTTTTGAGTAATCTTTTCTACTCTCAAAACGTCCACATGGACACTCGGCTCATAACCATAGCATAAAAGAGAGATTACAGTCAAGCCAAATCCACTTTGTGCTTCAAAGACTCCAAGTTTCCGCACTAGCTACTATCCATCATAGCCATACTCTCAAAGGCTCAACTTTGAAAACTGCCCTCCAAGGATTCCTAATTCAAACTCTACCCCTTGAGCCTTAGGACCCCTAACGGCGCTGTTGGCCCTAACGGCAGTTCCAGTGTGAGCGGTGCTATCTACATAACCAGCTCTAACTAATGTATCTGCTCCTACATATGCGTACCTACCTAACTAGAGATGCCGCTACATAAGTCGTGACACATGAGTTTTGGTATTACAAGGTCATAATGGTGTGATTTGGAAGTATCATGTACGTAATTATGCATCATGTCATCTTCCTAACATTGATAGTACTATGGATCTAAGCCTGGCAATTGTGCGGGCAGGCTTGAGATGTATATTTGTGGATCAGCTGGTGGAGCAGCCAGTATGTTGATTTGTGATTCTTGTTTGAGAGGATGTCATATGTCATATTTGAAACCTCCTCTCAATGCGATGCCTAGTGGGTGGTGGAGATGTACTCAATGCGATAAGGAGGCAAGCTAGTTTGAATGTAACATGATATGGATTGTAGATTGCCAACTAACGATGGGGCATTGAAGCACGTCGGACTCCTGATCTTAGTCCCACGAAGGGCATATCATGTTATGGATTAGATGACTACTTGGTGTTAGAGTGACCTAACCGCTAGTTAGAGGGATGATTGCGATAAACTTATGTTGATCTTTGACGATCTATGTATTGTGATGTTTGATGTGACAAAGATGTATGTTGTGATGCGATATGTATGTGCACGATAGCTATCATGACTTATGTACTGCTATGTCTAATTAGATAGGTGTGCATATGCACGAGCAGATATGCAATTACAACCATTATGCAATTAGCACTATTGGTACTCGAACTGCCATTAGGGCCGACATTTCCGTTAGGAGGCCTACACCTTCAGGGAAAGAGTTTGAATTAGGGCTCTTTGGGGTGTAGTTTTTGAAGATGAGACTTTGAGAATGTAGCTATGGTGGATAATAGCTAGTGCGGGAACCTGGAATCTTTGAAATACAAAGTGGATTTGGCTCGACCGTAATCTCTCTTTTATGCTATGGTTATGAGCGGAGTATCCTTGTGCATGTTTTGAGAGTAGAAAAGTTGTATTATGCTACACTTGTGTTGATGTATGATGATTTATGTATTATGATGTTTGATCTCATAGCGATGTATGTTGTGATGCAATATGTATATGCACAACAAACGGTCAAACCAGTTTTTCTTCTAATCACATCAAAAACATATCCACCACCCATTAGACACCACATTGAGAGGAGGTATCAAACATAACATATGTCATCCTCTTAAATGAGAATCACAAATCAATATATTAGTTACTACACAAGCTCATCCATAGTCTCAACTCCTTGTCCAATGTCCCATAACAATATTGAACAACTTATGCCTCTATCCCCCATGGGTAACACTAATCATTCATCGCATTCGAGTATACACCTTTCAAATACTCTACCTAGTCTTTCATTGAAACTCATACAAGACTTTAGCTTGCTAGTCCTCACCTTGGTAATCTCTCAAGTGTGCAAAGAACTTGAGAATAAGGTTGGAACTTTTGAACTTTTTACAACTTGAGTAGCTCCAAGTGTATCATCTATCATAGGTTGAGAAGATGAACTCATCCCATCAAACACTATGGCACCAATGTATCACCTCCATAACTATATTAGTAACAGTTTCCCAACTTGAACCGAAACCGTAACAAAAGGTACCCAAGCACCACAAGATGCTAACACAAGAGCAACCTGAAACTTGCCATCACCACATGCACTCATCCCGTCATAGGTTGGCAAGTCTTTTCTCATTGAGGATAAACATATATGGTTTCATTGATCAGTAAATCCATCCTCACTATTGGCATCACACATGAACACTAACATTACAAACAACAAAGCACCAACACAAACAAATATGGTGCACAAACATGAAGTCAAGATGAAGGTATATCAATCATAAGAAATATAAATAATAATCCTCAATCTCAAAAATATCCATCAAAGGGGTCAAATCAATCCAACCTAGATTAACATAGCCTCATGAGGATATTTAGAAGCACTAAAATTCAGTTTTAAAGGCTCTCTAGATCGATAATCAGACGTTGATATCTAGCTCTAATAAATCATTGGCATGAAAGAAACTTTTTTAATTCTCTACCTAACGCATTTTTTGTTCATATGCATACAATGTTTGTAACTTATGTGAGATTTCAAAAAAAATTGAACTTTAATTTCAAATCCCTAAACATTGAAATTTCATAATTCTCACACCATTGGTCTTGTGCCCAATTTTTCTAACCCTGTGAACTTTTTTACATCCTCTATGATCCCACTGAATTTCAGATCAAACAAACACTATATAATAATCCTATAGCCTGTCACTTCTATTTTTGATTCAAAAATTTTGAAATAAAATATCTTGGACTTCGATCACTTCTGTTTGAAATCATTTTTGACTTAAATCAATTTTAAAATCCAATATTGCTTTAAGCATTGGCTCACTTTGTCAATTTTTTGTAATATTTTTACCCTCCAAGTTCTCAATTTGGAAATAAAACACTAAATTTGAAAAAATAAAAATTCAAAATTAATCATAAAAACTTAAATAGACTCTATTTTAGTATCGTTATTATGTTATTCACTCTAATAAGCACCCAACACACTCAACAGCAAAAAGATCAAAGCTATCATCATCAAAATTCATCAAAACACTTTGAACTCTCCAAAAACTCACAATTCTCACCAAAAAATTTAATTTAAGATTTTAAAGTAATCTTTTCTAGTCTAAAAATGTCCACAAGAACACTTCACTCATAACCATAATATTAAAGAGAATAATTGTTGAGTCAAATCCACTTTGAGCTTCAAAGACTCTAGTTTCACTCATTAGTTAATATCTGTACTCTTAAAGTCTCAACTTCATAAATTGTACCCAAAGAGCCTTAATTAGAACTCTACCTCTTGAGCTTGAGGTCTCATGATGGTCATATCGGCCCTAACAGCACGTCCAATGTGAATGGCGCTAACTACATTACATGTTGTATCTGTTCTTGCATGCACACACCTACCTAACAGAGGGTGCCGCTACATAAGACATGACAATAGAACTATAGTGTTGTGATTTTCATTATTATTAAATATTGAGGTATTTTAGGACTATTTTTTTAAATATATAAAATTTTCATTTAGATATTATAAAGGTATGAGTTTTATGTTTGATATTGTTGTATTTTGTTAAATTTTTTCAAATTAAATCTTTTTCACACTTTAATTATTAATATTTTTTGAACATCTTGTGTTTGTTGAATTTCGAAATAAAAAAATATTTTATATTTATCTATGTGTTTCTTTATCTAACTTTATTTATATTATCATTTAACTTACATTGAAAGAATCATATATCTTACAAAAAATATTTGAAAATTTTAAAAAATCTATTTATTATCAAAATTTTTTAAGATAGTTTTAAATTCTTTTAATGGATTTAATGAATTATAATAAGTTGAAAATAAATATTTTTATTCTTTTTATGAGTGAAAAAATTCAAGAAAAAATATAATCAAAATAAAATTTTTTTTTTAAAGATATTAAAAAATATAAATTGATTGTATTATATCAATGTCAGTGGTTAAATTTATTAGAATTCTATTATTTTATTTTATTTTACTTGATATTGATGAAAATCATTATTTATAGTTAAATATATTTATTAACAACAGAATTTAATATTATAAATTAAAATGAAATGGAATTTATTTTTTTATTTACACATGAAATAATTTTAAATGATAAATATTAACCTTGAACTAAATAAATCATAATTATTTGAAATTAAAATATTTTAATATTTTAATTTATGATTGAAGATATATTTTTGAATTTAATGTAATTTTAAAATTTAATTTAATTTTATTTATGAAAATAAGATATTTAGTTTTATATTATAATATTGAAATTTTTTAAAGCTCATATAATTTCAATGGTATAAATTTTCTGATGTAGAAGTTATTTTTTTCTCCCAAATATTTTAATATTTAAAAATAGAAATTTCAAAAATTTCATATTTTTAAAATCTCTAACTATATTTTATAACATAAAATATATAGAAATTACTAGTTTTCAATTTAAAACACAAATTCTTTTATTATTTTAAGTGTATATATGATATTTTAAAACTCACCTTGACAGTTCTTATATACATGACTTGCACAAGGTGTGAGTTGATTTTGAAGAAAAAACCTTCGAACAAAATAAGCAAAAAATAATTTCAAGCTTAATCTCCACTCCTCATTGAAACCGTTACAAGTACTCTTCAAATTTATGGTAACTTGCATTTGGATTGAAGAACTGCACGTTATTTCTTGATTTTTGATCACATGTGAAAGTATCGCAAGAACTATCATGATTCATTTTGAAAATGATTGAACATCTGGCTGTGATTGGGATTATCCTTTGACTTGCACTGCTCGTTTAGCAATACAACCTCATGTGGATTTTAGCTGGTTGGAAACTAGCATCATTTACTCATGCAAAGTTTGTTTGTTGTTACAAACATGAGGATAATCTCTAATCAAATTTTGTTTATAATTGCAATCACATCACTCACTTCCCTTCATACATTTTGAGATTAGAAACTCTTTTAATTCTCTCTGAGCTATTATCTAAATAATCACTGCATGACAAGGAGATATGCGAACACTTTGTACAAAACTAGGACACTTTCAAATGAATCAAGCTTTTATAAGCAATGGTATGAGATCCCATAATAAAACTCCAAATTATTCATTAGGTTGTCATGGAAACCTCCCGTTAGGAACATATTTCAACTTGTTAACCTTATGAAACAAGTTATTCCTATTTACATTGTCATGCCATCGCTGGTGACATCTTACACCACCCTGAAACTACTTGAAGTGGAAAACGAACGGTAATTTAGAAGAGAAATGGAGTAATGGAGTGCTAATCTTATGACAGGGGTCTTTGATGACCCCAACCCTCTCGAATCATGTTGACATTCTTCTTCGTAAGCTACAGTAATTATAGACCTGTTGTACGTATGTTCACATCACGACTGCACACAAATGTACTAGTAGATACTCACATGCACTAGGAATATATATACTGGACGAGGTCACTGTAAGTATTATTGAACACCCACAGCGCCAGCTAACTCTTTGAAACCTTGTCGAATTTGTTATCGACAAGCTGTTTGAAGGAGAAGCTTACGTCCAAGTGAACTAATTAATGATCAATGAGTTCATCTTTCTTCGAGTCCGTGCCCTATGAAGCCTTGCGCAAATTGATGGAGGAAGGGAATTTTCCCACAGGGAGTTCAAAGAACGAGTTTTGACGGTTGACAGTTTGTGCCAGAGCCAAGTACCAGGCAATGAAGGACGCGACGATTCCTGCAAGTCCTGCTGCTCTGATAAGCTTTTCATCGTTTTTAAACTCGCCCAGAGCGAGGAGCAAGAGAGTGACCACCACCGACAGCAAGAGGGAGGTCAGGCAGACGTTCGTGCGCAGAGTGGCCAACCACATTGTGAAGGAGAAGATGGTCCAGCCGAGCAACCAGAGGCCCAAAGCGTCGTGGAATTCGCTCAGCGTTCCGCTAGCTTCGAATGCAGCTCTAACGCCGAAGGCAGGGATCTGAATGACGGCGAAGGAAAACCAGAATGCAGCGTATGAGGAGAACACCGTAGCTCCAAATGTATTACCCGCCGAGAACTCCCACATGCCTGCAAGGAGCTGTGCCAGTCCGCCATATCCGAGGGCCACTCCTGTTACAATGGATTGTGAGGCACTCGTTGGGATGAGAACTCCAGCATTTTGGCAAGACAGGACGAAGTTAGTCAAAGCAAATCCCGTCAGGCCCAATGGCGCAGGATTCGCTACCACCATCTGAGTCCGAATTGGCTTATCACTGCTATACATTTCCGTGCTTGAGCCCTTTTCGATATCAGTCGCCATAGGAGAGGTTGCCATTGTTACTGCTGAGGGTTAGTTGGATAGCAACGCTGGAATTTATATAAAGAATGCTCAGTCGAAACTGGTATTTGAACTGAGGGCGAGCACAAGAGACTCAGCGGCAATAGCCACAGAGTTCCTTGTCCATTAAGACATTCGAAGTCAAAGCATATTTTGGCTTCCATCACCAAGAAAGAGACAGAAAGTTATATTTTCACACAACATCAGGGACAAGTTTGTCTTGATGTCTCTCCATGCGGATTGCGAGATCACAGCGTTCTAGCTCATAGTTGTGGGATTAAAAATCCCTCCCTGCACTTTACAAAATTTCTGCAGTTTCTGCATCTACTTGGTGAATGGTATGGCATCCGTTAGTGTTCATGTTCTCATTATCGAGTGTTTGCTTCCGACTCAAATGAGGTCATGGATGGATGTCGTTCAATAACTGGCTTGGAATCATTTTCTTCTAGGTGGAAAATGCTTTTATGCTGGATGGTTCTTCTTTTGGTCTTTGTCCCTCGGGACTGAGTTAATCCCTCGCTGCCGTCAGAAAAGATGCACTGTCATCGTACATCTTCATGTTTACGGAAAGACCACAAAGAACAAAAAACCAGGACAAACAAGACAATGTGGTGGCCACGCTAGTACGAGATGGTCGACATATCGAAAAAGACGCTTCAGATTTTGCTGAGTATTTCATGTCAAGAAGAAAATCCATTTAATTGGGATTGTTTATGCCCTATGAACGATCTCGGTCCAAGTTTCCTCTCCAAGTTTTTTGTGACTTATATGGAGCCCCGTCATTAGAATCTTGTTAAGCATTGACTGCACACGATCCTTTTCTGAATATGTCCTCTAGACGAAAAAAATCCTAGAAGGATTGCGCAGCCAATTCTATACTTGTAGAGCCTTCGGAAGTTTGAATGGACCACATGCGGACTTTTCTTGAGAAAGCATACTCGTGCGTGACTTCTAGCTACTACTGTGTACAGCTGTAGCTCTATCCCACAACTTCAGATGACACAAAGTATTGTTTGGTTTCAAAATCAAATGGGAACAAGCGCAATAAGTGATTGGAACATCTCCATCGGCATTTCCAAAATCTGCAAACTTTTAAAGGCACCTGATCATGATCCACAAAAAAAATTAATTGCTGAAAGCAGTAACTTTAATCTCCGGTTTAAACCCCACAACTGTTGTCAGTAGTGTAGATCTTGTTTCCTTCACCATATATGATGCTGTACCAGCGGCTTCAGAATCTTTTCTCTTTCCTGAACAATATTTTTAACAAGAGGTTCACAAATACTGTCTAGTTTTCCAGTATATTGCTATGGCAGACTTGCCTTTCTTGTCTTGAAGTTTGTACTACATTCAATTCACTGAATGATTCTTCACGATTGGATCCCGGCAATGTTTGGTCAATTCCTTAGAACCAACCAAACGTGGAAAATGCCAAATGTCAAATCGTCCACGCTTGGTCCTCTGGCTGACGCATGATTATGAACAAGCTGTGGACTAATCGGTACCAACAAGTGAACTCCTCGGTGACAAACGCAAGGGACCATATTTGGTGAATTAGACAATAGTGTTTGGATATGTTCAATTCAATGTGTGAGAAACATAATACTATTAAGCATTGGAGTTGGAGTTGCGCACCGAGAGAACTCGGTGCGAAACACATCCTTCGTCTGATACTACCCGGGCAGTGAATACTGTTTGGACCCAGTGCATTCAGCAAGATGTTTTTCATCTTCAACTGTTGGTTCGACTGCACGAAACATCCTTCATCCTTTAATTCTTATTTGCAGTGAGAACTGTACAGTACTAACATATTAGTGATTGGAAGAGGTCTTTGAGGCGACACGAAGGTGTGGTACACGAAATTTCTAACAGTTCTAGATGTCAAATTTCACATGGTCTTAAAATTCAAGTTGTGTCCGATTCACATGCAGTCCAACGATTTGAAAAATGGGGATGGGAAATGGTATCAGAAGGAACGTAGCACTCAAGGATGTAACGGGGCACAAAGACGCTTATGTAACATTCAAAAGACTCTGGAAAGCAGTACATTCAGCACTGTGAACAGGTAGAATAATTTATATGTTCATAGTGAACAACAGTCAAACACTGATTTGATCCACTGACCGTGGTATCTTTTCTCAACAAATTTCTGAAATATGCTCCTTGACTTCATTTTAGTCTCTACTCTGTGAAAATCTCTCTTTAGTGCATCTTACATGTGTTCGGTTCAATGACAGTCCTAAAACTGTACAATCTCCAGTGCAATCATTTCACAATTGCTGAGGATAAAAAATGCTAGGCCTTTCAAGAGGTCTGGAGGATTTGACTCTGGCAGTTTTAGAAATTTGAGACTCAAGTTTTGTAAGAGTACTGATACTCTGCTTCTAAACAAGAAGTTCCAATAGCTAAATCCATGAACGAGTTCTGCCTGTTTACAGTTTGTGATATAGGCAAGCACCAGCCAGGTACGGGTAGTGAAGGTCGTGATGATTCCCCCAAGCCCCGCCTCCTTGTTGCTGTCCTTGTCCAGTTCGAGCTTTCCAATTCTGACGAGGAATGTGATGTAGAGAGAGAGGAGAGGTCAAGGCAATATTCGTTTGGAGAATACCTGGCAGTGAGCTTGCATATATTCTTCAACTGGAGCTTATGAACAACTTTCATTTGGATCAGCTTACTATCTTCTACGGAATGATATCCACCTAATTGAAGACTTCTTCGAAGCGATCCATTGAACTCTTAAGAAACCAATCTGAATATTTCATGATGCTTTTCATCGAAGTTTCGGAGGCGGTAGAAGCTCTTATTTCTCAATAGTGGAATTTATACTTTTTTTTTTTATTCTATCCCTTTTCTTTGATCATTTCTCCAGAATAACTGTCACATATTATCGTTGAATGAGAACAGAATTTTAGAGAATGTTTCGGCTAGAAGTGCAGGCATTACTGCTGCATTGGAGATCATGCTCTTCAACTTGATTCAGGATATTCATTTTACACTCTGGAGATACAAACCTAAGTAAGTTCACGCTGATTCTGCCAGCCTTGTCAGATTCTTTATTTTATGTAGGTTTTTTTGCAAATATATGACCGTGAATGCATATCAAGACCTAGCTACTTCTGTCCTTTGACTGACAGATGAGCAGTCTAGAAAGCTTCATTTTTCTATGATATCAAATTTGATCATTTGTAAATTAATCTGCTTTCAAGCATACTACGATGTGAGTCCCTGAGGTACATACAGATATGTAAACTGTGCACCGAGTTGATTTAGATGTCGCTTGGTTTTACTTTGACCCATCTCCGCTTAGTAAATTTGACCGCGGAAAGTTTGGACCTAGCTCGGAAAGTGCTGATCAATCTGGCTGTACATGTACTCAATGGCAATCATCGTTCCTAGGTTTGTACAGGAAGAATTAATTCTTGTTTTTCAGCTGTAGTGGATGGAGGCTTCCAATCGATCTTCTCTACAAGTTTCAGATACTAAGCCTCCCTGGCATGTGAAAACAGAAACTAAGACTTAGTACTTAGTTAGATCATTTTAATTACTCGCTTTGTAACATATCTGTCATGTAATTATGTCAATATAATAAAAACTACCACTTTTGAGAGGGTCCAACGAACCCGCACAAAACGTGGATTAGGATTAGGCGTATTGTACTATTTTATAAAGTAGCAAAATCTAGTTTTGGAAGTCATCACTTGGATGTGGTTTATGGTGATATAACTATCAAATTTATTAAAGAAAAAAGGATGACTCTCTGTGAATTTCGTGGGTTGAGCTTTATAAAAATCTAAATATTTTCTTAGTGTAGACTCACTTTATAAGAATATGAACGGCTGTAGTTCTCTTATGACCGCTACATATCTTTAGATGCAGATTTGTGACAATGTTACTTTTAGTCCTGATATAAAGTAATCAAATTTATGTTTAATCTAAATTTGATATATCATGATATTTAATAAATATCATGTTGTTATGATCAAATTCGTAACATTTTTTAATACTAATCCTACATGCATGATAAGAAATGAAAAATCATTACACATTAATGATTTAAATTATTTGATTATTTCAATTTCACTCACTTAAAATTTATTTTTTTAAAATTTTATGTTATTAAAATATTTTTAAAATAACATCTTTTATCTGTGGAATTTTATTTACACATTTATATTGAATATTAAAATTATTTTTTTGATATTTTCATATTATGAAATTTTTTTATGTTTTTTTCCATAATTTTGAAATTATACATTTTAGATATTTAGATAATTAGAAATAAGAAAAATAGTTATATTTTTCAAAAATATATTTTTATTTATTGATATTTTACAATAAAATAATTAAACTGGAAAATTAAAATTAACCTAGAATTGAAATAAAGTATGTAAATTAAAAAATTATTATGTGATAATATTCCAGAATAAAATAAATATAATTGAATCATTAAAATTCATAAATATAAAATTATATATAAATATGGAGATCATATTATAAAAATATAACCAATTTATATGTTATTAATACAATAGAAACTTACGATAAATTACTAAAAAAAAATTTATATAAAAAAAAATCTCAGTTTAAATTTCAGTCAAGTAAAGTATATGAAAAACACATCTTAAAATGTCATTAGATACTCAAGACTATACAAACAATACATGTAAACTTGTATTTCCAGATTCTTGAGTATTATGTGAAAGATGTTCGCGCTTCACCATGTATGTTGTACATGGACATGAATGTAGATTCTGATTTCTTACTCACATTATGTCTAAATCAAGGATGAGCAACTTACGGAGTTTAAGCATTTGCGATTGTCTATGTTGGCTTGTGAAATGTCAAAAGAATTAGATATTCTTAATCTGCAAATAAATTGGTACATTCCACGAGCTAGCTCGAGAGATGCAAGTGCCTCTTGATATACTCAAAAAGCAAGGGAAGCATATTAGAACCCATCTCCATCTTCCTTAGATTATAGAGCACACTCTGAGAGCTCTGCAACTTAGGTAGGAGAAAACTGTAAGGTCGATGAGAGATACCGTTTTATCATCAATCTCACTTCAGAACCCTATAGTATTTCGTTTCTGGCCAGTAGTATGCCAAATGCACAGAAGCTAGGGAGAAACTTGCTACATTATTGTAGTGGATATTATAAATAATTCGTTCTGTTTGATTTAAAAACCCACGTGCAAGTTGGGGTTTCTTCCGCATGTCCAAATAACAGTTTGAAAATTAGATGGCACAAGATCATAGTGGATCATTCTTGCTATGAGTTGAAAGCATAAGTGCTGACCTATGCTTTCAACTGTTTGGTGTTTGATAGCATACCCCCAGGAATTTTATTCAATACAAATACAATCACATACGTTTTACAAGATTTCAACAACTTACTCAACTCTTTTTATAATTGGTAACTTCAAAAAGGCCCGAGATTTCAAGAAACCAGCTTCTTCACCAGATGCTCGCAGCGTAAAGTGTAGCGAAACATGATCGAATTATTTAGAATCATTAATTTGTGGTGCAGCTCTTTGGAAAACATAAATACTCATCCCCTAACGGAAATGATTGGCAGTGATCAAGTGGGATTAAATTTCTGCTAGCATAGTCACATCACAACTGTTTTTACTCATTTCTGCCGTACGATCACTTCTCAAGGTTTGTGCTATGAAAATGCGTGCCCCACCTCAACGTATTTTCCTATATTCGTATTGGTATGTTGCAGTGAAACATATACTAATACTAATATAGGAAAATACATAGAACCATGTATGTATATGGTCCGACTGTCCGCTAACAGCTTACTCGCTACTGCTTAGCATCATCATATTCCACTTTGGGATCCATGGATTTAGAGATAATAGCCATGAAGCAAGTTTAGACGCATCCATGTACGTACATTGCAACATATCAAGAATGTCAAAAATTCCAGTGTCCTGACTTTGTTGTACTGACAGATGATTGCCATTACCTTCTCCCTTTTGGCCCAGACAAATTCACCACACCATTCAAGAAATGAAGCGAAAGATACATTTCTCACCCGTACAATTCGGGCTATTGGTATTAATCCTCGCTTGCACGTCAAGAATGATAAGATTCTGCTTTATCTAGACCAAAGAAAGGACATCACAGGTTTGTCTACATAACAAACAAGACTCCAAAGACTGGAAATACCAAGTCCGTTGAATAGCTTCATCAAAGTAAATATAGTTTTAATCCTGAATATGTTACATGTGTTGAATTTTAGTTAGTTCTCAGAAATACATCTAATTGATTTACTTTTGTTCCGTGTAGAAGTTGCTTTTCTGTAATTGGTTGCAACTTGAAAATCTTTCCCTCGACCCTTGTCACCACCAAGACATGCGAGTGCAACCGTATTGAGTTCACTTTGTTGGGAACTTTTCTAGGTCAGGAGTAACCGAACCGTGTATCTATTCAGAGTGTAGTCCCTTTTTTCTCTTGTTGAAAAATACTTATATTTGCAAATACTGTGGCGCAGTTCGTCTTCATGACACATTGTCCAATACATTGTTGAGGCTAACTTGGTTAAACTAACTTGCCCTTCTTCTCTTGAAGCTTGCCTTCCATTCAATTCCCTGAATGGATTTGTTCGACTGTACCTTGGCTCTGTCTGCTTGATTCCTTCGTACTGATCAAAAATCAATCGAAAATGCCAAGCCTTGTCTTATATCTCTGCTTCGCCATGTTATATACAGAATGAAGTACCTACGCTGGTTGCTCTGGCTGCGGTCTGATCCTTGTCAAATTGTGGACAGACCAGTACCAACCAGAGAGACCAATATGACAAACGGGTGGACAATATTTGGCAGGTTAAGCGATTCGTCTACGAGATTTCTTCATTAGTGACTCCAATCGGAGCGTGGAATCATTCAAATGAAACTCTCCACACCAGTGCAATTTGATCCTTGCTCTGTACAGCTATGCAACTGGCCCCTCGTCTGAAACCTCCTCGACTGTTAATGGGACACACTCTGTTCCGACATCATGGTCTATCCAACAACACCGTTCTCAATTGACCTGTTGATTTTGCTGCCTTAAAATTGCTTCAAATTTGAGCTGGTACAGCCAAAAGCACAGTCCGAATATGATAGTGACTCACAGACATTCTGAGCGGAACCCAACGTGTGGAGTTCGAAATAAGTAGATTTCTTTCACCTCTTCAATTGTAGAGGTGAATTCTCATATGCTGTCTAACAACCAAAGTTGTGTTCTTATTTACAAGGAGTTCTAGAGCGTAGTCCTAGAAGAGAATCTTCTGCTCCCATCGTGGTAGGCCCGGCGTGATCTATGAGAGTTCAGAATAGGAAACCACGTAAGTCAAATAGCCCCTTATCTCTGATAAAGAAGAATTTGGAAAGGTAACTATATCATACAAGCAGAAACGAAAACAACAACTTATCTGGAACAAATGATGAAATCGTCCAATCTATCCACCGAACATGTTATCTGTATCAGTACTGCCTCAATGTCTTCTTGTAGAGGAAAAATTCTTATAGCTTTCCTGAAGAATTCTGCGTGTTTACAGTTCTTGATAGAGCCAGGTACCAGAAAATGGACCGCGTGATGATTCCCCAACACCTGACTGCTATAAGTTACAGCAAGCCGAATCTGAGAACAAATGTGATTTACAGTGGGACGAAACCGGTCCTTTTAGTGGCTATCAGATCCTCAAGGTGAAGATAATCATGCCAAGCAATGTCAATCTTGGCTCTTCGTTGAGGTAGAGCAGCAAGATGACTGGAGACTAAAAGCCAGCTTCCATTCGTCATTTTATCTATCAAAGCCAAAACTTCTATCAGAGTCTTGAAAGAAAGTTTGGGATGAACGATAAAACTTTTAGTAAGTTTAGATTCTGTTTGTCTGACCTTCACTCCCAATGGTTCCAATTTTCGGCCCGTGCAGACTTGCCTACGTAATTTGCAGCGTTGTGCTTTCATTTTCTACGCCTCTCGAGTTATTGACATACATTATAAAGCACTCCATGACAATTACCTCCCAGTACCACCTCAATCTCCACTTATTGTAACGGAGTAGTTAGATGAGTTGGTTCTTAGGATTTTTTTTGTGTTTTAATAATAAAATATCATATTGAGGGAAATGAGTAGTGTATTCTTAATAATATGAGGAATTAGGAAGTGTATGAATAATGTAGGAAGTCACACAAGCGTAAGAATGCGTAAGGGTTGTCAAGGTGTTGAGCGGTTGCGGCTCGTATAGTTATGTGCCAAGAAACTGCAGAACCACTGCGAACGAGAAACCGAGCAAGTACTCGATGTGGAGACAAAGGATGATGAGAGTACCTGCAATGCGCAAGGCACCGATGGGGAGAATTCGTCCACTCATTCTGATGGCGGATTGGACACCGGCGGAATTACTGTGACTTAGAGAATTGGGAGGTGCCTTTTTGTCATGGCGTTGGGATTAGGTGTGCCCGGAATTGTGCAAGGAGCTGAGACGAGGGAAAACGATTACTTCGTTAGGGAAGCGAGCATAGTCGGAACAGTGGGATGCGAGGTTGTGGGCCAAGGCACTTAGATGCAACTATGACGAAGACAAAGATGGTGTGGACTGGGAAGGGTCAGCTCTGCACACCAGATTCAGCTTCGACAGTGGTTTAATCCCAGAGAGCGGAGGGGACGAATGATTACAAGATCGATCTCATCAAGGATGTGTTTAGAAGAAAGGTCGCCTTCAAATTGAACCAATTGTTCTCACCACAAAGAACTACTTATGTCAGTATGCATAAGGTGAGAATTGTAGAAGTGTTCGGAGGAAGGTCCATTTGCGTCAACTGGGGAGAGATTTTTGCAAGGAATATTCAAGCGATGGCTGCCAAGTTGAAGGAGGATGAGAAGAGTGTAGTGTATATTTCTACTTTTCTGATGAATTTATACTTACGCTTGGAGTGGTTAACTCCAAAGGAGCAGCGCCTATAATGCTTGGAATCCAGTCTCTCATACATTGAGGTGGAAAGTGATGATCATAGCAGTGGATCTACGCAAAGTATTGGAGGCCTAGCTACGAATGAAACTCCCGTATCAACTTCTGTTGAGCCTCCTTTCCACAAATCACATGTTGTGGCATGTCTTCCTCGATCAGATAAGCTCCTTAGTCAGCAAAGTGATGTGTCTAGCTCTCTCCCATACCCTTTCCATCCTGACTGCGCTTTATATCTGATAAGGTCCAAGATAATATCTCTTGGAGCCTTTTCAACATCCTGACCCTACAAAGTTGATCCAACGGTAGACTCTTAACAACCTCAAAGTGCGCAGTCGGTTATTCTAACCTAGAATATCGCCGTCATGACAATAGCTCTGAAGATGACACATGTCATCATCTTCTCATAGTAGCCGCGTCACAACACGACACCGGAAGGTTACTTTCTCTTGAAAAAACTTCCGTTACCAAGGAGAGACATGCTCCAACTCTAGAATGACCGATCCGAGTGATAACAACTCGGACTCCAAGACTGAGACGTCTATTTACGTGGATGTGAGATACTTGGAGTGCTATGAAGTAGAGCATGACTTGGAACAAAATGATGAATATAAATTACAAGTCAGTGTGGGGAGAAACAAAGTTAGCCAGATTTAGGTCTTCCTTACTGAGAGACTTCTTGACCTTGATGCACCCTTAAGGTCAAGAAGTCTATGAGTAAGGAAGACCTAAATCAGCTAGTGCATCTTCTCAAAGACTACGAAGATGTTTTCGTGTGGAGAATAGAAAACATGAAGGGTATTCATTGGAAATGGGGAGAGCACCGAATATACTTGATAGAAGGGGCAGCGCCAATAAGACACAATCAATATAGGTTAAATCGGAAGTACTCCTTATGATCAAAGATGAAATTGATAAATACTTGCATGCATGCATTATTAACCCAGTGTTGAGTAGTGAATGGGTCGCACCTATTGTGATTGTGTCTAAGAAAAATTCAGATCTGATTTTTTAATAGATAAAGTACAATGATATGGACTTTGGCGTTTCATAATGATTTTTGATTTGAAGTTATTAGAATTTTTACACAGTTAAATCATAGAGAAATTTGAAAAAGTTCAATGAATGTTGATTTATAGAATTAACATAACATAACATAACATAATTAATAAATATAATAAATTATAATTATTATCCATAAGAAATTTACAATATTGATATGGTGCAAGTACCAAATCCATAATTAACCAACATGTTTGTGACATATTTTTTATGCGATATATATAATGTAATAATATTTTTTAAGGACATTAATTATGAAAATTTTATCCCAGTCCATAATTTGTTAAATTTATTTGTCATAAATGCATGAAATAAATCTTTAAAAAAAAGGAAAAATGAAAAAAATATATTTTTGGCATAATTTTGCTTTTGTCAAATTTATTAAGATCACTAAAAATTCAATGCCAAATTTTTGGCAAGTTAAATAATCGAAGGCCAAAACTTTAAAAGTTGAAAAATTTGCCATACCAAGTTTTAGGCAGATCCTAACATATGTTATTAAATTTTTACTTACAAAAAATAAAGGTGGAAATTTGAATTTGTAATCTAGAAATGATATGCTACAATCTTCAAGTTGCCAAATTCCAAGTAGACAAACGAATATATGGTTGAGGTGTGGTTATTATAAGAAGATGATAACTTATGTCTTCTATATTGTTTATCACAATAGTGATACATTAGATAATAGTATTTTGTGACTCATTAGAATATAAATTCTGTGAAAAATCCAATTTATAAGATATAGATATTAATAAAACTTCAAGTGATATGATCTTTCACCATAACTTCATCTACGAAGGATCTGCAGGATGAAGCCATGAAAGCATGAAGTGTCATAATTCAGAATGCGGTTATGAACTCACATCATGCATACCCAGCTGCCTAAGAACATTTATAACCTAGATAGACTTCACTGTCCATTTTCGCACTATACAGTACTCTCCAGATCCACAAAACAAGCAGCGGAATGCAATAGAATTTTTAATGGGCATCGTGTTATATCTAAAGGTCGCACCATCGCATTATCCGCAACTGCATAATATGAGTAGCATGAAATGACCTCTGAAGATAATAAATTTAGTGACATGAAAACACATATGAAACATGTTTGTTTTATAAAGAGCACTAGGAGATGTAATTCATAGGAGAACAATCACTTTATATGATGCTTTTTAATATATACGAATTTTAGAGGTCTCATTGCTTCCACCGCAACAATTTCAACATTGCATCAGGATGCCATAAATGCTGGTGATATCCGCGTACATATTCTCATCCAAGATGCTAATTGACAAGACCGGGGCGTGACGATTTGAGATTGAGTGATCCTTTGTATTGTCAATACAGAGGATCTTATTGGGTTCCCAGCTCTGTCAGGACTGGGACTCGCCAATGTAGTTCTTCCTTACCCGCCAGGCAGTGCTGATTTCTTCCAGCTACGCCCTCGCAATCGTCGGACTAGCTTCACCATTGAAGGAGAACTAACTGTAGGACTCATCGACACTCGGTGTCGAGATATTACCGTCAAACATTGAAGAAGGATGGCAGTTCGGTGTTCCCTCGCGGTCTTGCGCACTTTTAGTTACTAGTAGCATTTATAAGACAGGGTGAGCGTACTCATCATTCAGCAGCACGAATCCAGGACTTGTGTTCCTTCAACGCACTCTTTTTGGAGTCAAAATTGACATTCAGGTGCTGACCATGTCGTTTACAGCCGAGTCGCCGGACATCATCATAAAAAAGTTCTGCCCTACAGCGATTCTAGTTTGGATGTCAACATGCAAGTTCATTGACAGGCATTACAGCAGCAATTCAGTTCAAAAATGCTGTGATACGGTGGCAGATCTGGGCTTAGACTGTAGAATGCAGAACAGTACTCGCAGGTCCGATTAAGTCTTTCAACATCTCGGGTATATAATATTATACATCCGAGATGTTCAACATCTAATTCGAATTTAAAGCTATACCATATGGCACCGAAAGATCTGAATCACTCTTATGCTTCCCACACATGTCTGGATGATCTCATGGAAGACCGTTGCTGCGACCGGAGCTTGCACGAAAGGCTACGAGTCATGAGCTGTCTCCAGTGCATAACCACTTGTTCAAAGTATCTAAGCACTTAACCTTTGGATATCTCTAGAGTTTCTATGCTTTCAAGATTTGGAGATTTCATTGGCAGCCTTGTACATATCATTAACCTGAATCTTAGCCTTTTGGCTTGATAAAAAATTACTACCACATACATAAGTAGGGACGTGATTTTCTGACCACAGAGCCGACGCCTTGAACTGGCTCACAGGTAGAATATATAGAGTTGTAACCCAATAATGCTATGTTGTCGTGAATAGCTGCCAGGAAGTTTCAAATTTCTGATTTTACTCACTCTGTGATATATTAATCCGATGCATTATGTGTGCATTATGTACATCTACAATTAAGATCATTTTAATGGATAAAGTACAATAACTACAGAAGCGGACCTACAACCAGCGTTTCCCTAAGATGGAAAACTTCTGAAGATTGTGATGTGCGTGAGGACGAATGTACTTGTGGATGACTCTGATATCTATGAAATTAATGGCATCCATTATAGTTGTTTTATTGTCTGTGGTCGAAATGTGTACGTATGTTGCAGTTGGAACAAAATTTGTTCCTTCAACTCGTAACATATCAACTTATTTTGTCCTCAATATAAACTTTATCAATTTAGGCGTCGAACTTGGGTTTTCAGTGTATTTTGGAAAGGTCTGAGTGTGCGGGGTGAAAATTTAAATGAGAAATTGGAATGATCAGATAATAAAGCTAGATCTTCTTACTTGATATTATAATTTATAAGCTCCGATTCTAAGGCACAAGATGAACTTTCACGTTAATAACAGTGCACGTGCTATTGCCAGCATATAACTTGGTCTTGGTCCTTTGATAATTTATGTCCATCTTGTTAGTGAAAGTATAGTTGCAGTTGACAGTCTCTGTTATGGAACTCGGTTATAATGCACCTCTGATCACAAAGCCCTGATCTGAATCTGAATAAAATCCTGCATTAGTCATCTAATGTCCGTTCTCCAAAGAGTTATTGAAATGCGTGAGTTTGATACTTTGAACAAATGGAAATATAATCAAAACTGCGAGTAAGTAAGAGTGATTACCCTTGGAGATAACTATCTAATGAGCTAAAACTCCATCATCCAAGATGACGGTTCCTGCTTTATGCAACTGAGCTAAGGTTGCAGTCAGTATACAAGTTAGTTACTTCTGCATTGTCAGTTTCAAATACTGCAACCGTACACTGCAATCAAAAGAAGTCAAATGCCACTAAATCAACCATTTCCTAGCTTCCTCCATCTTCACCGGTACTTGTTGACTCTAGATGTAGATCCTTTTTCTTAGTACACCAAATAGATTCCACAGTAACTGAATGAGAAGAGAAGTCAGCAAATCGGCTCGCTATTCGTTATGTAGGAGAGCAGGTCAATACACCAATCTGTACTTTAGGGTACAGAAAAATTAAATTTATTTCATGCCTTGACGTACATGCCGTTTTGATCAAGGTGCAAAAAAGAAAATAGATGTGTAAATTATCATTTTGCTAACTAAAAATCTTCAATAATCCAAGTGGAGTTGACATGTCTCATGCATAAAAGACAACTTGATACTCTGGATGTATCAATGATTAATCTGTTGATGATCAACAATCCTTTTTTTATTACAATTATTTTCAAATATGATGAGGATATCATTTTGATGATAATTTATTGTTGAAATTAAAAAACTTGTTTCACTAAATCATTACTTAATTATGTTTTTTAATGTAATTTTAGACTCAATAATATATTTTGATTTTTTAAAAAATAAATATTTATTTTTAATGATAATAATTTTAAACACATGAGTCTCAGTTCAGTATCACTGTTGATTTAAACAAACCATATAACCACTTAAAGTTATAAACTTTGGTGAAAATATTTCGTTTAAGTATGAATTGTTAAAAGCATTTTTAATTTTATTTATTATTAATTAATTTTGGAATATTTTAATAAATTTTGATTCAAAAAATTTCATTAGCTTTAATGTTAAGACCAATGAGAGTAATTCAAATAATTTATTTGAAATTTTGACATGTTTTAAATTTTTTTACAAGAATTATTTTCATATTGAAAGATATGATTAGAAAGTTCACAATAAGAATTATTCAATGGATGTAAAAATTATTTGATTTCAAGATTTTTAAAATTTTAAATTGATTTTGATGATAAAAAATTATAAGAATGAAATTTAGACTCCAAAGTGTAATTATGAATATTTTTAGATGATTATTAGTATTTATATGATTTAATTTAATTACCATGTAGCTCATGACGTAAATTAACGTCTAGAATTGGATTGGACTTATTTGATACTATCGAATAAAATATACTTAAATTTTATCTTTAGCATCAAAATTACAAGACTACATTGAGTGTAAGAGGATTAGTATTATGATTTTAATTGGAAAAATTTCAATCAATAATATTTTTTGATGTGGATTTCAACATTCATCATTATAACTAAAATTTATCAAAATTATAGATTAAAATTTCAGATATTTATAAACATTGGGCTGTATTTGCTTTCTTTTGATGTAGTGCCTTTTTAGAATCATGTCATAAAGATTTGCAAATTTATAATATATAAAAATTTATATAGTAAAAAAAGAGATTTTAATTAAAATGCAGATATATTTTTTGAAATTAAAAGTCAATGTGGAAGAATCAACAACCTCTGGTTGAGGGACTCAGATTAGTTTTCAACTTGACGATGCTTGGATCCACGTGCAAATGAATTAAAGAAGTAGTGTTGTAATGCAAAAGAGAGTCAGAAGGTTTATTAATCGGCTTAGCAGCCAATTATCCTTAGAGTGAAACAAAATGTGTGCGACCTAGTGCCGAATGTAGTTGAACACTTCTTCAATGAGTGAAAATTTGATATTGGAGATATTCATGAAGTCGATTCTTACAAGAATAATATGCCTTGATTTGGTACATACAATGTATATGTTTCCATATACTTGTCCGGGCACCTTTTATTACCCTCAGTGTTACGTTAGAAGCTCTACTTTTTTAATTGTTCCTTAAGTTTTGTTTTTTGTAGTTTCAACTTCCTACGAACTGGAAGTTAAACTTCATCCACATTACAAATGTGAGAACTTTCATACTACGAAGGCATATGTTAGCAGTACGATGCAACATTAGGAACTTTTGGGAAACATAGCCTATCCGTATCTACTCTAGGAAACACTGTCACATTTTCTTGGCGTAATTATCACCTGGTGACGAAATGTGCATTCTGAAAAGGCATGTATTACTGAAGTGGCGCTAGCAAGAACCCTCCCTATTATTCCACTATGATACAGAACGGAATGGTTGTGATAGTGCACTTTTTTTGGGAAAAGCAAGCCTCTATCCTCGTGTAAAGCACTTAAAACTTGCGTGTTAGAAGCTGTGAGCAATAGTCTCATCATCATTGGCCTCTGCTTGTAGTTGATAGACACAAGCAACGATGTATCATCTAGTTGTGACACTGCCGTATTAGTTGGTACTTAATACTCGACGGGGGAAGATTCTAATTCAGCAAACAGTACGATAAGTAAAGGAACTGCCAGTCTGCATGACATGCAGTTCCTTTACTTACATGGTCAAAACATGAAAAGAATGTTATGTTATTCTGGGAATGCATACTGTCCTGAAGTGAATCCTGGATCTGACGTTTACATTTGGAATCCTTTTGGGAAGTGAAGGGAGATTGCACTGCTTGGACTCTAGGGTAGAATCAAGGTTCTAAGTTATAATTTTGTGATTATCCAAGTCAATGTGAGGTGAGGGGCAAGACCTAATCTTCAACCTTGATTTTATCCCAAATTGCTACAGCGAAACATCGGCGTGAAAGACCTGTGTTTATTTGACATATCAATGACACAATTACACAATTGTGTAGAATATGTAAAGTACCGGTAGGAGTGTACGCATATACTTTTATAAGATTCTTTCAATTATGTGCCGATGGCTGGTCTTTGATCTGCCTGTGATGTAGTCATAACATTTTGATTATATTGTTTATGATATTCCAAAGTGAACTATGTCCATACAATGCTAGAGCATTACAAGATGTTACCAATTGCAATTCATATAAGTTATGACATGTTGCGATGTTTGTTTTGAAAAGATAGAAGTTTTTTTTTTGCCAAACCTTCAATTTTGTTGTAAAACATTCCCAAAGAATAGTAAAAGTTCTTGAGAAGTTGGAATTATTTTCCAATAATTAATTTCAAAAACAGCATTATATTTTGAACTTATTTTAATATATGTATTAAATCATATCATATACTGTACATATAATATGATTTAATACTTTATTGTGCAAATAAATATAATTTAATATTTATTGAAAATGTATGCATGGACTAATGTAACAAGATGCCAAGTTAGAAAGTTGACCCCGTCGGCAGTAGCATCAGCGGGACACGACGTCATGGCGTACAAGAATGTACCAGGTCATCGGTTCATGAGCCATAACCAAAAGCGAGGCAGGAATTGATACACAAAACGGAACCAAGAATCTAAACCAATTCTGGCCCCCTGGCTGTCTCACTCCACTCAACTCTTCTTCTATTTGTGCCCTTTGCGAGTGCAGGACTCACAAGTTCTCAAATCACAAGCTCTTCCACAATTAGACTCGGGACTATTTTGCAATTATACTTGCTCCAAAAACTGTTCCTTAGTCTCCAGGTCGATTCCTAATTCTCAGCAGGAAGTCCAGAAAAGCGAGGGCGCACGCGAATCGCCTCTATGAAAACACGAAGACAAAAAATAAAAAAATAGGTGCACGAAGATAGCTGCAGTAGTTTCAAATCTGTTCTGATCAAAGGTGTTTGTGGTCCCTTGCATGGTGCGCATTTCCTGTCAGATGTGACAAGATTGATCAACAAAAGAGAGTGAGGATAAAGACACCCTGTTATCTCCACAAAGATCCTGTCTACAGATAGGACAAGAGTACAGGAAAAGGTAAACGAAAAAGGAATGGACAGAGTTGGCGGATGACCGCAACAGTCTTACAGATGATTAGAAAGATGGAGCGCACGGTTATCAAGTTGGTTATTCTGATGATTTCAGTCAACGAAATGCTACGCAGGATATCTTTCCTTCAAATTCTAATCATGAAAACCTTCTTTTTGAGTAGAACGTTCGACTGTCTCTTGCTAAGAGTCACCTTTCTAATTTGTTTTACTGCAAAAGCTGCTCATTGCCAGTTGACCAATCATTTTACGAGACCTAGAATCCAGCAGTATATGAAATAAGCAGACAGCATGAACCATCACTTACTTGATTTATGAGTCGCCGATCGACCATTAGGAGGTTCCATGCAGATGAGACATTCCACGCTTATTTTTTGGTCAAACGCATGATATTTTTTCAACTGCAACAACCGCCATCCTTCCTGTCTTCGCGCTGAGAGTCAATCGAATTCTCATGCGGGCAGGGAGGTTTGTAAAGATCCACAGATTGGAAGTAGGCCAGAAAGAGCAAGATAGACGAATTGGGAGATAGATGAGCCACGTATCAGCAAAATCTCCTCGATATATGGTACCGAAAATTACATATCATCTTCACATGCACTTGAGCGTTGTCACTTGGTAAAAAACTTTCGCAGATTGAATCCGATTTGGAACTGTAGAGCTAACGACCTTTAGTGGTGTTATAACATGCCATGAGTACTCACTAGACGGATATGATATTGCGAAACCCTGGCACTAATTTTCGCCTCATTTCCACCGATTTGACGTTACTCTTCCCTTGTACTAGTTTATAGTGCTGTGGTAACTCTATCATCGTCTGCCTTTCTTCAAGATTCTCTGTAGGATTGTTTGGCAACCTTGCTGTTGATTGCAGCTGGTACGTTTTATGGCATCAGGTAAGAGTTGGCATCCGCTTTGTGGCTTCTCCTTCGTTTAAGTCATATTATAGTCTAATTGATACTATCATGCTTATCTCCAGTACTCCAGTTCGAGATGCTCGTTGTAGATCAGCTGCAGCTGTACTCTGACACGAGCAACGAAGAAGAGGCCAGATCTGGCGTATCACATGTTGCCCACAGCAGCTTACTTCAGTGGATATCATGGTATTGATCGGAAGTGAGCAATCAAAGGGCGACGATGATGAGGTGGTGAACATGACAGCGTGCAATTTAATTAACAGTGGTTCTGTAAACATCGAAACTCAACAACCATTTTATCACTTCCTTACCACTTCCACCACATCTCGAGGCGAATGTCATGCTGACGTCTGAACTAAACATCCAGAGATCTCCAATTCTCGTGAGTCACCTGTGCAAGAACACGTTGACCCAGTTACTCTAGTCAGCTCACCCTGATGGCGTGTACGTTAGAAAATCGAGCACTGCCTTGGGCTTCAGAACGCAGTACTTACTGCAGCTTGCAACTGCTTGTACATGTGACAGAATCCACACTTGAAAATTAAGTGGACAGAAATGCTACATCACAGAGAAATTCTTTGCAGGTTCTTGAGAAAAAACTGTAGCCTGTAGAGGAGTTATGCATACAGTGCATATTACCGATGACTAGACTGTAACGGCTGAGATCACATTCAGAGTTGACTCAACTGCACTGTCACTCAAGTACGTAGTAGTGCAATTGTGCTCCTGTAGGATCTTGATAAGCCGTGTCACGGATGTATTTTGACTACAAGTATGAAGCAGTTTTCGTAAACTTGGCGTTTCCGATCAAGTTCATCGTGTGGAGTCAAGCCATGATCGACTACCCTGGGTCCGGCTTACTTGCAATTTTTACTGCATACGGCTTTCTCTATGTTTTTTTATTCTCTTAAAAATTTACATTTTTGTAATGAATGTGGTAAATAATTTACTTGAATAATACAGAAGAAAAAAATAAATTTTCTTTTGTAAAAAATAAAACTATCTCAAATCTTTTTGGAAACAGAACTGTTTTATCGTGGAAGTCGACCTGCTATTAACGTGGGATTAGTCTTCCCATCCTTTTTGTTATTTTACTGTGTATGATTAACGTGGGATTAGTTGGCTATTCAAGAGCATTCTCGTATCAGTTTACAGGAGAAGATAGTAACTTGTTTTGGCTAAACAGTTTTTTTCTTTTTCTCTGAGTTTCTTATCAGTCCGGTTCCTATCTTTGACCCTGTTTCTATCTTTAGCTTTTAATTCCTGGAATTGCTCCGTCAGGCTTTAGCCCATTGCGGAAAATTCCCCCCTGCTGCCTCATCGTCATTTGTTCTGTTCTGACGAATGGAGGTCAAGTGGTTGACTTACAAGTTGGCTTCACCGTACAGAGGAGTTGTTCAGTCCACGGAGGTCAGGTATGGTTGATTCAGATCATGGTCATCTTGAATCTGCTCATGAGAGAAGTGGATCAAACTGAACTATGCATGTGTCAAGATTCTCCAAGCCATCCAGTAACATGTAGGAATCGATCTCTCTATCTAGGCCAAGAAAAATGTCATCGATTCTTGTATCTCACGTCGACGGAAATCCTAACCAGTCCATCTAGTTCATCCAACACTATGATCTACCACAAATGTAGCCAGGGGCAGACGAAATAATGCTGAAGCCCGGCCCCAACGTACACGCCTGTCGTTCTTTCCGGACTCTGGCCACAGTGAACAAGCCAAGAAGTCAGATCCCACTGCAGTCAAGAAGCACATTCATCATATCCCACCTAGAGATTACTATGAAGCCCATTCCAATGGGGTTCTACAAGACCGTAGATGCCGTAGGGATCCTGAGGAGGCCACGGTTTGATTGATTTCTACGAAGATTCGACTTGCAGGCGGTAGCTTTGCAGTCTCTTGCCAAATCTCTGGAAAATTTGTGGTGTCTCCAGACTTTTGATTTTGGCTTGTAGAAAACACAGCAGAAGGAATCCCATCCGCTAAACTTGCAGTAACCAACATTTTGCGGACCTACAACTGAATTCACCTTGAATTATGAACGAACCTCCAGATTCCGAGATTAGTCCGCGTCTAGAATTATCTCGGATGGTGACTGGCGCTGTGATCGCGTCATGAAGAGCCAGCGGTGCCATGATAATCTAAACGGCATGTCTGAAGCAAGTACCGGTAGCTCTCCGGAGGATACAGCCGCAGGTCCCGACGAGGGTTGCTTCAGACCTGCACCGTCCAAGCAAACGTAGGGCGACTGTTAAAGTACATGGATCCTGCGCTACGGGCTCTGCAGTTCCATGAACGGTGTTGACTTTTTTTTGTAAATTAGTAGCCAGGCTCCTGGTCCATCAGATCTGCGAAACACAGGCCGAGAGGTGCATTGTGAGCCTTTTTCCACGATCGGCAAGAGCTGCTGCGTCCTCATGTCCATCGTCGGATCACTGGTTCTGTTCACGTCTGTCCACGTTGCGGTCCTAAATTCTTGCACCTTCTAAATTCATTGGCCAACTGCGGTTGGCGTATCTCGTACTCTCGGGAAGGGTTTAGTATCTCCACACTGTGTCTGGGAATCCCAAACTCTTCCAAGAGCATCCGCTTCCCTCCACTTGGTAGTTTTTACACTCAATCGGCTCACGAAGAGCTTTTCCGTTTCTGTCACTGTTCCCTGTTGTGGGAAGAATCGATCGAAATCTATCGCAAGAGCTGGTGGCGTATATATAGAACTTTGCTGCAGAGATCATCCTGAAGAGTGCATCGCAGTTCCTCGATGTGGTACACGTTCTTCCGGAGTCTTTGTCGGGATCGGGACTGAGGCTAGAGAGTTTCAGGATCTACGGGAAGAGAGATCATGGAGCGGGCTGTAGTTCCAGGATCGACCTTTGGCTCAGACTTTGAAGCGAGCCCATTTCATCAGTACCTTCGTCCGGTAGAGATCGTGGTTATGAACAACAGTGTGGTGAAATTTTCAATCTCACTCGAGGTGCCCCCCAACCCTAGTCATGAGCAAGAATGCACTTGCATCAGCCGAAATCAGCCAGATTTCGGCAAGATTGCCCATGGAATTTATCTCGAGCTGGCAGATCGTCTCAGGAAATTGACATCATGTTCGTTTGGTTTTTTTGGCGAGTTTCTTGTGGGGCGATCCGGCATTTTGGGTAACAGCGCACGGAGTAGTTGGTAGTATCTCTTCTCTCAAAGGCATGGGAATTTGCATCTCATGTACACCTCGCTTTTCTGGGAGTTTACTATTCATCGAATCAGGTGCGTACTGAAAATTCCACAGCGGCTCTCTTGATATGAGAAGCTTTTGGCTCGAAAGTTGTTTGTGGTGATCGTGATGTGTAGAAACTCGAGGATCTGGAGAATCACGCTTAGGAGAACGGCTCCAATTTCGAGACTGTGTGGATTATCTGGTGGAAGGTGTGATGGAAGAAGCTGCTGCATGCCGGAACTTTCAAGCCGCTGTTTCTTTTGCAGATGCGGTCGAAAAGAGTTGAACTAGTACACCGACCAACCGAGCATGGACAACCTAATCAGCGAATTCTTCACTTGAATACTGTACAAAGAGAGGCGAAGTGCGCTCTTCCCGACCGTGACGAGCTTTCGCTTTCTTGTGATTAGTGTGTACAGACCCCTGTCAAAACAACAAGCGTACGTCGTGTAGATATGTGTTCGTGGCATGTACAAAAATACGAGTCTAAAACCATCTGTATGCAGAGGAGTGCCTAACTTATCTACGCTACGATGCAGTATGAACAGCGAATCTACTTGTAGTTAGAGCTAATTCTTCGAGCATGGATTTCGCTAGGAGATAGTCCTCCATGTGCCAGCTTTCTCGTGTACATTTGTATTCTGTAATTTGCTCCAGCTATTGGAGACTTCCATCAATAATTCTCAACTGACATTGTACAAGTAATTACTGGCATTCACTAGGTAACGTTTGTGAGTTGTTTATCGGATCCACTTGTCATTCGACTCTCAGATCTCAGCAGTGTGTTCATGAAAATCTATGATCATGTTGTTTTGGTATTCAGTTCACTCCCACATACTCGTCGCATGTACAGATACAAGAGCTTCAGTTACTTCGACATCTTTGTAAGCCGTAGAAAGTTTCGCGTTTAACCTCTGAACCTTCTAGGCATTGCTTAATATATCTTCTTCCAACTGGTTGTGAATATGTCATGGTAAGGTCGAAAACTTCCTGATCGTAGGAACAAAAGCTGGGCGGTGGAGGGTGGGGGGTGGTGGGGCTTGGTATTTTTGCGGCGGGAACTACTCGACGTTATGCATGACGTATGTATAATACGACGCTGCTGCGTCATACTATATACAAGTAGTAAGGTGCTCCGCAAGCAATTTCAGTTGTAACTCCTTAATTCAATACAATAGGTAACAAAAATATTTATAGACTAATAGAGTTTCTCTATAAATTTGATACTATTAATGATTGGCTGATATATCAAGTATGAGAGGGGTCATGCAAGGGGTAAAAAGTTAAGGGGCGAGAATTCAGTCCCTTGTGTTTGACTCCTCTAGGTTAATGCAGGATGTCCAGAATATTCTTGCTTATTACTACAGTTCATAGCCATGTCTTCACCCTCGGACCATATCACAATCTCCTCAAGTGCACACAGGTGACATTGACAATCATGCAGAAACGGGAGCTCTGGCAGTACCGTCAAGCCAATCCATTGCAAATCCCATGTCAATCAAAGCACTTCTGAATCCTGTTGAGGAGGCTATAGCCGCCCATGTGGTGCTATCTGATGACGATTTATTGGCACTAGCTGCACCAAGAGAAGACGCAGACACTGAGACCACAATAGAAGAGCAAGAAGAAGAGGAATGCAACATCGAGGACAGTAACCACCTTCCAGCAAAGGAAAAGGTTGCTATACTTGGTAAAACTATTAGCCTGCTAGACCATTTAACAACTCACCATGTCCTGCGAAGCCTACAACATCACAGTCAACCATACAGATCACTTTAGACAAGTGGCTTCTACAATAAAATGCATTATCACGCATAGGAATAGTGATGATTATGGCTTCAGGCCATAGGTTTATTCTTTTAATTACTCATGTATTTTCCGGGATATCCCCTGCTAATCTTACATCTTACTACAAACAGGTACCTCTATAACTTGATAATCGCATTTGGGGATATTGAGTATAATCGCATTTGGGGATATTGAGTATTAGGGATCAGAGATATTGACTAACAGCAATAGAACCAACTTGGTGGACATGATATGATATTGAGTAATGGAGTATATTAGTGAGGGGTATTGACTAACAGCAATAGAACCAACTTGGTGGACATGATGTGATATTGAGTAATGGAGTATATAAGTTAGGGGTATTGACTAACAGCAATAGAATCAACTTGGTGGACATGATGTGATATTGAGTAATGGAGTATATAAGTTAGGGGTGATCAACTTAGGGAGGTACAACTGTAGATTGCGGAGCTATGCATTTGAAATTTTTTATTAGGAATTACAATTTAAAATAGTTGATAAAAGTCGAATTATAATCATAAACTTAAAATGAGCGATAGAAAGTCTGTTATTGGAGTGAAGACAATGCAATGAGTGAAGGTAATTCTTAAGCAAACGGCAAGCTACGCATATGCATACCAATCAAGGTATTTGAAATTTACGTTGAGAATCTATCTGTATGACCGTCAACGCTCTGGCTATGTATTTGTTGGAAAATGTTCAAACCTTTGATAACCCGAAGTCCGGGCGGTAATGAAAAGCGCCAAAAGCACATGAAGGAATAACCTCAACTATCTTTGGACATAATCGAGTATATATGATCTTCTACTGGCGTCAACACATGCTATTAAACCTTACAATGTTGTTGTAAGGTCAAAACTTCAAGCTCAATCCGTTACACTCGAAACTTGCAATTCAAATGGAAATAACAACGATTCTCAGCTTTGACCAAATTTCCTACACTGGCATTAACAACACGCATTAGCATTCCGTTTCTTGGTTAAAAACCAAAGACACAGTGAGGCTCCCAAACAAGTATCTCAGACTTCCGACTTTGGGAAGTAAGACTGATAAATTGGGAGTTTATCACTTCGGCAAACTACGTGTTATCTAAACGATCAGGCTACACCCCATCAATTTCCAGCTTTTCACAGAAAATGAGAACATTATAGCTAATCAAGCACTTAGGGCCCGTTTGAATGTCCCACGGACGAAATCTTTGTAAACAATAAGAAATAGGCCTATCGTGGAATAATCAACCTTCTGGCAAACTAGGGGGACGATGCAAGGGTTATTAATTTGCCTGGACGTCATGTACTAGCTGTATTTATGTTTCACACACCAGTTCGCAAGATAAGGTCAACATTATAAGATAACCGCTGCCAAAAGCCACAAACTAGAATCTCCAATTTTTTCTTGCAGAATCTTCTATCTAATGGTGTAGCATGCAGTTACGTCACTATGCCGAGAAATCAACGGATTCTATGCTAGCACCTTATCCCCTGGAGGAATCTTCTCATATGTTGAGATTTTGTAATATCTATGATAGCAACTCCAGTTATCCAGTGTGGATTGCATCAAAGGTTCTACTAAGTTCTTACAACATAGTTCAATGACTGAACTGCATACTGCATCAACTACAATCAAGGTGCTGACAACGGCAAATGAGGAGTAATTAAAACTGGCGTGCAAGCTTTCTCGAAGAGCTTCTTGATGTCAAAATCTACGAGCGAATCTCATCCAATTTCATCTATTTGAGAACTGAAGAAAAAAAGAGATGGAGGCAACTACTTCAATCAGATGGTCAGCGGGTGTAATTGGCGTTTCCGAAAGACAATAGACGCATCAGCTGGTATTGGGCAGAGGTAAGGCAAAATTTAATGTCCAATGGAAAGTTCAAACAGTTGATTGGATGATACTTTATAAGGTGGACATGTACCTAGCAGAGGGATATAAAAGAAGATACACTCCTCAGATTATTCCTCTCGACTCCATCATTCATACTTCGGTATCGATGATGCAGAGCGACTTATTCAGCCCACACGATTCCGAGCTGATTTCTTCTTTCCATTTTTCCCGTGGACAAAAAGTTATCTTTTCATTTGTCGAATTACTTGAATAGACAGAGGAGTGAGTAAGGTACGATTGCCAAAGATCGTGGTGATACATTGTGATTTATAATTAAATAGTGAATTTGTGTTATTTTCATTGAACGTGTTAGGGCCGTGACCATACGCTACCATTGGCAGCGGCTGTTCACAGAGGACTGCTGTACTACTGTAAATGCAGACTCATTCTTAAATTCATGCTATTTGCATTTTATGGGGGACAGAAATGCGGGGAAAAACTACATATTACAGGATCAGGAATATTAGGAATGGGGAGCCTGATGGAGCCACATCACACAGTGCCAAGTAGAACGCAGTATCTGCCTAATCCATGTAGTCATCCGTTTTTGCTTGTCATCTACTGAATATCAAATACTCGTCCCCAAGGCTGAGCTGTGGTTGTAGTAACATACTCGGAAGAAGAAGAAACTATTCTCACTTCACTACGACATCCACCAAATCATTCGTGTTTTCTTGTCATCGACTGAATAGATTCAGTCCATCATGCACCTGAAATGCATAACTGGTCCCCTTTTTACTTTTTTCCATATAGCGACAAAGTAAACTGGGAGCTTGACGGTGAGATGATAAAATATGTTGAAACTGTTCTGAGTTTGCCATTCTTCGGTCAACTTCATGGGGAGTTATTCCCATCTAGGATCTTAATCATACATAGCCCACATTTGTTCATTACAGAGTGCTAAGGGCTAGAGGATGAAATAATAATGTATTAAATAAAAATTTTACAGTCAGAACTAATGTGTTGAAATTCACTTCTTCATCTTTTTTTATTTACTTCTTAAATATGTTCAATTTCTCATGAGCTTCGTTGAATAGTTTTAGCAAATGATAATAAGGCGATTGTGGGTCGTTTGGAGTGACTTATAAATGAACGGTTGTTTTCAGTTCCACCAGAGTAACTTGGAGCTTTCATAAATTTTTAACTATATGTTTTCAACGACTTCCTGTACATGAGATTCTCGCATGAAATCCTTTGACAATGAAATGCTAATTAATATCTGATAATGAATATATAAAATATGCAAAATCGTAAGTTCATGTTTCTCTCAAATGGCATGACCAATTTTAGTATAAGCGATTTCAGAGAGGAAAAGCGAATATAATTTAATTCTGTAATTTTGTTCTTCTAAAGATGAGAGTTACTCTTATGAGTCACATTAAAAAATACCTTCTATAAAAATTCAGCACGAAAGATTATTGCTAATATTTTAACAAAAAATTTAGGAAGCGAAACCATTGTTTTGTATGTGAACAGTTGGAAGTAAGCTTGTGTAAAATTTACAACTCACATCAATGAGTCAATGTTATTATTGCAACTAGTAATTTTTTTTAATAAATGTCTTGATAATTTCGTTATCTTTGAACATGAAAATTTAACGACTTTCTGTTTTGCGTATTTTTTTTACAGCACTAAAAACGATGCATTGTACCGTAGTGGCTATTTCCTTGAATTTCGATTCAGAATATGTTGGTAGGAGAGCTAAGATACGTGTGAAAGCATCCACATTACACTTGAATTCACATTTAAAAGACATGTCTCTTGTCATTCATGACTGCATAAGTTCATTCTTATTGGTTATGAATTTATTAGAATTTATTTGCATTTTCACACATATTAAAGTTACGTGAATAGAAACAAATGCACGAAACGTTGAGTAAGAGACGTAACGAAGTGAATTAATACATAATATATTGAAAGAAAGACATCCTTCTCACACTGATTTTTCTAAAAAGTAGATGATCCGTCTTAAGGAAAGGACATCAACCTAAGATTGTATATAGTTGTTCAATGTACATTTCATCAGCATCAAGAAAGTTTATAAATCTTAGTAGATAAATTTACAAATTTAGGTGGTCCTTATGTCATGTAGAGACCTAAATGACTTATTGAAGACTCTATAGGGGGTGTCAAAACACAAGGACATGACTCTATCTTAGTAAAATTTTAAGATTCAAATTTACAATAAAAAAGTTTATGAGGTAAAAATATGAAGAAATCTTCATTAAAATTGAAAATTGCAAGAGATTGAAAATTTCAGAAGTCTGTAATGACACAAAACAATTTACGGGGTACCTTGGATGGAGCCTGTAATAATCGTTTCGTAATCTCGTATACTATTTCTTTATGGAACTGATGTATAGTTAAGGCCTTATATTAAGAATTCTCGGGTAATCGCTAAATTTGTTTGTGTTGCACAGAAATCTTAATTTAATTGTTTGATGAATTGATTCTCTTCCATTATGAGAGTGAAGTCTTTTGTTAGCGCTAAGTGTGGAACCTCGCTTGTGAATCAAGAATATAAATATGCTCAACTTGTATATGATCATGAAAAAACATGCCGCAATTCTCTCGTTAGATGTAAAAGAAGAATGATGCCACATCCTAGGCTACATTGTGCAAAAATTAAAATCTAGAAACATTTGTTTGAGGACTGTAACACTATAAATGACACGCCAACAAATGTGGAATTCCAGTCCCTTCCGTATATATCTTTCATGGTGCCTGACCGGTCCCATGCGAGGGTAGGACTCCAAGGACGGGCCCGGGACAAGAAGCCCGTAATGAATCCGAGTGCCATTATTCAATGAACAGTTTTGACCATGGCTGTCAGCTCGACAACTCAGGACTCACTCGACGGATTCGACTTTCGCGTTTGCAAAAAATTTTACCGTTTGTGAGTGTTATTCTTTATATTTGACAGTGTAATCTTCGATGACAGATTTGCGTGGAGTTCTACAGTCTTGTTGTTGCTCCAGTCATTTCAAGATTTTCTAACTTGGACATGACTGCTCGGAAAGAGAGTGAACATTGTTCATGTCAGTCGCTCCTACATGTAACAGATTTAGATTCAAATTTTGACACACGATTCAATCGCAAGCACATTTTGAACACGGCTGTGACTCACCAAAATTTGCAGTTGTTTTCTGGTTTATTCTAGTAGAAGATCCTACCATGCGATATTTTGATAAATGTTGATTTTGACGAAGGTAAGACACTGATAAGACAACAGTAAGGATCTTATTCGTGCAAGCATTAGCTTGCACAGCTAAAGGATGTCAAGCTGCATACTAAACCTCCGTCTCGGTCACACAAGTCGTTCGAAAGACAATCGTGAGTGTTTTATGATATACTCAGTGCAGTCTCAGAGTTGCGGTTGTTCATTTTTATTGCTAGTATTTCTTGTCTGCAATGATAAGAGTTTTTCTTGTTTTGTACCTTGATTTCAGGTTATAGCAAGAAAGATTAACCTAATGACATTATAATCTTAATTTACATCTGAATCTTATCCACATGCAAGTTTTGGTTATTCATTTACTCCTGCTGCACCCCGAGCGAAAAGGCTCTGAGATGAGTACTTGAGAAATCGTCATAACTTCGAACTAGATTAGAATATATCCTAAATCTAGTCATTTGTCAGGGACGTAATTTGAACATGGTCTGAGCAGACTTAAATCTTCATTAAAATCTATTCTAACCAAGTCTAAGTACTGGAAAATATTTCATGAGGAACTTTAGTTTTGCCCTTTTACTGCGGCTAGGTGGAATATATGCCAGCTTATTTGTAAGGAAAGGGAACCCTTGGCGTTCCTCTCGTAATTCAATTTAACAATTTAACAATCGTAATCTAACAATTTAGGGAGGTCCCCCCTAAATTGTTAAGTTGTACGTCATATTTACTCATATCAATGAGTTTTTGCTATACTTTAAATTTTTTGTACCGGCATGCCCCAACATGATCACAACATGAATATTAAACTCTTATTACTAACAATACAAAAAACTTCAGTTTTGATCAATAGAATGCAATTTTGGCTTAATAAACCAAAAAGTAAAGGCAATCTCACTCCCTACCATCAGCAATGCACAAAGAGTCTGACATATTTCATAGGACCTGGTCACAGATTTAAAGGATATTGGATGTGTCAACATAACTTATCTAGTTAAACGTAAACAGGTATATACTGCCAAGTGAATTATATCTATATATTTTAGATTGTTATGATAAGGTAAATAAGTGTTTCTAAACTACAAAAATCCCCGCTCTTCTTAATTTCATATGCAGAGTCATCACCATATCATCCATGAGTTCATCTATGACGAGAAAAAATATGCAGCTCAGCAGGTTATTTTAGAATTTGGCCCTAGTAATTTTTTTCTTCAGTTTTAGGATTCCATTAATTCAACAATCACGAATCTAGATTATTTTTCCAAACATTCAGCCACCCTTAGCCTATATAAAATTAAAAAACTATAAAAATCAAAATACATGATTAAAAAATTAACTTATTTCGGTTCAGCACGGTTGTTTGAACTATTTGAAGATGGTCATAATTAATATCCATATATATAGATATATATATATATGGATTGGACGAAATACAGAATGAGTGGAGGTAGAATAATTCACTGTCTCAAAATCACTTTGGTTTGATATTCTGATACTCAACAAATTAAACCTGCTTACTGCATTGATTGACAATCATGAACTTCAAGAGCATAAAATTATAAATTCAGCTTCAACTAGGATGTAGTCTGAAGAGATTCACAATGAGATATACACATCTCCATGTTATCCACACATGTATCTAACAATAGAAGGTAAATTAAATGTAGTGTCACGTTCATCAGTATGTCTCAAAATTTGAAGTCATGTAATTCCGAATTACTTTCTTCTAGATTTATAACTCTTTCAATTTGGAACCTTGAATGATCATTTGAGAATTTGAGTTGTGAATTTTGTTTTAATTATTGTATCCCAGCGTTGAAGCCCACAAAGATAAATAAATTGTTTGATTGTTTGGCTTTAGAGTTAAAAGTATGTCACATTCTGTGTATAATGAGTCTTAACAGCTTCCCGTAGGGTGTACACAGGGCACAACTATCATGATACTTAGTACAAAAAATTAGTACATCATGGGATGAAATAAAAATGGTACCACATAAAAAATAAAAATGGTACCACAGACTGTCCTTATTTTACTTCGATAAATCTATATTAAGAAGCCCAAGTACGGGCACCAAAACGGAACAAATACCAAGTTGCATGAATAACGGACACAGTCAGAGTCTCGCCCCAGCTGTTGCAACTCGTGAAGTAGGACACGGGAGATTTAGGTCTAAACAACTCTCATTATTTGATACCCACCCTCTTTTTCGCTTTGGAACTAGCACTCAACTCTTTCAGTCACTCAAGAATAATATTCCAATTTGGAACTAGCACACAACTCATTCGACCACTCCAGAATAAAATTCCAATTTACTAGTAAGACGGAGCGTCTCGATCAGATCATACTGACCCAACCCGTCCTCATCACCTGGTCACAGGTAGATCCGGAGATGTGTGAGCGGGCAGATTTTACCAGAACAGCTCAAGAGTCGGATCTCCTAGTCAACGAGTCCAGTTGCTTAAGAAACTGACTACATTTTCAGAAGCAGAATCAAATTCACGATGGTACGAAGCTATGAACGAGTACATTCAATCGACAAGAATCAAACTGATTTCCTTTCATACAGGAAAAACAATAAAATTCAAGTAACTGTAGTGTGAACCATTTAGCAGGTTATCCTTACGCTCTTCCTTTCGAATCAGGGACTCGAATCTGAAGATCTTTTTCCTCTTTTTTACTTCTCAGAGGTCTCTTTGATCATCCATTAGAACTTCTTCAAATGAACTTAAGGTACTAGTTCACTGTGCAGGGTATGTCTCGCTACTATGAACTGGCCGGGTATGGATTAGAATTTGCAGCTAAAAAATACTTTTCATCCAGGAAGTTATCAAGCAAGGCCAATTCCAGACGGATCGTCAAGCCACCCAGAATCCTCGTCAAGGACAATGCGGAGGTGAAACTCAATCATGATCATATCTAAGCTTTGAAACGGCAAAACCAAACCAAGAATTCCTGAAGCTTAGAGGGGATTTAATCCTGTTGTATAAGACTACAAGGCTGCTAGACTGTCTACTTATCACCAACGATGCTATCAGATAATACGGGAGGTATTCATGGGAAAGGTTTGGACTAAAACTGATACGCATTCACTATCGTGTAAAGTATTAAAAAGTTCCTCCAGTTTACCTCAATCATGGCGTAAATGGTCAGCCTCCGCTACGTCATTTGAATCGGAATAGCACCCGCATTCGCTCCGAATGGTCACGCACCTTCGGGTAAAATAAACCCATGCATCAAACGGTCATCTATGTCGTACTCAGTTGCTGGCGATAGCATGCTCGTATATCACTGCAGCCATGACCCAATGTCCGGCAGATGGTGTTGGAGCATCCAAATCACCCAATTCACACGGCATCGATGCCCCAGCTCGTGATCACCTCGGTTTCGCCATTATGTCCTTGATGCACTGTATGATATAATGAGTCTAACCGCCCTGGTACAGTATCAATCCGAGACAGTCGGTATATTAGTTAGTCATCCTGAAAGTGGCAATGTTAACCGGGTCAACAGTCCTTACCCGAAATCTATGCCTTCTACACCTCACGAACACCCGGGGCCAGTGTGCAACGATATCGTGAATGCATTTCAAAATTAACTGCAAGGGTCACGGCCCTCAACAGGTTTTGACCGCATGAGGTCGTGAGCGATGCGAATACTCAAGGTTTAATACTGTAACAGTATTAAACCTGAGTTTGACCTCTGGCGTATTATAGTTTACGAGTTTACCCTCCCATGGAGAATCACGGCATCTTCACCGCACTTGGTCTTCGATCCTGTTGGACGAGTGCGGGCGTGAGGTTGCATTCTATGTGTACTTTATGCTGGCTCCCTCTGTACAACTTTTTAATAAGGTATATATTACGATAAAGAGCAAATGTTGCTGAATCTCATGAGATGTCGTGGAGCCTTTCGCGGCTAGGTGTCGAAAGAGTCGCCAGTACTTCTGAAAGGCGCAGCTGGATCAAAATCCTCTCGAAATACACGAGTGTGCTGATTTACATCCCATTTTTCTTTACGTACACGTGAACTGGAGAGTGACTCCAGCTCGAGAAATTTATTGGGCTGTTTCGGTTGCTACCTTGAGAGTCTCCAACCAGCAGAATTGTGTGTGATTCTCCCATGCATCATTAGGTCTGGAGGATATATTGCTCGAATTGACAGTGGTGCCTGAGGAAACATCTACAGCTGCAGACTGACAGTCGACTTTTAGCTCAAGAAGGAAGACTTTAGCAATTCTTCGATCTCCCTCCTTCTTTCTTGTAATCTGTTCGTCTGTTCCTACCCTTGCCCAGCGGATTGATTGCGAGCTTCGAGGAGATCGTTTGTAGAAATGATGGCGTGCTGTGCAGAACGTGCAAGCACAGTGCAGGTCGTTGATTTGGACACTGATGTTCCTCCCCGAGTGGAGGAGTCTTCAGGCGCCAGTGGAAGTGGAGAGAGCAAGCAAGAAGGAGAAGAAGAGGTTATGGATGACGAAGAGAAGGGATCAGTCGAGGAGCTCGAGGAACCGGTGGTTCCAGTTTCAATCGCAACTCTGAACCAAATTCCGGGTGTCTGGCATGGCTTCTTCGGTGCCCGCGAACAACAAAGGGAAAAAACTGGAGATGCGGTTCCTGCGGCTGGCGGCGGCTCTCGTTCGTCCTCAGCGCCTCCGAGAGCGAATAATGGTTTTCAATCTACTCCGCTGCAGGACATTGGTACCAGCAAAACTCTTGAGACGATCCACCTGAATGTGAACGTGTTGCCGTCTATAGGGAGGGAGGCCAAAGCGCTACTGAGCTCCCTCATGTCCGATCCTGCTTTAGAGATGCTGGAGATTGAAGGCGAGTGGCAGACGGCAGGCAAATTCATAGCCGAGGGATTATGGAAGGTGATTCGGCGTGCTCCCAAGCTCGAGGAGCTCCATCTTTTCCGAGTCGGCAAGTTAGATGTGCATGATGTAAAGGGCTGGGCGGACGCTTTGGTGAACTGCTCTCCAAAATTGAGAGTCCTTGTACTTGGAGAATTGGACAATGGACATATGGAGTTCCTGATGACGGCATTCACCGCAGCACTCTCCAACCAATCCATTCACACGCTTCACTTCTACGGTCAGAGTGGTTGTATTCCTGAAGGATTCGAAGATTGTCTCTCGAAACTGTTGTCCGCGAATCGATCACTAAAAAGGGTCTGCATCGATGAGTGGACACTGGAGCAAACTTCTGCGGGCCTGTGGGAGGAACTTGGCCAATCTTTACATTCTAACACTTTTCTTGATTATCTCGAGATAGTAGTGTCAACGAAGCAACAATTAGAGGAGAAAGTGAGAGCATTGCTGACTGCAGCGAATCAGAAATCAAAACCTGTCATCAAAATTCTGATACCTCTGAAATCAAGGAACTGGGTGAACGAAGCGGCGTGGAAAAGTTTGGCAAAACTTATGGCGGAATCCAGCTCTTTGAAATCACTAAGGCTGCACTTTGTGAGGCCAATGTCAGTCCACAGCAGGATACTCGAGATATTACAGGATAATTTGTCTACCCTGCAAGAACTGGAGTTGGTGGATATAAGAGACCAGGATGCAGGAAGTTGGAAGCGGTTCTTTTATTCTCTGCGCTATAACACCAGCCTAACACACATGGGATTGAGGAATGTCGTTGGCCTTGATGATGATTCCTTCCGGGAACTGATGGGACTGTTAAAAATCAACTCGACTCTGAGAACGATTGACTGTGACGGCACAAAGTGGAAAGCTGATGGCAAAATGGCACTCATTGACGAGCTTCTGAAGAACAACGTCCGACGAGAGTCCTACCTTTCTGTTCTGAAGAAAGCCAAATTGAAGTTTCACGACGCCAGGGCTGCTCGTTTGCTGCTCTGTGGATCCTCTAATGCAGGTATGTCCCCAGCTGGTATCAGATAATCAAGAATTTTGTTAGAAAATAGCTGGGTTCTGGTTTCATTGTGCTTGTAGATAAATCTGATCATTCATCTCAAAGTTGAACGTTTTTTGAGCTTTGTTGACATTTGATGATTTACTTCCAAACAGAAATGTTTTACGAACCCTAACATGTCTGGAAGTTGAACTTTTTGAATTTCCTGTAGGTAAAACTAGGTTGAAGACAACAATGATGAGACTTCGCAACAAAAGCTGGCTGGAAGACAACTACAAAGTATGCAGGACCATTGGCATCGAAGTGGAGTTTCTGCAAAACGATGAGGACATGCAGATTGCCATCTGGGATTTAGCGGGCCAAGATAAGTTTCGTATTGTGCAGGAGGTCCTCTTCCCCAAAGCAGATCAACCTTGCATCTTCCTCTTTGTGTTCAGTCCCTACAATACTGTGAAGAAGAATGCAACATCCGATCCCGAAGGACAGCTGCGCGCAGAGCTACAAGACTGGTTGCGGTTTGTGGCGTCCAACTCTCGCACCGGAACAGTTCTTCCCCAGATGATGGTGGTGTTCACACATCTGGACAAAGTCAAGAAAGCCACAACCGACTGGGCTATCACCATCGTAGAAGAGCTGCAGAAGGAGTTTCGAGGGCTGGTAGATCTCCTCATAGATCCGATTTTCTTCGTTAACGCTAACAGAAAGAAGCATGTTCTGCCTCTCCTAGACAAAATTCTTACCTCTTTCAAGGACGTGCTGCAAGAGAGGTCTGCCATCGTGCCCCAAGTCTGCTCCCAGCTCACCTCCATTCTAGCATGCCCCAGTGAGAACATCCAGAGTAATCCCATATGGAGCCGTGAGACATTCTACGAGTTCTGCTTCAAGAGAGTAGAACCCTTCAACTTCTTTCGGAGAATAACCCCACCTACGAGAGAGATTTGGGATTCTATAGCATCATATTTACATGATGTCGGGAGCATCATTTTGATCTCGGAATCTGATGTCGTCGTCGTTTATCCCAATTGGCTTACACGCCACTTCCTGGGAGCTCTCATCAAACTCGGTCATTCGTTGCCTGCCAACCGCAGAATGTGTCATGCCCTAACAAGATCTCTTTCCTGTAGATCATGTCATTTAGCCGAGAAAGATTTAGAAACGTTGTTGCATTCTTTCATCAGTAAGCCCAGCTGTATATCTTGTTTCAATGGATTCGAAAATCTAGAAACCTTGAAATTTCTTCTCCTCAAGCTAGGTCTATGTTACAGAACAGTAGATGTAGATGAACCCTATGTTGCCCGCTATTTTATGCCGAGCATCGTCCAAGAGGGTCCACAACATAACATTAAACTTCTCCGATGGGAAGCTGAGTCAAGGGATGAGGATCAGCGCAATCACATTGGCTTTCGACTTCAATGCAAAGATGCCAGGAGAACATCGCTGAGTTCAACTCTTTTCACAAGATTACAGGTAGATAACCGTCCACGCTATCAATCTCTGATAAAATGTTCCTTCTTGTTATAATTTCTTAACTTTCCATAGATGATTTATTTTGGAGATGCACCGCCCATACCAACATTTTATTGCAAGGGCTAACATATTTCATGCAGGCACCTTATAATTAGAGAACCCAAAAAACTTCATTTTAAGTGTAAGCAAGAGAGTCATTTTGAAATCTTGTAGTTGATGCTTAGAGTATTCATCTAACTGACCATACTCTTAAACATTTTAGCAGATGATATGAATTATAAGAACATAATTGGATCTTAACTGAAGTAATATGTACTGAAAGTTAACTAAAATCTTCAAGTGATTATAGTCAACGTTATTACTCAGTGTGGAACATGAGCTGATCAAACCAGAGACTTTCTTGTCCAAAAATTTATGATGTAGATTGACTTGCGCAACAAATTCATAGCAAACTCTACATTCACTGCGGATGTGAAGTCCTATCAAGGATACAGCGAGTTTTTCATAGACGGGCATGAGATCATCATGGAGAATTCTGCTGACGGAAGTCATGTGGACACTTTAGTCAGAGGTTCACGGATTAAGAATAGAAGGGAGACAGTCCAGTTCATAATGAAGCACATTATCGATGAGATTCAAACATTTTGTGCTTCCCTGCAAGGCTGTCCGGGGGTGAAACTCGTCCTTGCTGTACTTAGTGCAAAGAGTGTGCAACTTCTTATTCCTTGTGAGCACAGGAATGAGAAACATGTCATCCCGGTGGAACATCTGAGACAACAACTGCAGCATAATGCCGAGGCCCAGTTGGAGGAAGATGAGTTCGCAGATGAGAAGACTTTGTTAAGGTATGAGCATGTTTGGCCTGAAGTAGTTGATCTAAATCTTCCACGCTACTCGCAGCCAGCGAAAGATCTTCTTCCAAACTGGGAGAGTGAAGTTGGGAGCATTTTAGAAGACATAAAAGGTAGATGGATGAAGCGTCTACAAAATCTTGGTAAAATATTGGAAGAAATGAGAGCAGAAGTGGACCATTACAAGGATGAGCACACAACAAAGGTTCTACGGGTTGTAAAGGTTGGTGCAGCAACTTCAGTCCGCGAGTCAATATCACATTCTCCCACAGCTTCTCCTTCAGTGAAATATGCAAGTGAGAGTCAAATGCAACAAACAGAGCGACTGCTGCTTGATAAACTGTGTGATATTAAGCCGGAGGCAATACACGGCAACGCAGTCAGCGGAGAAAAAGGAGTTCAAACAACCGAGGAGAGGCTCCATGAAATCATCCGCATCCAACACATACTGAACTCAACCTTGATCACATTTCAGTCCACGATTGAGGAGCTGACAGGATACTTCGAGTCCTTGGAGCAGGCAAGAACACCCAGATTTCCGTTTTTGAGCTCGAAGGGTGAGATTTTCTTGCATGGGATTAAAAGGTTTGGAGCTACCCACATCGGAACTCCTCTGCGCCTGCATTTTATGTGTGAATCCATGCCAAAACCCCATGCTGTGGAGGGCCAAACAGGTTTGGAGATGATAGTGGAGACGAAGAACTTCGAATACTTGAGAAAATTGTCCATCATTTCTACCAAAATTGTACATTATAATTTAAAAGCAGGGCTGAAAATTTATGTTCGCTCGAGGCAACGTGTCTCGGACCTTACTACATTTGAAAATAGGATGTCTTTGTTGACCAAGAAAGTTTCGGAGGAAGATTTTAGACTAGACGAACAGATAACATCGTTGGAGAAAACTGAAGTTTGGTTGTGGTTAAGAGATTTGCTTGAGTCAGAGCTGAGAGAAAGCTACGCAAGTCCTTTTAATCTTTATAGAGTTAGATACTCCAAACCAAATAACGGTGGTTGTGCTTGGCTATGCGACAAGTGCATGTTTAGAGAGATTAGAGAAGGCAAGTTGGTTCCATTTCCAGTGAGCTAGCGCTGGCGCGCTTTCTCTAGTAGAGTGAATTGAAGTACCCGAAAAGTTGATTCGACATGCAGCAAAGAATAGGCACTCAGTCTGTAGTATGTAGGACTGTTAGACCGACTCCTCCAAGCTGCTTGGGTGCTTTAACTTGCACACATGTGCATGTGTATAAACTGTATAGATCGAGATAATCTCGAATTTTTTAAACCACCGGTGGAATCTTCCAGCTGCGTTATTGCAACTGGTAGTCTCTTGTAAAGCCATAAAGATTTCTTCCACTTTTTAACGCAAACTGCACAAGATTGATTTTAAGTTTGGGGTTGATTTTCTTGTTGGGTTAGAGTTCTCATCATTATAGCACAGTCTGTTCTGCTGTCGCCTCCATATCCTCGTGCTCTGAGGGGACGAATTGTCTTCTATTGTCTCTCCAACATGGCTCAGGAGGCTCAGCGGCCACTGCCTTGTCTTCGTCTCTAGCGGAGAAAAACACCAGACTGAGTTGTATCATTATCAACTACACTTATATTAATTTTATTTTCTGAACTATTTTATCCAGCTGATTTAAGCAAATGAAACTGCAGCATAGTACATGATATACTAGAAGCTGATGATAAATAATTGTGATTTCCAGGATTTTGCGTTCTAAATTCTTTGGAATCTTTCTGAGATCTTTGGCTGATTCTCTTTCAAAATCAAACTTACCGGGGATTAATTGTCAATTTTATGATGTCAAATGATACATATTCCTCTAACCAAGTTGCACTTATTTGCTACTCAGCAGCTCGTGTATACAGTTTCACGGACGAGGCCCTGCTGCAGTAGTTAAGAAATCATTAAATTATGATTGTGCCGATCAATATTCTTCGATCGCCATAAGAATTCTCCATAACAAAGAAGAAAACCTCCAATCTGACTTGAGCTGCTACGCAGTTGTGGAGACTCTCTGAGGCATCCTACTCACTTTCAAATTGAAGAACATAAGGCTCTACACCTGATGCTTTTAAGAGTGCTTTACTGATAGGGACGAATTGAAGATTTGTATCCGAAGAGTCAGGATCGTTCTTTTCTACTCTAGAGGGCTGGAAAAGAGGGGCCGTTGATGAAGCAAAATAATGGTGTTCAGATTGTACTCTGCTCAGTACGTCTAACTTAGCTAGTTTCAACTGGAGTGTTGAGAAGACTGGGTCAACTAGTACAGGACCGGTCTAGAGTTTAGGGTTCAGGTACTATTTGAAATATTTCTACCTGTGGACAAACGGTAGTTACTTTCAAGTTTCAACTCCTCGGACGACAAAAACTCAAACTGTGTCCAGTCACACCTCTAAGTTTCACTGTGACTCAATTCGAGTTTGAAGAAAAGCAACTGACGGAAGTACTCATCCCTCCTCTTTTCAGATTATAAGAGCTCCTGTCCTTTTCTGATCACAGACTCCAGAACTCAGAGCCTGATCTGGAGAGAAGTTGAAAAAATTCGAATATGCATTATCACGGGCTTCTCTATGAACTCCAATGCTGCCGGTTATTCACCGGCAAGTGTAAGTTGAGAGTACGTATTAAAAGTTTTTCAAAGCGATGATAGGTTAGAGATTTTATTGATAAAGGATGCGCGACTATCGGAGATTGCATTCGAACCAGTTGCCGTTGTGAGAGCAGAGCATGTACACGTTCAAGTTTTGAGAAAAACAAGTAACCGTAAGATCATGATAAAAATAAGCTAGAAATCACGAACAGTTCCGACAGGAATGAAAGAGAGCTCTTTCCAGTTTACAAAGACGTTTAACTGTCAAGTTCTTTCTATCAAACTTCTGTGGTTCAGTCTGAAAGATAAGACCGTAGAGTTGAGTGTTCAGTTGACTCAGGAACATTCAACCTAGGAACTCAGGAACTACTTTCCTTGACGCTAGCTGTTCACATGGCCTGCTCCAGTTTGCTCCCGTCCAAGTGGCATGTATTAATTCATAAATGCGTTTAGAATACATGCATTCTGAACGTTGTTAGCTCATGTAGTTGAGCCCTGATTTCTATTCCGGAGTTTACATCGAAGTCATTTCGATCTCGCTGAAGTATAGAATGGTTGTTTCGCCGCATCAGGGCAAGCCAAGGGTTAAGAATTCATATCTTACTTCACATTCGAGCATGGATGTAACCGTGGACGAAGCCAACTTTTAATACCATCTTCCGGATTTTCTTATTGTCAAGATTCTGTAACGTTTACCTTTCCCAGAGATACTCAAAGTTCGTTTCTTGTCTAAATCATGGGCTATCAAATTTCAAACCAACAAGCGAGCCATTGAGATGGCCAACAAGTGGAAAATGGATCCTCATACATGAGCCTTCCGCTTCTCTGTGAAAAAGTAGTACCAATACGCAGCTTGGCTCCGGTCATCATAATGAACATCGAAAGTGGAAACATTTCGAGTAAATTCGGAATATGCACAAAGGCCATCCCTAAACGAGGGTTACGCAAGTCTCCCCTGGAAAGATTTTTGTTGATCAAAGATCCTGCATTTTCTTACTTTCTGTTACAGACATAGAAATATGTCTATTCAACCGTGGACGTACGATATGCAGAAAAATACTTGGAATAGGCTGCCATGTCTTTCAAATCTTTCAAAACATGAAGAAGTTGAAATATGGAGCTCATCCACGTTCGCTCCTGGGTTGTACTCTTTCGCAGAACTCTGAGGCAGGATATAAATGTACATTGTAAGTTGTAAGGCAGAGATACAAGACCTATACACCGGAAAAACACTCGGAATATCATATTCAACTGGGTATTTGTTGAGCTGATTTCACCGTGTAGCAATGAGCTGGAAGTACCACATTTTTTCCTGTGACTGCTGTGGTTCTGCTTCTTGACTTGTCGTATTGATGTTGAATCTTAAACCACTTAATTTGCGGATAATTTACTGTCCTTGATCAATTCTGAATGAAGATAATGGAATTTCTTTAATGAATGAATGTTTAATGAATGTTTCTGTTCTCTGAAGTTCATCTGCACTGCATGACCATGATCATTGTCCTTTCAGCTGGCAGGTCTGTATTTGCTGTAAAACGTGTATGTACTTCATTTCAGAAATGGAGGTTGAGTTGAACATGCCCAGATCTTGCATCATATGCTACTGTTATGGTGCAGTATCTTGGCTGTGATTGAAAGTGACGCCAGCGCCTAGTACGGGAATGATGACACATGAATTTGATTATTAATGCATGATCTAATGCACTTGCATTGCTTGATGAATTGTTCGAACCGAAACAAACGAAGCAGTGGAGATGATCACTGACGCTGACGGGGTGATCTCCACCATCTTTGGTGACCTGTCATGATCACCCTAGCACATGCCTATCTGCGAAGCAAGTGACATTACCTTCCTCCCAAGGCTCAAATTCTATTTGACAACGTGAGCGTGACTTCTCCCCTTAATTCTGTTCTGAAAACTTTGGGACATCCAAGTAATCAGTTTACGCAGTGCGTGTAACTTACCTCCGTGTACCATCCAGCCCGGACGCTCATCGTCCTCTCCGGGATCCCTTCTGGCTTCTCCGCAGACTCGAAATGCCATTCATTCTCTCTCTTTAGAGCATATGTGTGTTCGTTGATCAAGATAACAGAGCACGCTCACTACCTATAACCGCTTGATTCTAGGAGCACAGGGTTTTAAGTATCTGCAGAAATGAGGAGAATTGCAGACATTCCAATTGATGGTCAATTTTCTTCTATCAGAAGTCTATGTTTCAAAGTGCACAGATGTACAGGAGAGTAATCTCCTCCAAGGCCTCAAGAACAATTTCCCTTATCGCTAGCCGTTAACATAGATAAGGCTTCCTCACGTCCAAAACACCAACGTCTGAAAGATCCGTTCGAACTACGTGTGTGGTGAACGTTGTAAATTCCAGCTGTGAGTCCCGCCTATTACATTAGACTCACCTCCATCTCACTCCAGGAGAGAGTTTCAGCTTTTGCCCATCAGAATGTATGAATGAGAATGAAAGTCTAAAGAGAACCCAGCAGGGTTATGGGAGGAGCCAAAGGTGACGAAAACATACATGGCGAAAAGGGTGGTCTAGATTCTGAAACCTTGGACGACACCGACCTGACGTTCCATCTTCAAGATTCATTCAAAAATACTCAAAGCTCGTCATTTGTCTCAAGCATGATTTGAGTCTGAGTATATCTTATCAGATGATAATATAATCTGATATTATCATCGGTTGTCATGCCATCGGTTTTTGTCAGTGATATCACACACCACCTCTCTAAACAACTAAGTAACCCCAAATTTGTCGGTGGTCGGCCACAAAGGTTAATGTTGCCAAATACAACATTACGGCAGACTCCGCTTTCATACACTTCTTGACCTGTCTTATTTGATAGCTTGAATCTCCCCCGTGATGGCCGGACAGCCTGGTAATATTTTCCGTAAAACGTATAGATAGGAAAATTCTAACGTACATTGTAAAATTTTTCATGTCTTCCAATCCATGCTCCAAAGTATTAAGATATCATCCTTCATAAGATCAAGTTTAACAAGTGAACCAAGTGAGAGGGCCAAGACGAATTGGTAGAAATAAAAACGTTGAAGCAAAAGAAGGGTACTTAAAATAGTTTTATCCACAGGAGACAATTGATACCAAGTTGGCAGCAAAGATACTGGATTGGATTATTGAACCAGACAGTGACCATCTAGTTTACTAATGTGTACATAGTCCGGAGATAAAGCAGCCATCAGTATTCAAAGTTCACAATGACAGTTGGTGAACGTGTATCCTATTACGCGTGGAATATTAATGGACCAGTAAATTTTCCAAGCCTTGGTCTGTCCAGGGTATGTAAGAAGATGAACCCTCAATGTTTGATTTTGATGCAAGTGCAGAATTGAGTGCCAATGTGTGAATGCAGTCTCTTGATGATTTAATTGAGTGAGTTTGTCACGTGTCATGGCATATGAGTGAAAAGCTTTAACAGTTCCAGTTTCTTCAATTTTCTTTTAGAGATTTGAAGATTGAGATCAACACATGATTGAAAGAAGTATAGCCTTAAATAAATGTTAGTCCTTCTAAGAGTCGCCTTCGAAGGTGGACTTCTGATGGAAGTCACGCCTCCAAAGGCAGTCCCTTTGTAAGACTGCCTTTCAAGTTGGCCCGACTTGGAGGGGCCAAAGACATACTCTAGACATACTCTAGTAAGGTTGCTTTCCAATGCCGGGTCAACTTCAATGATTTCAAATGGCTGATTTTGGCCATACATATTGCAAATGACGTGTTTGGATTGTCGGATTACTACCTCTAGCCACCTCAGCATTCTCAACAGTGACACCAGAATTCTCAAGTATGTCGGGGTCTAACTCTAGGTTAACATAAAACATTAATGAGATATACAAAAGCCAAAATACACGGTGTATCAAATAAGAGACAAAGAAGCTAACTGGAAAAACCCCCATGACTTTACAAAGTCTTCATAAAGCTTAACTGAAGTGATAAGGAATGTGTGGTGCACATACATACCATATCACAACATACATCACATATTAAATATCACATTACATAGATTTTCTTACACGGACACAAGTACATCACAATCTTTTCTCATCTCAAAATGTACAAAAGAATACTATGCTCACAACAACATAAAATAGAGATTAATATGGAGCCAAACAGAGTTTGAGCACCAAATATTCCAAGTTTTTGCACTAGCTAATGTTCAATAATAGCCACACTCTCCAGTGTTCATAATAGCCCTTATTCAAATCATACTCCTTGAGCCCTAATACTTCTTATTGCAATACCAGCATTAAGGTCCTTGGATGTGTAAACTATGCTAACTATACTTTGAGTTCTTTCTAACTTTTGTATATGCTACTACATGTGCGCATGTAGTGCGGATGTTGCTATATAAGTCATGCATATATCATAATATCACATTAAACTTCATTGGGACTATACATAGATTGATATATACATCAACACAAGTGTACCACAATTGCACCTTGGTTAGCTCCATGTAACATAAGATAACCATCTAGTTCATCAACATGATATGTCCTTTGTGGGGCTAAGATGAGGAGCGTGTGTGTTACAATGTCTCATTCTAAGTTCCTTGTTTGCAGTCCATATCATTTAACAGTCAAATCGGCTATCCTACTAATTGCATCGAAGATATTTTCACCACCGTCTATGAAACCACGATGAGAATAGGTGTCAAACATGACATATGCCATAGATCATCATCTTGAACAAGAATAACATATCAACATATTGACTCCTCCATCAGATGATGCACACAACATACATTGCAAGGTTGCTAACACAACTTCTATACCATCAATGTTTGAAAGATGGCATGATGCATAATTATGCACATGATCCTTTCAAACCACACCATGAATACATTCTAACACCAAAAATAAAAAAGGAAAAATTCAAATATTCCTAATATTTCACACAAAATGTCTCAATTACACAAGTGAAAATAACGTGAAAATATTTGTCTCATTTTTTTTAAATATGCATGCTAATAGCTGATTTTTAATTGATATTAGAACAAAGCATTGTCACAACACATTCAAAGAACATGAGGTTGAAATCAAATTAGATTACAACTCAAGTAATTAATTAAATTTAATAGATTGGGTAATCTTCTATATAATAAGAGTAGGAATCAATATCATTTCACTTTCCTAATCTTATGACCAAACCTTGTTTGCTTTATTGACATGTTGAGACTACATCCAATGGGCTTAAAGAAATGAGGTTTTCTCATGAGATTAAATACCATTTAGTGAAAAGTTAGTGTAGTCACAATTAGATATTTTTTATTATCTTTTATTTTATTTTAGTTTCGAATTTTATGAATTCACACTATGTGCTGATACTTTTTAGATTACTCCAAAATATGTTAATTATAATATTTATTATCTTGTAGAGTTTAAGCATCCTTGGCAAATTTTGCTAGAGGAGTCAATGCAAGTGGACCAACTAAATGAAATTTATTTAGTGTAAATTCTCAGGCTTTCAAAATTATTTGATCAAAGTTGAAGTAGGCTCGACAGTAACATGTATTACATAGAAAAGATAAAATGAAATGTTAAAGTGTGAATATATAAATCATGGCCTACCAAAAATGTCAAGGAATGATCCATAGAACTGATAGTCTGATCATCAATGATATGTCTTTTTGTAAACTTCAAGCATAAAAATATATTTTTGTGCACTTCTATATCACATCGCTTGAAAGTTCTGAAGAAATCCCTCTTGCATCCCACTCCATGAAATAGAAGCACCTCATTGGAAAAGTATTCGTTCCAAGGTAGTGTTCCATGAAGGAGCCTTATCCATGAGATAAGACTGCATGAACATTCATGCTATAAAATCAGAAACATGAAAATGTGATAGATGTATATTCCTCATCATGATCCATCGCTCCAAAACTCCCATGGCTCTTCTATCCTTATAGGCTTCCACCTTACATGACTTTCCCGTAGGAAGTAAGAGATTGGCTTGATCTTCCATCTCTTGAAATTATCTCCTATTTTCCTCTTCGTTGGCAATAGCAGTTGCTTGCGGTTGGGGTTGAGTCTCTTGTATTGGAGTTTCCATTTCCATCTCACCAACTTTTTCTTTCTCTATCTTCTCATTCTCGAATGCAGAGATCTTGTCCTCCATGGCTTGAAGGTTTGTATGTCCATCTACAATAACTTTTCTTAACTCTTTCATTACTATCATGATTGAGTTTAGAGCTTCACTCATAGCAACTTATGTTTCCATGCATCTCAACCACTTAAACTAATATAACGTAAGTATGATAACAATGAAATCTCTCAAAATAGGAATGAAAAAGGACCAAGGTGACATTATTACAGTTCTGTAGTACTCTTCACCATAATTTCTAACAATAAAATCTCTTGTAGGACCCTAGTTAGAGATTTTGATACTGTTTTTTTGTTTTTGGAAAAAAAAGTGCGCGATATTTGGATGAAGTCTGGTTTGCCGAATATGAATATGTGAAATAAGTGCGAATATGACCAAGATGAATAAGTTGTTAAGAACTTTTTGGAGTTTCAATCTGATTAGGGTAGTTATTAACAACATCAACAAGTGAGACAAGCAGCGGAGAAGAAAGAACAAGCCGACCAAGCGATTAGGTAATATGAAGAAAAGATCATTTGTTCGGGAGGCTATTTAATTACCGTCGATGAGAAAGATGCCGATAGGAGCGTATTGGCTATTGGTGAAGAAGCCAGATTGGATAACTGAGGAGTTGTTACGATTAAAGAACTTAGGCCAAGCTTTCCTAGCATGACAATGGGACTATGTGTGTCCAAAGTTGTGTGAGAAAGTTCGAGCAAAGAGGACAGCCAATCCGATAAGAAGGAGAAAATTTCTCTCTCTATCTTTGAATCATCATTTCAGAGTGAAAAATCCTTCAAATCCATCCATTCTTGAACCTACGTCGTAGCTCGTCCCATCAGCTCTTCAACCCTATCTTCAGATCTTCGAATCCCCCCTAGAAGGTTTCCAAAATCCCTAAAAACTTTGAAGAAGCTGCCCTTGTGCCCTCATTGGCCAAAACTCCTAGACCAATGGGAATGAAAAATGTTATTTTGACCTCAAGTATGGCCAAATTAGCTCCATTTTAACTTAGAGCTTTACAACTATCCTAAACACACTACTTAGAAATCCTATACATAATATGAGTTGTCACTAATAAAAGTTAAAATGATAACTCAAAACCGGCTAAGTATACCCGAAAGTGATCACGATGAAGATACCGGATGTTGATCACAAATGAACTCCGCATCGGTACATCTAGAGGATCATGTTGTCCTCTATCCATGTTCTACATCGACTCCACTTTGATCAGATAAGCTCCTTAGTCAGCAAGGTGATGTGTTTAGATCTCTCCGGTTCTTAACATGCTTACAATGCCATTGCTTATTGTAACCTAAAGTATCGATGTCATGACAACAGCTATGAAGATGACACATGCCATCATCTTCTCATAGTAGCCGCGTCACAACACGATACCGTATTCGGAAGGGAAGATTTAGTGGGAATCACCGAGAGGAGAAGTTCTAGTATGGAATTAGTTTCGGAACCCGTCAGCAAGAAGAGGAAGTAGAAGGAGATCGCTCAACCAAGTAGTCCAATATCAAAGACATTGCAGCCTAAGGTAAAAGTGTTGAAGATAACAAGAGAGGAACCGATTTCTTCGGTGTTACAGTTAGCACAGAAACTGGAAAATATAATAGTGCCAGTGCTGATGGAACTGAACGAGATGGGCAACAACTACATCCAAGGTGGAATCTGCAGGAAGACGGTTACATGGACTTGATTCAGTTGATGAACCACACAACTGAGGGGAGGAAGGACCAGATGCAGACGATTAAGCAATTGATAGAGTCAATGGGACGTTTGGAAAAGGAGAAGGCAGAAGCGCAACAGGAAGCCACCAAATCGAAACAGGCCTACATCGAGATTTGCAAGATTCTAGGAGTGGAGGTGAAATTTGTTGAGAGGGAGAATGAGAAGCTTCAACAACAATTGAAGACGGTGAAGAAGCAATTGCATGAAGTTGATGTTGAGAGACCAGCTAGATTAGAAGTTTTGACGAGTAAATGATCAAAATATTTTTTTTCTGATGTGACAAGGTTAAGACTGAACGCTTGGAACAATTGACTGTGGCAATGTACACTCCTTACGATTCAAAGAAAATGTATAAGGCAATAGGTCGTGAATGCTAAGAAGCGATGTGTGTCCATCGGAAAGAGATCGCGGAAGACATCAGAGAGTTGCAGATGAGCGTTGATGCTTTCACCTGGAGAGAAGAGATATCATCAAAAGGTGCAGCAACTTTCCGAAGAAGTAGTCGGGCGCAATCTGTGTAGCCAATGGTTAGGAATATGTGCAAACAATTGTATAAATAGAAGTAGAGTTAGAGTAGGATTATCTTTTTTTTTGCAAGTATTCATTGAGAACGGCAAGTGTAGTCAGGGTAGAACAAGTGTAGTTAGGGTAGAAGCTAATGGGTGTTGTGTTCAATCTGTAAGATCTAGGGTTGTACATATAGGATAAAATGTAAGTATATCTAAATTGTGCATAAGTTTATCTTAGTCATGATTATGTTTAGCTAGTTATGGTTAAGTTGGAGGAAAATATAGAGTAACTTTTGGTATGGTAGATGAGAACTACTATTTTGTTGTTTAGTAGGAATCAAGGAACAGATTTCATCACATGGGTATCTTGACTTTCCTTGACTTGGACTAGTTTTTATTGGTTGGACTTTGTGAAGATCATTAAATCTAGAGGTGTGATTGACTTTGTACACTAAAGTCAATTAGAGAGTAGTTGGGCTTCTAGAAGATCCAAGTGGACCAATTGCATGTTGCCGTGTATCCTTTTTATTGGGATTTGTGATCTCTACCTCGTTTAAACTTGGTAAGAGAAAGTTACATGGTGATTAGGAGCAGTTAGGAATAGCAGTTAGAACATTCATTATAAATAGTCGTAGGAAATAAAGTGGAGGGATCTTTTCATCTTTGCAAGTGTCAAATCTGTTGGGCTGCAAATTGTAGTCAAGGTAGAACGGGCATTCAAGGAGCTGGTGTTTGCAGGCGGACGTTGTGTTGACTATTTCGTGTATCCGCAATGTTAACCGGATATTCGTCCATGAGCTGAGCCTGTTTGTAGTCATCAGAAGTACTTTGTAGAGTGTTTCGCCGAGACGCAAACTTGTAATGAGAGAGATCCCCATCCCGAAGTGAAGACAGTCATTGAAATCAACTTGTTGTTGTTTGTGAAATTGGTGTTGTGATGGGATTGTGAAGGAATTGAGTTGAATCGGTTGCCTTCGTTGTGAGTAACTCTTTGGACCCTGCAGTCCAGAGTTGGAAAGATGTCTAAATGCATGTTTCTCTTCTTTGCTAGTGCGGTTTGATCCCTCATTCCCTTGGGAACGAATCAATCTATACGAATTCGGACTTAGTAATGCATACCCATGCTATTACAGCATGACCACCAAATCCACAACCCACTTGTAATGGATAGCAAGTAGATATGTAGGATGCAAACCATCATGGTGTCGGATTACAGAATACATCTGACACGTCTCACAAGTCTCCACAAATCTTACCATATCCTTGTAGATGTTTTTCCACCAATATCTCTCTTTCAATTTCATGAAAGTGGCATATATTCCATGTGGCTTGCCCATAAGCTTTTTGAATTCATGATCACTCCAATCGCTTTGTCATGCTAGTGTGCTAAGATATTTTCCAATATCTAACCACTCACCCTCATACAAATCCTCCAGAAATATCTCCAAACTTTTTGTTATTCCTTGCTGATGAGCCACAGAATAAAATGTCGTTCCTACATCATCACTATCATCAATCATTTCTTCTTCTCCCTCATATCTAGCTCTTGACAACATATCTGCCATCTTGTTCTTCTTTCGTGCCACATGCCCGAACTCCGGATTAAGTGTCTTGATGTAAGCTATCCACCTCAACATTGCAATATCTGGTGTATTGCAATTGGTGATCATTCCCAACAACGGTAAACAATCTGTCTCAACAATCACATGTGCTCCAATCAAGTAGTTCCTTTCCGACTTCATAGCTGTAACAACATCCCACAACTCCTTCTTCATTTGAGGATAACTTAGTTGTCTTTCACTCAAGATCTTGGCTCCAAATCTCACAGCATACTGCTCCCTTCATCTTCGTCATCCTACCCCATGGCCCATCCTATGGCAATAAGATTGGTATCCACCGTCAATATCATTGACTTGTCACCATGATATTCTATCCTTCGCAAAACCGGTGTCGAGTTGTGACGCAGCTACTACGAGAAGATGATGACATGTGTCATCTTCAGAGTTGTTGTCATGACGGCGATACTTTAGGTTAGGGTAATAGATGGCATTGTAAGGCTGTAAAGAGCTAGGAAGATCTAGACACATCACCTTGCTGACTAGGGAGCTTATCTGATTGAAGTGGAGTCGACGTATGACGTGGATAGGAGACAACATGATCCTCAAGATGTACCATTGTCGTGTCCATTTGTGATCAACATCCGGTGTCTTCATCGTGATCGCTTTTGGGTATATTTAGTTGGTTTCAAGTTGTCATTTTAACTCATATTAGTAACAACTCATAATGTGTATAGGATGTCTAAGTAGTGTGTTTAGGATAGGTGTAAAGCTCTAAGTTTTAATGGAGCTAATTTGGCCACAGTAGCATAAGTTTCAATAGCATTCTCCATTCCCATTGGTCTAGGAGTTTTGACCAATGAGAGCACTAGAGCAACTTTTCGAGGTTTTTAGGGATTTTGGAGACCTTCCAGGGGGACATTCAAAAATCTGAGGAAAGAGTTGGAAAGCTAACAGGATGGGCTACAACGTGGGCTTAAGAATGGATGGATTTGAAGGATTTGTCACTCTGAAACGGTGATTCAAAGTTAGAGAGAGAAATTTCAACCTTTGAGTGTATTTGGAGTGTTTGTGAGAATTTGACAAGGGTTTTTGGAAGATCTGAGTTGACAGAGATCCAATTTACAACTCAAGCTTGTGTTTTGATTGAAGTTTTGACTCGATTGGACGAGAGTTGAGTATGGAATGATAGGTTGAAGTTTGTGTAAGCAGTCAGAGTTGCAGGATTGCACTGATTATCACAAACTTAGTACATCAATCATATCTTTTGATAGCAAAAAGTTCTGTCAATTAAACTTTTCAAAGTTGAAGTTCGGATGATAAGTGACCTTCTCATGAAATTTGAGAGGAATTGGAGTCAAGAATTCGGATTTGTGATGGGTTTTGTACACAGGGGTCTGCATATCGCCTTGTGATAGAGTGGATAAATCACGAATTGTTTTGATAGATCTAGAAAAAAAAAACATCTAAAACTTTTCTGAGTGATAGTAAGGGTTGTGGAGCAATTTTCTGTAAAGTTTGAGAGAGAGTTATTGGTCGAATCATCGGATATCATCATCTTCTTCCGCTGAAGTTTTACCGGTTGGAATGTGGAGTGCTGAGGAGAGGAAGAAGAGATTGTCAACTCACACAAGTATCTAGAGGGTTCTTCTACAGCCGGACGCTCGGGCGTTCTCAGAGCAAAGAATTGTCCTTTGGGACACTGGAGGTGATGACACACACCTCTTCAACTTCCTCATGGCCTCTACATATCTATTCTTCCATACAAACTTCTGATTTTTTCTTAATAGTCCATATAACGGATATGTTATATGAGCATTGTGAGGAATCCATATGTGATTGAACACAATAGCACCTAAAAATCACCTCACTTCTGTCAAGAAGTTGCAGATTTCGCGCATCCTTTGAATAGCATCCACCTTGTTGGGATCTGGATTTCGACCATAACATCCACACAGATGATCAACAATGACAACTTCTCGCATCCCAAATATAGATTTTTCTGCTAACAATGTAAGATGAATCTCCTCCAATTGAGATAATATCCTCTCACAATCTTCAATGTGATCCTTCACAAACTTCTGATAGCCCTTTCGATCGATGGTTCCTTCCTTCCTTTCTTTTGTACATCCCTTGATTGGCACATCATCTAGAAAAGGCATAGTCTTCTCCAGAATAAAGTCCCTTAACACTTTATTCATCCCATTCATCATGTGTGCTACTGAATTTGTGGCCCCTTGTGGCAACGTGCACATCCTTACCAAGCCCAAGGGTGTTCTCATTGTGGTAACATCCATGCTTGCTTTTGATAGTTGAAACTGATCATACCTAGAGTAAAGATCTCCCATGGAGTAGATAGCTCTTCTGCAAATGCTTCTGCAAACTTGTCCACAATTGGTCCCATCCCCATATTCCTGATAGTAACTTGATTCACCGGTTGTAGGTCTTGAATGAATCGTAGCGATCCATTCTTTTTTGGCACTATAAACCACCGACTAGAATATGGTGGAAAGGACGGCTCCAAAATCCTCATCTTCATCTTTTCCTTCAACAACTCAATGAGTTTTGGAAGATGGTACTAGGTACTAGGATCGGTCTCAAGTCCCAAGGCGCATGAGACACACTAAAAATGATCATGGGAGTTACTACATTAGGATCCATACACCCTATCTCCTTTGCTTCAAAAGAGAATGTTTTTCCATGCTTAGCAAACATCTCTTTGAAACACCTCTCTTCATTTGCAGGAAGGAAACCATCAGATACAACCTTCAACTCCTTCATAGTGGTTTCAGTAAACTTGTGTCCCATTTTACTAGGATCCCTCAAGTTACTTTCTCTACTCGCTTGCTGCACTTTTGAGTCAGTTGGTAAAGGAGCAACTATTGGTCTCATCTTCTTATCAACCGTTTTATATCTGGTCTCCACTCGAACCTCAGGTGCTTGGAACATCTCAATAGTGGAGTAGAGCTCTCTAGAGTGAACCTCCACTATCTTGTCCTCATCACCAAATCCAATCTCCATCATCTCCTTCAACGGATCTCCCAAATCAAACTCCTCATAATCTCATGATATATACTCACCTCCCTCAAGAAGCTTCAAATCTGCAATGTCTTCTTCATATCTATGCAGTTTATTCTTCTCCCATCTTTTCAAATTAGCAATCTCCTTGTATGTAGCATATCCATCACGCAAAAACTCCATCAACCCTCTACAAAAGGTATCTTTCTCTTGCGTAGGTGAGAGTACCTTCTCCTCCGTACCACTATATCCTCTCTATAGCAAAGATTTCTCCAAAATCCTCAAAATCTTCAGATTTTGGGAAAGCTCCCTCTCTCAACCGTGCTTTGTTTCTCTCATGATTTGTTGGAATTGTTAGAAATTGCACTAACCGCTTCCCATCTCAGCTACGAATTCGTGCATATGCCGATCCATCATCAAGCACTCTCGACTCCATCCTCACATCTATGATGTAAGGCTGCCCAAGAATCAATGGGTATGATGGAGAGTCTTGCACAAAGAAATTTTGCTTAGCTACTACATCCCCAACCTTCACCGGAATATCATGGCACGCTCCATACAAATCCCCTCGAGTATTGTTGGATGCCCTAATCACCCAACCATGATTGCTGTCTATGGGCCACTTCCCCTTCTAGTAGAGCTCTCTAGACATTATATTGATCTCTGATCCATGATCAATTAGTGCTAACACCGGTCCTATGAGATCCCCTAGCTTCACAAGGATTTCAGTAGTCGCCCTTGCCCAATGCGATCGGGTGTAGTGGCTAGACACCTTCTCATCTTCTCCTTTTGCCTCATCCTCAAAGCGAACCTTCTGAGATTTCACTCCACAATACTCTACCAGTGCATCTTCTTCATCCTTTGATACCTTTGTATCCATCGCATGAAGTACAGCAGTCTCATTGGAAATTTGTTGTTTCCTCTTGAGGGTATCAGTGATAACATCATGAAACTCCCTCTTTGTTATTCCAAGTATCTCCCTCGAAGTTGTTAATATCCGAAGCTCATTGAGTTGATCTAGGGTTGTTACGTACCTATGGTACAGATCTGTTTAGGGCTAACCCAAAATTAGGGTTTCCTTGTACTCACCCTATATATATACAAGGGAAGGCAAAGCCTTCCTCATCTCATTCCTGAACACTCTCTCTTGTCCCTTTGGTGTGGTCTCCTCTTCTTGGAGTGATTCATGAAGAGTCGATTTCTCAACATGGTATCAGAGCATGGTGGGAGCATTAGTTATGCAGATTAGACATAGAGGAGTGCTAGAGATCAGTGAGGAGTGAGCCTCAAAGTTGGAGGTTGTCCTGCTAAAGCGATTAGATTGTTTGGGAACCATTTCGTGTTTTCTCAAAATCTTCAATCGCGTTTTCGGAGGTCAAGATGATCGTTTTCGACCTATTTCTGATCGCCCAACTCCCTAAAGAGAGTTGTCTTGCGCAGAATGGTCGAATTTGGTAGCCATAAAGTTTCTGTGCAATTTGGAGTTGTTGGTGGTAGTTATCGTCTTTTCCAAAATCTTTGAGGAGCTGTTTGGAGGCCTGAACGGGGTTTTTTAGAGGTTTGAGGGTTTCTACCAGAAAAAACTCGCCTCTGTCAAAGCTCCTACCACGAAAAATTTCAGCTCAATCCGAGCTTTCATTTTCATTTTAAGCATCGCGCAGTACGTAATCACGAGCATATTTCATTCTTTGTCTGCGGGTCAAGACAGGCACATTTCGCCAATTTCTGGAGTTTTACATGTTTCTTGATCGAGGTGCGGGAGAGTTTTTCCGCCGTAGTCGCGGAGGTGTTCTTTTCTGCTCGCTTTTGTGTATGTGCAAGTACTTGCCGTGTTGGAGTCCTGATTTCTGCTCGTGACCACAACCATGGCAGAATCAGTGAGCATGATCACTGGAGAGAAACTCGACAAGAACAATTTCCAAACGTGGAAATTTCAAATGAAGACCTTCCTTCAAGGCCAGGGGCTATGGGAGCTTGTGACTGGGGAGGAGAAAGCACCAATCGTAATTGCTGGTGATCTTCGCAAAGGAGCGCATTATTGCGTGAGTGGAGAAAGCGGTCGTATCAAGCCATCCACTACATTGCGCCACGATCTCAAAGCTCGATGATCGGTCACATTCAAGATCGTGACACACCCAAGGAAGCTTGGGATGCATTGTCACGTATGTTTCATTCGGGAACGTAAGCTCGAAGTCGCAGCTTGCTACAAAGAATTCAATACGGTCAAGAAAGGCTCGATGTGTGCTAGTGACTATGTCAATCACATCAGCAACCGGGCAGATCGCTTAGCATCTGTCAATGTTCAACTTGATCCGACCGTGATTATTGGTGCGACATTGCAAGGACCGCCTCGCCGAGTACAAGCAGCTTCATTACGCCAATTTCGACCCGTGAGAACCTCTTCCGGTTCGACAAATTGGTTCCAATGATGTTGGGAGAAGAAGTGCGAATTATGGGCAAGATTAGTGCTTCTCGTCCCAAATTCCGCAAGAATGTGTGTTTTTTGCAGGTTCTGGAGGTCGAGGTAGAGGTCATGGCAGAGGAGCCGGATATGGTGGTGGTAGAGGTCGTGTGCAGAACAAGGCACCCAACCAGCCTGCGCCACCGGCGCCGTAAGGCGTGTTAATACCGCAACTATCGGGCCACAAAAAAATGGCCACTATGCCAAAATTGTTACAAGCGTTAGAACGATCTGCGCGCTTTGGGCCAACAGGGCCATGTAGCTGATGAAGAACAGCTATTCATTGTGACACACTAGAGTTATGCCGCCGCACTGACATGATTGGGTGATCGATTCGAGCTACCACCACACGACGCCGCATCAAGAATGGTTTGCGCCGCCGACACCGGTGGAGACTCCTCAGTTCATGGTGACTGGAGATGATACCAAACACGAGATCAAGCATACGGGTAAAATTCCACTTGACATTCCAGGATCCAGTCTTTCTGGAATCGGAAATGTTTTACATCTTCCTACTCTAACTCGAAATCTATTATCAGTAGGACAGATGGTAGAACAAAATTTCCAAGTGCGTTTCAACAAAGATGGATGCTTTGTTGAAGACTCCACAGGTACTGTTGTAGCTCGAGGTAGCAGGAGTGGTAGACTGTTCAAGCTAGATGCTATAGTTAATGTTAGTAAACAGCCAACTCCTGTCATTACAGAAAGTGGCTTTCTAGTATCTGACATAGATATTTGGCACAAGCAAATTGGGCACATGAACTTTCAAAAACTGAAGACTCTTCCGAGTTCACATCTAGTCATAGGTTTGCCCAACTTCACTTCTGCTCAGCCCACTACAGTATGTCCCGCTTGTCAATTCGGCAAACAAGCTAGACAACCCTTTAAGGGATCAGGTAGGAGAGCGACCAAAATTCTAGAGTTGGTGCACACAGATGTATGGACTTCTTCTCAACCAAGTTTATCTGGTTTTGAGTACTTCGTGTCCTTCATTGATGATTTCTCTCGCTACACCTGGGTTTACTTCCTTAAGAGCAAGAGCTCTTCACTTGTGTTGTCCGCTTTCCATACTTTCCACACCTTGGTGGAGAAATAGTCTGGACAATCTATCCTTTGCCTACGCTCCGATGGAGGAGGCGAAGTTTCGTCTGAGAATTCACCGCTACCTACGTAAGCATGGCATACAAATACGTAAGACTTGTAGCTATACCCACAAATGAATGGTGTTGGGCGGAGAGGAAGAATCGTCACATAGCGGAAGCTACCGCGCTATGTTGAACGAGAAGAACCCCGCCTAGACCGCTCGGCAAGAAGTTGCTCGCTATGTGTACTTGATGAATCGAACTCCAACCGCAAAGAAAGTTCACAACAAGACCCCGATGGAGGTATTCACAGCCACAAGCCTGATTACTCATTTCTGAAAGTTTTCGGTTGCATCCGTTATGTACACATTCCGGATGAGAAGCGCAAGAAGCTAGATCCGAAAGCTGAGAAGTGTATTTTCCTTGAATATGCCTTAGATACGAAAGGATATAGATGTTATAATCCTTCCTCTAGGCAATTCTATATCAGTAGAGATGTTGTACTTGAAGAGTTGCAATCTTGGTATGCACTCGCGATTGTTCCGGCATACCCACTCTTCCCCCGAAACCGCACTCAATGAGTCCATCCACTGTACCTTTACAGAGTGGAGTTTCTGGAGTCACACAGTCTAGAGCTGAGTCTACTGTACCTAGAGCTGCTACGGATGAAGTTCACCAGCACCATTTAGACCGACTCCTAGACTTGAGTATCATCTTATTTTGCAACATATGATGTCCTCACCACGGATTACAGGTATTCATCCGTTGGATGAAGCATCCCAGAACGACGCTGTTGGTACCTCAGATCCAAAGCAAGGGGCAACAAACAGTACATCTGATACTACCCTACGAAAATGTGAGAGAGTTCGGCATCCTGTTCAGCGATTTATGCATGAAAGTTTCCTTGTTGATCATCATGCATACATGATTCACGTTCTTGCTGAGCCAGAACCGAGTACGCTTGAGAAGGCGATGCACAAAAATGAGTGGATTGAAGCCATGGAGACAGAACTGTCACCAACAAACATGAGAATTGGTGGACTTACCTCAAGGTAAGAAAGCAATTGGTTGCAAATGGGTCTTCAAGGTCAAGCGCAACTCGGATGGCACTGTATCTCAATACAAGGCCAGATTGGTAGCCAAGGGCTACGCACAACAGCATGGAGTGGACTACGAAGAGACGTTTAGTCCAAGCTTAAAGATGGCAACCATTCAGACGGTGGGTTGCTATTGCTTTGCCAACAAGGGATGACGACTGCATCAAATGGACTTCAAGAACGCCTTTGTCAATGGAGATCTCGGCGAGGAAGTCTACATGCAACAACCACCTGGTTACGAAGTTTCTTTCCCGCGTTTGTAAGTTAAGGAAATCACTCTATGGTTTTAAATAGGTTCCGAGAGCATGGTATGAGAAGATCAATATCTTTCTCATGTCTCTTGGATTTGTAGTCTGTCATTCCGACTCATCCCTATACTGCATGAGATCAGGAGTTCATGTAGTGATGATTTCCATCTACGTAGATGATCTTATTATCACTGGGAACCATGAGGAGATGATTTCCCGCATCAAGAGTATCTTATGTTCCGAATTTGAGATACAAGACTTAGGATATCTTAAATTCTTTCTTGGTGTGGAGTTTATCACATAGGGAAAGGATATGTGGCTAATACAACGCCAATATGCTTTAGATAAGCTTAAGGAGTTCAAGATGTCTGATTGTAAACCAATAGACACTCCTCTACAACAAGGTCTAAAGCTAGAGTTAGACGATGGAGAGTTACTTGCGCATCCCCTGCCTCGCATGCATTGCATGGTTGGGAGTTTGATTTATCTGACTATCACTAGACCGGATTTGAGCTATGTTGTTGGTCTAGTCGCTAGTTCCTCGCATGCTCCACGGGTGCCGCATATGATGGCGGTTGCCGGATTCTCTCCGCTATGTGAAGTCCACACTTCATTTTGGACTTCGATACGCATTTGAGGTAGCCGAACCTCGCATGGCTACACCGATGCCGATTGGGTGAGACATTTCCTCGGGAGATCCACGCCCGGATATGCGCTTGGACTTGGGAGTACGGCTGTGAGTTGGGCTTTTAAGAAGCAACTGACCGTGGCACTGTCTTCCACAGAGGTAGAGTATCGTGGTGCTATGAATGCCACTTGTGAAGCAGTTTGGCTTCGCTCCTTGCTTTCTCGATATTGAGTAGATTATCCTAGTCCTACAGTTATCCTAGTTGATAACATTAGCAGCATGATGTTAGCCAACAATCCTGTTTTTCATGCAAGGACAAAGCACATTGAGGTGCATCATCACTTTGTTAGGGAGAAGGTCCTTTCAGGTGTAGTAGATCTTAGATATATACATACAGAGATCAAAGCTGCGTATATCTTCACCAAAGCTTTGCCAAGAGAGTTGTTTGCTACTTTTCGACATTGTCTAGGAGTTCAAGATGTACAGTTGAGCTTGAAGGCGAGTGTTAATATCCCAAGCTCATTGAGTTGATCTAGGTTTGTTACGCACTATATGGTATGTGCATCTGCTTTAGGGCTAACCCGAAATTAGGGTTTCCTTGTACTCACCCGTTTGACAGTGGCGATGAATACCCCTTGCGATTCGAAGGATCGTAGGAAGGAGATGTACAAAGCCATGGGATGTGAATGCCAGGAAGCAATGCGAGTCCATCGGAAGGAGATCGCATAGGACATCAGGGAGTAGTGTTAGAGTAGGATTATCGCTTTCTTTACAAGTGTTCATTGAGAACCGTAATTGTAGTCAGGGTAGAATGAAGTGTTCGAGAAGCTGTGGAATGTTGCGTTCGATTGGTCTTAACTGGTGCACAATACCTGTGAAGATACCCAGGTATTCGTCCATGAGCCATAGTCGGATTCGCTTCGCAGTAGAACTTCATCGAGGACATCGCCTCGAAAACAGCTTTTGTAAAGGAGTGATCAATTCCCATCAGTAAATCTGGAGTGTAATTTCAATTGCATATGTGACTATGTGCAATGTAATGGATGGGTAGTGATTTATTAAATTGACTTAGTGGTCTTGGACTACTCTGTCACAGCACTCTTCGGACTATGCATGTCCAGAGTCTTCAAAAGAAGCATAAACCGCCATATTCGTCGCTGACAGAAAGATAACACCTCATTCCTTTGGGAACAAACTGTAATTCTGTGCAATTGGCAAAACCTTTGTGTAACCTGTCTGTTACAACATCAACTTCATGCAACTGTTGCTTCGCCCTCTTCAATTGCTGGTGAAGCTTCTCGTTCTCTCTCTAGACAAATTTCACTTCCACGCTTCGAATTCTACAGATTTCTCCGTAGGCTTGCTTTGCTGCGGCTCCTTCCTTTGTCACCTCCACCTTCTGCTTCTCCAGACGCTCCACAGACTCTGTCAACTGCTTTATAGTATCCGCCTGATCCTTCTTCCCACGAGCAAAGGCGGTTCAAAGAATCGATCAGCCCATGTAATCGTTTTCCCGGGGTTCCACCCGTGAATGTTATTGCCTCCCATCTCATTCAGCTCCATCAGAACTAGCACCACCACATTCTCCAGCTTCTGCGCCAACTGTAGCACCGAAGAAAGTGGTTCTTCTACTGCTATCTTAGTCGCTTTCACCTTAGGCCGTGATGCCTTCGGTACTCGACTACCTGATTGCGCGGTTTCCTTCAGCTTCCTCTTGTTACTGCTGGGCTCCGCAATTATCTCCACACTGGGACTTCTCTTCTCGGTGGTCCCCACGTAGTGCTCCTTTCCGAATATTGCTTTTTCCTCATCTCTCATTGCCTTGGCTCTCACCTCCGAAGTCATCTCCTATTGATTCGATCTCATCGGCAACTGCACACCGTCATCTTGATGGGGTCCCACACTTCGCCGAACCACTTCTTGCCATTGCTCGCTGCTGGCCCACCCAAAGTGCTGACCACGATCACTTGATATCTTCTTCTTTCCTGTGGCGTCAACCACCCCATACGCTAATACATATGTACCAGAAACGAGGAGATATAGATTACTCCCTTCTCTCCCACTCTCAGCCTCTCTCCCATCGCTTGCACATTCTGAGCAAAGATTTCTCCCCAATTGACCTTGATTGCTCCGCCGACGAATCCCTCCACTATCCTCACCTTATGCATACATAAGTAGTTCGTTGTGGTGAGAAGAGTTGATTCAATGTATAAATTATCTTCCTTTGGAAGTCGTTCCGAATAAGATCAATCTTGAAGCCGTTTGTACCCTTCCTCTCTCTAGGATCAAACCACTTTCGCTCGTCAAGGTGAATGCAAAGGTGCATTGCCGACCCTTCCCACCGACTGGCCCTTCTCCTTCGAGTAATCTCTTCCCAAGGCCTCCGCCCAAAGCAATGCATCCCACGAATTTGGATGTCCTCTCCAGCCTATCGGGTTTGGTGTCTTCTTGGCTCGAACTTCTTCACACAACTCTGGGCACACATAGTCCGAGCGCCATGCCAGAAACTCTCCTCCCAAGATCTTCATTTGTGCTAATTCTTCAGTCGACCATTCTGGCTTTGGCACCGAGGGTTGATATACTCCTATCGGCATCTTCTTCACAAGCAATTGAAACGGCTTCAACTTGTCGTGATTCACCCGGTCAACATGTCGTCCTCCCAACTCCTTCAAATCGTAAGTAAAGTTTCCCCACACCTTGTGAACTATGAAAGGACCAAAGTACTTTGGAAGAAATTTCTTTCTTGCTCTCTTATATCTAATGGAGTCGTAAAGCATTACCCAATCACCTTCTTTGAAAATCTTCATCTTTTTCGTCCCAAGTCGATTATCATGATACTTCTTCTGCAATTGTTGAGCCCGCCCCACACGCATCATGGCCACAAATGAGCCTCCTCTAGCTCCAACAGTTGTTGACGCCTTGATTTGATAGCTTTACCCATTCGCCCTCTTTAACTTCCGTTGATATAGTTAAGAAGGTCGTCAAATCAAATTGAATTGAAGCTTTGACTCGACACCATATACCATACGGAAAGGTGAGTACCCCGTTGATGTCTTCCAAGTCGTCCGATACTCCCACAAGATAGCATGCAACCTCTTGTCCCAATTTTGCTTCCCCGGCCCATGTTCCGCATCCTTGGCCAACATCATGCAAAGCGTATAGTTGGTTCGCTTCCAACCCATTAGCATTTGGTTTGTAGGAAGTAGTCACCCGTGCCTTGATGGAGAAATGACCTAGCATGGCTTGTATAATGCTTCCAACAAACTTACCACCTCTATCGATACAATTTCTAGAGGGCATCGAATTTAGTTATTATCCTCTCATACGTAAATCTACCCACTTCTTCCTCACTAGTAGATTTTAGAGGTCTAGCTTCTACCCACTTGGTTAGATAATCAGAGCTACCACAATGAACTTGTTACCCCGAGGAGTAAGATTCAAGGGTCATACAAAATCTATTCCCATTTCTCAAAAGGACCTAAAATAGAACCGATGTCAAAGGAGGGGTTTTCATGGATTTTTAGCAAAAGCTTGACACGTATCACAACTCTTGCAAAATTCCACACAATCTTTGAAAATGCACTTTCAATGATAGCCCCGCATCTAGGATCTTAAATGCGCTTACCTTTCCCCGCAAAGTGTCCTCCACATACCGAGCCTTCGTGAAACTCCTTCATAATAAGTTGAATTGACTCCTCCCTTCCAACAGCCCTTCCGAGTAGTCCATCCGCTTCCTTGATGAAACAACACGCCCTCTATGATGGTATAAGGTTCACATTGCTTCACCAATGCATTCCTCTCCCGTGAATGCATGCCTTGGGGAAACTCTCCCTCCGAGATGAAATCCCATATCCCCTTGTATTCAGCCGGTACCTTTATTATGGTGTCCATCATCAGCAAAATCCTCATCCGGAAATGTATCATCCACCAAGTTGATCTCCTTCCTCATCGTATGCTCGAGACATCAAATCAAAGATTGGCATGCTTCTTATCGGTCGATCCTCAATGATGTAATCAAACTCGCCAAGAACAACTTCCATCCGGCTATCCTACCCTCGTGATTGTTGAAAATGTACTTCAAAGCCTTGTGGTCAAGAACGATAGTAAACTTCCCTCCCAATAGATAGTGTCGAAACTTCTTGAGTGAGAAGATCACGCCTAAAGCCTCCCTTTCAGTCCATCGAATAGTTTCTCTCACCGCACCATCTGCCTACTAGCATAAGCAATTGGATGATCATGGCTATCTTCATCTAACTGGCTTAGAGTGCATCCTATAGCAATGTTTGATGCATCCGTGTAGAAAATGAAAGGTTTACCCCAATTTGGTTTGGCTAAAATAGGAGCCGTTACCAACGCCTTCTTAAGAAGTTCGAACGCCACAGCTGCCTCTCCATCCTTGAGGATTAAATCATAATCCGTCCCCTTCTTCATGTAAACCGTCAAGGCATAAGCTTTGTTGGAGAAGGAAAAGATGAACCGTCGATAGTATCCCACCATTCCAAGGAACTGTCTCAACTTGGTCAACGTCACCGAAAAAGGTAAGTCGAGGATGCGTTTCACCTTTTCTACATCCACCGCTGTAGGACCCTAGTTAGGAATTTTAAGCTTGTTTTTTTGGTTTTCAGAATAAAACGCATGATATTCGGCGGAATTGAGTATTGACGAATACGAAGATGACTCTTAAGGCGAATATGCATGTTGAAAAGAGAATATGTAGATTGAATCCGGCGGAAGCAATTTTGTTTCGGTTAGGGTAAGTTGTAATCAGATCGTTGAGCAAAGGGCGGGCGCAGAACCAGCAGAGTGACACGATGAAGAAGCGAGTGGCATTGCGATCGGGAGCACGGAAAGCTATTCGATTACCTCCTCCGCATAAGATGGCGAGTGTAATTAGACCTCTAGTGCCAAAACCGGACTGGACGTTGGAAGAATTGAAACGATTGAAGCAATTGGGCGGAGCGTTCCTTAGCATGGCGATGGGACTATGTCTGTCCGGAGTTGTGTGAAGAAGTGAAGGCCAAGAAAGTTGCCAATCCGATTGGATGGAGAGGTTACCCCGATTCCTGGAATGTGATTCTATGGGCGGAAGCATTGGGCCGGGATTATGCAGAAGACAAGGACGGCATCGACTAGGAAGGATCGGCTTTGCATACAGGATTCGACTTCATGAGTCCAAGTGGTTTGATCTCGAGGAGGGAAGGGGACCAACGGGTTCAAGATTGATTTGATTAAGGATGATTTTAACGGAAGATCATGTATACGTTGAATCAGCTATTTTCACCGGCAGAGAACTACTTACGCTAGTATGCATAAGGTGAGAATAGTGGAAGGATTCGGCCGGAGGAAAGATCAAAGTCAATTGGGGAGAAATATTCGCCGAAATGTGCAAGCTATGGGACGTTTGAAAGCAGGAGAGAAGGGAGTAGTGTACATTTCCTCTTTTCCGTACACATGTACTCAAGGATGGGGTGGTTAACTCCAAGGGAAAGAGTGAAGTATCGATGGATGCAGAAATGTTTTGCGAGAACCGAATATGAGTGAAGCAAGTAGTGGATCAACGAGAAGTGTGGGTCCCAAGAAGGAAGCAATTTGTAGTCACCAAAGGCGATGCCTTCTGCGAGTTGGATGAAGTAATGCGGGAATTGAGGAAGTCAGATTCGAAGAGAGGATTCGGCAGGAAATTCGGGGAAGAGAGTGCGAAGTCCGAGTATAGAGGAAGTTCGAACGCCGGTCAACAAGAAGCGGAAGTTAAAGGAGATTGTTAAGCCGAGGAGCCCGATGCCGAAAGTATCGAGGCCTAAGGTGAAGGCGTCCAAAGTAGATGGAGGAGAACCGCTCTCTTCGGTGTTGCAGTTAACCCTGAAGTTGGAAAATGTAGTTGTCCCTGTTTTCATGGAGTTGAACGAGATGGGAACAGACTATATTCAAAGGTGGAATCCTCAAGAAGACGGTTACATGGAACTCATTCAGTTGAAGAACCGCATTGCAATGGGAAAGAAGGACCTGTAAGACCCAGGGTTGTACATATAGGATAAAATGAAAGTATATCTAAATTGTGCCTAAGTTTATCTTAGTCATGACTATGTTTAGCTAGTTATGGTTAAGTTGGAGGAAAATATAGAGTAACTTTTGGTGTGGTAGATGAGAACTACTATTTTGTTGTTTAGTATGAGTCAAGGAATAGATTCCATCACATGGGTATCTTGACTTCCCTTGACTTGGACTAGTTTTCATTGGTTGGACTTGGTGAAGACCCTTAAATCTAGGGGCGAGATTGACTTGGTACACTAGAAGTCAATTAGGAGTAGTTGGGCTTCTAGAAGATCCAAGTGGACCAATTGCATGTTGCCATGTACCCTTTTCATTGGGGTTTGTGATCTCTACCTCGCTTTAAACTTGGTAAGAGGAAGTTACATGGTGATTACTTGTAGTTACTAGGTAAGATTCTAAGTAGTATAAATAGAGAGGTTGAGAAGCACCTCTCAAGTAGTTTTTCAATGGAAGTTAGTTTTGGGAGGAGATAGTGTGGTGATCTTAGTTTTAGGAGCTTGGTTCTTGGAGATGTCATGTTCGAGTGGAACCTTGATTCAATGAAGACTTTGATTACCAAAGTATCCCTTTCCTTTTGAGTGATATCTTACTCTTGGTGATAATGTGCATAATAGAGCTTGGACTTTGAGAGTTTGTGTAAGAGTGAGCAATAGGATCATGGGCAAAGGGTGGGACTAAGTCCTTCTAGATTCATGATGAGCTTCCAAAAGCCATCGGAGGTAAACCTGAGTGAGAGTCAGCCCGAGGTCACATTTTTGGTTCCGTTGTCGGGACCTCGCCTAGAAGGAGAAGAGATGTTCCGAATCCAGTTTTATTGCCCGTGAGAGCGCAACGATGAGAACTCATATGGAGAGGACTGTGGGGGAAGAGCGAACCGAGATCATGATGCATAGTAATGTACCATTTGTGTATCCGGTAGTGTTATATGATAGCCTGGAAGTTATTTTGTACATTTTGTTTACTTAAGTGTTGTTTGGGATGAGGCGAGAGTGCTATAGTATGTATTTGGGAGGAAAACTTTATTTTCCAAAGTTTTTCCGATAATTTTATTGATTTTAGATTAGTAGATGGGATACGTTTTGCACTTGAAATAACAGTCATATCATGTCTAGATCAAAAGTTATGATGTTTAGAATTTGCTAGGTCTTGACGGGTTTTGAAAGATAGCTCGGGGAAAAAGTGTACAGAGCTTATCAATTCGTGCAAGAATTGAATCAGGATTTGAAACTTTGCACGATTGTATATCAAGAGCTAAGCTACATGTGGGTTTAAATTTCGTTGAGAGATCATTTTATAGAGAAAGTTATGATACCTGAAGTATAGGGGGTATAAAAGTGAGCAAAACTGCTTTACTTTTCAGATTTACTTTTTTCCTTTGTTTATGGTCATTCCGAGAGAGTGAGTGCATGAGTGTTTTGCATAGTGAGGATGACTTGACACTCATTGGAAAATGGGAGATCAACCTCTTTGGAAGATCCGGTTATCTAAGATACCTCAAGGGCTGGACGTGATTGTTTCAGCGGATTCGAACACGAGGGAGTTCAGAGGGAGTTTGAAGAGAGGACACTAAAAAGTTCCCCGAGAGCGAAACGTGAGAGTTGCTTCTATTGTGGAGAGGAGGGACATAAGCTTGTGAGTTGTCCTTTGAGGACCAAAGATCGGAGGTTGAGAGAGAGACGAAACGTGGGAGAGCTAAACCTTCATCCGGGACCATCATCTCCCATGAATCCAAGAGTGGAAACTATTGTGAAAATTGTGGAGTGACCGGACTTCCCTTAGGACACGAGTGTAGTGGCGTGAAAGCTCTGTTGGAGTCACTAGTGGAGGGCTTTGAAGATAAATTGAGTGCAGATACCGAAAAAGTTGAAATCTCCATGTGGCTCAAGTTCTAACTGAAGATGGAGATCATTTTCAGAATGATCGAGAAGATGTCGATGAGGGTAAGGCTCATAGTGTGTTTAGAGAGGAGAGAGCCATGGCAATCTTGGACCAACCAATTCCGCTCATTTTGCCATTGATGAATTACTCTAGAATGGAGCTAGTTTTGTTTGTGTTGTATTAGGAGTCCCGTATAAATTTCCAACAACAACGACAAAAGGAGTTGGAAATGGGGAAGCCCGTTTCTATGGGAGAGAGAAAGAAGATGTAGAATCTTTTGTGAGAGACTTCAAGAGGGCATGCATAGGAAACAATGAGAGAAGGAAACCCGAATGGGCTATCCTTTGCCCGACTTCTTGGAGGATTCTGCATTGAAGTGGTACAATGAGTACAAGAAGGAGCATGTGGAGGAAGACACTTGGGAGAGTTTGACGGAGAATCTTGTTGAAAACTTTCTTCCGGATGAAAGTTACGAGAAGCTGATGTGTGAAGTCACCTTTTGAAGCAAGGAGAGAGTGAGAAGGTGAGATCATACGTAGAGAACGGAGAAGCCGGAGTCACGCTTTTCGTGTGGTGTTGAGAAAGAGTGGAGACGAGGTCGAGCCAACCATGGTGGGGATTGTATGATGTTGACAAAGAACTTCATTGAGGTTTGAAGCCCCGATTCAAGCAAGGTGAGATATGAAAAGCCCTCTTCTAAGGTTGAGGCTATTCGCATTGCTATTCGAATGGAGGAGAGCCTAGAAGACGATGATTCTAGCTTGGTGGCTAGAGAAGCATCACCACCGTTGTGGTTAGAATGGCAACTCCTACTGTTGTTGCCGCGCCAAAAAGTAAATTCTCCAAGGGTAGACTTGCACCATGAGTTGAAATCTATCACGTAAAACACTCGCTGATCTCAAGATTAACGTAGTACAACTATGGGAGAGGAGGAATCAGAATGTAGGGGAGGATCTAGAGGGTATGGGAATTATCCTCCAAAAGGAAATCCACCACAAGGGAACTTCACAGCTTCATGCTTTAGTTGTGGAGGCCCTCATTTCCAAATCGAAATTGTCCTAATCCTCGACAACATGATGGAGTTAGACACAACAATTCTACTCCCCGCCAAGTCAATCGAAGGATAAGGAGTAGCGCCTATTGATGTGTTTCCTCATCAAGGCACGTTTGAGAAGGGAGAGAGCTCTATAAGTTCCAGAGTTGATATTCTTGCACACGAGAAGAAGAGAGCAAGATTTGCGTAGGAGTCCATCTCAATGGAAGATCAACCAAGCCGAAGCACTCGATCCAAAGGGTGTGAGTCAACCGAGAGCACCGAGAAAGAAGTTGGGAATGGATGATTTCTCCATTTCATCTACCCAAATCAAATACGACGTGGTGGAGGATGTGGGGAATCAAAAGCCAATATAATCAAGTACCAATTGATTGCTCTAAATCCTACGATAAGAAAGGAGTTGAGGGGAGGCCTAAGTCCAAAAGGACCAAGAAGCGACGATCCAAGGGGAAAGCTTCCATGGCGAATGTTGGAGTAGGAGTGGTGGATGCCGCCGCCTCGAGGTATGCACTCAAAGCCAAGATTGAAGTACGATTAATGGACGTGATGTTTCGGATGTACTAGTGGATGGTGGATCATGGTGAATGCCATGTCGAACGCTTGTTGAAGAAGTTGGGGATGAAGCTTTCAAGACCTTCCAACATCATTGTTGGGATGGCCAACAAGCAAAAGGTGCGACCCATTGGAGTGGTGGACAAGGTGGTGGTAAGTGTGATGGGAGTTCAAACCTTGTTGTCCTTTCAAGTGCTTGAGGAGGCTAGCTACGACTTGTTGTTAGGAAGACCTTGGTTGAGGGCCGTGAGGACAACCGATCGGTGGCATAAGGGTTACCTTCAGATAGGGCCGAAAACCATCGAGTGAAGGTCCCTCTCACAAGTGGCGGAGGAGCGTCTCGCACTGATAGACCTATTTAGTGATTACCGTAGTCCGAGAGTGAAGAAAGTGGTAGTTTTTCAGAGGTTGACACCAACATGTCGATCGATGAGGAGACATCATCTGAAGATACCGACGATGATGTTCAAGTTCAAGTTCTTGCCGCAATGGATTTACTTCCTAGGCCGGGGTGGTGAAAGATCCCGACAAGATGAAGATGAGTAAAGATGAGATAACTCGACGGCTCTCCACTCTCAAGTTTGGTCCCAAGGTTACTATGGAGGAGAAGTCAAGGTTCTTGGATATATTTCAAAATATATCCATGTCTTTGCCTTTAGCTACAAGGATTTGAAGGAAGTAACCTTAGAAACTCATCGCATTGAGTTAGAGGAGAAGGCTCGGCCCAAAGACGTCGTATAACGCCGGATAAATCCACCAACGGCCGTGGGTGGTCAAGGAGGAGATCGACAAGCTAAAGGATGCGGGTTTCATCTATGAGGTAGAGAATTCTGAATGGGTTTCTCCTATTGTGATAGTCAAGAAGAAGAATGGTAAGCTACGCAGTATGCGTAGATTACAAGAAGTTGAATGTCATTACAAAGAAGGATTACTATCCTTTACCTTTCATAGATGAGATTCTAGAGGAGGTGGCAGGTCATGAGTGGTATAGTTTTGGAGATGGTTATAGTGGTTATAACCAAATTCAAATTGCTCCCAAGATCACCAAAAACCACTTTTACCACGCCATGGGGAACTTTTGCCTTTAGGGTAATGTTCCTTTTGTCTATGTAATGCTCCAAAGAACTTTTCAGAGGTTCATGAACAAGGTGTTTGAACCTTTTATTGGGAAATTTGTGCGAGATTTCATAGATGATTTTTGTGTATACGGAAGAAGGAGGATCATTTTGATCATTTGATCAAAATTCTACAACGGTTGGAGAAAGTTAAGGCCTCGCCAATCCAGAAAAAATGCATTTTTGGATGTGAGGAAGGTTTGTTGTTAGGGCACATCATCTCCAAAGATGGTATAGCGGTGGATCCGTAAAAGGTGAAACGCATCCTCGACTTTACCTTTTCCGGTGACGCGACCAAGTTGAGGCGCCTTTGAAATGGTGGGATACTATCGACGGTTCATCTTTTCCTTCTCCAACAAAGCTTATGCCTTGACGGTTTACATGAAGAAGGGGACGGATTATGATTTAATCCTCAAGGATGGAGAGGCAAATTGCATGCTCGAACTTCTTAAGAAGGCGCTGGTAACGGCTCCTATTTTAGCCAAACCAAATTGGGGTAAACCTTTCATTCTCTACACGGATGCATCAAACATTGCTATAGGATGCACTCTAAGCCGCTTAGATGAAGATAGCCATGATCATCCAATTGCTTATGCTAGTAGACGATGGTGCAGTCGAGAGAAATTATTCAAGGATCGAAAGGGGAGGCTTTAGTCAGTGATCTTCTCACTCAAGAAGTTTCGAACTATCTATTGGGAGGGAAGTTTACTATCGTTATCGACCACAAGGCTTTGAAGTACATTTTCAACAAGCCTAATGTCGAGGGTAGGATAGCCGATGGAAGTTGTTATCGGGCGGAGTTTGATTACATCATTGAGGATCGACCCGTAAGAAACATGCCAATGCCGATTTGATGTCTCGAAAGCATACGATGAGGAAGGAGATCAACCAAAGGATGATACATTTCCGATGAGGATTTGCCGATGATGGACACCATAACAAAGGTACCGGCCGAATACAAGGGGATATGGGATTTCATCTCGAGGGAGAGTTTCTCAAGGCATGCATTCACGGGAGAGGAATGCATTGGTGAAGCGATGTGAACCTTATACCATCATAGAGGACGGTTGTTTCATCAAGGAGCGATGGACTACTCGGAAGGGTTGTTGGAAGGGGAGGAGTCAATTCAACTTATGAAGGAGTTTCATGAAGGCTCGGTATGTGGAGGACACTTTTGCAGAAAGGTAATCGCATTTAAGATCCTAGATGCAAAGCTATCATTGGAAGGGCATTTTCAAAGATTGTGTGGAATTTTGCAAGAGTTGTGATGTGTGTCAAGCTTTTGCTAAAAGTCCATGAAAACCCCTCCTTTGACATCGCCTCCTATTTTAGGTCCTTTTTGAAAAGTGGGGAATAGATTTTGTAGGACCCTTGAATCTTACCCTCGGGTAACAAGTTCATTGTGGTAGCTACAGATTATCTAACCAAGTGGGTAGAAGCTAGACCTCTAAAAACTACTAGTGAGGAAGAAGTGGGTAGATTTCTATATGAGAGGATAATAACTAGATTCGATGCCCTCTAGAAATTGTATCTGATAGAGGTGGTGAGTTTGTTGGAAGCATTATACAAGCCATGCTAGGTCATTTCTCCATCAAGGCACGGGTGACTACTTCCTACAAACCAAATGCTAATGGGTTATGTGAGCGAACCAACTATACGCTTTGCATGATGTTGGCCAAGGATGCATACATGGACGGAGCAAGCAAAATTGGGACAAAAGGCTGCATGCTATCTTGTGGGGAGTATCGACGAATTTGGAAGACATCAACAGGTACTCACCTTTCCGTATGGTATATGGTGTCGAGTCAAAGCTTCCAATTCAATTTGATTTGACGACCTTCTTAACTATCCAACGGAAGTTAAAGAGGAAGAATGGAGTAGAAGCTATCAAATCAAGATGTCAACAACCGTTGGAGCCGAGGAGGCTCGAGCCGTGGGCATGGTACGTGTGGAGCGGGCTCAACAATTGCGTAAGAAGTATCATGATAATCGATTTGGGACGAAGAAGATGAAGATTTTCAAAGAAGGTGATTGGGTAATGCTTTACGATTCCATTAGATATAAGAGAGCAAGAAAGAAATTTCTTCCAAAGTACTTTGGTCCTTTCATAGTTCACAAGGTGGGGGAAACTTTACTTACGATTTGAAGGAGTTGGGAGGACGACATTTTGACCGGGTGAATCCGCGACAAGTTGAAGTCAAGCCATCGGATTTATCAGGGATTCTTTCACTCCGGGGACGGAGGAAATCTTATCCGGGGTAAATGTAAGACCTAGGGTTGTACATATAGATAAAATGAAAGTATATCTAAACAGCCTAAGTTTATCTTTAGTCATGACTATGTTTAGCTGCTGCGGTTAAGTTGGAGGAAACATAGAGTAACTTTTTGGTGTGGTAGATGAGAACTACTATTTTTGTTAAAGTTTAGTATGAGTCAAGGAATAGATTCCATCACATGGGTGGTTTTGACTTCCTTTGACTTGGACTAGTTTTCATTGGTTGACTTGGTGAAGACCCCAAATCTAGGGATGATGATCAGAATGAAGTCAATTGTAGTTGCTTCTAGAAGTTATCCAGTAACACTGTTAGTTACGTACTCATTGTTTGTGATCTGCCTGCGTTATGAGCGAGATTACTAAAGTTGGCCAGGTAAGATTCTGCAGAGGTGTTGAGCCATCGGAAAGGCCTGGGGATAGTGGCGATCTTAGTTTTGGGAGCTTGGTTCTGGAGACCTGATTCGAGTGAACCTGATTCACGAAGACTCTGATTACCGTGAGTGATATCTGATATCTGGTGATAATGTAATGCATGACTTTGAGAGTTTGTGTAAGAGTGAGCACAGGATCATGGGCAAGGGTGGGGACTAAGTCCTTTCTAGATGAGTTTCAAAGCCATCGGAGGTAAATCCCGAGTGAGAGTCAGGAGGCCACAGTACGACTCTCACTTAGGTTTACCTCCGATGGCTTTTTGGAAGCTCATCATGAATCTAGAAGGACTTAGTCCCACCCTATGACCATGACCCTATTGTTCACTCTTACACAAACTCTCAAAGTCCAAGCTCTATTATGCACATTATCACCAAGAGTAAGATATCACTCAAAAGGAAATGGATATTTTGGTAATCAAAGTCTTCATTGAATCAAGGTTCCACTCCAAACATGACGTCTCCAAGAACCAAGCTCCCCAAAACTAAGATCACCACACTATCTTCTCCCAAAACTAACTTCCATTGAAAAACTACTTGAGAGGAGCTTCTCAACCTCTATTTATACTACTTAGAATCTTACCCTAGTAACTACAAGTAATCACCATGTAACTTCCTCTTACCAAGTTTAAATGAGGTAGAGATCACAAACCCCAATAAAAAGGGTACATGGCAACATGCAATTGGTCCACTTGGATCTTCTAGAAGCCAAACTACTCCCTAATTGACTTCTAGTGTACCAAGTCAATCTCGCCCCTAGATTTAAGGGTCTTCACCAAGTCCAACCAATGAAAACTAGCCCAAGTCAAGGGAAGTCAAGATACCCATGTGATGGAATCTATTCCTTGACTCATACTAAACAACAAAATAGTAGTTCTCATCTACCACACCAAAAGTTACTCTATATTTTCCTCCAACTTAACCATAACTAGCTAAACATAGTCATGACTAATATAAACTTAGGCACAATTTAGATATATTTTCATTTTATCCTATATGTACAACCCTGGGTCTTACAGTACAATAGTGGGTGGAATTCTTCAACAGGAGTGGGAGGATGGTTGGCATCCGGTTGCCTTTTTCTCCCGAAAGTTGATGGCAAATGAAAGAAAAACTATCACACAACTGAACGAGAGGAGTTAGCCATTGTTCTAGCCACGAAACATTGGAAGCATTACTTGGGAGACAAGGAGTTTGTGGTAGAAACCGACCACAAACCATTGGTGTATTTGGAAACTCAGAAAGATCTCTCCAAACGACAAATTCGATGGGCAGAATGGCATCAACCGTTCAACATGAAGATAGTGTATGTGGAGGGCAAGAAACAACTTGCATATGCTCTCACGCGGATGCCGTGTCTCAACAACATCACAGAGGTGAAAATCCAAGTTGATTGGTGGTCTCAAATGATGGCTGCAACAAAGGAGGATGAGAAGATCATGAAAGCACTTCAGGCACAGATGGCAAGGAAGGTTCGAGGTCTAGCATTTCAGAGCAGCCGTATATGGATCCCACAAGATCCAAATTTACGCACAATGATATTGTCGGAAGGTCACGATACAAACCATTGCGGGCACGTGGGAGCTGAAAAGACTTTGGAGAGCATACAACGAGTGTACTATTGGCCAAGGATGCGGGAAGATGTGGAGGCATATGTTCGAAGTTGTGTCGCATGTCAACAAAATAAGGCGGGGAATAAAAAACCAGCAGGTTTATTACAACCTCTTCCCATTCGTGAACAACGATGGGAACATGTTACTATGGATCTAGTATGTGAGTTACCAAAAACCTCTTTATGACATGATTCAGTTGTGGTCTTTGTGGATAAATTGAGTAAGATGATACACATCCGACCTACCACAAAGACAAAAGATTTACCACAACTTGCTCATTTGTACCTAGATGCAGTTTTTGTGAATCACGGATTAAGCAAAGTCTTAATTATAGACAGAGGAACTCATTTTACTAGTTTGTTTTGGAAAACCTTGTTTGGTTCATTCAAAACAAAGCTAGCAATGTCTACAGCCTATCATCCTCAAACAGATGGTCAAACAGACAGGGCCAATAGAACAATAGAGGATATGCTGCGAGCATTCACTTGGGAGGAACAACAAGAGTGGGATACTCTTCTGACTCTAGTGGAATTTGCATATAACAATTCTGTTAATGCATCCACAAAAGTGTCTCCATATTATCTGATGTATGGTGCTCATCCTTTGACACCTTCCAGTTTGTTGAGAATTCCTAAGGAGCAAGAGTTTTCAACCAAAGTTATGGGAAATAATGATTTTGTGGAGCACATACACAAAGGATTGCATCAAGCAAAGGAGAAGTTGGTAATTGCTCAAAATTGACAAAAGCAATATGCAGATGCTCATCGCAGGGAGGTGAATTTTCAGGAAGGAGATCAAGTTTGGCTATCCACGACCAATTTGTCATTTGTAGGAACACCAAAGTTTAACCCTTGATTCATCGGTCCTTTTGTGGTGTTGAAACGTGTTGGCGAGGTGTCTTACAAGTTAGAGCTCCTGTTGCATATGAAAATACATACTGTATTTCATGTATCACGGTTGCGAAAATTGAGTTGATCTAGGGTTGTTACGTACCTATGGTACAGATCTGTTTAGGGCTAACCCAAAATTAGGGTTTCCTTGTACTCACCCTATATATATACAAGGAAGGCAAAGCCTTCCTCATCTCATTCCCCGAACACTCTCTTGTCCCTTTGGTGTGCTCTCCTCTTCTTGGAGTGATTCCTGAAGAGTCGATTTCTCAACACCTATTACATATGATATTTCCTCTTTATGTCTTTTACATCCACCCATGGGCGAGGGAATACCATTAGAGATCTTGGAGTATCACTATCCACTATGTCTTGATCTACATATTGGCTTTTTGCACATTCTCTATGCAAAGCCCCACACCTATCTTAAAAAGGCTTGTCAAGGATGATCTTTGAGCATCTTAGGGATTGCTTTCACATAAATGATCCCTCTAGTGATTTCATTAAGTTGTTCTACATGGCTGCATTAGTTGCAAAATTAGAGATTCCGTTGTAAGTTAATTAGATGTTAGTTGCTAGTTGACTTCTCGCGATGGAGAAGGACACATAGGACATTAGACCGATTGCTATTGGGGAGGTCTTATTGCGCCTTGTTAGTCATACCATGGTCATGCAACATCATTCTCACTTCCAATAACATCTTTGTCCACAACAATTTGAAGTCGTCACGGAAGGAGATTGTGATGTGGTATTGTTGGACGTTGGAGCACTTTTAGATATCTATCCAGATTGGATTGTCTTGTAGGTGGACGTTGAGAATGCTTTTAATAATGTCTCACGTGCATCCATCTTTAAAAAGCTAAGAGAGGGTTATGGATCTTTATTGAGCCTCATTCCCTTCGTAAGGTCTTTCTATGGTTCACATTCTTCTCACTTCTATTAAGATGACTTTTCACATGATGAAATCACTGTTCTACAGTCCGTCGGTGGAACTTGATAAGAAGATCCTTTGGCATAATCCCTATTCATCATGGCTCATTATAGAGCTCTTTTGTCTACTGCTTTGGTAGTGTTGGGTTGAATGTTTCTTTCATTAGCGGATGATAAACACATTGTGGGCCCTATAGATCATATTAGACATGACTTTGATTACTTGACTACACAACTTCATCTTGTATGCTTGAGAGTCAAGGTGTCAAAGTGTAGGGCATGATCTACTTTGGGCATTACTCCTCATCTCTAGCTTCCAAAGCAATGTATGGCATCGACATATGACATGCATACTAGGAATTCTAATAGAATATGAGCATTTTATCTCACGTTGCCTAGACATTGCACATGCCAAGGATGTATTGCATGTAGATGATATTCCTCTACTATGAGTTGTGCAGGTGACATTTGATATACTCTAATCTAGTATTGTTTATTGATCCAAATACTATCTTTGCACAAAACTCCTTCACATGCATTCATGTCATGCTTGATACCCTTTGATAAGACTATCATGGACATCTTTGATGACATCATCGGACCATGGATCTTTGAATGTGTGATGGGATATTTGGCATGGGGATAAATATTTTTGTCAATTTCATATTGAGGGGTAGGCTTATTATCTATGGAGGAGATGACACCTATAGCATTTTTGGCTACATCTGCACTCTCGGCATCTTTGTTATCTTCCCTAATTGTGAATGCAAGTCTTACATGGATGAAACCAAAAGTGTAATATGGGGCTAGGCCCAAATAACATCACAATGGGAAATATGTCATACTACACCTAAGATAAATGAATTATCTAGGTCAAATGGTCTACACACTACATGAGCTTTCAAAGAAGCATACTCTAACGTGATTGCTCTCCTATGGATTGCACCAGCTAGTACTTTTTGTAAAGAAATTAATATATGTTGCCTAAATTGGGCTATATAATAAGCTAAAGAGAATGATATCCCTTGCCATCTAATTAGCAGGCTCTCGCACACTCTCTCATAATCATGTTGAAATCAATGTGCATAACTCCATATAACTCAAAAGCTAGAGGAATAAAGAGATGAACTCTGTGCGTACTCCTATACTTGGAGACCTTGACTATATCTCCACTCGCCGTCTATCAAGTAGAGTGGATAATCATCCTCTCCCAAACAGTGTCAAGTGTAGGATTTGTAACTATACCATATGCAACAGTAACCTGCTCATCTTGAACCAAGTATAAATCTACCCTTATCTGAGTCGAATGCAAGGCATACTTATACTCCCTCCATGTGAAATATCCATCCTCTCGTGCAATAGTAAATCCACATTACTAATGGCATCATGGGTACCTATCTCATGCCTTCCGAATGGGCAATGAGCCATACGGAGTACTTCATCTAAGGTAGTACGACTCTCACAAGTGAATAATGAAGATGTAGATAGGCGGACCAAACTAATGCGAAATCTCATTGTTGTAGAAAAGGTAGTATGGTTGAACCGTGAATAATGAAGATGTATATATGTGGACCAAACTAAAGCGAAATCTCATTGTTGTAGAAAAGATAGCATGGTTGAACCAAGATCCATGAGGCTATATACTTGTGGGAGCAAGAGTGTAGCTGACCCCAAGTAATACAAGAAATGGCAAGATCCACTAAGAGAGTGTAGAGCATGGTGAAACTATTAGTTCATCAAAGTAGACTGTATGACTCTAGTTCAATATGTGGACAAAGAGCAAAAAGACAAGAGCTCCTGTCTCAGACTGTCTGAGACAAAGCGTCGTCCGCACACTGTCAGAGACAAAGCGTTGAGGTTGATGTTACACTTCATCAGGAACGAACTATATGTCACTCCCAACGACCGAATTCGCGGTCAGCTTGATCGTGGATTCCGTCTGATTTAAGAGTCGCTCTCTATGTTAGCTTTGAACTGAATCGACTGAGTATTGGGACATTGCCGGTAGGCAGTTCGATCTAACAGCTGGTTTCGAGCAAGCTGCGCAGGCGCGGCAGTGCACGACTCTCTTCGAACGATTTGCTGTGAGGACAGGTGCGGCACTGATTTTGAAATTTGTCCCGAGCTCAGGTGTAGGATGCTGCATAAGATGCCGGAACAGAGCCCTTGCTTGTACGTTAGAGGAAGTCCATCTGTCAAGCTCTTATTCACCCTTTTTGTTCTGCTGATGTGGACGAGTAAGGGAAAGCAGCTTTAGTTCCGTCTGTTTGCGCCAAAAGCGGGCACGACCCGTCGAACGGTGGAAAGGGAACTAGTTTGGTGTCGCAATATTTATATGAAACGACACTGCAAAATTCAAAGGGGTACAGGGGTCCTGCAATATTCATCAGCACAGTACGATGTGTTTACGTTACAGTAGATAGCAGGAGATAGAGGGATTGATTAGATTGTGAGGAGGAAAAGCGAATGACTGTGGTACCAAATTTGTGGTTGTTAGAAACAGCCGTCGAAAGGTTGGAATATTTGAAGCGACGGTTCGTCCTCAATTTTGGAGTCAACTGTCGTAACGTTTGAGGTGAAGGCTGGACGAAGCCGGCGCGGTGAAGTTTGTTTTGTCAGAATCGCTCAGGATATCACCTTTAAAGTTAAGACTACTGCAGACGTCTGTTCTTCTCTTAGCTACTCAAACTTGAAATCAGCTGGAGAGCAATCTTTGATTCTTTAGAGTGAATACGTACAAGCGTTCCCGTTTCAGGTGCCATCAGTGGTACTTGTACCGCGTTGTAGCAGTACAGTCTCACATAAATCACTCACTGGAATATTATCTGTTGTCCTTGCAACGCTAACGCTAGTCACAGGTTTTAACGTTCATTTCAACATTGCTTTGGCTGACCCAGTTAGGATCGCCACGGATGAGAACTTGCAGCTCGGCCCAGCTCATCAGCAAGTTCTCATCACCCAGATACGGTTGTGTTTTCATGGTGAAGCCGGTGGGGATAAAGGTTCCTCTGTTTTGCGCGTCGGTCTGATAAACATCAATATATGTTGCTTGCATACCAGGGTTCAGCAATTGAGCAGGACCGAGACGACGTTTTCGCAACGAGAAGCTCGACCAAATTCAATCATCCAAAGTCCATACTCGACATCCGTCTGAGGTGAAGTCCTTACTCTGTAGTATGTTGAGATCGGAATAACATAAAATTGATGCAGGTTGCTGCCTCACTCGAATTGTAACCATCCGATACTCCCGTAGACTGAGACCAACTCACTCACATCGTTAGTGGTGAAAGAACTCGGTCAAACTTTCTGAATATGAGTGGAGGTATGCTTTTTCATCAGTTCGTCCTGCAATTTAGATAACGCTCTTCAAGGCTTGTTCCTGAACCTAAATTGATTTACAGTCTTTTCAGTTGTGTAGTGTGGTGAAGATAATGGTCAGATTTTAGATGTAAATATGTGATCCCATTCTACTTTCATCCGACCTCGGTGGGTGTCAATATTTGCACGCACGTCGATCTGTGAGCTTATAAATGCAGGTACTGACTGTCGTGACTTGTATTCTGCTTTCAGACTTTATCAGTATTTCTCCAGGTTACAGCAGCTACCATGGAACCGCATGTCCTATTGATCTCCTTTTCCAGCCAAGCACATATTGCATCTTCTTTTAGGTTGGGGGAGGCTCTTGCTTGCAGGGGCGTGACGGTGACATTTGTTACACTGAGCAAACACATTTCACAAATTCGTAAGGTTTACACAGATGAGCAACTGGAAAGCCAGCGAATTAATCTGGTGTGTCTAGATGGCGTGGAAAAGGGCGATATATTTCAGAAAGCAAAGGACTTAGAAGAATCCTTCAAGCCTTACTTCGAAGAGCTACTTCGAAATCAAAAGGCAGGAAAGGCTGGGCCAACTTGTCTGATGGCGGATCGATTTCTATATTGGACAAAGGTCATGTCTCTGACACTCTTACATCCTCACTGTATTCTTTCGCTCATCTTGTCACGAAGGTGTATATTAGTCCTACTGGAAGAACTGATTGGCTGTCTGCTCGGAATCTTTGTATAACCTTGTCTGATTCCCCAACAAGATTCTTCTGCTTCTAGATCGGTAGCAAGGATCATAATTAATCTACCTACCTCTTACTTTAAATTCTCATGAAGGATTTCTTCTTCTTTTACTTCTATGTCCTCCAGATGTTGTGACCTGTTTTAGATTCAATGATGCATTTACTTACCACTAATTCTAGTAGCTTCAACGGTGATGCTAGTTGGCATTTACTCTGCACAAGCTCTACGTGTACGATAAGGCCCAGCTTGAACAATCAGAAGTTATGCAGTCTTATAAGCCTGTTAAGTGTTTCTTCTTGAGTAACTTGAGAAGGAATTATACTGTGGCTGAATAGCCACAAATGCATGTTGCTTGTTGTTATATATACAGGCCGTAGCGATGGAACTGCAGATTGGATGGTATGTCTTCTTCAGCAATGGTTCAATTGAAGCCCGATCGCACCAGTATGCACATAAATTATATTCTGAAGGGTTATTGAGAATCTCAGAAGGGAAAATTTTGGGAATGGATAATATGGTGAATGCTCCTGGTCTCGAGTTTCTAAGACCCAATGATTTTTCATGGTCTAGATGGGCTTATCCTGTACAAACCATAGCGATGGGTGAGTTTCTGGTGGGAGCAGCCGGTCTGGTGCTAAACACTTTCGAGGAATTGGAACTTCCAGTTATCAACTCCTTACGAGAAGAGTTGTCAAGTGGTTCGCATAGGGTATGAAATCAGTTCCAATATCTGATACGACAGTTTTCCATTAATCCCAGGAATGTAATGCGTGCTTGCCTACCTTCTGATCAGTCCATATATCTGGGTCTCAGAATTGACTTTCTCGTCATGGAAATTATTTCAATTGATTATAGCTTTCTCAAATCGCCGTCCAGGACGCACAGGTGTTCACCATCGGGCCGATGTCAAGTGAATCAAATTTCTCCGTCAAGTCAGAGCCATCTGATGCTCTTTTCACTTCACCCAAGCAAGCTGCTTTCGCCCACATTTCGTTTGTGGAGCAGCTTGAAGATGAAGGCAAAAGAAGTGTCGAGTGGCTTAATCATCAGCCTCCTTCCAGCGTCCTTTATGTGTGCTTCGGCACCGTATTCTCGCTCGACCCTCGGCAAATTGTAGCACTAGCTGTTGCATTAGAGGACAGCCAGGAAAGGTTTGTGTGGGTTCTTCCTCGAGACCCGACCTCTGCTGAAGACGTGCTGCCTCCAGATTATGAAACTCGCATCGGCGATCGAGGCTTGGTAGTAGACGGATGGGTACCCCAACCTCAACTGCTCACTCACCCTTCCATATGGGGTTTCCTGTCACACTGTGGTTGGAGCTCTTGCCTCGACGGCGTCAACGCAGGAGTTCCAGTCCTGGCTTGGCCACAAGGAGCTGACCAGCATGCGAACGCCAGGTATAGATTCGAAGCTCTGACAGACTGATGAAATGGTAGATGTTTCCAAAGCTAAGAAGACTTAGTCGATTTTCTACGATCGAAAGAAGTATTTTCTTGTTTGGGTCCGAAATTTAGAGACTAGCAGTCGGTATCTGTGCACCAGTCATTAACATATTAGGAACAGAGAAGTACATTGAGAAAGCTGTAACTTTCTAGCCCTCGATGCCGCAGTTTACTAGAGGCCATGTGGAAGACGGCCATACGAATCACCCAAAAACGAGGAGATGGATTGTTCTATCGCGTTGCCGTCGAAGTTACGGGGAAAGAGCAGGATACATTTGTTGATCATGAAGAACTAGAAGCTGGTATCCGGCTTCTGATGAGAGGGCAGGAAGGAAGGGACGCCAGGGAGAGGGCGACAGAGCTGAGGAGAAAAGCAAAAGCAGCTGTAAAGGATAGCGATGGATCGTCAATCGTCAGTCTGCAAAGATTGGTAGACCACATGCAAACTCTTCGCGTTTAGTCACTTGTCCCTTTCCTCCCTGTGGCCTTCGGCGGCATTTGACAGCTGCACCACTTGATACATAGGTAAGATAACTGACGATGGACGTAAGTTCTGGAGCTGCCGCTAGTACATTAGCCGAAGTTAGTGATCCTGCCTCTCTCACTCGTCATGGAGAACCCTCTTAAGTTTCGAGCGTTTGATGACTTTCTGAGTATAAAATCAAACGCTTTCCTCATGAAAGCAGCACTTCTTCTTATAGAGTGTACTTGAGAGGTTTTAGTTGTAGCAGTTTGCTTGACCAAAAATTCATTAGATTTTTGAATAAATTTTTTCCCTGATTTTTTCGAAGGCTGTCCCACATATATCGGTAGGAGAATAAAATAGAACGCTTTCTTACCGAGTCCTCTATTGTAAGGTCATGTGTAAAGTACAAGTCCACGTGAAAACTCAGTACTTTTTGAAATTTTCCTTAATTGGACATTCACTCCTGAATGTGCCTTAGGAGAGCTGTCGTGTTTAAATTGCGTTGATGTCTGAGCACCATCATACATTCACCTGATCTCATTTCGTTGAGGAAACAATTTGCTCTCCGTGCAATGATCATGCAAGTAGTTTTGAGTTTTGATTTGTTTGGAATGCAGAGATTCATGCATATACAGAGAAGATTACTCTACCCTGTTTTCAGTCTCATACCGTGCACCGGGGAAAAGTAGACATCACTACGTACTACCTACTAAGTACTGCTATTTCATATCTTCTCTCTCTGGCCTACCTTTCTTCAACAAGTAATGCAATGGACCCGCACCATCTCTACGGGGAATCATTAAGGAGAAATATGGATAGATTATCCATATTTTTCCTGAAAGATACAGGATTTGTATGCTTGTCTACAAGCATACAATGAATGTGGTGATAGAGGTTCAAGGTTGCGATTTTGTTAACATTTTGTAGTGTTTCATATATCAATGGAATTCTCTCAAGGTTCTGAAATTCATACTTCTAGAGTTAGCAATGGGTGCACCGGTGGCAATGTGTTATATAAACTTTGACAATTGAATTTGATAAAATATCATGATGTGATGAGAATGATAGAATTGAACTTGATAATATATTGGAATGTGTGCCCATACCATATTTGTGAGACATGTACAATATTTGGATGGAAGAGTTAGTAGTGACTCAATGATTTCATCTAGAAGTTTGATTCTTCATGAAAATGTTACATGCATAACTATATGTTTTTTAAATTTACTTATAATACAAATATAATTTGAGATATATTTTTGTCAATAAAGATCATTTTAAATAATCGATCATAATTTTAAAATATTTTCATATGTTTTTGAGATTTATGATATTATTTTAATATCATATATTTTAATAAATTTCAAAGATTAATGTTCCAAAATATGTGCGTTATAATGTAAAAAAGTAATATATTTAAAAATTTCAAGATTTTTGATGTATAATGAAAAGTGATGATTATATAATATAATCATAATTTTGGAATATAGTTTTAGCACAAAAATATTTATTTATAATAATTTGATATTTATTTGAGATTTATGATTTTATTATGAGATTAGAAATTATATTTAATTTCAAAAATAAATAAAAAATGTTATTATTTGAAAATATATTATACATAAATTTGGAAAATAAAAAGTTTTAAGTTGCAAGATATGACGTGAAATAAAAAATCAAAAAGCAACAAAAATTAAATTTTTTTAAAAGTTAAAATGTGATGTCTACATGATATAAACACAATTTTGAAATATAATTTTGGTATTAATATGATAATATCGTTTGCTTGTTTCAAAGAAAAAATACTGTGAAAATTTCGTGACTAGATCTTTATACTCATGACATATTTTTTAAAAAAATATTTTAATGCATGTTTGCAAATGAATTAATTAATAATTTTTGATGCATTTTGATTGATGTATGAGAGGAGTACATACATTAGAATAATGGATGCATATGTTTTTTGTAAAGTCATCTAGATTCTAATAGAATATTTCTACTAATCTTTCCTCTCTTGAGTATCTTATGTCAAAAAAGATGAGACTAAGTGATTATTGGTTTAATATTTTGTAAACAATTTGTTACATGCCCAATCAAATGTTATGACTGAAGTTCCTATGTTAAGGATTGACCAAATCCTCAAAGGAGATTTTTGCTCATGACTCTTTAGAACATAGTTGCCATGCAAAACTCAAATTTGAATGAGTCACATCTACAAATGAGATAGTATTTCAATGGCTGGAGTAGTATATATTGATGTGGATTGTCAAATAGACTTAACCTAGATATGATTGTCATAATACAAACTTAGGATTATATTGTATGATGTATGTATCCATTTTGATTGATCATCATATTTTCTTGATTATATGAATCTATTTCTCCCTAAAATATTTGAATTGTAAATACTAGATTCAAGAAAAAAAAATTTAAACATTTTATTGCAAACAGTTTATACATGATTTTATCACTCCACTTTTCTACCAAGCAAATGAGAAGTGATATATGTCATTTTCTCCTCACTATCTAAGAAGTGATAAATGTATCACTTCTTTGGAGTGTGGTCTGTGAACTCCAAGCTGATTATTGCTTAAGTTTAGCTCTGATGGTTTTTTGGAAACTATTCATGAATATTGAAGTACATGTTTCAACCTAATGATCATATCCATAATGCACTCTCTTATATAAACTATCAAATTCAAGATTTCATAATCTCATGATAATTCTCACAAAGATTCAAATATCATTCAAAAGGTAGAGATTCTTATTGATGATCAAAGATTTCCTCAAAACAAGGTTCCAACCCTATACAAGGTTTTACTCTCCAAACAATACTTCCCCAAATATTAATTTCTCCCCAAAACTAACTTTTTTAAAATTCACTTCTTCCAAAACTCACTTCTTAAAATAACTAGGGAGTTGATTCTCAAACTCTCTATTTATATTACTTAGATTTTACTTTAGTAACAAAAAATAATGATCATTTAACTTTCTCTTATCAAATTTAATCAATGTATAGATCAAAACCCCCAATGAAAAAAGATATATGACAACATGCAATTAGTCCACTTGAATCTTCTAGAAGCCCTACTACACTCCAATTGACTTTGGTGTACGAAGTCAATCTCGCCCCTAGATTTAAGGGTGCTCACCAAGTCAAACCAATGAAAAATTAGTCAAAGTCAAGGAAAGTCAATGTGATAGAATTTGTTCATTGATTCCTACTAAATAACAAGATAGTTGTTCTCATTTACTACATCAAAAGATATCCTATATTTTTTTCCAACTTAATTATAACTAATTAAATATAGTCATGGCTAAGATAAACTTAGTCACACTTTAGATATATTCATATTTTATCCTATATGTACACCGTGTATGGATCTTAGAGGTTTGAGTTGATACTTTACTGATCACAGAAGTAACATTTTTTTCAATGCTTCATTACAAACAACACCTTACTACCATGTCTCATTTTAGACAATTCTGGTCACACAAAACAAGGTTGCTTCACAAATATTTCATGGCATTTGCTATTGCATGTAACCATTTCATTTCATTCACAATTCCAATACAAACAAAAAATGGACTTTAATTTTACATATTCATCATCACTATGTAGTATATTTTTCCAATCTAAGACAGTTTTCTTCAAAAGCTTGATGTCTTTTAAACTAATGGATCTGTTCTTGTTGATGACTATTTTGCAGCAAAGAATTATTATTTTTTGTGCATATAAAAATCAATTTTTAGCTGAATTTTTCATTTTCTTAAAGTGTTCATTCCATATACAATTAAATACAAATATGAAAGCACCTCATTAGTGTTTACGCCTCTACTTTACTTGACATATAAATCGTAAATACCTTTCTTGGTATAATTATTCATAAAATAATAATATGTTTTGTTTGGGAGCCATTCCACATTCTTAAGGAAGGAACTTCAAAATCACTCTTTTGCATACAAAAAAAATTCAGTCAACACGCTCATCACATTGTCATTGGTAACCGTTGGATCATCAATTGACAAAAATCACAATAATTGACTATTTCTTAAGATGTACAATATTTTTAAAGCATAAAGCCATATGAATCATCCCTTCACCATGTTTGAACATGAGTTCTTCTCAATCGCCTTCAAACAATGTTGCATGAGGAAGACATCCTACTCAATGTTCTTCAAAATAATCATGTTTGACATTCCTTCAACTCCCTAGCCCCAAAAGAAACAAAACATTCGTGAAGATAATATTTAAAGCAAATAAGTTGTCCCAATTTCTAAGCATCAAGTATGTTGGTCAAAATCTTATATCTTCTACATTATGTTTGTAAAATTGTAATTCTTATTGGTACTTAATTTAGATTGATGTAGAATTCAACTCTCGTCGGAGTCTCCAAACCCATGAAAAATTTAATTTGATTGGATTCATTGCTTTCATCAAATGATATGTTGTTGGTTTCCTTACCTCCTTTATGCAAAGAAATCTTCTAGTTGACATGAAAAGATGATATTCTAATTTGCGTGGAATGAAAGGTTCCCCACTTGTACTTGAGTTGTCACGACACTCTTCATTTATAAAACTTCATGAAATCCTCCACCAATGAGATTAGACTTGGGTCTATCTCCTGTACCAATTCCTTATCCTGACTATTGTCCCCAAACAATCTACTTCCCGCACCATTTGAAATACACGGCAAGGAGATTTAGTTTCTACAAATTCCATATCGGTATTGGACGGGTGAATTTTTTCCATGATTCTTGCTCCTGAACTCCTTCTTTGATTCAATGATTGTCTCACTTAGTACATACTTTTCCTTCACAATCACTCCTTTTATTTGATTGCGGATGTTGCGGCCCTTGAAAATGGAGGATATTGCAAGTGACTCATCACCAAAAAGGCTAGACAAATGATATGTGTATCACTATTTATTTTTGCAATCAAATCATCTAAATTACCTTTGCTATTTTTATTGTGAGCACATCTTATGAAAAGGAGTCAACATCCTCTAAAATAAAATTAGAAATTAAATAAGCCAAATGCAAAATTATTTGCTTCAATGGCTTAGAAGCAAAACATGAAAAGGGTATTCAGACCTTGGAGAAAACTGCAATGGTCCTCAAAATGTGTTTTGCACTCCACTACCACATTCATATAAATGGTTCAATGATTCTTCTAGCATAATGAAACTTTGGCTTCAAAATGGTGAAGGCGAGGGAGTTGATTGAACAATGCTAGGAATTGGAGATGACTCTCAGTCATTACAAGACATTTTGGAAAAGAACTATATAAGCTCTTGGATCCCTTCTCACCTAAATCTCATGCAACTTGAAGCTTAACCAAACTATTCACCCTCATTCATTCCTCCATCTTGCATCAAATGAACACATAAATTTTTTTGATATTTTTTTTATACTTTTTGGGCCATAAAATGACAAAAAAGTTGCTAACCCTAATTACCCATCTATGATGCTGAAGGACTCGAATATATGTATTGTTGTGCATCAATAATGATATTTTTACCACTTTAATAATGTATATAGGGTTTGGTTAGATTTTGACCTTCACAAAGATGGTCATTATTTGTCGTTCTTAGGTGAGAGCAACAAATAATGACTTAAATGCAAAATGAATTTTGGGTAGATTTCTTGTATTTTTGTCACATTTGATGTACCTTGATTGCCAAATCAGTACCGTGATCATCTCTAACCATATTTTATTGCTATGAAAAAATGTGAACTCCTGTTGACATTTGACAATGATAAATATATAACTATTTATCCGAAATTTTTCAAGTATTTTATTCAATTATTAGGAAGTATGAGAAGTGATACAGGTATCATAAATTTTTTTTTCTACATTCGTCACATAAGGAAGATCAATAACTTCAATCTAGAGAACAAACATTTCAACCTTTCATCTTCCCGAATCATTATATCTCATTTTTGAAGAATCCACATTTGACATCTTTTTTTTTCAAAGAACTAATTATTTATTAATTTTGTTAATACTACGGTAGTTTTGAATAAAAGATTATGATATGTATGTGACATTTCAAGAAAAATCGTCTTTGCATGAAGGCTTACAAGATTTTCAGGAATAGATTGGAAGAGTGTTCAAGAGATGATTCTTGAATGGGTCTATTGATAAGCGTTTCTTATGCGATGATAGAGGCATAAGTTGTCCCATACTGGCTTGAGATATTGACATAGAGAGTTGAAACATACATTGAGAGATGACATCTTACTACAAAAGACATCACATACATTGGCCATTTTTGTTGTCTTGTTGAGCCTATGGAGCTCAACATGTATGAGAAGATAGTGGTGACCGTTGATTGACCAAGGAGTCACCATCTTTAGGAGTTTCTTTAGTAACTCCTTGACGTAATCAACATAGTGATTATAGTAGAGATGTATAACAATCCTAATCATCATGAAAAAATGATTAAGATGAAATATCAAGATCATTTCCATCATTTTTCAGGTCAAGAATCAATTGCTAGGATGATATGTTGGACATGTGATCAGCCATATCACAAGAGGGATTGTCTTCAAGTTTGAACTTAAGCATCTATAGGATTCCATTGGACATGGATTGTTTTTTGATGCAAGTCAATCAATCTTTAAGTCATTTTTGGGCTATGTGGATGCAGATTATGTGAGAGATCCGGACAACCAAAAATCTACAATTGGGAATGTGTTCATTATCACAAGTGGATGCATCAGTTGGAGATCCATACTTCAAAAGTGTATATCTAACAAGTTTATCACTGAAATGGGGTTGTCAAAGGATAAAATAAATCTACATTGTGATATCCAACATGCACTTCATATGACGGAGAACCAAGTAATGAACAACATAGTGAAGCATATTCACATCATATATCATTTTATCATACACACATTGTGTGGTAATGAGCTTAAGCTTGTCAAGATTGATGGAGAGCTTAACCTGATTAATGAATTTACCAAAATGATTACTCTAGATAGATTTTTAATTCGTTATGCAAAATTACAAAATTTACATCATTGAGTTATATAAATAGTTTCTATTTACTTAGTCTTTGTTCAACATACTATCGGCTATTGCTTAATTCTAGTTAATTGTTGTTCATAGACGGAAAGTAATTTCTTAGTTTTACCTTCTACAACTGACTTTTGAGCTACATTTAGCTTGCAAGAATTTTGGAACCCCTAGAAAATAGTTTAGGGGGAGTTTGTAAGGATAACTTTTATGTTGTTTATCATAGTTTGCTTAACCATAATTAGGTTAGACTAATTAAATTATTTATCTACTACCGTAATAACTATATATATTGGATCATCCCCTTTGGATCATCTGTAAGACACATGGATGTACATATAGGATAAAATGTGAGTATATCTAAATTGTGACTAAATTTATTTTAGATATGATTATGTTTAGCTAGTTATGGTTAAATTGGAGAAAAATATAGAGTAACTCTTGATGTAGTAGATGAGAATAATTATTTTTTTGTTAAGTAGGAATCAAGGAACAGATTTTATCATAAGTATATCTTGGCTTTCCTTGACTTGGACTAGTTTTTAATTGGTTTATTTTGATGATGACCCTTAAATCTAGAGCGAGATTGACTTGGTACAATTGGAATGTAGTTAGGTTTCTAGAAGATCCAAGTGTATCAATTGCATATTGCCACATATACTTTCTCATTAGAGTTTGTGATATCTATCTCAATTAAAATTGATAAGAAAAAGTTAAATGATGATTACTTTTAATTACTAGGATAAAATTCTAAGTAGTATAAAAAGAGAGTTTGAGAAACAACACTCAAATTAGTTTTGGGAAAAGCATTGTTTGGAAAATGAAGCCTTGTTTAGGATTAGAGCCTTATTTCAAGGAAGCTTTTGATCATCAATAAAGGATCTTTATCTTTTAAGTGATATTTAAGTCTTTGTGAGAATTATCATAAAATAATGAGGTCTTGAGTTTGATAGTTTGTGTAAGAGTATGCATTAGGGTTATGGTCATTGGGTAGAAACATATATTTTTAGATACATGATGAGTTTCCAAAAAGTCATCAGATGTAAACTTTAGTGAGAATCGGCTTGAAAATCAAATTTTTGGTTCTATTGTTGGGACCTCAATGTAGAAGGAGCAAAAATATTTCGAGTTTATTTCGAGTGGCCAAAAATCCAAGTTTTTGGCCGTGAAAAAACAACAATGAGAACTCATTTGGAAAGGACAGTGGGAGAAGAACGAGTCGAGATTATGCCACAAAGTATTATACCATTTGTGTACCCAATAGTATTTTATGTTAGCTTGGAAGTAATATATCCTTTTTCATTGGGATTTGTGATTTCTATTTCAATTAAACTTGATAAAAAAAAAGGAAACATGATGGTTACTTTTTGAACTAGTGTAAAATTTTAAGTTATATATATAGAAAGTTTGAGAAACACCTCTTAAGTTAGTTTTGGGGAGAAGTAGATTTTGGAAAATCATTGCTTGGAGAATGAAGCCTCCAAACAATGATTCTCCAAACTCCATTGTGTAGTATTGGAGCCTTGTTTTGAGGAAGTATTTGATAATCAATAAAGTACCTCTAGTTTTGAATGATATTTGAGTATTTGTGATAATTATCATGAGATAATAGAATATTCAATTTGAAAATTTGTTTGAGAGTGTTCATTAGAGCTATATGTCACCGGGTTGGAACATGTTATTATACTTCATGATGAATTTTCTAAAAACTAAGATAAATCTGAGTGAAAATCAACCAAGAGTTTATAGATCAATATATAAACTTTCACTATATACATTCATGTACTTTGAGTTTGAAGGCAATGCTCATGGATGTAATCTATTGGTGAATCATGTATATCATATGTTTGTGTTTCGTTGGTTGCATTGTTAATGTGTTTGGAGAAATCCAAATCAATACTCACATAAACCTTATCAAGGAAGTTCACCTCATTTGATTCCACATGTAAGCTATTCAAGAACCATAATCATTCGCTATGGGAATATAGGGTACCATGAGGGGCACATCATTCAGTTTTTTATGAGACGAAAATGCATCTTGACTTAAAGATGCAATAGCTGTACATTATTGAGGATCCATTGAGAAAGGAATTATGGTCGTCATTACTTCCGTAGTACAAAGCGTTGTTAGATATGGGATACAGTTAATCAACTCTGTCAAAGACCCAATCTCAATGCATATTTTATAGAATATCTTCTAATATATTGATTGTACTGGGATATATACTCCCATGAGAAAGATATCAATCAGAGAGTACTGACGACTAAAGTACGAGTTGAAATCATGACAAGTATTTCGAGTACTAAGTTGAAATTTTGGGACTCATGTGCTTCCACATTCGGCAAGAAGTTTCCTTGTTTCTCTTTCTCTGTGTTGTGGACACAATTTCACGTCATCTCGTGTGAACGTGGTCCATTGTATCTGGTCACACTCAGGATTGATTAAAAAAGAACGAAAAAACATTTTACAGGAAAGAGCAGTCTTAAGCTTCCATGGTTTGATACCAAATGCCCTTTCCGTAGGTTGGTGGCTATTGAATAAATTCGATCACAACAGGCTAGGATCCAGTGCTTTGTATTACGAGGTGGGGAAGGCTCCATCTGTAGCTACATCCATCCTATCTTTTTAAATAATTTTCTTGGGGAAACTTATATTCATTCCGAGTGCATATAGTGTCAAATTTTATAGCTAAGGCTTATCATCGGTGATTCTCTTTCATTTTGTGTAAAAATAATAGAAATCTTTTAAGAATGAGGTACCCAACAACTTAATAAACTTTTGATTTACTAAGCACCGTGAATTACATAATAGAGCCGAAGTACCACAACTTAAATTTCAGACGTGAGAGGTGGTGTGAGTAGTGTAAAACTTACTAAAACACACCCCTCGTGTTGAAAAATTACAGGGAATCCACGGATCGTAAAAGCACCTATTTAGTTCATCGCAAATGCTAGGGATTTTATTTTATTTTATTTCTTTTGGTGGTGCTAGAACCGCCTAAAGCAATCATGGAAACAGATCAAAGAAGTCGTGAATCATCGAACCTGAAAACGTGCTTGGATACACACAATAATGCGAACGGGTAGAACGTAATGAGAATAGACAAAAGTATTCAAAGTTGGACTGACTGTACAGCTTTCTTCCGCAAATACTGTAGTTACCGTACCGTGGTCAGGGACGGGTCCCACACCACGGAACGGAAGTGAGAGACACAGTAAAATAACAAAAGTGAAGGGAAGACCCCGTCAAATCGTACTACAAGGATGGAACCAAAGATGCGGCTAGTCCCCAATAGCATCGCAGTGGGAAATATGTCCACATCATCATCTACGGAACTATCTAGGTCAAAAGAATTTAACGGTGAAAGGACCCCAAGTATTATGGGAGAACGACGAGAAGAACCCATAGGTGGCACAGGGATGATACCAAAAAAGTAGATGGCCGTACACCATCACAATGGGAAATATGAAATATGCAACTAATGATATCTGAACTACGCAGGTATAACGGTTCAACATACCACTCTAGCCTCCCAAGAAGCATCACCTGGAAGGGGAATCGCTGGTATTTCCGGGATCCCGGGTGTCCTCTTCCACCGCCCGCACATGAGCTAACGATTTCCTTTCGTTCCTATCGAAGAATCAATCTGTCACGTTCATGATGCAGGCTCCCATTTAAAATCATTATGTATACTTTACATCGCGCAGAATTTGACACCGAGCATCTAATGCTACCGAGCGTGCACTGGCACATTGCTTGTCACCTAACTCAGAGTTGTCCGCACACTGCCAGAGACAGCGTTGAGGTCGACGTTTGGAGAGCAGCTCCTTTGTCTCCACTTCCGTTGCTCTCGCGCTTCTTGTTCAGATTTCTGTATCAGGTCCGTGGTTTTGTTCATGGCCGCCTCATTAGGAACGAACTATATTTCACTCCCAACGACCGAATTCGCGGTCAGCTTGATCGTGGATTCCGTCTGGTTTTAGACTCGCCCTCTATGTTGCATTTGAACTGAATTGACTGAGTTTTGGGACATTGCCGGTTGGCAGTTCGATCTAACAGCTGGTTTCGAGCAAGCTGCGCAGGCGCGGCAGTGCACGACTCTCTTCGAACGATTTGCTGTGAGGACAGGTACTGATTTTGAAATTTGTCCCGAGCTCAGGTGTAGCACGCTGCATAAGATGCCGGAACAGAGCCCTTGCTTGTACGTTAGAGGAAGTCCATCTGTCAAGCTCTTATTCACCCTTTTTGTTCTGCTGATGTCGACGAGTTTGGGAAAGCAGCTTTAGTTCCGTCAGCTGCGCCAAAAGCGGACACTACCCGTCGAACGGTGGAAAGGGAACTAGTTTGGTGTCGCAATATTTATATGAAACGACACTGCAAAATTCAAATGGGTACAGGGGTCCTGCAATATTCATCAGCACAGTACGATGTGTTTACTTTACTGTAGATAGCAGGAGATAGAGGGACTGATTCTATTGTGAGGAGCAAAAGCGAATGTGGACTGTGGTACCAAACTTGTGGTTGTTAGAAACAGCCGTCGAAAGGTTGGAATATTTAAAGCGACGCATCGTCCTCGACTTTAGAGTCAGCTGTCTTAAAGTTTGAGGTGAAGGCTGGACGAAGCAGGCGCGGTGAAGTTTGTTTTGTCAGAATCGCTCAGGATATCACCTTTAAAGTTAAGACTACTGCAGACGTCTGTACTTCTCTTAGCTACTCAAACTTGAAATCAGCTGGAGAGCAATCTTTGGTGGGTCGCACCTTTTGGAGTGATACGTACAAGCGTTCCCGTTTCAGGTGCCATCAGTGGTACTTGTACCGCGTTGTAGCAGTACAGTCTCACATAAATCACTCACTGGAACGTTCATTTCAACATTGCTTTGAGTGACCCAGTTAGGATCACCACGGATGAGAACTTGCAGCTCGGCCCAGCTCATCAGCAATACTCATCACCCACATACGGTTGTGTTTTTATGGTGAAGCTGGTGGGGATACAGGTTCCTCTGTTTTGCGCGTCGGTCTGATAAACATCAATATATGTTTGCTTGTATACCAGGGTTCAGCGATTGAGCAGGACCGAGACGACGTTTTCAGAAGCTCGACCAAATTCAATCATCCAAAGTCCATACTCGACTTCCGTCTGAGGTGAAGTCCTTACTCTGTAGTATGTTGAGATCGGAATAACATTAAATTGATCCACGTTGCTGCCTCACTCGAATTGTAACCATCCGATATCCCCGTAGACTGAGACCAACTCATTCACATCGTTAATGGTGAAAGAACTCGGTCAAACTTTGTAAATATAAGTGGAGGTATGCAAGAGTTCAAGAGTTCGTCCTGCAATTTAGATAACGCCCTTCACGGCTTGTTCCTGAACCTAAATTTATTTACAGTATTTCAGTTGTGTAGTGTGGTGAAGATAATGGTCAGAGTTTAGATGTAATATGTGATCCCATTCTATTTTCATCCGACCTCGGTGGGTGTCAATATTTGCACGTTCGTCTATCTGTGAGCTTAAAAATGCAGGTACTGACTGTCGTGACTTGTATTGTGCTTCCAGGCTTTATCAGTATTTCTCAATATCCAGGTTACAGCAGCTGCCATGGAACCGCATGTCCTATTGATCTCCTTTTCTAGCCAGGCACATATTGCATCTTGTTTCAGGTTGGGGGAGGCTCTTGCTTGCAGGGGCGTGACGGTGACATTTGTTACACTGAGCAAACACATTTCACAAATTCGTAAGGTATACACAGATGAGCAACTGAAAAGCCAGCGAATTAATCTGGTGGGTCTAGATGGCGTGGAAAAGGGCAATATATTTCAGAAAGCAAAGGACTTCGAAGAATCCTTCAAGCCTTACTTCGAAGAGCTACTTCGAAATCAAAAGGCAGGAAAGGCTGGACCAACTTGTCTGATGGCGGATAGATTTCTATATTGGACAAAGGTCATGTCTCTGACACTCTTACATCCTCACTGTATTCTTTCGCTCATCTTGTCACGAAGGTGTATATTAGTCCTACTGGAAGAACTGATTGCCTGTCTGCTCAGACTCTTTGTGTAACCTTTGATTCCCCAACAAGATTCTTCTGCTTCTAGTGCAAGGATCACAATTAATCTACCTACCTCTTACTTTAAAATCTCATGAAGGATTTCTTCTTTTACTTCGGTGTCCTCCGGATGTTGTGACCTGTTTTAGATTCAATGATGCATTTACTTACCACTCATTGTAGTAGCTTCAACGGTAATGCTAGTTGGCATTTACTCTGCACAAGCTCTACGTGTACGATAAGGCCCAGCCTGAACAATCAGAAGTTTCAGGATTATGCAGTCTTATAAGCCTGTTAAGTGTTTCTTCTTGAGTAACTTGAGAAGGAATTATACTGTGGCTGAATAGCCACAAATGCATGTTGCTTGTTGTTATAACTACAGGCTGTAGCGATGGAACTGCAGATTGGATGGTACGTCTTCTTCAGCAATGGTTCAATTGAAGCCCGATTGCACCAGTATTCGCAGAAATTATATTCTGAAGGGTTATTGAGACTCTCAGAAGGGAAAATTTTGGGAATGGATAATATGGTGAATACTCCTGGTCTCGAGTTTCTAAAACCCATCGATTTGCCATGGTCTAGATGGGATTATCCTGAACAAACCATAGCGGTAGGTGAGTTTCTGGTGGGAGCAGACGGTCTGGTGCTAAACACTTTCGAGGAATTGGAGCGACCAGTTATCAACTCCTTACGAAAAGAGTTGTCAAGTGGTTCGCATAGGGTATGAAATCAGTTCCAATTTCTGATACGACAGTTTTCCATGAATCCCAGGAATGTAATGCGTGCTTGCCTACCTTCTGATCAGTCCATATATCTGGGTCTCAGAATTGACTCTCTCGTCGTGGAAATTATTTCAATTGATTATAGCTTTCTCAAATCGCCGTCCAGGACGCACAGGTGTTCACCATCGGGCCGATGTCAAGTGAATCAAATTTCTCCGTCAAGTCAGAGCCATCTGATGCTCTTTTCACTTCACCCAAGCAAGCTATTTTCGCCCACATTTCGTTTGTGGAGCAGCTTGAAGATGAAGGCAAAAGAAGTGTCGAGTGGCTTAATCATCAGCCTCCTTCCAGCGTCCTTTATGTGTGCTTCGGCACCGTATTCTCGCTCGACCCTCGGCAAATTGTAGCACTAGCTGTTGCATTAGAGGACAGCCAGGAAAGGTTTGTGTGGGTTCTTCCTCGAGACCCGACCTCTGCTGAAGACGTGCTGCCTCCAGATTATGAAACTCGCATCGGCGATCGAGGCTTGGTAGTAGACGGATGGGTACCCCAACCTCAACTGCTCACTCACCCTTCCATATGGGGTTTCCTGTCACACTGTGGTTGGAGCTCTTGCCTCGACGGCGTCAACGCAGGAGTTCCAGTCCTGGCTTGGCCACAAGGAGCTGACCAGCATGCGAACGCCAGGTATAGATTCGAAGCTCTGACAGACTGATGAAATGGTAGATGTTTCCAAAGCTAAGAAGACTTAGTCGATTTCTACGATCCGTTTTGTTATTATACTTTGTATTCACCATTTTCTACGATCGAAAGAAGTATGTTCTTGTTTGTGTCCGAAATTTAGAGACTAGCAGTCGGTATCTGTGCACCAGTCATTAACATATTAGGAACAGAGCAGTACATTGAGAAAGCTGTAACTTTCTAGCTCTCGATGCCGCAGTTTACTAGAGTCCATGTGGAAGACGGCCATACGAATCACCCAAAAACGAGGAGATGCATTGTTCTATCGCGTTGCCGTCGAAGTTACGGGGAAAGAGTTGGATACATTTGTTGATCATGAAGAGCTAGAAGCTGGTATCCGGCTTCTGATGAGAGGGCAGGAAGGAAGGGACGCCAGGGAGAGGGCGATAGAGCTTAGGAGAAAAGCAGAAGCAGCTGTGAAGGATAGCGATGGATCGTCAATTGTGGATCTCCAAAGATTGGTAGACCACATTCAAAATATTCGCATTTAGGTTGGTTCAAGGTTGAACTTGTGTTAGCAGCTTGATATATCTTGTGTTGCAGTTTTTGGTTGGGGGGGGGGGGTTACATAGATATACACTAGTGTCCCAATGAAATTCTCTACAGGAGTGAAAATGCTAGAGGTAACAATGGGGGCACTCGAATCCATGTGCATTATAACCTTGACCGTCGAAGACCTTGATACATCCTCCTTAAAAACCAACTGCAGTATCGACGTCAGATGTCACGGAATGTGATCACAAACCTTGCAACTTACCACAGGGGAAAGTGATACTCTTTGAACATATACCATAATAACAAAGGTGTTTGAACCCATGGGCATGTATTAAGAAAGCAGTGATTGGTTTGGTTTTTTTTTTTCACAAGCACATACATTGTAAATTGACATTGACTGCATCAATCTAATTAGTCTTGGGTAGTTTTTTGTGTCTTTCCAAGAGAGAAAAATTGGTGACCACAATACGAATTCAAGCACTGTAATGGAGGATGATGAGCGACGTAGATTCAAACTTATCTTATTTTTCACACGGGCGCACTGCATTCAACAGATTGACAAATAGCAGAGCTGCATATTCCTAGCCGTTCAATATATTTTCGGTCGCGCTATCGGTCGAATAATTGTTTTCAGTCGATTGTTGTTTCTTCCACTAAATAATGGCCATGATATCGGAACAACCGGATGTGTCACTAAACTTAGTGACACGATGGGCAAAGCGCGTAAAGCAAGGAATGATCACTGCAGCCTAGTGGAGGATATGTTGGAATAATTGCTACCTTCGAGTGTTCCTAGCGTAATATAGCATCAACTTTTCAAGGCAATCCAGCCATAACATATGCAATTTAGAAAAAGTAAGAATAAGCAAATCACCATGAGAGAGCCCATACACACCTAATTCAACTTTAAGTGATCACTTGAATGCAGCTAGACGTCCTATTGAAGAAACCCATATGTATGGTATAGATATTATAGATTGCACTGCTCAGCCAACAAAAGATTCCGTTGCATATTGAAAATCACTTTATGTTGTGAGTTTCTTTTCCTAGTTTGCCATCCTTTGCATTACTTAATGTAAATTATTAAATAAATAAATATATTGATTGCAAACAACCTTCATTTGGTTGAAAAGATATCACAATTTGTATCTTGTTTATTCTGGATTTTATTAAGGATCCTTCACCATATTTTAAGTACGAACCTTCTTGTTTATGATGCTTAGGATATTATAATATCCACAAGTAATGTGAAAGATTAATTTTCATTTCGCTATGTTTCAAAGGTTTCAAATTGATTTTAGATTCAGAAAATTATCAAATAGATTAATTTTAATGTATATTGATATAATTTTATCCCACCTTATAGAGTCAACCCAAATTGGATTCTTTACGATCTTAGGATTGTATATGAATGATATTGATATAAAATATTAACAGATAAATAATTTTGAATATGATACATGTCATCATTTTTTATAATAATCGTATAACAACATTTTGATGATAATCAAGTTGATGAATGTTATATTATTTGGTTACAACAATTAAAAAAAGAATGCAACATGTCTTTTCAATTTTATAAGGAAAAAGATAAAAATTGAAATAAAAATTTTAGAGAACTCAATTTCACAAGTTTATGAAGTATACAATCACGAAAAGAACAAATAATACACATATCACTCCATCTTTTAACATTAATGTGAAATGACAACCTTGTCAATGAAATGAAAATTGTATCTTTTAAAAAATATTATTGTTAAAAAAATGATAATTTTTGTTCAAAAATAGTTTTAAATCAACACATAGACATTCATAGCATGACTTAAAATAAATTAACTTATTTTTCTAAAAATTTCATAAGCAAGCAATTACACTTTCAATAAAACAGTCTTTTCATTTTAGAAATATCATAATAACATTCATCAAAGTAAAAAATTATTGAGTCCACATATCATATGTAACATTTTGAGTAAATCAATTTATGAAAAATATTATTTATATTGGTTGAAGTAAAAATACATAATGAATCCATAAATTCTTTCCAATTCTTTGAGTAAATCAATTTTTTGAGCTCATGAAGCTAAATCTAGCATAAAGACAATGTAATGATTTATTCCCTTGGGAGAATCATTTGTAAGCAATGCTAATTTTTACCTACTATGATGGTATTTAAGAATTTTGGAATTGCCAGAAGACTTGATGCTAGAACAACGAACGATATTTATCCATAAGACGGCCCCATACTAGCTACAGCGAGGGGTATTATTCAGTTTGGGGACGTATGAGAGCCTTTTACATATGTTTGAAATTGTATGTGGTTCAAAAGGTCATACTGACCATACACGAAGAAGCTTAAGGTGACCATTACGCTTAATAATACAATAAAACACTTAATAATACGGGTTATTGGTAGCCCACGATATACAAAGATTTTCATAAATTTAAATAAAAATGTGATGCATGTTAGCAAATTGGATGACCTACTCAAATAATCCCTTGGCCTTTAAAATTTATTTGGCTGTTAGCACGTTTTGAGAAATGGAGAATTGACTTTGTTGGAACGTATGATCCTAGTACGGTGAGTTGAGCTTTTTTTTGTTTTTTATTATTTTGAATAAAAAGAGTGATATTCGAAAAAAATGTGGCTTGGAAAATACAAATAAGCCTTGTATCCTGAATATGATGGTATGAATAGGTTGTTAGAGAAATGGTGGGAAGTAGTAATTAGGATTAGGGCCGGGAGAGAAGTAGTAGTAGTGTCGAGAAGAGACCAAACGGCTATGTGTGTAAGCGTGACGCGTTGATGACTCGAGCACCTTAGATGAAGAAAAAATTGATAATTCACTCATGAGCTCAGGAGGCTATTCGATTGCCATCCGCACAGAAGTTGCTAGTGGGAGTTTTTAGGCTGCTAGTGCTAGAGCCAGATTGGACGGCGGAAGAAGTGTAGAGACTAAAGAGGATAGGAGGAGAATTTCTAGCATGGAGATGGGACTACGTTTACCGACAGTTCTATGAAAAAGTTTGGGCAAAGAAAACAGGAAATTCGATCGGTTGGAGAGTATATCCGGATTTGTGGGATGCCATCTTGTGGAATGAGGTGCTAGGAAGAGACTACATGAAGAAATAGGATGGTATTGACTGGGAGGGGTCAGCATTACACACCGGATTTGCCTTTGATGAGTCTAAGTGATTTAATCCATGGGTAGGAAAGGGACGAATTGCTACAAGATCAATCTCATCGAGAATGATTTCAAGAGGAAGATCATGTATACACTTAACCTGCTATTCTCACCACAAAGAACCATCTATGTTAGTTAGCATAAGGTGAGGATAGTGGAAGGATTTGTGGGAGGAACAATCAAGGTGAAATAGGGAGAGATCTTCACCAAGAATATGCAAGCGATGGCACAGAAGCTAAGAGCAAGAGAAACATGAGTGATATATATCTCTTCATTCTTGGTACATGTGTATTCACAAATGGGATGGTTGACAATACTAGAGAGGAAGAAGTACCACATTGAAGATGAGGAGATTATAAGCGGACCTAATGAAGCTAATGAAGCAAGTAACGGATTGACAACGAGTCTACGGCCCAGTGGAAGGGAGAGCTTACAGTTGCCAATCGCGGTGAATAGAGAAGAGATGCCTTCAGATGACCTAAATGAAGTCATGCGGGACATTGAGGAATCGGTATTCGGCAGGGATGATTCAATTGGAGAATTGGTGAGGCAAAGCCTGAGCATGGAAGAGATGAGGGAGCTAGTTCCAAAGAAGAGGAAGCTGAAGGGAATTGCACAGCTCCAAAGCCTGGTACCAAAGGTGTCCCGGCCTAAAGTGAAGGCTACAAAGAATGGAGGGAAAACCGATTTCTTTGGTGTTGTAGCTGATATAGAAATTGAAGAATGTCATAGTGCCAATTCTTATGAAATTAGATAAGATCAAAACCGACTACATAGAGAGGTGGAACCCACAAGAAATGGATACATGGACCTGATCCACATAACGGATTGCACAGCATGCAGAAAGAAGGACCAGACACAGACGATTAAGTAGTTGACGGAGTCAATGGAGCAGCTGAAAAGGCAGAAGATAGGAAAAGAGAAGGAGACATAGGAGGTGAAGATGGCCCCATGGGGATATCTGTAAGATAAAGGGAGCGGAGATCAGATTTATGGAAGAAGAAAATGCAAAGCTTTGCCAATAATTACAAAATATAAAATGGCAACTGCTGAAGTTAACATAAAGAGCCAGATAGATTAGAAATTTTGGCAAGTAGGTGTTTGTAGTACCTTTTTGCCCGATGTGACAAAACTGAAGCAAAGTGGTTGAAACGACTTGCTGAGATAATGAACGCTCCTGTCGATTTGAAGGAAAAATGAAAGCAAATGTACAAAGCCATGGGTCGGGAATACCAAGAAGCGATGCACATGCACAAGAAGTAGAAAGAATAGGACATTTGGGAGTTGGAGAGGAGCGTCGATGCGTTCGCTTGGAAGGTGAAATTGCCATCGAAGGATGCATATTTTGTCCGGAGAAGTAGGAGAGAGAAATCTGTATAGATAACAATTAGAAACAAGTGTTAGAATGTGTATAAATATGAATAGTTTTAGAAAAGGAATATCTTTTTCTATCGCAAGTGTTTATTAATAATTGCAAGTGTACTCATGGTAGAACAAGAGCTTTCACGCCACTACACTCGTGTTCTAAGGGAAGTTCGGTCACTCCACAATTTTCACAATAGGTTCCACTCTTGGATTCATGGGGAGATGATGGTCCCAGATGAAGGTTTAGCTCTCCCACGTTTCGTCTCTCTCTCAACCTCCGATCTTTGGTCCTCAAAGGACAACTCACAAGCTTATGTCCCTCCTCTCCACAATAGAAGCAACTCTCACGTTTCGCTCTCGGGAAACTTTTTAGTGTCCTCTCTTCAAACTCCACTCTGAACTCCCTCGTGTTCAAATCCGCTGAAACAATCACGTCCAGCCCTTGAGGTATCTTAGACAACCGGATCTTCCAAAGAGATTGATCTCCCATTTTCCAATGAGTGTCAAGTCATGCTCACGATGCAAACACCCATGCACTAACTCTCTCGAAATGACCATAAACAAGCAAAAAGCAAATCTGAAAAGTAAAGCGGTTTTGCTCACTTTTATACCCCCTTATACTTCGGATATCATAACTTTTTCTATAGAAATGATCTCTCAACGTAATTTGGACCCACATGTAGCTTAGCTCCTGATAAACAATCGTGCAAAGTTTCAAATCCTGATTCAATTCTTGCACGAATTGATAAGCTCTGTACTCTTTTTCCCGAGAGCTATCTTTCAAAATCCGTCAGGACCCTAGCAAATTCTAAACATCATAACTTTTGATCTAGACATGATATGACTGTTATTTTAAGTGCAAAACGTATCCTATCTAGTACTCTAAAATCAATAAAATTCTCGGAAAAACTTTGGAAAATAAAGTGTTCCTCCCAAATACGCACTATAGCACTCTCGCCTCATCCCAAACAACACTTAAGTAAACAAAATGTACAAAATAACTTCCAAGCTATCATATAACACTACCGGATACACAAATGGTACATTACTATGCATCATGATCTCGGTTCGCTCTTCCCCCACAGTCCTCTCCATATGAGTTCTCATCGTTGTGCTCTTACGGGCAAGAAACTGGATTCGAAACATCTCTGCTCTTTCTAGATTGAGGTCCCAAGAACGGAACCAAATATGTGACCTCCGGGCTGACTCTCACTTAGGTTTACCTCCGATGGCTTTTTGGAAGCTCATCATGAATCTAGAAGGACTTAGTCCCACCCTATGACCATGACCCTATTGTTCACTCTTACACAAACTCTCAAAGTCCAAGCTCTATTATGCACATTATCACCAAGAGTAAGATATCACTCAAAAGGAAAGGGATACTTTGGTAATCAAAGTCTTCATTGAATCAAGGCTCCACTCCGAACATGACGTCTCCAAGAACCAAGCTCCCCAAAACTAAGATCACCACACTATCTTCTCCCTAAACTAACTTCCATTGAAAAACTACTTGAGAGGTGCTTCTGAACCTCTCTATTTATACTACTTAGAATCTTACCCTAGTAACTACAAGTAATCACCATGTAACTTCCTCTTACCAAGTTTAAACGAGGTAGAGATCACAAACCCCAATGAAAAGGGTACATGGCAACATGCAATTGGTCCACTTGGATCTTCTAGAAGCCCAACTACTCCCTAATTGACTTCTAGTGTACCAAGTCAATCTCGCCCCTAGATTTAAGGGTCTTCACCAAGTCCAACCAATGAAAACTAGTCCAAGTCAAGGGAAGTCAAGATACCCATGTGATGGAATCTATTCCTTGACTAAATACTAAACAACAAAATAGTAGTTCTCATCTACCACACTAAAAGTTACTCTATATTTTCCTCCAACTTAACCATAACTAGCTAAACATAGTCATGACTAAGATAAACTTAGGCACAATTTAGATATACTTTCATTTTATCCTATATGTACAACCCTGGGTCTTACAGGTCAGCATTACACACCTGGTTTAACTTTGACGAGCACAAGTGGTTCAATCCCAAAGAGCGGAAGGGAATAAGACCTAGGGCTCAAGGAATAGAGTTTTAATTAGTGCTCCTTGGGATGCAATTTTTGAAGTTGAGTATTTGAGAGTGTGGCTATGGTGGATAGTAGCTAGTGCGGGAAGCTAGAGACTTTGAAGCACAAAGTGGATTTGAATCAACGATAATCTCTCTCTTTTATGATATGGTAATAAACCGAGTGTCATTGTGGACTTTTTGAGAGTAGAAAATATTGTTATAGTACACTTGTGTTGGTGTATAACGATCTATATATTGTGATGTTTGATATGGCAGCTATGGATGTTGTGATGTAATTTGTATGTGCACAACAAGATATTTTTTCTTGCTAATGATTTTGGATTTTTAGGAGATTGGAAAGTACTTCAAACACCATAAATTAAAATAGCATGGAAGACCTACAAATTAATGACAAGGATTCAACAACACAAGTTTGACTCCGGAGGGTGTTTTAAATTCTGCGTATGCTTCTAATGCTCTTAACAGGTTGCCTCTGCAAAATCCAATGTCGATTGCGTCACTGTTGAATCCTGCTGAAGAAAGTGGCATTGAGAATGTCTTTTTCAATGATGAAGAGATTGCAGACCTTGTCATTGACCAAGACGTCAATCCAATGACCATAGATGATTCAACTGAAGAGGAGGAACTAATGGAGCTCTCACGTGCCGAGAAACTTAATGGGCTTTTGGTGGTGATCTCAATTTTAAATCCAGCAGATCATGCTGAGTACCAAGTGCAATCTGTTGAACAACGTCATTGTCGTTATCGTCGTCGGACTTATCGTCGGATTAAGGTTAGTCGACTTCTCATTGATCAGACCATTATACACACATTGATCCTATTGGTCATTTCAGATAAACATAAGAAAGCTTCTCATTGGCTACCTCCCCAAAGTTATAACCTCCCATAAGTTATCAAAAAATCTTTCCACTGAGGCTATAACTTAGCGGAGGTATTACGATAGTTGGTCAAATTTTGATTGCTCGCTATTTTGATTACTTGAGTCACAAGAACACTAGTTCCTCTAATCTACTTGCTATGACCGTACTCTGTGGATCTACAACATGTTACCTATCATATCATTCAAATATTTATTTATCATGCAAGTTTGCAAATTTAATCCAAAATCCTCTAGAAATCTGGCAAAAGTTTGTCTTAAATAAGTCGTTGAATGTACCAAATTTCTGAAACCTGTTCTAGCAAAGAATTTCAAGGGATGTGACAAGTAATCAAGGTTTTTCTTCTAAAATTAAGGCCAAATTTTTCTGTGTCTAGACATAGGTTTGAACTATTGGATATATTTATATCATGAATGATATGTTATGTTAGTGCCAGCAGAGGCATATGCTACGGTCTTAAAAAGTTTGTCGTCCATAAGTTATTGTATAAAACGACAATTAATTTGCATAGCTCAAAGACAAATCTGACTCATCCAGCACTTTTAGAAATATAACGATCTGTAGTAGCTTGCAATCTTGTACAAATATTCTCACTAAGATGTGACTGTCGTAACTCTGAACTGCGTTCATACTTTCGTATATAGTTCCATAATGTATGAGACATCTAACTAGACTATTTTTTCGTTGACCTGACATTATTATCTATATAAATAATATTATAAAACTTAATCATCATATTTTCCATAGGAGTTACAATTTTATTTATACAAAAAATTATATTTTTTTTCCAACTTCTAATGAATGAGCTTGCTGTCATTTCTTGTGTTCAACAATAACAAAGTATTATTGTATTACTCTTGATTTTTGCACTGACAAATTTTTTTTCAAATTACATATAATTTTTTCCTTGAAAAAAATAATTTTTATTAATTTTAAATTAATTTGATTATCACAATATTACACCACTTGATTATTTTGATTTTTATCAAAATTATATAAGAACTGTTTAAATCAAATTGAATTTGTGATGGCTTGTGAAGCCACATATATATCAAAATTCACTAAACGATACATTTTTAATCCAACTGTTACAGTTCAATATTTTTTTTATTTTAAATTACATAAATATTTCAATAATAAAATTAAATTATTTAACTAATTTATGATAATTTTTTAGAACATGCATACAACTCATACTTTTGATTGGTTCTGAAACATTGTAGTTTTACAACACATGAAACCAAATCAGGAAATTCACAATCAATTTTATGCTAAAACATACTTATTTAAAATTTCAAATATTGATTTTCTACAAAATAATTTTTTTAAAAATGATTTTTATTAATTATTTCTTTCATTTAATTAAAAAATCAATTGATTGCAATAAAATCTTAGTACTGAATTATTTTCAAGTTTTAATATTATAAATATTAATTCAAATCAGAATCTTCAGATTTAGGATTTGTGCATATAATTGTGTCTCTTTAAGAATCATGAACCTTACAACTATAAAAATTGCCTATCAATGAAAAATATTACTCGCTTCTTTTTCCTCTTTGTTTAACATTTGAACTAGAGGTCTATAGTCTAACTTGATGGACCGACAATTTCATATGGCTCTACATTCATTTTTAGCGGATCTGGTCATTCCTCGTACTACTAGGGCTCGTCTACAGTCTTACTCCGGCAAGGGTGCATGCCCATGGATCTAGGCTCAATCATGCATCAAGGCTTTCCGACTCACACCAGCTACTTTTTCTCATCAGCCAAGGTCTCGAAGTATAGGGGTATGTAGAGAAGTCACCTCTTTGTTCCTCTAGCTTTGGAGTTATATGATGACATGTACACAAACTTTGACATGTTCGTGAGGGAGTGCGCAAGAGCCTACAATACTAGATGATACGAGTATCACTCTTTTTAGCTTATTATATAGTATATTTTAAGTAATCTATTTCCATTGTTCTATACAGAGCACTAGCTGGTGCAATCTATAAAAGAGCAATTGAGTTAAATGATGCTTCTTTGGATGCTCGTGTTATTCGAAAACCTCTAACATTGGACACTTGATGCATGGCTGGAGTAGTAGTAAAAACCTCTCCAAAGTTATATCGGAGGCTATAACTTATGCTTTATAACATATTCAGCATAAAACAATGTCTATTCCTCCATTTTTTGATCAATTATGGGAGGTTATAACTTAGGTGGGGATAACTTATCGGAGGTATTACTGTACACCGATCGTAACTGTAATCTTCCAGGAACCGTAGTAAATTCAAGCTAGGGATTGGCGGGGAGTTTTAAGAACTAATAGCGGACTCGTGTGAAGGAAGGTGATTTACTGTTACTTCTATTCGGGAATATCGATCCCTCAGCAGAGTAGTGAAAACTGACGCAAACTTTCTCGATGCGCGAATGCATGAACAATTTTTTCAACGGAAATTTGAAATTTTTCTCAACTACATATTGTTACCTGTCAAATGAGAGTTGTAGTAATGTACTTTTTTCTCCACCATGATGGTGGGAATTTTGACTTTCATTCCATGATGCAAAGCTATGAGTGAGAAAAAACTCATAACTTCCCGCATATGTACTGACAATTTCCAAAGCAATTCGAAGTTGTACAAGTTCATGCAGTGCCAGATTCACAGTGCTTTTGGTGAACATTAATGTATTTGCGACATTCGCTCGAGGAATATTTTAGTCTGCGTAAGAGCGTTGTTTAATGGTTCGGACAGTAGAGACAAAGCTAGTTACATTGTAGCTAGATGTTTGAGCAATTGCTTTACATGTTCTCTGGAATTTGCGCAGGAAAGCAAATGTTTTTTCAAATTTCGCCCCTTCATGATGCAATACTAGGTGCACGAATAGCAGTGGCAGTACAGCAAAAGAACAAAAGGTGCAGGTGAGCCACCGCAGGAGGTTGCCCATGTGCTACGCGCTAGCCCACACTCCGGGCACCGCTGAACGCAACTGGATGCTCTCACACTAGGCTGAACACTCAATCCAGACTTCCAGGCCACCTAACATGCTTGCCTTCATAATGATTCATATATACAATGCGTTTTGCATTTACGAAGCTTATAGGTCTTTTTGAGGAAATCTCTCCTCCATCCTTTCATCCTTGCACTGTTCATAAAAAACATCTTATTCGATTATTAACTGTGCTAAAAAGAGTACTACTGTAACCATCGGAGCATCTATCCTTTCATAGTCTTTGATCACGAAAGTATGTCTTCGTTTTGTGAGTTGTCAATTTTGGTGCGGTGCCTCAAGGAGCGCTCTGGGAGCTATTCTGTGGGTTCAGTAATCTTAAGAACTCTGTAGTACTAATTGCTCAAGATAGACAATACAAGAATAAACCCAAAAAAGAGTATCACATATAATCTAATCATCATATTTATCATATAAAATATCTGATTTAACTTGTAGCATATATTTTGGCTTCCGATTGAAGGTATAGTGGTGTTAGTGCTTGCACAAACTTGGAATTTTCTTAATTACGTATTTCAGTACTATTATATCAGTCTTTAAGAAACATCCTGATTTCACAACTAATTTTAGACTTGTACTAGTAATATTATTGCAGAGTCATTTTATATCAAATAAAAGGCCCCATCCCGGGGAGTACGGCACCTCTTCGCTCGCCACTCCTTGAAATATTATCCCTGACTCATTTGAAAATTTCAACTTCACTTACAGCAGATCGGTTTTGAAAGAAGACGAACATAGTAACATTACTGGATTTTGTTCTATGTACATAGACGAAAATCTTATTTGTCAAAAGCCATACCTACTCAAAAGCCTTTCTAAAGTACCGTTTCAATTAATGAGTAATTTGAACAATATCAGAAATGTGAACTGTATTCTATTATAGATAGGTTGGTGTTTACATTGAAGTCAAACAGATGCTTTTTCTGTGCATAATGAATTGTGATTTAATATTTTGTGTCAGCATATTCTTTCACCATAATCAAGGTCTCTGATTTTGAGTTAAAGATATTATCGAGTTGGTTCTTAATTCGGATGTCAATGTAGTTCCGACTAGCTGTCTCATTAGTCGATAGGTAATATAGACTTTTGATACTTTCTCCAGTTATTTTGATTACTGTGTCATATGTGTTCTCATACAGTTTTTAGATGTCTTATTTCCTCATTTGACATATGTGTCAATACTCAGGAAATTCTTAAGCGTTTACTTTTGAAAACTTCGTTACCATACTCCCCTTGAAATGGACAGGAAATTGAAGGAAATTTTTCGCTTTAGGATCCACTGAAAAATATGTAATCAAATATGAGCATTAACAATTTATTATAATAATTATGATGATAATGTGATACCATCCCAACAATTCCATCAAAACTAGATACAAAGCTGTTAACAGAAATGTTTGGTTTAGCTTTACTGTATCTCTTACAAAAGTTGGACTCGTTTGAACATAAACTTGCTCTTGGTATCCGATATGTTTATTGAGTTGTTACAGTCAAAGTAGATCTACGTGTTCGATTATGTTTGTGAGCTTCAGAGGTTCACTGAAAAATGCAGAGTGATCACTGTTATTCAGTCGAAATACTCCTGCAGGGGGGTTCATGGCAATGATAGCTTCCTGTAAGGATACTTCGATAAGGTCATCTTTCCCTGTGACGATGTAGTATCGTGGAATCTTTCCGTATCTCTGCGATGTCAGATGTAGATATTCGACAACCACGGCGTAAGGCTGAGGAACGAGCAATGTTTTGGCCAAGGTTACATCCTGTAGACCATCATTTGACCCAATTTTCACGAAATGAAATAGTGAATTTCTGGAGCATGCATGCTACCCAGTTCTATCTTAATGTATTTCAGAGATTAGAAACTCAATGTTTTGTTCTTAATGCACAAAGCTTGTGTAAAGTACATGAGAAATTCCAGGACTCTTACCTCCTCAGGACTTTGCCGGTAGAAAAGCTGTCGAGCGAAGGCCACGTTGATACCAATAGAAGTTGGAGGGTTGGATGGTCCGTTTGCGAAGATCAATGGTTGTGATTCTGGAGGAATCGTTTTGGTGCCCTGTGAAAAAATAAGTGACTCGTCAGATATGGATGATCAAGTCAAGTGTCGACCAAAACATATTATAAGACAATTTTTGTCTGTCGTTGTGTGTTCTTGCTTTGAATTCTTTTAATTAGAGGTTTTTATCCAGTACTATGGATTCGTAATGTACATCGCTGCAGCTAAGGGTGTGCACAGAAGACTGTCAAAACAATGGATGATGACATCTATGAACAGATAACAATGTTACAGCTGAATATTGAGTGGCATTCACAAGTCATAGATCTAGAACAAACCACTATAGAAGCTTCAAAGAAACTTTGATTATTTTTCGGCATTATGGAAGCAAGGAACATGGCCTTGGTTATCTTTTCAGGGCCAAACTTCTCCATCAAGTACGAAACGGAAACTCCTCCCAGACTGTGTCCCAACAGAACCACCTAAGGTAGATACACATACACAGAAATGAGATAACTGGCATTGTCATCTGAAGACAGAGCTCATGAATGACAAATTATTTTGAGAAAGAAGATATAAGTTCAGAAATGGATGCTTATCAAGTACAGAAATTTCAACATGTCATTGACTAGAATGGTTAGAAGTTGATTACCTTTCCCGTCACATTATTCAAATAATCGACCACTGGTTGTACAAATTGTTCAATCGAGGTGACATTGTCCGCGATGGTTTTATCTATCCCTTGAGATGTCAGATCGAGTGTAGCCACTGTGAACCCTCTACTCTGCAGCAAAGTGGAAACCTTGTACCAGCACCAAGCCCCATGAAAAGAACCATGTACAAGGACGGCGTGCTTGGTTCCTTTCGCAGCTGGGTATTTATACTTCGTGGTCTGCGTGCATAAGAGCATGGACACATTAAAATATATATATATGTCATATCGAACGAAAGAGCTATCACAAACAAATCTCGATAGTTTGTCAGAATTGTTACATTCATGACCAATCACAGGAATCATGTCAAGCATTTCTGACCGGGATGTTATGAATATCATTGAGTATTCGGCTAGATTAAATATGCATCAGCTTGCTGAATTGCATTGAGTATCATACGTGTATTCCGACGCACGACACAGGCGAAGATACAACCATGTGTCCCTTGGGATATATAAACATGCGAAAATTGGATTTCTTATCAACCACCAAACTCATGATGATGGTAGCTCCGATTCAGCAATCAATCACCGAAGATACGGATAATAGCACCAATAAGAGAGTCAAAGAGTTTGATAAACACGTTCGAGAGCTTACCTGAGATCCAGAGGTAGTAGGAAAGAACAACATGCCAAAGATAAGCAGCGTCAGCAAGCACGACAGTTCCTTCGTAGTTTTCATATTCCTTCTGTTTCTAAGTTCATGCTCAATAGAAACCCTCAGAAGAAGTAGGTCAGATGTGTTAAATGTTGAATCGCATTTATTGAGCAACTCATACAGCGTCAATTTATATGAGTCTGGTCGTAAACAGTACACTTGCACGATCCTTTATATAATTGCTGTAGATGACGTACACTTCCCAGAATCTATACATCCTATATGAGTATAACTTTGAATAACATGAGGAAGTATCCATGGATGACACCTAAACGAAGCTAGAAATTCGCATCCAAACTTTGATACCGATGCACATGCAGAACGAGGTTAGAAACATAATATAAAAGTTGAAGACATGCCGGAGCACAAAGCAAGTCAGGTTCTAATTATACAGCAAGGGAGTTCTTTCTTTCAGTGCTTAGTAAACAGGAGCTGACGCATCAGATTGCCAGGGGCACTTAACTATTAAACTCAGTGCAAAACTAGTCTAAGTGTTGCCAGAGAGAAGAGTGACTTTATCTTCCGAAAGACAAGTTGGTTCAAGCACCAGTTTCATGAGCAGATTTTTCATACTTTTAAAGCAAGGTTAAAGGTTTCTAAGAAGACACGGCAAATGATCTTGGAAAGCTTGGTTTGAGACTACTTTTACAAACTATTTTCCAATGGCTGCTATAGTACCCAAAGCTAGTAAACTACTAGAAAGAGACTGATCAAGACGGGGTGATTGAGATAATCAACGAATGAGATCCAGAGTCATCTTATCGATGGCAGAACGACTATAGCTAAAGCCACCATCGTGCAACGTGTATAAAAAGCAGCACAAATCATAGAATATAAGTCAACTCCCGAGTTGAGGTTCGTTTTTTAAGGGCCAGAGCACGTCGCAAAATTTTATTGATGAACCCAGCGGAGAGAAGCAATCGTTTCCAGGAGAGTACGATTTGAATCCGACCGCATCCTTCTGGAATCTGAATGCGATCTTTTCCCATCACAGCACTAAAATCGATGAAGATACTCATGTGATTCTTGGTCCCAAACGCTGCTGAAACTGTGCAAATCAGGACGTGGATAAAGCGTGGACTGCTAGCATATCAAAGAACAAAGTAAGAAATGGGCTGTGAACATTGCATATGTACAGTGATGAGTTGCTTTATACGTTACAAGTACAGAAACAATGAACACGTTACAAACAGAAACAAAGCCTCACTTTCGTCTCTAATCCCAAAGAGTGTAGTTTTCCATTTTTTCTGTCAACTTTTGAATTAGTCCATAGTCTCGATCGGTTTAATTTGCTCCTTCAGAAGAGCTGCTATTTGAAATTTTAAAAGTGCCAAGTTTCAAGCTTCACTGTTTTCAAGTGCAGTTTTCATAAGGATCCGAACTCAAGATGTTTCACGTTTCACTCAACTCCCAGATGGACATGTCAAGCTCTATTTAGCTTGACATGTCCATCTAGGATCTGTTGTGAAACGTGCATTTTGTCGATGGACTTGCAGTCATAGCATGCATAGCTTTTATGTAGAAGAGTTCATTATCTTCTAAAATTCAGGTCGCCCTCGATGAATTTCTAGTAAAAAGGTCTCATAAGTTATACGAGAACTCAATGAAGAAGATCACTCAAACTGAAGGTTGAAGGTCTGTGAGAAAAGGTCATGGCAACGAACAGAATCCTCATGGACAAAAATTATGACAGCGTCTTTACTGTGGCTGGACTAAACTCAGCGAGTTGAAATTAAATCTGGAAATGTACATAGAACATTTGTCGTCTTAGCTTTATCAACGATTCTGAGTTTCATGCACGTAATGCAGATTATAGAAAATTTGGAAATCATGTCTGCAAAATAAGCTCACGATGCCGGATTTCCTTGGATTAGAACAGAACTCCGAAGATTAATACGAGATTGCAGCAAAGCATAAATCGACGAAGAAAGATATGTGCCAACGAATTTTGACTGGGTAAATCTTGGGAATGTTTATCAAGAACTGAAAAATATCGATGGGGCCAATATTCTGTACGTATGATTGAAAAAATTCATATTCATTCTTTTATGTACGAATTTGTACAGTCCAATCTGTAATACACATGGGAAGTCATTATTTCCTACGTTCTGAGTGACAGATCGACCTAACTGTTGACAAGTGACTTGAAACTAGTGTATGATCATCTTCCTGTCTTGATGCCACCAGAATGTTATGCCTGGGCACATGCAGAACTGAAATGAAGTACAGTTAGCCTGCTTCGATTAAGAAAGAATACGAAATGAATTTGAAACTTAACTCAAGGTTCAGTATCTCATCTTATACATGTACGGCCAGAGGGAGAGCTAAAATAATAAATTTACATATGGTTCTGAATGCGTTTTCCCGGCATTCCGTTTTCCTACTATTGATGTCTGGCAAGTGGTCTTCCTTCCCAGCTATGTTCGTTAGCCCAGCCTAAGGCCCACGTGGTCGTATCTAGTTGTAGAATTCTTGAGGAGTGAGGTTTTGAACTGCGTGAAAAATCCAGTCCATGAGGAGATGCACCAAATTAAGCTTCTGTTCTCTCTTGGCTTTTCATTGCTTGTGAATGGTTAAAGAAGATGGCCATGGTGGCGCCAGCTCATTAATTATTGGTTTGGTGCTGAGAACACGAAGACCTCAAGGTTATTGCTCGCATCCGATAAGATGAAACCAGTCTCAATCTGCCCAGTTAATGTATTCTCAGCCCAGACAATGCGTGCCCTGTGCCGAGGACGGTACACTTGACGACTCAGTCAGAAATGGATCATCACCAGAATACATTCTCTAGATTTGTTGGAATGAATGAGTATGAAACTCAAAGCAATCTTCCCTGAAGTAATCAAATGTTTGAAAACTTAATGCGGTCGACAGTTCCAGTAAATCTATCAGTGAATAGGTAGAATGGAGTCATGCAGCAGCATAGCATTTTCTTATGTCAGCTGCTTTGTTCTGTATGAAAGAACCTGATATACTATTTGATATGACATTGCTAGGGAAGAAGTACTTTACCTGCGCAGTGCTCGTGGTCTGCGACTGCATAGGCAATTTCTGTTTTACATATTGTAGTAAGAACTAGTATACATGAGATTGTAAGCGATTGTAGTACGAGAGGATTTTTCTGTCTTTTCTCGTTGGTCATTCATCAGGTTCGTGCTCGTCTACAGCCTCAGTGGGTTAATACAACAAATGTGGATGGTACTTCTGGAAATGTGAGGTAATAGCGAGTTTAAAAAAAGCTGGTATATCCGAAGCAGGTGCGGCGGGACGTTGCGGCGAGTTTTCATGCACGATCTGTGACGGTAGAAATCTGCTTCATGCATTCCAAGCAATCAAAGCTCACAAAGGTTTGAAATTGCCAAGGAACCCGAGCCGGATCATTGGACATCTATAACAACTGTATGAACGTCTCAATCTTAAGAAGCCACATGTTTTCCAGTCATGTTAAGTCGTCAAACGAAACGAGCTCCTTGGCGACGGTTGAGTTGAGGTTTGTCTGGACAAAGTGACTGAACTGGACCATGCTAGTGGTGGCTTACAGCACGAGATCAGTGGAGGGACAGAATCACGTGTGTACACATACTGAAGGGGCGTCTGTTCCTTACGATCAAGCGATTGCGGCGGTTGAAGCCTACAGATGGTGGCACAATGCTTACTGCAGTCAGGTCGCAACAGATGGAAGCTGCACGCAGAACCTTCGAACTGGAGACTCTGTTGTTACCTTGTGCGCAGATTCCTACTGGAGTATTTCATGCAGCTACGATCTGCGCAACCCAAGCCTATAGCCTCTTGACGGATATGTCAGACAAGTCGTGGACGGCTGTAGGACAGCAAACAACACCGTGCAGGGCTACATTGTGGCCGACACCGTTGGACACAAGTCGATTCATGTTACCAACTACACCCGTGCCCCGACTCCTGTTGTACCGTGATCAATCATCGATCACGATCATCTTCTACATGTTCACGAGACCAGATACTAAGTTTTGACTAGAGGGTTCGAGGTTTGAGCTTTGATTAATGACCTCTGAACCTTTTGGTTTAGGAGTGCCTGCTTCAGACCCTAAGTATTCTGTCTGTGTGTCTCTCAAGGCATCTCCAGAATCTGAACGTTCATCTTCATCAGAACCGATGATACGATGGGATTGCTTGATGCTCCTTTTGAGCTGAAGCTCGGTTAGGCCTGGGTTGCGCAGTACTGGCAGCAATTTGATGCAGCTTCAGATGCACTCAGAAAATATTACATCAGATTTGAACCTACAAGTTCTCTGTGTTACTAGTCTATGACCGTCCTATATGAGGAAATATGGAGAAAGGCAGAATATATGATACATATATTCTGAAGTTTTCTTAGCAATGTTTGATATAGCCACAGGCAGAATATATGAAACATATATTCTGAAGTTTTTCTTAGCAATGTTTGATGTAGCCACGTGTTTAAGTCGTTAATCCCTAATTTTTGTTCAGTTGGATATAGTTCTCGCCGAAAATGTAACTGCTTCCTGAGAATAACAGCTGATTGCTGGCATGTATTCTGATTGAACTCAAGTACGTGCATTCTGGTTATGGGTGGTTGAGTTTGCCTGATATGAAAGTACAAATTGTATCAAATAAGTATCATGTCTGAGTATTGTACCAAATCTGGCACTCTTTATGATAAGGAGTTAGTATAGAAACTGAGCTGTGGTCAGTAAATTTTCACTTAGTAAGTTCGTGAGGATGCTCTCACCATATTCCAATAATCCTGTTAGCACATTTATAATATCAACTAAAGATAGTCACAAGTTGAAAATTTACACAACTTTTCTACAAAGATTAGCATACTTTCCAAAACTTTCATTCATCTTATCTCTCAAACTGAAGCTACATGCAAATTGTTGAGTAGCAGTACTAGTACACCAAGATATCATCTGCATTTGATCCTCAATGAGACTTTGAACTGCTACTTGATCCTAGACACAACTTCAGTTCTTCCACCCATCTAAACATACACAAGTAGTCTACAACTGCATCATAGTTACAATACAGCTCACAAACACAAGACTTAACAATGAGACACATGTCACCTCTTCTCTCTCAAACTTCAACTTTCAAACTTTTTCCAGAAAAACTGTCTTGGAACAAGGACACATATAGGTTATGTACTATACCTACAACTTATATTGTATCTACATACTCAACATTCACATTTAGCTAGCCAGTTTTGTGTTGTGATGTAACTACTTTGAGAAAATGATCACTTGTGTCATCTTTAAAGCCATTTGTGAGTGTAACCGACAATTCATTGTAAGGTTGTTAAGAGCCCATAGTTGAATTAATTTGAGAGGATAATGATATTGATAAGACTTCAAGAGATATAATTTTGGACTTTATAAAATATAAAGTGTGATAAGGATACATAAGGACAGAGAAAGATTATAAATATCATTTTACTCATTAAGAAATTTATCTTTTCAAAGTGGAGGTGATTTGAGACATGAAAAGAGTATAACATGATCCTCAAGATATACGGATGCCTAATCTATTTGTAATCAACATCTAGTGTTTTCATCGTAATTATTTTTGAATATGGTTAGTATATCACTTTGCAAATAATGTGATTATTCTTTCAATTATTTCCTATGACATAATTTGAGAACTCAAATTATTTCTTTTGATTAAGTTTAAACGTTATTGATTTAAAATTTTCATCGGTGATGATTTTCAACACATCAAATTCAATCCATCACTATTGCATAAAAAAAAATCATGAAATGATGATTGCTAGAAATTTTAATGACGGCTATTAATCTTAAGTAATAAACTTCATATTTTTATTTGTAATTCTGTTCATATTTAATTGATTTAGAGTTATTATTTTAATTTTATATTAATAATAAATTTTATTATTTATATTATAGTTATATATTATATTACAATTAATTCTAAAATTTTAGTTCTTATGAAACTATTTTATTCACATCATATATCAAGAAGTCCTTCTTTATTCTAATTGGTTTTAAATTTTAGATCTATGATCATATTTTGATAAAATACTTGAAAAATTTGACAAATTTTGAAATAATTTCATATGATTATTTTGGGATTTAGAGAAATGGTTGGAAAATTCACAACAAAAACTAAATGATGGACTCAAAAATATGTACAATTGAGTGAATTTTTAATCTACTATGATGATTTTAATTGAAAACAGGAATTCAGATCCTTGAGTATTTTACAGAGTATTTTAGAAAATCTATGAAAATTTCAAGTGATCAGATTAGACTATCATACATTCATAACTTGGTCTTATGTTTAAATCAAAAATTGAACTCAATGGATGAGTTTTAAATATAAAATGATAGTTTGAACTTTGTGTTTAGAGTGAGAGTTGCAATATTAGAATGATTTTCACAAAGTTAATATACTGATTATAATTTTTGTTATCCAAAATTTTGATCAATCAAACTTTATGAGGTTAAAGTTTGGATGATGATAGATTTTTACATGAAATTTAAGAGTAATATAAGTAAATGATTGATATGTATGATAATTTTAGTGCATAATAATCTACATATCACCTTGTGGTACAATATATATTTAAAATATTGTTAGGAAAGATCAGGAGGTGAAAAAATAATGTATATTTTTGAAAGTACAAAAAGATTGTAAAATAATTAACTATGAAGTTTAAACAAAAGTTAATAGTTCAATTGCAATATATAAGGAGCTTTCATGGATGATATTGACTGAATGCAATCAACTTGAATGTGAATTGGAGTTTCACTCATTGTTCAACATTCAATGTTTTAAACATTGAACTCTTCATTTTAAGAGTTCAATGACTCTCAACTGATATCTTGATTGAATATGCTGTAAATTAAAGATTCATTAAGCAATAACTACATCCTCAACACAAATCATCATGATACTCTAACATGGAACAAACATAAAATTTATAGTTCTTGGAACTGAAAGTTATCATCAAGAACAAAGTCTATTGTTCTCTCTTCTTTCTCCTACACAAGGTGACATGTACTCCATACATTCCAAACTTGCACACAAAAAATGAATCACTCTACTTTATTATGTATCTTCATATATGCATGAATGGAGCACAATCTAATGGCATATATTGAAAATCAAGGAATTGAAGGTACTAACAAAGCTATCTACTTGATTTAGTTCAAGCAAACCAAATCTTGGAAGTTCAAACTTCTGCTTCAACTTTCAATTCTCTTGAATCAATTTGACACCGGACTCTTGAGAATAACATCTGGAAGAATCTATAGACATCAAAAGTCATGAGCCAATTCACATTACTCTCGACAGCTTTTTCAAATAAAACAAATTGAAGTAATCAATATATCTATCACCAAAGATGGCCAAGTCTGGCAGCTTTGAATCCACGGTAGTTGGCTCTAACACCAAAATATGACATCTAACACAGGGAATATGGAGATTTATACTCTATAACTAGGAGAGGTGACCACCAGGAGCATTCTTTTTGCAGCTAGATCCTAAAGAAAGTATATACTAATTTAAAAATAGGAAAAGTGACCTAAACATTTAGGGACCTCAACCCATTACTCAATTTTCCTGAAGAAGAGCCAGTGGTTCCTAATAACACAATGGCAGACTCGCTCCAACCTGTCACCTGCAATAGGGTAATGAGGGTTTCTAACACAGACCTGGGTGCTGCCAATCTCCCTCTATAATTCTACATCAGCGTCAAAGAATCTGGTTCCCACTCGGATATATAGCCCACAGAAACGGGGCGTGTGACTCTAATAGATGGATAAATTAGAGTCACACGCCCCGTTTCTCAAATTGTTCCGCTGCAGTCCTCTTCTCACAAGTTCGTTATCACTCCTTGCGAATCTCGTAATGATTCATGATAACTCATGACCTCAAAGTCTTCGTGACTTACAATCTACCCATGGTCATCGGACTCCAAGGGTTAGACCAAGTCGATGAATGTGGTAGTCACATCCTAAACCTGGTGAGGATAGTATGTTATGATGAGACTCTAACTGACTCGGGCATATAATTCTACATTGATTTTAGACTTCTTTTGGGTCCAGGGAGGGCGATGCCCACAGTAATGACCCTTGAATAAATGAGATCACGCGTTCAGACGAGGGTGAACACAAATCTAATAAAATGGATTTCAAAGCAAATCCATTGCGGCTTGCTTTCTTCACCCTTTTGTTAAGTTTATGCATGCGTGTGCTCGGAAAGTGCAAGCTTAGAAATTTACCCACTGGAAGAGGCTTTGAAATTGTATTGCATCCAAACAAAGAGTGAACAAATTACGGAGTGAAAATTGTACGGAAAAAATGAAATACACGGCTATTGTAGACGGCGGATAGTCGTGTGCCGATTTGGATCGAAGGAAGACTGGCTGGAAGTGAACAAACGCCATTGGCCTCCCCTCTTTGCTTAGGAAGATTTTGTATGCAGTAAATTTGCGGACTCTTTGCTTAGGAAGATTTTGTATACAGTAAATTTGCGGAGTAACGTACGGACTCACTACGACGTTCACTTGTACAAATTATAGCTAACTTGAGTCAATCAGTTTGAAAAGTTTTGCACTCTACTTGGCAGGATTAGAAGTCATGGATAATTTACTTCATAGACCTTTAGTTACTCACACTTAATTTATTATACACCACACACGTAGTTACTTGCTCTAAACTCTCATAACCTGCTTGCATGCCTCACTGTGAAACACAAACAAGCCTGGTGTGAAACGACGCTCCTCATTCTCATGCTCCCTATGTCAACTTCGTACCGTAGACTCCCGCGTGCGATGTAATACGCCAATGTTGACGCTCCCATTCTCAACTTGTTGTCATACACTCGTTAGCATGAGAAGAGATACACCAATGCGGACACTATACACTATCAAGCATAGGGCAATACACATTACCAACACATCGTTAAAAACCTTCAGTCTTAATCTATGACTTGGGGAGATTCAGTGAATTTTCAAACACAACGAATAAACTAGTATTTTTTGGATTCAGAGAGCCTAGTTAAGTTTTTTCTAATACTTAAAAAAAATACTCTCATCTCTTAGGGCTTTCACTTTCTAGTTTTCAAAAGATACTATAACAAAAGTAGATTCGAAGCAAACTTCTATATTTTATTAAATTTCTTTTAATATAAAAACAAGCAATAATATAGTAAAACATAAAAACTTATTTTAGTTATATTTTTGTCACTTATATAAATAAAAATTTATAAAAAAATCATTTTTTCATTCATCAAAATTTATATTATTAATAAAATATATGTTGATGCCATTCAAATTGTGCTATTATTGATTGTTAAACACAAATATATATGATATCAAAGATTAATATATTTCAAACTGATAATTTTTTTTCAATTAAATATTATATCTTTATAAAAAATTATCTATATAACATAATATAACTTTAAAAATATTTGAAAAGAAATGAAATTTTTTTATTAATATGATTTTTTATATCTTAACATATTCAAAAAAATTTACTTCAGAAACTTGAATTACGAGATTTCATGTTTTTTTTTATTACATTAAAAATATTAATCTTCTTAAATATTTCACCAATTTCTGTCTTTATTCTTAAGCATCTTATAACATCTTCTTCAATTTCTAACTTAAGTGAAAACATCTTTAAATTTTCATAATGTTTAACATGAGTATTTGTAGATTCTGAAGGATATTTTTAAACAAAAAAAGTATTATTGTTTCATAAATTAAAGAAATTTATGAAACTATATTTAGAAATAAGAAGTAATATAAAAGTTAACATTGTGGTTAATGAAATCTCATAAGGTTGAAATTAGATGAAAGATTTGGAGAATTCTAACTTACTTAGTAATAATAGATTAGTATGTATTACAAGTGATACCAAATTATATTGAGGGTGCTATAAAATTGATATTTGAAACGTAATGGATAACTGAAAATGGAATATAATGAAACTGATTCTAGATTCATGCAAATTGAAGCATCATTTACTCCTTTACAATAAAACAAACTCTACTACATTAAAATAAACCTAATTTCATAATAATATAAATTTAAACATGTGAATTTTTGTTCAAAGTAAAGTGATAACCTTTGGATAAACTCATTCATCAATAAATGACTCCCGCGTGTAAATCATCACATCCATCTAGTTATGGAAGAGGTACAATATACAAAATTGTAAACATCTTCAATATTTAATGCAGATAAGATAAAATATACACTTAAAAGAAGGAAAAGAAATTGTTCTGAGTTATGGTACTGACGCACAAAAGTGTTGATATATTCTAAATTTGCATACATACGTAGACCTAGGAGTGCTATTTCCAGGTTGATAAATGTTATGATATGTCAAAGATAGCAGACACGTATGGCATATTTTACTACTGAGATAATCCGATAGACCAGAAGATGTCGGCCTGTGTTAATAAACAAATAGTGATGATCCAGCTGATACCAAGTAGTTGTACTTCCTTCTATCCTGACCATCTCAAATGCTTCCAGCGCAATATCAGATTTCCTCGTGGCAAATCCATTCCCACTGCTTCTATCCAGACGGAAGTCTATACAATGATGTCAACGTTAAATAATAAAATACTACTGTGGCGCTATTCTAGGACCATGTTCACACCAATCCTGCAGCCTTGATGTATGTGCCCTCGTTCGGAGGTACAGTTACTATGCGTTCACTCCAAGACTCAGAGTGAAAAGGTATCTTCGATATAAATCTTGCAAGTCGTTGTCCACAACGTTCAAATGTGGCACCTTCGTGGACTATCATGAGTAGACAACGATTGGTGATACTTTGACTCAAGGCAGGAGATTAGCAAATCAACGACTTAAAGTAATACAATATATCTTTGGGTGTATAAAGAGATATAGTCGACTTTTATTTATTTATTCACAGTTCATTTTCGGGAAGATGACCGTACCTTGAGTGAGGGATGTTGACATGTTATCATAATAACATGTCAAGTATATGTGGAAAAAAAACCTGAGTGGGATTGTGGGGACACTGTACAAGTATGTAACACACTGTACCGAAAATGCGTAGAATAACCTATACGGTAGTGCTGCAAGTTTGGTCTTTACTGGATACCCCAAAAACTGTAAATTATTTCCCTTTTATCCCAAATCATATAAAATACTTCCCCTTACGCCGATCTGACAAACGGTAACTGCGGCCGTGTCAGGGTCACTGAACATGGACCTCTCGTTTGTGACAAGAGTCTTGAGTAGAACATGTCAAACACAAACGAGCGTTCGGTAACACTGCTATTCATTCAGGTATTTCATGATTAATTAGTTCCGTCGCCGGCAGTGTCACCGACGTTATGCCAATGGAGCTACTTTGTTATGATGTGGCTCAAGTCCTACGCAGTCACACCGCCATACAAGAGTATGGACCGTCTACGGGGTTCGTTTTTCAAAGGTCATGTCTCCCAAGATATGAGGAAGTAACTTTCAAGGTTTGGGGTACGAGGAATTTATTTGAACAGTTTTTGGGGTATGAGGAAGTAAAAGCCTGCCTTACTCGTGCGTAAGCTCTGTTGCTGAGACCTGTATTCGTAATTAATACATCAGCTACCACAAACTTTGTACATGAACATTCTTGAGCATGGGGATCTATGAGGGTCAACTGGAAGGGATAAATTACTAATATACTAACAGCTGTGAAGGTTCCTAATCTGACAACGCGGTTTCTACGGTAACCCTCTATAGCATGTGAATTGCTCCATCGGTGTCTAATTAAAGAAAAATTTGTTTTTTTGTTAATTAATCTTTAAAATGAATACACGCCACATTTCGGATCTACAACAGAGTGAGGAGGACGCAAAAGTGCTCTGAAGCTTTAAACGCAAGTTTTATCCAAGGTTGTAGTGTTGTCCGGGGCCTGGGAACATGCTCCCAATTGAAGTCGGCTGGGCATTGCTGAACAAAACTAGCTCTGCAGAAACTTATAACGAATTGCTCCGGTTTTCTGTGAATATTTTCTACATATGAACAAATTCAGTTCTCCATGATGTTATCATTCCAGTTCTACTTTTAGAAGAAGAAATGAAATAATTTATTAAGGCTTATTGGGCCAACTTACAACTAAGATTCTGTGTACCTTGCGATTATTCATTACATAGTAGTAGGATCATGATCAGCACAGGTCTGAGTAGAACGTGCTTACAACGAAGATCACTATCCACTTGAGAAAATGACGAGGAGATTTACTGTCGTCATACATTGTCCTGTTGAAAGCTCGAACTATAAGTGGAGACGCGTCTAAGCTTTCAGAGCGGCTCCGTACCAGAGAGCGTTAGGTTAGACTTTTCTCCTTCACCTCGTCTCGCATGGAAGTTTGAGGTTTGAGCTCACAGCTCTGTTCAGATAAACTGGTGAGTGGACGAGGAGAAGAAGAAATCCAAGAACAAGCTACTCTGGAGTAGCTCCCGCAGGTTGCACGAAAAGATGGAGGGTTCTCAAGAGCGCAATCGTGATGATGTAATCATCGTTGCTGAGGTCAATGTGAATCTCATGAAAGAAAATCTGGCTGGACTGACGAATCCAGCTGAAATTTCCATTCAGCTGGTTTCTCAGACACCTAACATCGATCCCTCTGCTCCAGGTGAGCAATTCGACTTGCAAAGCTCTAATTTGCATGGTGCTACTGATTCAATTACGTGTCTTACAATGTAGCCTACTTCTCAAATCAATTCCTTCAAGTTGCATTCCTACTGTTTAAGACAAGCTGCCTGTGACATGTATTCCATGTCGTGTGTGAGTGCATGTGTTTTTTATTCCATGTGGTCTGTCATTCGAGATAACGATAGCGTTGGACTGCTTTCTCAAGCTTAGAATCTCATCCTTAACAATCTTTGTTCACGCTCCCACTTCAATTGTCTGAGTAGTCGTGAGGTCCTCATCAACAGGTTGATACAATGTAATATTTCCGATCGCTCCGCCCAGCTACAGATTCCAATGGCTAGTAAAGCTTGTACACTTTTGGCACTGTTCTTAAGATTTTCTGACTGAAAAATCTGATGTTTCCAACATGGTATCCAGCTTTTATTGAAACGGAGCCATTTAAAAGTGCCGAGGTGACGCTTGTCAACCCTCCTCCTCCGAATGAAATGGCGATTCAAGCTGTCAATTTCGACGAGCAGTTTCCAGTGGTGGTGCCAAGCTTCTTGCTGAGATTTACGCAGCTCGCAGACGATTTCCATGTCGGAGCAATTATAGTGAGAAACAATAATAAGGAAGATTTCTACCTCAATTCGGTGAAGCTAAAGAGGATGAGGAACATCAATGACGTCCCCAAAGATTCAGACAACGACTGGGACTGGGAGTTCGAGTGCGCCACAGAGATTCACCCCACAGTCGATCCCACAGTCGACTACCGTGTCTTCTTTCCTACTACGGTGAGTTTTAGTCATCTAAACCAACTATCGATTGAAATGTTTATCGTCTCCTTACGTACCTCTGCACCATGTTCTCTCGTCCCTTGACTACAGTTGAGAGAAACTCCCAGAAAAAGGATGGAATCGTGCGCTTTAGAGTCACTGCTGAATTTCTAAATTCGATATTTCAAGCAGCTCGATAAATCCCCGTCGATAATTCGCACTTTGATGATGAGTCTGATGACTCTTATTCATGTGTGTCTTTCTACAGGCAGTTTTCTTCCCTGGGGGTCTCATGAAACTGAAAGAGAAAGAGCTCGATCGACTGCGTGGAGACGGGACACCCCAATCAGACGATGTTGAGGTTTTCGATTTCGATGTTTATAATGACTTGGGATTCAATTTCACTTTGGGTGGCTCGACATTGCCATACCCACGTCGCCTCAAGAAGATTTCACTCTTCGAGCCAAGTAAGATAGTTTTTTCGCTTCCTACCATTTTTAAGTCGTAGCTTGTGTAAATTGGACTCGTGGTCCAAGCTATATGGCCTCCATAAATTCAGGAGGCAGATGAGCTGATTAACATACACGTTTGCTTTCAGATGCTTGTCGTCTCTACGTATGATGTCGAGTACAGATTACTAACTTGAATCTACGAACAGGTTCAGGCGACAGCAGCCTTGGACATGGAAACACTCTGTTCCAGACTTTCATCCACACAGCCATTGAAAAAGTCACAGATCTTGCATTCGTTGGTACGAAAGTGGTAGATCCGAAGACGAAATTCAGCAGCATCCTCGAGGTTGCTGGAATGAGTAATCGATTTAAAGCTCAGACGGAAGCCCTCGGAGTGCTGGACGTTTTACTCCAACTGATCGAAATGGCTACATTCCACAAAGCTCCACGTATCGCCATTCTCGAAAAATTCATCCATGTGTTGAAGGGCATCCTGCAGGCGTTTGATTTTCCGAACCCGAGATCTGTGAAAAGTAAGTCTCTGTCGCTCATCCTCTTGGAGGTATACGCCTTGGCAAGTAAAACAGCTCTACTTCAGAATTCGAAATGATGCTGTGCGAGTCAGTGAATGAATTAATGATTGCTCAGGCAACGTTCAGATTCTCACGCATTCCGTTAGTGATCTTCGAGCAAATTCTCATTCGAATTCCATTTTTTGGATGCAACTCGCAGCTTTGAAGCCCGAAGTCGAAAGCAGTTGGTCAGACGTTCTGATGAATGACGACGAGTTCGGACGGCAAACTCTGGCGGGCATGAACCCGACCGTCATTCAGCTCTTGCAGGTGTGAGCTAAGACTGGAAGATGAGGCTCATAACTTAATTAGCTCGGCCGAAATGCAGGGCAAATCAAATCCTTTGCCTTTCTTGTTCCTTTCAAACCTGAAACTATCCAGAGTCTTGAAAATCCAGAGCTGCAGCTTCCATTGAGCTGGCTCCTCCGCATGGAGAGAAGATTTATTTATTTGCTCTAAGGTTCATTTTACAATCAATCACGGCTGCAAATCTCTTATTGCAGGACTACACATATCTTGTCATAATGATGGCTTCTAACATCAGACCCTGCTCTGGATTGTCCAAAAATATTAGGCCTTTCCTCCGAGTGATAACGGAAAGGCGACTTCTGAACTTCACGATGCTGTCGAGCAGTATCTGAGCTCAACCGGGGAACTCACGTTGGAAGAGGTGCGTGTAGAATTTCATATCCTCGGGACATTCGCACGCTGTGACAGGAGTGTTATGTGGTCAGGAAGACTAACTGTAAGGTGCATAACAATAAGCATTAAATATCGTCAGGAACTAAGAGATTGTGTGTTCACTCCAGGCGATCGAGGCCAAGAAGCTTTTTATTATCGACTACCACGACGCCCTCAAGGCCTACGTGGGAGAAATCAACAAGGTCGCGGGTAGAAAAACGTACGCAGCACGTGCTATTTTTCTCTCGAACGATCAAGGCAAAATGAATCCCATCGCCATCGAACTATCTCTACCTAAAGATCGGAGAGACCAGAAATGCACATTACACCGAGTTTTCACCCCTGGGGTTGCCCAACAACCGCTGCAACCAAGCTCTAAAGGTAAGGGAGGTTCATCAGATCCGGCCGCTGAGCCGTTGCTCAATCCTTGGTGGGAGCTAGCCAAGATCCACTTCATTTCGGTAGACTTCGCATACCATGAGCTCGTCAGTCACTGGTAAGTCTGCCCGATGGCGCAATAAGCATAACGATCTCCAGTGAACCTCTTACTACTTCAAGTCCCAATTCGAAGACCTTGAGTTTGATTCCGTGAGTCGAGAAGTGGTCGTGCTTGAGAATGCTGTTCACTGACATGAAATTTATGTACCTTCTTAAGAAATTTATGTACGTGACATGAAATTTATGTACCGCTACAGGCTGTACAGTCACGCAGTGATGGAGCCAATCATCATCGCCACACGCAGGACCCTGCTCTCCAAAGTGCATCCAATCGGGAACCTGTTGGAACCCACCTTCACGAACACGTTGAAAATCAACTACCTCGCTCGTCAGCTCCTGATCAACAAGATCGGCATAATCTCGGACAACTTCACCGCTGGAGAATACAGCCTGAAAATCAGCTCTGACGCTTACCGGGCATGGCGTTTCGACAAGCAAGGAGTTCCGGCAGATCTGATCGCAAGGTGCCACGATCAGACACAATTCCAATGCAATAAAGCGATCCAGTTCATGATCAGATCACTATCTTCTTATCGAGTGCGCAGAATTTTGTATGCTTCTGACTTGGCTTTCTTAGGTTCATTAAATATGGGAACCATTTGAATGGCATTCATGCCTGCTGATGCATCCCCTGAATTGATTGATCATGGTGCAGAGGAATGGCTACGCCAGATCCGAACAACGGAGACAACGTTGTGCTGGTACACGAGGACTACCCATACGCGCAGGATGCTCTGGACATGTGGAGAGTGATCAAAGCTTGGGTCGGGGACTACGTGCAGCTATTTTACAAATCCTCGGCCGATGTGCTCAACGACCCAACGAACGACGGAGCGCTGCAGAAATGGTGGACCGAGCTGAGGGAGAGGGGTCATCCCGACATCAAGGAGGGGTGGCCGGAGCTGGACTCCGTCGACAGCCTCATAGAAATTCTCACCACCATATTCTGGATAGCAGGCCCGCATCACGCTGCTGTGAACTTCGGCCAGTACGACTACGCCGGCTTCGTGCTGCAGAGATCATCCATGACCCGTCAGCTCATCCCGGAGCTCAACGTCAAGAAGACTCAAGACGCCTGGAGAACGTACATACTGGAAACCATAGCTACTCCCAGACAGACCTTCCAGGTGATAGCCATGCTGAAGCTCTTGTCCACCCACTCTGCGGACGAGCAGTACGTAGGCCAAGATGAGTGGACTATTTATGCCCATGGAAAGAAGGAGGGTCTGATTCAAGAAATTGGAGACGTCCTAGAAGATGCGTTCGATACCATAAAAAACATCTTCTCGCATAAACCCGCCTGGGCTGTGGCTGCGGCTGACACCGAAAAGGATTTACAGAAGAAATTCAAGAAGTTCAGTGACAGCGCTAGTGCCCTGCAGAAGACGATCCAAAAGCGAAACAAGTCGGCCCAGTCGATGTCATGGAGCAACAGAATCGGCTATAGCTCGTTGGCCTATACACTTCTCCTCCCCTCATCTGAGCCTGGCATGACGGGCATGGGGGTTCCATACAGTACCTCCATCTAGTGGTCTGTCGATTCCTAAATCTCCTATCATCTGATAACATCCAAGAATGTAAGAATGTCACTGAAGCAGCTACGCGTAGAACTACTAGATTGTGCTATCGCCGAGGTTTTCAGCTTCTACAGAGGGATAAATTTTGTACTCACTTCCGCGTGCATTCAAATAAATTCATCCTTTGCGGAGACTGAGTTGCACTTACAGACAGCGTACGTTCTTCTGAAATATTGACGAGTTCCAGAATGCACATTGTGGGCTTCTGTTATGTTTTTAAATTTTACTTCACTAAAAAAATGTTACATGTTTCGATTGATTCCAGGTCAACGTGGTCTCAAAGATTAAGCTAGATCTTCGATCATGCCACGGATTACACTTAGTATTTCGTCAGGTTTTATGCTTTTGAAAGTAGTTCAAGGAGCTGGTTGCACATGTATGGAGCAACTCCAGGTGTAGCCAACGAAGCTCCAGTTATTCCTTAGCCAACGAGAGGGAAGGAAATACACGCTTCGTGTACATCTCGTTACAAACCCACCAAGCATCGCGGAGTAAGCGGCAGCTGGGACCGCTGATTTTAAAATTGCATCGTATATGGATCACAGGGAGAGACCAACGTTAACTGATGACAGTACTTGATCTGAAAGATGGTCTGGCTTACATGATACACGCGGGAGGACTGTCAATGTCAGCTCAAAGTAAGTGAAGTGAAACCCCAAACTAGAAAACCTTGAAAGGACAACCCTGTTCATTTTCAGATTTTAGTGGAAAGTTCAGGACCGTAAGCAGTGGCAACTACTGTAGCCATGTTTAATGGACAATGTAGGAATCATTCGTCTGATTCTCCGAGAACTCCGATTGAAAATGAATCTTCTCGTCTAACAAAAGTGTGACTGCAGAATTGTCATGTGCTCGGATGGAGCAGGAGTCATGTCCGACACTTCCGCAGATCCTGTAGATCCATCGAAATCTTTGGGTGCTCGATTAAGAGTTGAAAACCTAAGATAAGTGTTCAGAGGCTGTCTCAACCGCCGATGACGATCGTCACCCTCAAAAATATTCTTTATAAAAATCAGGCCAGGTTATGTGAGCCAAGCTAGTTCTGATCTCCACTCTGGTTGTCTTAATGGTATATGTCTAGCCACACACCCGCTCGAACAGCTGTCCCGCATTGATTCTGTCCGCTCAAGCTTCGGTCGTCTGATCCTTCAAAATCCATTTCATATCAAGTGATTTCGTATCTTGTATCTTTTCAATCTTGTAGTCTCGAATCTTCAGGATCTCCATGAATAAGATTGTTCACATCTTCCTGCAAAGCACGACAGAAGGCCAGTTACATATTACGGGATCGGCATTCCTTTCAACCCACCACAACTTGCGCAACCTCAAAGCACAAGTAATTCTTTAAATCGTCAACTCCAGAAGAGTTGACATTCGACTGAAAAAACTGTGAACTACCTCCGCCGGGAGAAAGTCCAAGATTCTTGTCCAAAGTCCACTATTTGGAGATTGGAACCTTCCTCATGTGCAACTCGGATCGTGCGCTCTGAGCTTCTCAATGGTTCAGGCGTGATGGATCACGATTCACGAACTAGCTGCCTCGATGCTGATAATTTCTGATGTCGCATCACTGGGGACAGGGACGGAGCAATTAGAGTAAACTGTCGTTGACTTCTACCAGCGAGACCGGCACTTGAGCCCATGATGTTTGCACAGCGCACATTTACGAAAGCTAATCATACTTTCGAGATTCACTCTCAAGATACAGCTCCCTGCCCCAAGTCCTTCCGGCTAAGATGTGTGATACATGTGTCCTTATCGGCCGTCTCTAATCCTATTTTATTCACGGGTGCTGTTACAAAGGGGCCGGTAGGTGACTGGGACTCGCAAGTGTCGAGCTGGATTTTCCAACACCTCGTGGGAAGGAGCGGGCGTTCCCTCTAGAAGCCGCTGTGGAGGAGGGTTCCATTGTGTCGCAGCCAATATTGATCAGGACAAATAAATGAAGCCTTACTTAGGACTTTCAATGAAGCCGAGCAATTATTATAAAAAACATATTATCCTATTATGCTGCGAAAATATAAAAGTATATTTTGTGACGATCTGTAGGGTTGAAATGATTTCATGACTAACACAAACACTATTTGACATGAATCACATTCTATTCATGACCACTTTGACATGCTTGTTATTATTATACTAGTTAGACATGGTTTAATTTTGTCACAATTTCGTGAGAGGTTTCTTTTATATATTTTACAATGATGTCTGCTATCTTATTAGCTGGTAAAAAAACAACCAGTAGAGATTTTATATTTACAACCCTTGGAGAAATTTTTTTAACTTCCGTGGGTGTTTTGGATGCATGTAAGAAAAGATACAATGTTTGCTCTGAATGCAGATTCTGATCAACAGAGGAAAATAGATTAATCTTTTACTGTAAAAAAAATTGAGGAAATAAAGTAATTTCATTTGTATATTTATACTACATCTTGATAGAAATTTTTCCAGAATTACTTTGGCTTTTTTTGGGATTTTTTTTTAATGGTTACATATCGCTGTTTTGTTTGTTTTGAATCAAATAAGATGCTTGTTTATTTTTTTTCTTGTCAAATCTTCTGATCTACATCAATTTTCTTTGAAGGCAGTGAAAAGTTCAGCAAGCTTGTCTTCTAAGGTTTTTTTCCTCTCATATTTGAGTCAATCTTTTTTGTTGAACTTCCATTTCCAACATTACGGACCCTATTGGATTGAGAAATATCATCGCTTGACTACCTTGATTAATCCACTATCTTCAAGAGGTCTCTCCTTTTTCTATTTTGGAAGCCCTATAAATCAGATTTTAGGATTTAGAATGCTTCTCTTGAAAGAAATCTAGTGTTCTTGCTCACTTACTATTTGGACAAACATTTCAAAAGGATCATAAGTTCAAAATTCCTCAGCACTTTCTATTTGAGCTTCAAAAAAATTTCAGTGTTTGACTTCATATCCACTAGACTTAAACGTAACAGCATATTATTCAATTTGGAGAGATTTAAAACCCTGATAATGCTAATGTCATGCAATTCCACCAAAAAAGTTTTTTTCGTTTTGTCTTCATCAAACAAACAAGCACTTTGCAAGTACATTCTCCTTTACATCATCTCACTGTTTGTCATATATTCTTTCACATTTTTGAGTATTGCATACAGGATTGCTGGAGCCAAATATTTATACTTTGTTATCTCCTTTAATGTCTCAATGTAACGAGTGTGCAACCCTCACTTCCATCTTCGGAGTTTTCAACCTTTGAAACAAAAAAACGTTATCCTTCCTTATCTTAAGAATGGCACATATAACATACTGTCTTATTAGGAATATTCTGCTTTTGAATATTTTGATCATCCAACCATATTTAAGTGCCCAGTTAAACACTTTTATATGAAAGCTTATTCAAATCTGATTGGTAGATCACCTTTACATTCTTACTGCATTACTCAATTCAATCCTATTGACTTTTAAAGTCATTGCCAACTTGGGATGATCCTGATCCCAAAACGTAATTAAAAAAATAATACTCTAATAAAAGTCACGATACATTTGAGTAAAATTATTATACTTTTTTTGATTTTTTATACAAAATAAAGGTATCATTTACATTATACAAATGAGAAGACATCGTGATATTTTTGAGATGGCTCATCAATTGCGAGAGGGGAGATTCTATTGTTAGTGAGCAAAGTGCTAGGTGCTAATTCACTTCTTGCAATGGAGAATGATGTTTTGGGCGTACTTTTACATCATATGATAAATGCTTTGTCCCATAGGTACTATAAGAGCTCTAGTCGTTATCCTATTTGTCCACCTATTGGACTAGAGGCCTACAATCTTCCTTGATAAACTCATAGCTTCAGCATGCTCTACGTTTTCTCTAAGTGGATATGCTATAGCTCTAGCAAGGGTGCAGACTCGTGGATCTTGGCTCGACCATGCATCAAGACTTTTCAACTCGCACTAACTACTTTTTTGTATAATGATGACATTTTGTCTTGGCTTGATCCACCCATCTACATCTATAAGTGGGCTACTACCTTAGATGCAGCATGAGTCCATATGACTCCTTGCCCATTCGGAGGGCAGAGGATATCTATCCTTGATACCATTAGAGATGTGATGTTTGCTATGGCACGAGACAATGGATACCTTACATGGAAGGAGCATTGATATACCTTGCAGTTGACTCAGGTTAGTGCACACTTATACTTGGTTAGGGAGAACTATGTTACTATTGCAAACGTTGTGGTTACAGATCTTACATTGAAATTATTTCAGAATGGGTGATTACCCATCCTCGTAAATGGGTGGCGAGTGGAGCTACAAGAACCAAGGTCTCCAAGTATAAGGGTATGTAGAGAGGTAATCTCTTTGTTCCTCTTGTTTTGGAGTTATATGGAGCTATGGACGCCAACTTCAATTATTAGTCAGAAATTATAGGAGAGCCTATCATACTAGGCAACAACGGTATCACTCTTTTTAGCATATTGTACAGCCTATTTTAGGCAATGTGTATCCACTGTTGTACAAAGAGTACTAGATGGTGCAATCCCTAGGAGTGTAATCACATTAGATGATGTGTCTTCGGATGCTTTATAGTATGTAAGCGGTTTGACCTTCGGATATCTTAGGTGCAATACAACATACTTTCCATTGTGGTGCTATTGGGGCCTATCCCCACCTTAGCCTTTGGTTTCATCCCTCAACTTGATGAGGTCTTCTCATCGTTTTTGCTATATTATTTGGTACATCCTTTACATGTCATAGGTAGTCCACCTCATTTTCTAGAGATACCACCTCCTAGAATTTGTATGCAATAAGCAATGTTGAGTAACATATAGTGGCAGAAATACTATCAGGTGCGTCATGATCATCAGGGATAATTAGTGAAATTATACTCATAGTTTTACACTTTTAACTATGCTAAATCAGTCGTGATATAATATTTCAACGTTGTGCCTGTCTAAACTGTGTGGTCAATTGGTTTTTGACAAGATCTTAATGTAGTGACAGGAAAGATCATGACGTATGTAGAAAGAAGAAAAGTAGGAAGGTAATTTGAAAATTGAGACCGTTAGAGTCTAGAGCCCATTCACCGTCCTTTTCTTGTCTGAATTGCTCTGGGCAGCGCCGGAACCGCAGGGTGGGTCATGAACCCGATATACAAGACCTTGGGCTATAATTGGACGGCAACAAGTGTTATATGTTTACACCGTCTGGTGATAAAAAAAATTGAAGTACATTCTACAACCGTTTAAACCGTCATAAATTTATGATCAGTTTGAATCTCGAGGACCCCTGCTATGAAGCCCGCTTCTTGATTCAGAATTATTTTTTCTTAAGTCTTTTTTCATCTTTGTGCATGTGATTGCTACCACATTTCAAAACTTACAAGCAAGAGAATAAGCTAGCAAGTCCAGCTGGTTCGAAGCAGAGACTTGAACGCTTTGATCATCGATTTACGTGGCAACTTATAAAGTGATGGTATATGGCTGCTCAGTTTACTCTCAGAAACAATTATTATTCTTTTCCCTGAATGCCAAACGTCAAGGAACTTGCATCAACTGACTTGTTGGTCTGGAAGAAATATGCAGACAGAGTGTATATAACATATCTTCCAGGTCAGGGAATTAAATGGAAAATCTTTGAGGATCTTTCACAGTATAGATCTCCCTTCATTGCATATGAGGCATAATCGGCAGAGAACTGAAGTTTCTCTGCCGAAATTTAATCTCCTCTCGAAATGTGAATGCTTTGTGCTGCTATCTCTACTAGGTGCAAGTAAAAATTGAATCGCTTATGTCCTGACCTTAGTTTTTCTATCTTCAGAAGGATGGAATTAAACTAATTTTTAGGTACTTGTGTAACTCCCGAGGAAGCTGTATTTTCAAGAAGTAGTCCGTTTTCTTATAAGAGGCAATAACCCCAAGCGTCGCACTTGCGACCTCTTGTATCGGAATTCAGTCACTAGGGTTTGTCTTGACATGGGATAGACAAGCGACCTGTAAAAGACTTGCAGTTCCACTTGGAGTTCGAACTAGACTTACATACATACAGATGAACAATGATTTAGTGAACAAAATCGATTCTTCTAGGGATTTTGGACGTGTAACAAACAGTTGAATGAATCCATAGATTGACTGGCTATAACATCAAAGTGTCACTAGTGGGTTGTATAAATCTAGCTTGTACCATTGCAGAAGTTAGAAAAAAACACCTGACTCGTGTAATTTTCGAACTAGAAGAATTTTGCTCTCTTCCTTACCGAGGCTGCGTGCAGTTTCTGAATCTCATTTAGGTAAGGATGGTGCTGCTATCAAACTGGATTTCCTTATGCGTTTCGAAATTGCTGCGTCCCAGTCATTCGGTTATGTGTTTCCTTTGAAATATTATAGAACTCCTATTATACATTTGTTCATGCGTGCTCTCTTATTGATTTTGTGATGTGTCAAATTGACTGCAATTGACCAGGAATCCGACAAGCATGGAATCACAGGACCACAGAGCATTCAATGCAGAAAAGGCTTTGGACTTCTACATCTACAACTACATGTTGAAGAAGAAATATCACATTTCCGCTGAGATTTTTTCAAAGGAACGCAAAGTAATGTCACCATCGTTGCCAGCTGCGGATGAGACTGAAGATGGATTCTTGCTAGAGTGGTGGACCGTCTTTGCGGAGATTTACTTTTCTTGGATCAGAACAAAATACAATCACACACGGCACCAATCCCGACATCGCAATACACTCCAAGATCGCCTCGCACTTGCGCACATGCCATCTGATCAGGACCTGGAGAAAAGAAACATTTATTTAGGTCAACACCACCACAATAGACATTTAGTTGGAGATAATACCGGAAGAGTATATGCCAGAGTGCATGAAGGGCGTTTGAAATACACACAGCAAAGACGTGACAATGTGGTACCAGCTTTGCTTGAAGATGCTTTCGGTGCAACCTTGCCAGCTTTGTCAGATCAAGAAGTTCTTGATTTTCTACATCCTAAAGTACAACCTTTCCATCAGTCTTCCGGAGGACTTACATGTGAGATGGAGAATTATGGTTCGAGTCTGGTGAACCCAAGGTGCAGCAATGACAGCAATTACGACCTACAGCAAATGAATCCGTGGTCTACAGAGAAGAATGACGACCTTTTACCTGCAAACAAATTACATATTGGGTCGCCGCAAGCTCATCAATCTCCGGTTCCGAATTCTCAGCAGCACCTTCCCGGCCCAGCTGGAGACATACCGACATCTTGTGGACGTTCTTGCTGGGCGGACGTTACTTCTGGAGTTTCCAGCAATTGTTTCCAGAGATCTATATCTCCAAATGCCCAGGTGTCTGCAATTGTTGATAGCAAGGATGTGCCTCAATTTTCTGAAACTTCAACGCAAGTTGAATTCCCTTCAACACAAGGCACTCGGACTGAGGAAATTTTCATGAAAATGAGGCAGCTAGCTCGAATGCATGGTCTTACGAAGAATCCTCGACCAAAAGCAAAGCAGCGAAATCTTCTTCGGGGGATGAAGCACGATGTTCAAGATGCATCTTTAAAAAGATTTCCAGCTCCTGATGGAAAGTCAAGCTGTATCAAATCTGATACTGAAATGAAAAATCCTTCTCAGGGAACGAGGACAAAACTAGATGATCCTGACAGTACGTTTGCAGACCGTGAGGTTGAAAAGAGTACAGGAGCAACCGGTTGAGTAGGCAGAACAGAAGTGTAGAAAAATCATCAGCAGCAGGGAGTCAGAAAATTAAGAGAACCTCTCTACAAAAAAGCTTGTATCATAGGTTCCTCAGATGATAGCACTGGTCAGATCTTTGCTTACAGTATTCAATATTCTTACCTGCTACTGACTCATTTTGGAAAGAACACAAGGTTCCAGAAAACTTCATATTATTATAGACAATCTAAAATACAATGACAAACTTTTCCTGTAACTCATGTTGCAGCCAGTTGATTCTATATTCTCGTATAAATACGGTTCAAAGGATTCTTCTTCAACTTTTGGGTATTGATATTGTGCTTGTGTAGCCATTTCATTCCTTTACATTCAGAACTAGATGCTATCCAACTCCCACTAGGGAGTTCCATAGTATAGTAATAGTTAAATAATATTTTGATATTCAATAATCTTCAGAGTACATGAACCCTACCTAAAAATGCTCTGGCATGGGCATGCACATAGCACCCCTTCAATTCATTCGTTAGACCCACAGAACCCGCTTATTTAAGATGTATCAGATTCGTTTAACATCCACCTATATACTCTAATCATGGAGCCGCAGTTTGCAGATGTTACTGTAAACAGTTACCCAATTCACTAACAGTATTTTCAGGCAAACAAAAATTATAGAGATAGATGAGAACCTGAATCTGTGGTAATAAAATGGCTACTAGCAGCTAACACTACATAGTACATTATTCTTCAGTCTTTTAGCTCTCAAACATATAAACTTTAGTGGACTTTTATGCTTTGCGATTTTGAGATAAAGTAGAAACAAAAATAGTTCAAGAAATTGGCATCATCAATCAACACTGGCCTAAAACGGATGCAAAGCTAAACTTCATTTACCCCCGAAGTACAAATATTAAACCTGTAACATGCTATTGGATATTATGAAAAGGGATTTGACTCATGATTACTAGTCTGCAAAAAGTCCTCTACAACTAAATCAGATATTGCAGCTTGAATTTCAAAGATGGTAAGTTGAAATGTTTATCTTTGTCAAAACAAGAACTAGGCTGGTTGTATTCTCCTTCAATACTCTGCTGGAAACATAAGCTGCACTATCTCCTTCACATTTGCTACGTTTTCGTGATGATACAGTATCAACTAACCCTATGCATCAATTGAAACTGTTGGCTCTGATATGTACAGTCACGAGTCCAAACAGTTAATCACGATCCACGTCAATGGACTATCCCGGACTGCAGCTCCCCTCTTGAACCTATTTTATGCAGATCAAGAATAAGTGTCTCTGATACAGATTTACACTTTCAGTTGTATAGACCGTGTGCTACAATATACACGATTCATTGCGATCTTTGGTGAAGGCTAAAGCCAGAGCTGTCAAAAAAATGAGAACTTATCGATAAAACTCCTCCATGGAGATATCATTAATTTCAAGGTTGTCATCTATGAGAATTCTCCTCAAGAGATGACAGAGATATGCACTAGTGACGATCACAAAAGATATAAAGATGGTTCAATGGAAAAAACAACACAAGCAGAATAAGTCGAGTTTTCTCATATTTATCGATCATCAGATTAGATCGATTGCCATCTCAGTCAAACCGCTCCAGTCAAAGACATTTCGTGATCAAAAGAGGACGAGAAGCACATACCATTGGTAGAGAAAAGTAGTGAAATCGGTAGTAAAGAATACTTATAATTCTGAATAGTTCAGCTCAAGGTTAAAGCTGAACATAAAGGTACCTTACTTTATCCTGAGACATTTGAGCCGAATACTAGTGGGCTAATATGCAACGTTGTGCTATAACAAGAATGAGAGACGGTTCTCCAATTCATTGAATCTTCTACCTGCAATGCAAATTTGATTGAGTTCGAACAGAATTCAATAATCAACCTAAACTACAACCTGCAGGCCATGAACTCGTTGCAGCATTCACACCTTTTGGATCGTTCGGCCCGTAGAATCCTCGAGCATATACATAAAGCACATATGCAGTTTTCCTCTTAATTGTAATTTTATATTCGTCAGTCGTTATAGACGCTTCTACTCTACAAGCCGCTTCGGCTTCATTAGAGCTCAACTTCGGACTCAGGATTACAAGTAGACCCATGCCCTGAAGATTCTGCGACCAACGGCCGAAGGTTCCAGGTTTAACTGCTGCTATATTTCCGACCTGCATACTTTCGGTGAGACCATTCCAGACATAAAAATCAGTGTCGTTTCCAAATGCTTGAGAACAGAGTAGTAAAATGACTGCAACAAGAAGTGTTGCTCTCATCGCAGCTCCTTATGTACGATTGATTCCAGCTGATCTAAAATTCTTTCCTGCATATGCAAGGGGAAACTGCTTGTCCAATCAGCAACGCTGTAGTTTGCTCGACCCTGTCATTGGAGCAGGAACCAAGAGCAAGGGTTACGAGTTCAAGGGCTTACATGTGCCTGTATGCAGACATCTAGAACGATGATCGTCACCAAGAATTTCTCATATCGTGAATCTTGGCTTCCCTCTGAGATGATCAAATTTCCTCACAAATCAGGGTGTCTCGAGAAAGTTGTTCAGTAAGAACTACAAAGAGTTTGAATCCGATTTCTTTGATCCGTGCGATTTCCCTCGAACTTGAACTGCTCCTTCGCCAGCTGGACATAAATTAAAGACAATTATCGATAGCTTCAATCAGCAGATTCGGTAGATCAAATCTACTAGGATGTATCGCACATATTTCGACGTGTAGTCAAAACTAGCGTTTTTCTGAAATAAGTACAGTGGCAGCATAGATATCATTTGTTCAGTGAATGTTGCACTATTAAAAATACAAAGGATTTTAATGCCATATGCGAAGTGGCTTTTTCGTGTCGTCACTTTTTCGTCGTTTTCCGGGACCAGATATTTACCATGAAACTTTGGACCTTTCAAGATGATCTGTACTAAAATCTATCCGCTAGAATAAAAGGATGGTTGCTACTGTGTCTTGCATAGACCCTGAAATAAGAGTCTGCGTGGTACGTGAGACTTCAAAATCACACCTGCTGAGTAATGTCAAAGAAAAAACCATGCATAAACTTTGACCCGTTCCGCTCATTACAGTTTTAGCTATGGCCTGTTGTTACTAATTTTCATAACTGGATGACGCATCAGGTACATTTTTCTACCTTTCTTGTCTCTACTTCTTGTTTCTTCTGGCCCTCGGTGTATTTGTTGTACTCTACATGCACAGCCTCGATTAGATCCAGTTTCGTAGTGAGAATTAATAAAACGAAGCCTATAAGAGGAAAAAAATGTAGATTATCAGATGGGAAGGCTAGTCTAAGAGAAATTATGGGAAATGAATTATGAACACAGATTGTTAGTTAATCATCTATCCCTGCTCCAATAATTATAACTAGCCTATCGTCTGTAAATATATTTTTTACTTTTGAAATTAACGAACAGTCCTTCTTGCAGGTGTCACAGAATATCATAATCTATTGAAAAGCTTTTCCAAGCTCTGCCGAACGACAGAAGTAAATCTCATCAGACGAGAGTCTTCAAAGGAATTTTATTATTTTCTTTATATTGAAAACGTAAGATTTTTCGCATATTTTTTAAAATACAGAAATTCACATTTTTTTTATTTTGGTTACATTAAAATATCATAGAAACCATGTAAAAGATTTAATCTATAAACAAGGAGAATAACTTTTTCATCTAAATTTCACCTTATACACAGAAAATATAATATGACATAAAGTTATTTTTCTGTGTAGAGTTTATTCAAAATCATTTCATTGTTGGAGCAAAATCTTCGATTCTAATATTTATCTTCAAAAAATGGCAAAAGTTAATGACCAAAAATAAAACTTTAATCAAATTCCAAAATGGAAAATAGAAAATACGTATTATCTAAAACTTTATTATCAGGAATATAAACTAATGGTTCAAATTGCCATGTTCTTTTTGATAAATGAATTATTCATATTCAATGTAAAGTTTTATCTTTAAACTGTATACATTTTCTAATAATCTTACGTGTTTTGGGTTAGTTTAAAAAAGGAATCAAAAATAATGAACCAATTTAGACAAATGTTTGTAAAAACTTGGACGTAAAATTTGGTCAATTTTTTTCCTTAAAAAACTCTTCTTGCTTCATAATAAACTAGATCTTAATTTTTAATGATAAATTGATCAAAACATCTTATCATTTTAGGTTTTAGATTTCAAATTCAAAAAATGAAACTCAAAATTCATCATGATTAAAAAAATATTATTTCAACAATTTAGAAGAAATTCTTACCCTTTTTAAAATCTGCAGAAATGTGTTTTCTTATAATTATTTCAAATAGATAAATCAATATATTTCCAATGATAAATTTCATCAAGTGATAATTATAACAAATAATTCAAATGAAATAAAAATATTTGTGTGAATTATATTGAAAGATATAAAGTTTAGTTTTTACGGGCCTCGGGTGCTTTCATCGTTCCACCCTTTAAGTGAATGAATGTATTTACAACAGTAAATGTTTAAGTTTTAGGTTTTGTATAGCAACCAACTTGGTAACAAAATGTTGAACACATAACTCAATAGTAACTAAATTAAAATTGTCAAGATCATATTTCCAAATAAAATTCTAAATATATTTTTATAGATAATCTAGAAGGGTAATAGTATTCAGCAAGTTTATAGCCTTATTTATAACCACTACATACATATTGTTTACTATTAACTAAATTATGCCCAATATAGATTCCAGTTTCCGTTGATAATCTGAAAGGCTTTACGTTCTATGTAACCAAGAATTATCATATACTGGAAGCGGTGAGAAAATGTGGAAAACAATAGTTTGCAAAAAAATTGATTGCTCAAAATATAAAGTCTAAGTTTTATGAACGAAATTACTGTAATCTATCTTTTTTAAATTGAAAAATATCATAAATCAATCGAACATAGTCAATTGATTTGAAGACATGTTGAGATCCTACATGAAAAAACGGTTTATGTTTTTTGAACGAAAGAATAAAAATATTCCCAACAACTGATTTTTATTTTTTTTTAAGTTGATCACGAAGAATGCAGCTTTTTTGGTCCAAGAACTTTGCGAATCCAGTCTGGAAGCACTAAAGTTTTTGTTGCGAAGGGCGACAAATGACTAGATTGAGTTGTGACGGTCAACCCTATGCGTTAACCCTTTTACACACCACCATTTGTCAACAGGTCTGATCAAAATACGTGCTCTGCATGACCGCAATCGACAGCTGCAACAGTGCATTCTGTATTGAAGCTGAAGAAGAGCACGTATATAATCTACCTCTTGATGTGAATCGATTCTCCGGAACTTGTCCGATTAGACATTCTTTCCAAATTATCGATTGTCTGGACTTCTAACAGGAGATAATCTCGTACTATCGCCTAAACTCAGAAATATACATTTCACACAATACACTAGCGCTGGCAGTAGCGATGGCAGCCTGGCATTAAATGAGTGCCCCTTGCCCCTTGCTATTTTGTCTATTGATGGAAAATTGAGATACAAATCTTGGCTCCCAGTAGGATGAACAAGTAAAGACCGAAGAGATTTTAGCCCAAGCTGTTGTCTTCAACAACACCTCACGATGAACTAATCACCGGTCACCAGGCTCGATAAGAAGACTGCAGATACAGGATATAGAAACAAGTGGTGACAAGAGTGATGAATGAATTCACCCACGAAATTCCCGAGCGTACAACTATTTATGACCTATAAGAAGGATTCAAACAGCGAAAACCAGTCGTTAATGCTGCCCGGCTTATGGGAGTTCTGAGTCGCCACCTCGTCTCTGGCAAGTACAGTCCTGGTATACCACATACGGTATCCACAAACGTCCTGAAGAAGCTAAAACTAGACTTGCAAGGTAGGAACCGGGAATTAAAAAACGTGCGGTTTGTAAGCATTCAACAGCAATTGATAATACTCGAATAAAATGACATAATTAGAAAAGTTGAAGATGAAAGAGCTAGCGCACACAGAAACAAACGCTTCCATGAATGTGCTAGCGTTTGGAGCTATGGATGAATCAAGCTGGGACACAGAAAAACTACCAAAGAGTTTTCAAGCCGCACCCCACTTGAGTTATTTACAGGAGTTCTTTTAAATAGTAGCTTGCGGGCTAACATCCCAGAGATGAAGCACTCAAGACAGACCCCAGTGACTGAGCGACCGGGTGATGCCAGCTCCCAGAGGACCATCTCTGCAGAAGCAATCTTGACACACCCAAGCAACTTTCTTTGTGCCCACGTACTCTACTTTGGTGAGTCCAAAGTCTTGGTGAAATTCTTGATGCTTTTTAAGGTCCAGAAACTCAAAAGCCACTGTGCAGAGTAATCCTGTTCCAGATACCTCGCAAGAGCAAACAATATGTCAGAACTAGGAGCATTCCCGTACAGCCAGTCAAGCCACTCACTTGGAAGTCCGCTGAAGCTCGTGCCAGCCCTGGCACTGTAGTATAAGAGGCTCATGACATACTCCACCGTGTTCTTGCTTTCCATCGTATGATCCAAGAATAAAGTCCTTCGTCTATGACCATCAACTATGTGACAGCTTCCTAGGCTCCTAGGAAGCTGTCACATGAGATGGATTTGCATTGGTATTTTCTTCTCCGTTGTCGCCATGGACCACATTCTTGCAAACAGACCGACATCCGTCATAGTAGGATAGAAGAGCCGGGGAAATGGTAAGTTTTCTTTCTCCGCGTAGTCATGGCCCTCCTCCCAGGCGTATCCAGCCGGTCCGGATTTAGCTTCATTCACAGCTTCCACCATTTGCTGCCTCATCCGTCTGCTAACTGCGCCGGGCCCTTCGATATAGTCCAGAACATCTTCTGCATCGGGCGTCGTGTAAATGGTATTACTCCAGCAGTACTTGTAAGTTATGTCGTGCTCATCTATCAGCTTCTGGAACTCAGCAATGTACTCAACTTGATCTTTCCTGTCTACACAGAGGAAAAGCTCCTCCACACATACGGTCCGTATGGCAGACTCCACGAGTAACACGCCCGGGCAGCCTCGAGGAGAGGCGCAAAACCTTCGAATCTGCTGTATCAGATTCGTGTGCATGAATTCCAACGTATCTGGATAAGGTCGCGAAGACTTGACAAAAATATCCACGAAGTAGTCTATGTCGCCGCTGTACTCCACAAACACTTCTATGCCATTCTCGTAGAAACCAACCAGGTTTCTGCTCACTTGTAGGCGTCTATACCATCCCCTGGATTCGATGTAGTTATGCAGCAAAACCTAGAGGGAAAAATCAGAGCACGGCGTAAGACCCTTTAATTTCTCTTCAAGCCACAACATTGCTTCCTCTTGTGAATCGCGGGGACGAAGTACTCCTGGTTACCGTCTCTTCCTCTTGCAATCAACAACGGAGCTGTCAACAGTCCCGATTCCGCTCGATCCGGAACAACCGTGTTCACGTTTCGGACGTCAGTGTCGTCTGTCTTGATTCTGAAACAGAGCTCCAACTTCAGTAGCAATTCGATCAGCTTCTCCGATGTGATGTGATTCTCCAGACGCTTGACTATTGCCTGATTGATGTCTTCCTCTTTAACTTCAGCGTGGTCATGGTAGAGTCCCACTGTCCGGCTTTCTGGTTCAAGGCTGAAGCACTTCTTAACCAGACCAATCAATCCCTTCCAGTCACTAGATTGACTCTGAGCTCCATGAAATGTATTGCTCAAAGAGCCCAATACACCGACTCCAAACCACCTAGGATTCACCACAATCAGACCGATTGAACTTGTGAAAATGATCTCACCGATGTAATTGAGATAGTTGAGAACAACTTTTTGATCTTCCTTGGAGCCAAGCCGCACAGCTTCGTAGTCCACTAGATCAGTTGTAGCTCTCAGAGCTTCGCACATTCTGCTGAAAGTCTCCATTTCCTCTGCCATCTTCATCAACCTCTGTACATCTCTGCACGAATGAGCATCTATAAATTGAACCTCTTTCTTCAGATCGATGACCTTGCTTTGAATTATCGAAAGGCTGTGGGATCAGAGCTGAGACGAGAGCCTCCATTCCTGGCTTTGAGATAGGATTGTTGCCCAGAGTAAGAAGCTCTAGAGTGGTGTTAATGGGCAAAGCAGAAGCCTTCGAAGTCACATCCAGTGTTGACCATTCTTAAGTTCTTGATTGATCTATTTGCAGTTAGCATTCGTGCTAAACAGGCTAGACTCTTCACTATACTTTGGCCTCAATCCAAGGTTAAACCTCGTAGTTGTCGAGAAGTTAGCGAAGTTACCTAGTACAAGTCAGAAATTCCTAATGCATTGTCTAGCCAGATCCACTAGGATACATCCTTGCCAAAGCAATAATGTAAACTAGCTCTAGTAGTATGAGGACTCGCAATACTGGATCCTTGGTTCAAACAACCCCGGGGGGGGGTTCTAAGAGTTTTGCCAATAGATCTACTCAGCCTGAATACAAGCTGGTCTACACGATACGTCCTTAGCACAGCCTCCACGAACGCCTAGGCTGCCACGATTGGAGGCGCAAAATTTTCGAAAATTCTGTGACTCGATGTAGTTGTGAAGAAAAACCTGAAAAAAATCACAATGCAGCACGGAAGAAAATCAATGAGCTCAAATGAGAATTACTGTCACGACCTGCTAAGATTTCTGTTGCAGCCACGGTCCTCCTTACATCCCATGGCCAGCTGTGATCTATATATGAATCCTGCACTCACCTGCAACCTGGGGAAGAAACCAGGCGGGAGAAAAGTGAGGTCCTTGTTTTCACATTCCAAGCGACGCCCGATGTAGACGTGTTGGGCATCGTCTTACTACAGATCAGGGTCCCAAGACAATTGTCGCATCCCCATGGTGGCAACCTCATCTGCTTCGTCGAGCACAGCAGGAACAAACAGCTTCGCACTGCTCGCATGTCCTCTCCCGATTCCTTCCCCAGCATCTGAATCATCGGACCTCATCTTGAAGCACAACTCCAGCTCAGTAAGCAATTCCAAGAAGTTTTTCCGGCTCAGTAGGACACTCGAGGCTCGTGATGATTCTCTGCTTGATTTCTTTCTCAGTGACTCTGCCATGTCCATCATGGTAAAGACCCTTCACGCAGCCTACAGCACCTGCCCAGTCGCTTGGCAGCTGTTCTGCTCCTTCGAATGAACTGATTATATTGCCCAATACACGAAGTCCAAACCATCCTGGATTCACCACGATCAAGTGTGGTGTGTAGATTATTTCACCGATATAATTGAGATATCTGAGCAAAGCCTCCGGGCCTTCCTGCGATGCCAATTTCGGCTCCTTGTAATGAATTCGGGGAACTGCAGATTTGTTGACACATTTTCCCGAAGGTTTCCTCATCAAGAACAGGCCTGGATCTGTTGCTGGCTGACCACTGTCGTAACGCGTGGTGAACTGGTTCACATACAGCATACTCCTTCTGATTCTTCATCGAATCGATTATGCTGTTCTCGGCCATCTTTTTTAGCATCCGCACACCTGTGCACGAGTGAGCATCCATGATATTTACTCGCTCGTCAACATCAATCATTGACTTGAACTTCGCTTTCAGTTCCTGCACAACGTCCTGTGTATGACTTTCAAGAAATTTGATCTCATTCGCCAATCGATCCTTTTTAGTCACTACAGCAAACTCGCGAGGGAGGGACCCACTTTGAGCGTCTTCAGCAGAATAGTTGGCGTTCGACGCCATGAAACGCAGCCAGTATTCGAACTCCTTTCTCATATCTGCTCCGGGATCCAGTTTCAAAGTACCACTTCCCTGGAGTGGAGGCACATAGGACTCCAATGGGGGAACAGGTAATCGTGAAGCGATTCCTGCCCAACAAAATCCCAAATAGATGTACGTCTATCCTCGTCATCCCTGATGACCACAAAATCGCAAACTCGAGTGCGATTTTCGCGTTCTTCAAGGGCATGCGTCCCGTACAAGCATAGTCTTGCCGTAAATCCACCATCTTCTTCCTCCCACGTTGACGGCACAAGCTCCCACGACAAATGTGTACCATGGTCTTGCATATGCTCGTTTTTCCTGTACATAACATTAAAGCCATGTGCAAGGTCATCCATCGAGTTGCCAATATTGTGCGGCACTCCGGCCGATTGGAGTTTTTTAGATGACCTGTTCTGCTATAACAAATCAATTTTCAATAAGAAAGTTGACTAGACGTGAATGACTGAAAAGAAAAATAATGAAGCGAAATCTACTCAAATAGAGCTGGAGGGACGTGGGAATGCAGAACACCAGGAGACCTGACCTACAATGGACTGGATTATGGGAGTTCTGTTCCTCATCGTTCTGATAGTGCCAGATTTAAGAAGACTGCGTAAGACCACGTCTCTGCGTACGAACATGGAATTGAGAGATGTGGATATAGATGAGACCAACCGGAGTACCCGTATCCACACAAGACAATTCGACCGGCCCTGGGCTGTACAACCGCGACGTACTTCAATTGCCTCCTGAATTGTAGCTTCATTTGCAGTTCTGCATCAATGATGCCTGCCAACGACTCCAGGTTCGTCTTCCCACATCGATGTCCTCTAGGACGCTGCCCGTAACAAATTTAACAATGTGCATGAGAGCCATTTTAGCCTAGCTATCAATCTGACGACAATTATGCATATCTAGGCGCTTGAGGTACTCGTTCTCGTTGATTGCAGGAATGATTTTCTCTACCCACTCCGATGGCGCCCCCGCTATGTTCAAGGAGACCAAAGTCACATTTCTCTCGATCAGCATGGCCAGCGAATCCACAGAGAGGTCATCCCGACTCATGCAGCCAATCTCTAAATGCTTGATGCTTTTGTTCTCTGGACCATCGGAGGACCGAGGGATGAGAATGTTGACTAGAGCATTCATTCCTGCTTTCGTCACGTTGTCGCCACCGAAAGAAAAGTGGCTCAGTGTAGAGTTTGTGGCCAAGGCAGATGCCAGGAGGCTGGCACCTGTGAGCAGCTGTTGTGGTGCAATATTAGGCTATTCAATGACTTGTTGATGCTGAGCATTCAAACGAAGAGAAGTCTTCTATTGGATTATTCCCAATCTCGAGAGTCTCCAGAGTTGAGTTGCTCGAAAGCCCCTTCATGAGAAGTTCCAGGCATGCCTTATTGAGATTGCAAGCGCTCATCTCGAGCGTCTTCAGCGACGAGTTGATGGGTTGAGCTTTCGCTAGGAGGAATTCAGAAACCTGCAGATCGCCAAAGCTTCTACAACCGCGTAAATAAATTTTTAACAGGCTTGAGTTTGTGCTGAGATTTACATAAAGAGCCACCGCTGCATCATCGTCTAAAAGGTCAAAGTTCTCAGAGTCCACAGAGGAAACCTCTGTAACGCTGGAGCCACTCCGACGACCAAGAACAGTCAGAAGGACGCATTTCCAGTGGATTGCATCTCCAGATGATGATATCATGTCCCAGTGAATCGCTTCAGAACGTTGTTTACGAGCGTTCATGGGTCTAAACTCTCGATTGAGCCCAGAAGAGCCCACGAAATGTACTACGAACTTGCGAAGCATCGAGCTATCGAAGACTTCTCTTTCCTCATTAACGATCCGGGCCATCTCCGAGCTGTCAAACCACAGTCTTCGCAGGTCGTCTACAATGTTACAGTCTCCAATTGCTCTGCACTTAAGCCAGACCGAGTCCTCCACGAGTACTAATTACCTGAAAAAAGGGGAAGTAGGTGAACACTTCAGGCAGAATTGGCTAAATGACTGGCAGAATTGTCCGGAGCACTTGGACCAGAAGCTCTAAGCGACCGGAGCTTATATCACTTGGACTGTCACAGCAATAAGACGACTCCCTAGTGAGAACTGCCTACAAACGACCCGTGACAATGGAAACAGCATCCTAAAAAGACTCCTTTCTGATATTGTGAACCAGTCTTATGTTTGGTAATAATGTGCTCTGGGCGAAACTCTGTTGCCGATCTTTGTGAAATCGGCTCATTTTGCGCAAGACCGTACAAATTGTTTCCGCGTTGATAACACCTCAGACGTTTACAGCTCACTTCTTTCGCTAGTTACTAAACGTCGCTGGTCGTCCTCAGCTTCAGGAGCGATGCAACGCGTTTGCTTTTGGATCTCAATTGTTGTGGTTTTGAATCCGAATCATTCCCACGTCGTTGATGCCATTCTTTTCTGAGCCTCACGTAACAGTACAGGGTCTGCACATGTTACAGGGTCTGTGCTCATCCGCCTTTCACCTGCGCACTTCCAGTTTACAACGCTTAAAAGGGTGAAAACCATTCTGCTTTGTATGAAGAGAACTCCTTTCTGCAGAGGAGCTAGTTTCAAGGGCCACATGAGACCTACATGTTCATTTGACAGGGATTTAACAGTTAAGAGAAGGAAAACATCCTACATCCATGGCACAGCTACAGCGGCGGATATGCCATAAGCTATTGGTCTCATAAGAACCATTTGTCCTCCACTGAAATGTGACTCAGCTCTTCGGGAGTCCTGCTGAGAGCCACATTGTATCAGCAAGTGGTTCAAGGTGGGTGTATTTCCAGCACTGAAAGGATGTCATCCAGCACTCACAGCGAGACTGTGCGACCTTGACACATTTGTTTCGAAAGAATCCAGAGGTGACGGTCCGAAGAGCTGGGAGGCCGCACTTGACTCTTGCTGTGCTTGTTTTATGCTCCAGTGCGTAGCTTAGCATCTTCTCAGCACCAGGATTATGGACAATTGTGCAAGTTACCTTTATGACAAGATTGCTTCACACATGGATATTATGATCCTTGTGGACCACGTAGGCCTTTGAAACTCCTATATTAAACAGAAAAGAACGATCAAATCATATGCATACGTGCAGATATAGATCAAAGGAAGGAATGAATCAACCGCATGCGATTTGGAAACTTAGAGCTATTTTGAGTCCAGATTCGTTACTTGGCTGCGATTTGTGAGTTAACTGAAAGGACTACTTAGATAAGAAGTTCTAAGTGTTCAGGGTAAGTGTCTACACACGTACTCTAGCACTTACTCATCCAACATAGCTGCTACCATGGAGTAGCTTTTAACTGTCTTAAAGTCTGAACTCATGCAAGACAAGGCAGTGTTTACATTGAACACATCCTGGATTGATGGGCAAGCCTAACAAGTGGAAAGGATGTCGAACAAGTAACTTACAGTCCCCTATAACTTACCACTAATAAGTTATAACCTTGTTTTCTCCACCAAATATTGATAAATAAAATGTAACATATATAAGTTTTCAAGATCTATTCCAGTAATATGATTCATTAAAAAAAAATTAATGCTTAATATCCATGCTTGTAAGACATTTGAATTTTTCCGAATAAAATAAGGACAATAAGAAAAGAAAAACACAACGCGAGATAAAGTAGACTTACATTGTATCAAACAATAACCGAACAAAATAATCAATAATTTTTTAACCACATGGATGATAATTCATATTTTATTTACCCCAAAATTTAAAAAAATATCATTTTAATTGAATATGAAAATGGATATTAAATAGAAAAATATAGTTCAAAGTTTATATTTGTTTGTAATCTCCTTGTTATCAAATTAATTGATTTGATATCAAGGTGTTTCAAAATATAGCAATATATTTCAGTTTACAAGTGTTATATCAAATAATTTCAAATGTGCAAAAAATAAAAAAATTAAGAAATCTGATTAACTTTATGAATGGTGTTTAAAAATAAATCATAAATTTTATTCTTAATATAAACTACAACTTCATATATAATTATGTTTTGAAAAACCTTATAACTATTCTAAACAAGTTTGAAATGAAAAAATTCAATTTTTTTATAATATAAAATGATATCAAATTTTCAAAAGAAATGGAGTATCAAATAGCATGTATAATTCATTAAATATATTTGTTTTAAATTTTGTATTTTTTTCTGGAAAAAACAAGATCTTATTGGAACTAATTTTTTTCGTTTTTTCTTTATTTTTTGAGAAGATAACTTTAAAAAATAAATTTTTTTTAAGGAATTATTTCAAATTTTATTTTTAAGATTGAAAAAAATCTTTATTTTAAAAAAATAAAATTTTAAAATTCTAACCTTTATATTCAAAAAAATTGGTTTAAAAAATTCTATTTATAGAATTATTTGAAATAAAAATCATTTTTTCACTTTTCATAATCCTTTTTTCATACTAATGTTGATTTTTTTTCATCCAAGTAGCTTTTTATAATCAAGATGACACTTATAAATTCATCATAAAATGGATATGTGAAAACCGGGGCTATATATGCTGAAATTCTTTATAGTAACTAAGTTTAAATTCTCATAAATGTTGAATTATAAATCAAGTTATGGGGAATACTTCCAATTATAAATCAATTTGGGGAAAATCTAAATCTCGTTTGAAGCACTTTTTAAAATAAAATATTAATTTATCCTATAAAGTACGTTAAGTCATGACGTCCCTCCCATCGTTGTACAATTTGATGTGGGTCTTCCCATCACTTTTGTTATTTTGTTGTCTCTCTCTCTCACACAAAAGTAATGCACAATCAAGATGTACTTGACGAGACTATAGATTGTGGTCGGTTCAATCCAACCTTTGTAAACAACCACATCAGTGTACTCGCTGTTTGATCATTATCCTCTATGAAATTACAAGCTTAAATAATAGCATCTCTATAAACGTGATACAATAATTTAAACGAGAAATTGGACACAACTGCAATGTTTACCAAAAATAGTGATGATTAAAAGTTTGAGGTATGATGACTTTGTAAACCAAAAGCCATTAAAACCCCATTCAATACTGATACATCCATCAGAATATAAACTGGTAACGCGTAAAATAATCTACAGCAATCAAAACGATTTGTGATCAAAGTAAACAGCCAAACATGCCAAAAAATCTCAGAGCGTAGAGACTCAAATAAGAAGAAATCGAATAAAGTACGCATCATACTGTAGATCACACCAACATTGATGTTGATTGCTACTTACCTACTTGTTAGAATCACAACATCCTCCTTGCTGTACATTTTATCGTCCCAGTAAAGTGCAGTCCCAGTTATAATTTTGGGAATCTGCGTGAGAAAGACAGTAGCAATCCCATGTTCTAGAGTTGTTCAATGACCCTATCCATTCATTTTCATACAATTGTAGTTCGCCAGTCTTGGTAGCACGGCTGCTTGAAAAAATCCATACCCGTGTTAGAGTAATGGTCTAGGAATAGTGAAAGTTGATGAAAGACTCGGGACCCGGTTGAATCCAGCTCAGGTCAATGCAGTGGGAATCTGTGCATGTAAGAGCCTTGAGTCTCTAGGTCATGGCGCACAAAACAAGCAAACAAAATCTCATTCACCATTTTATAATGCGTAAATGTTTCATCTGCGCATTGATATTACATGTTGATTGCTACGTACACTTGTTAGAATCATCCTATTACATGTATATATACATGTAATCATTTCATTTGACGAGTCCTATCTAAAGGATAAATTAAAACTATTTGGATATTATATGAATCTCAAATGAGATAACTTTCATCAGTGGTTCTAATAATTCTAGAAATGACATCTTGAAATATAAAAGAATTAGAAACGCACCATATTGGGATGAAATAAGAATCTTCATTAAGAAGAATAATCATTTGAATTGTCTTCGAAAATTCTTAACTTCTCTACATATGTACATTTGCTCTCGCAGTTCAAACCTAATTGATTGTGTCAGATTATAGTAAGATACATTGATAGTTCATGTTATGAATAATTGATTGATTTTTTCAAGATAGAAATCAAATTTGGAAATTATTCTAAAAAATAGAGATAAACTCTAACTTTTATTAAAATGAAAATATTAAATTTATCTAAAATTGTAATTTTTATTGAAAATTTTCTATATTTGAGAAGTAGAAAAGATACTTCAAAATAAATATTTTTAAAACATATTTTTTCATTTTACTTTGATAATGTATCAAATTAACCTCATTTATTAACTTATATGATCATCCTTTTGATCATGTATCAAATCAGTTCATAGCCTTTTACAAAAAAATTTTGAGGTTTTTTTTAAAAAATATTCATTCATTTTCATTTTAATAAATTCATGAATTTGATTACCTGAAAGAATTTACAATAGTGGACGATTAAGTAATGTATCATATTCAATTAATACTTTGAAAATCCTATACATCGACTTAATGGATACAAAATTCGTATTTAAATTCTATATTTCATTTTTTCAATAAATACTACTTTCATTGATTCAACATTGTTTCTAAATTAGATCATTGAATTATCATCAACTTCATTGTTAAATCCATTAGGTGACGTTGCTCGAAATCTGGATCCACTTACGAGCTCGCCTTGAAACACACACGCTTGTCAGTCAGAGTACATCACACCGTACCACTGCACCATACTACTACCACAGTAGTATGTTATTCGCAGTAGTTAATTATGCCGTACTTGGATCTCCTCTAAAAACAAGAGATTAGATTGCAACTAAGATCTGTACGCACCTAGTTGAAATCAGCCATGGTTCTTGGGCTGATTAGGATTCATCTCTAATTAGCTGAACTCACGTATTCGCGATATGCTGAAATCCGGACACACTAAAACATTGAGAAAAAAATCCTAGCCGTGAGATAGCGCTAAAGTGTGAGGAACCTCAATGTTACGATATTCCTTCCATTTATCCAAAGCACCTACATTCTAATTGAAAACTGTTATTCCACGTCATCTTCGAGTTGATTGGTGTGAATGGATCTATACCAAATCTTGAGATTTCCTATCCTCCTAAAAGCATGCGTAAGGCTTAGGTGCGAACACGGCCTAAGACTGACATCTATATCTCCACAAACTTCGAGATTTACCAGTTTTACCAAATGTGCGATGTCACACTGGCCAGTTATACAGTAGGCTGAAGTTTGAAACAGATAACCTGTAATAGTCAGTTGGCCGACCACTTACACCAGCAGCCGCCGATATCCTGCGGCGCAGCCTCACCAGGATCTAGACCTCCCCTTCCTTCCCTTCCTGACAGTTTGCATTGACGGATGAATCCAAGTTCGGAGATTTCATAAATACCCATTCAGTCCAGTACAGTAGATTCCAGTGATTTCCATCTTGCATGTATTCAGTAGAAGCACTTTTGGAGTAAGGAAACAGTAAAATAACCAAAAGGACGGGAAGACCACATCAAGCCCTACATGGATGAAACCAAACGGGTAACATGGGGCTAACCCCCAAAGTAGAAGTCCTGAGAGAGGTGATCTTTCTTCTAGAATGTACTAATCTTTTACCATTTATGTCCTAAGTTGAGCTGGATTTTGAAGTATCCATCTGTGGTGTCGTGCAAACTCGAGCCTTATGTACCTGCACTAACTGGATAATGCTGGGGCTTGAAGCTTAAAGAATAACTTGCACCAAACTCTCTCTTAATTCTCTAGTAATGTACTCAAGCACCACCACATCATTGTATATCATGCACCAAAACATCGAATTTGTGTTCCGTATTTGGTGCGTGTCAATATTGTGAACTGACTTCTCATTGTCCGTCTGGAGTAAATACCATCCAATCAACAAAGAGAAGATGAATGCCGTACATGGTCTTTCAGCTGCCTTACGATCCGCGCCGCCTTCTGTACGTTGGCTCTGGTCGATTCGAAGGACTCATATGAATACGACGTAGGAAGGAAGAGCGGCGGACTCCTCGTGTTGCGTTTCTTGCATGAACACCCTCCAGGTGCCCTCTTATATACACTTTGGCTTTGGCCAAACCAGGTCCGCTCGTGCTGGCCATCTTGCCATCTTCAAAGCATGATACACAAACCTGGCTCACAATTACGTTACTGTTATTGATTTTGAGCTTAGAGTTGCCGGTGAACAAATTTGTTCTTCCAGTACTTCATTCTCTCAGCGGCCTGGCTCTTCCAATATACGTCGAGTTTGGAACTCGGTAACCTCTAGTCATGCACGGAGATCCTGAAGATCAAGAGCTCGCGGATAGCCAGCCCTGTATCCTCTTTCGAGGTGACGACTTGACACGTCTTTTGTGTACGATGAGTTGAAAATGTTGAAGTTATTTATGGATAATCAGATGACACCGATCATCTTTCATGGGGCCGGAAACAGCAATTGCAATTCTTGTAAATTCGATAGCGTTGTACCCAACGATGACGAGGACATTGCGGAAGACGTTGTCCAAATTGAGGGTTGTTTGGTCGACTTCCCGAGAACATGGAGTGATTTTGACGAAGACGTCCCGCCATTACTGATCCGAGTTCCCCGAGGTGATCTGTTCAGACGTGGATTGCCTTCTTACGAGCTGAATTCGAGCGCGACGACTCAGTGGGGTTTGCTGTCAACCGAGTTCATATTTCCTGGCATCACGAGTGCCTTCTCTGGCACATTTGAGGCAATCGCCACTGCGGGTGGGCTTGTCCTCATCCCGAGTGATCAAGAAAATCTCCAGACGACGAGTTGCACTTCATTGAACTCGAGCTCGTGGCGGAAATTCACTCTGATAGTATCGAATCCCAGAGAAAGATCTTATCGAACCCTGCCATCGATGATTGATATGTATAAGGAGATGACATGTCCCAGCTTCTACACGGAACCCACATTGCCCCCGCCTCAGGTCATGGGTATATTTACGGATGCATCTACCGGAGTCTATCATGTTCCTATCTTACATCGGTCTCCATTGGAGTCAGACGTGGTCGCTATGCAGGTTTACGACTCCAATACAGAAGCATGGAGGATATTTGGGCAGTGGCGGCTGTGGGAACCTGAATGGAAAGATATCTTGGAGATGACGTACGTGGAAGGGACTTTTTATTTCCTGGTGCATGACCACGGGCAAGGCCGCCATGAGATTCTATTTCTGGAGGATGATGAATGGCAAGCGATAGGCCTTTTGCCTGATGGTTACACACTGTCGAATCCAACAATTTTCGAGCTTGCAGGATCCCTCATGCTGGGTGGATTCCTACCGAAGGAGCAAGTCATGAAAGAGTCGGATTTGCAGTGTATGATAGGTGAAGCAACGGAAGAGTTGAGTTTTGGTTATATTTGGCACCATGACTTTACTGACATGAAATGGAACCATTTCTGCAAGGTACCATTCTATTGGAGTCATAATCTTTACAAGCGATCTCCCGGCAGTCCCCGTTGCACTTTGCAGATCGTTGCAGGAGGCAATTACATATGCTTTGCGAGCTCAAACGGCAAAATTGCTCAGTTCGATGTTTCATATGAGGAGTGGACTTGGTTACCAGATTCAGATATGAACAGCGATGACAAAATCTTGATTGTGGAAGGGAAAACTGATTCCCTCGGTTCCTATGCATTCTAAAACGGCCATTTCATTCTTTACGTTCTTTTGGCAGATCAAGCAAATCATCCAGCATTATCCAAATCATGGAGGATAATGCAAATTTTTTGAAATGTAGGACTTTTCAAATCTTTTTGTCGAAGGAGCTTATTTCCAGCGTTTTGCTTATATGTACAGCGAAAAGGTAGATTTAGATGATGGGAGTTTTTTCTTCAATGCGCATTATCTAGGTCCACGTAAGATCAACACACATTGTCGAGAGGATACTGCGGATCAAAATCTCTATATTTCACTCCATGAGTATCTTCATCACGATGATGATACAGCTTCTCAATCATCGTATCTGAATCAGCAGTTTTAAATCAGTCACTTAAATGATGTAACCAGAGACGTAAAATTTTAACCCTATAACTATTCATTGTCTCGTGATGCAATGTGAATCTTTTTGAATCGGGTGGTCTTATACTTGATGAGAATCCTTGATGAGAATCCTTGCGATATTACTCCAACTTGTTGGAGTTTTATTGATTTCACATTTTGCAGAGTTGGAGGATGAAACTACAGGAATCCATTCGTGAAAACTGGCCAACAAATACATCAAATATGAGTATTGGCATGCACTCCGCAAAACCAATTTTAATGATTTACTGTATGAAGATTATCGTGACATCAAGTTTTGTGTATTCTAACATTTTTGTTTGAAAAGCCGAGCTTTTCTTGATGTAGTTGCAGTCAAAATCCGAAGTTAGTGGGCTGATGAATAGTGGACAATTTATAATATTTAAAATAGAATTTCATCAGTAACTTCATATTATTCTCGACATGTTGGAACTGCGTACGGTCCTTTGAGAAAACATCATTCCGGCGTTCATCGCACAAAACTTTTTATGGACGGCAATAGTAATTTCATGGTTAATACTCTATTGAGTTATTGTCAATTCCTAACCTTCTATGCTAAAATATTGGCTGAAGAGTATACACCATCAGCTTTTATGTTTCTATTAGCAGAGGTAGTTATATCCTCATTATAGATGATAAATGTCCTCATGGTGTATATGGCCATGAGCGAGCATTATTTCTTGCAGTCATACTTTTGGAATTGATGTCTCTTTGGAAGGGTAAAAGTGTCCTTCAAAACTTTTTTTCATAAGGCAAAACAGAAATCATGGTAACAAACAAGAAAGCCCTCCCATGAGAAAATGTTTTAGGAAAAAATGATATTGATGTAGCAAATGGCAAGTATATGGATCATTTTTATTGTAACGATGACTTTTTTTATAACTTTTGAAAATAAGTAACCACAATGTACCTTCTTGACATCTGATAGTCTCACTCCTGTATGCATATTTGTAATGTAATGTTGTCAATATCTGATTTGAACCTATTATTGTATGATACAATACATAAGATACATATCAAACCCAATTGTTAGTGGTCAAAAAAAAATTTCAATCATAATTTTTTTTGATAACAATGATATCCAACACTCAACACAACGGGTCAAATTAAGAATTCCAAAATAAAAGAAAATGCAAAAAATCTGGAGTTAACTAAGAATATTTATTGTCAAATGAATCAGTTGGAGAAACATCAATTTATATAATTTTTTTTATGCAATAAAAACTATGACTATAGCTAAGACGTCTTCTACTTTATGATTCTATCATAATCCAAAATTGTGCAAGAGCATAACTAAAAAAACTTCATTTTCAAAAGAATAATTCACATAAACAAACTTTTATAGTTATAGTTAGGAAGTCTTATCTTTAATGATTGTATCAAAATCTAAAATATTGATATAATTTTTTCTAACTGCAAATTTTATAAAGGATATTTTTCTAAAATTGAAATTTGATTAGAATTTGATAGTTGTTAGTAAAATAGTTTTTTTAAATAGTTGATGTGGTTGTCCATATCAACTGTTCTATATACTAGTTGTTTATGTTTGACAAGTTGTAAGTATCATTGTCATATGTACATTTATTATTTGAAGCATTAAGGCTTGGAAAAGAGTATGATCATGTGAAATTTCATTTGAAGGGTCTAATGTCCTATATACCATAATTCAAATTATGGGATTCAAGGTCAAGCTTCAAGGCTCTTCAATTATAATATAATTAGATTTTAAAAGTGAATCAATAGTGTCAATTACAAATATAATAAAAAAGCTCATGAAATGAATGGTTCAAAGAATATGTTATGACTTATATGAAGGCAAAGCAACTACTTTAATACTTTTACAATAGAACAAAGGAGTTTATACTTTATCAGAATTGTCATGAGATGCAAAACTTTCATCATAACAAGTTAAAAAACAATCACAAGTGGATAATTCATATCAATTTTTTGATAAAAATATTTCAAAAAATATTTCATAAATTTTGATATAGTTTTTTAATCTACGTATATTTTTTACTATATATTTTTTTAATTATTATTCATCAATATAGTATATACCAATTAAGATATAAAAATTTTTCAAAATAATCATAAACTAATTAAGATAAAAATTATCATTTTTCATCCTTCATAACTTTTTTTTTTTTCACTCATCTTTAATCTACTTAAAAAATTTTGAAGGAGATTATATATATATATATATATATATATAACAAGAATAATGATCAAATTTAAATATTGAGAAGCATGTAAATCATTGAGGAGATTATATATTTTAATATTTACAGAGAATTGAATAATTTCAAATATATATGTTATAATCTAGAATAAAAATATATTAAATAAAAATTTATCCCAAAAAAATGAATTTTTAATGTTTAAAACCTCAGTGAAATAATAATGGTATCATTGAATATTTCACATAATTAAATTTACACACTTATAAAGGCTATCACTTCTAATTTTTATATAAAATTGATTATATTTAATAATACATTTCAGTAATTTTTGTAAAAAAAGTTAAAAAAGTTGATTAAATTACTGAATAAATAATTCATTAAATTATTGAATTAATAATTTATTAGATAATTGATTTTAAAAATTGATAATATATTTTTTAATATGTATATTTTGACTTCAAAGATCTTTGAGAAGGAATTATGGAGCATGTGATGAACTCATTACAAAACTTGAAGTTTGATAAAGCTATTTGCAAGCATGCAAACAACTTCTTCATTGAGAACATTGATAAATTTGAGTAGATTTGCAACTCATTCCACTTGCATACTACGCTTGAATTGTTTGTGGATGACATCATGGCAATCTTCTTTATTTTTTTGGTCTAGTGGAGGAAAGATAGACAAGCTTCTTTTTTTTTTGGTCAAATCACCAAAGGGAACTAACTGAAATAATTTACCAAGCTATGAATAAGAATACTTGCACCTCTTGCTCTATTCACCTTGATTAATATTAATGGAGTATTGTAACATTAAAGTCAATAACTACATAATGGCTTTCAAGATGAGATGTATTTTCAAGATCTCTCCTTGTTTTTTATACTATACGACTAGGATAGTCCGAAATGTAAACTATGTCACATGGCTAGCATGCATAGATTGTATGTTTGATTATCTTATCCTAACCAATTCCTAAAAGATATCTAGCATCTAATCCAATCTACCAATGCATGGTAGCCACCTCATCATTTATCCATATAAGCCAAAGTTTAACTTTTATTTTTTGAATCATGCACACCACTATCTTGTCATTTAGTGATCTAGTGATCAATATAAGATTTGGTTAAACTATCTATAGCTAACCAAGATTGGTAAAAAACCTTTTTCATTAAAAATGCAAAATCCTCATTGCGAGAAAACTCAAAAATTTCTACAAGAATGTTGGCATTTGTAAGATTTGCCAAAAATTCCCAAGTAGCTTCATAAAGTGAGTAATCTTTCAATTGAACTACATATTACACTTTTGAATTCAGCTTACCTTTAGTCCATTTCTTGAGGATACTTTCTATCTCATATTCCTCTACACTGTCAATCAAGGAGGAGGTTGATATGGGTTGCAAAAGGAAGAAGACCGTTCAACATATTTCCGGAAGAGAAACATAAGAAAATCAAGATTTTTTTCATGTGTATCAGCAACACTAACTTGTAGGCAACTCCTCCAATCCGTTGGATGATCAAAAAAGATTCAATAAATTATGGACTCAACTTCCAAACTCCTATTAATGCCAAATTGATCGTAGACAATCACATCTGATCTCTTTCTTGAAACTCCACATGTCGTCTATGAACATCGATAAATTATTTTTATCGATTTTGAACAATAGTAATTTTTTTCTTTTCATGATGCACTCCTTGTTGGACTCGTATCATTTTGATTGGGGTTGATGATTCCTACATATGATTCATTCTCGCCAAGCTAGATGGTGTGATATGATGTTTTTCATATAAAAGGAAGAAAGTGCTGATTTTTGTGAATGCATTGATTGACTTATTTTATGCAAACTCAATCAAGAGAAATAGTGCATCCCAGTTTTCTTGTTCTTTCAAATTGAAAGCTCTAAGCATGTTTTTAATAGTTCTATTTGCTCTTTCAGCTTGTCCATATGTTTTGACAATGATAAGATGTGAATGTGGCTAGTTTTGTTTTAAAAATCCCAAATAAGATTTTTCAAAACATGCTAGTAAATTGAATGTTCCTATTAGTGATGAAAACTATCACTAAACCATGTTGAGTAAAAATTGCATTCATATAAATGTGACTAAGTTGTGGTGCAGTAATTATCTTTGTTGTGGGCCTAACATGGATCATCTTTGCTGAATTTATCCAAACAAATGAATATCATATCATAACTTGTAGACGTCATTGGTAATTCACATACAATGTTAATATTGAAGTAGTCCCATCTTCTATTTGGTGTTGATATAGAGTGTAGTAGACCTGGTGATTTTTTATTGCTAGCCTTGTTTTGTTGACATGCCAAACAATTTTGTACATAGCTCATGATATCATCTCTTAGTCTTGGCCAAAAATATATTGTATGGACGTCTTAAATGGCCTTCTCCACTCCTTCATGGCCAACAATAGTTGAATCATGTGCATATACTAACACTATTATACGGTATCGTGTTGTGATGCGGCTACTATGAGAAGATGATGACATGTGTCATCTTCAGAGTTGTTGTCATGACAGTGATATTTAAGGTTAGGGTAACAGATGGCATTGTAAGGCTGTAAAGAGCTAGGGAGATCTAGACACATCACCTTGCTGACTAAGGAGCTTATCTGCTTCAAGTGGAGTCGATGTAGGACGTGCATAGGGGACAACATGATCCTCAAGATGTATCATTGTCGAGTCCATTTGTGATCAACATCCGGTGTCTTCATCGTGATCACTTTTGGGTATACTTAGATGGTTTTAGGTTGTCATTTTAACTCTTATTATTGACAACTCATATTGTGTATAGGATTTCTAAGTAGAGTGTTAAGGATAGTTATAAAGCTTTAAATTTCAATGGAGCTAATTTGGCCACACTAGAGGTCAAAATAGCATTCCCCATTCCCATCGGTCTAGAGGTTTTGACCAATGAGGGCACTAGGGAAACTTTTTGAGGTTTTTAGGGATTTTGGAGACCTTCCAGGGGAAGATTAGAAAATCGGAGGATAGCGTTGGAAAGCTTACGGGACGAGCTACAATGTGGATTCAAGAATGGATAGATTTGAAGGATTTGTCACTCTAAAACGGCGATTCAAAATAAGAGAGAGAAATTTAGACCTTTGAGTATATTTGGGGTGTTTGTGAGAATCTTATGAGGGTTTTGGAAGATCTGAGTCAACAAAGATACTGTTTACGACTCATGCTAGTTTTTTGATTAAAGTTTTGACTCGATTGGATGAATTTTGAGTACAGTGTGTTAGGTTGAAGTTTGTGTAAGCAGTCAAAGTTGCAGGATTGCACTGACTTTCACAAACTTAGTACATCAATCATATCTTTTGATACCAGAAAGTTCTGTCAATAAAACTTTTCATAGTTAAAGTTTGGATGATGAGTAACCTTTTCATGAAATTTGAGAGCAATCGGAGTGTTGGATTGGGATTTGTGATGGGTTTTGTACACAGGGTTCTGCATATTGACTTGTGATACAGTGGGTAAATCAACAATTGTGTTGAGAGATTTAGAAAAGCAAAACATATGAAACTTTTTTGAGTGATTGGAACGGTTGTGAAGTAATTTTCTGTAAAGTTTAAGTGAGAGTTATTGGTCCAATCATCGGATATCATAGTTTTCTCCCACTAAAGTTTTACCGGTTATAAGGAACTCAAATGTGGAGTGCTGAGGAGGGGAAGAAGAGATTGTCAACTCACACAAGGTTCTAGAGGGTTCTTCTATAGCCAAACGCTTGGGCGTTCTCAGAGCAAAGAATTGTCCTCTACGACAACGGTGAGTAACATATGAGGGTATCCAAATCTTTTCCTTATAGAAAATTGCTCCCCATTCTAACTGTGCTTTATCTTGCTGAAGGGCTTGTGCAATCTCCTCATCCTACTTTGTAGCTCGGTTCAAGTTACTCCATCATTCTAAGTGAATTTTCACCTACGTGATGTGATTAATATACGGTATTCTTATCAATACATCATCAAGTTATTTCTTTTCCTCCACATACAAGATCTTTGCATAAAAATATATCGCCATTCAGCCCAACAAATTTGTCATTTTAATAATTCAAAGATTTTGAATTTTTAAATAAAACAAAGGTTTGTGATCTATCTCAAACATAAACTATTTATCTCAAAGATAATGCTTCCAATGTTAAATAGCCAACACAATGGTTAACTCCTCTCTTTCCATGATATGATAATTTTGCTCCGTCGGTTAAAGATTTTGTGAGAAGAAGACAATTGGATGTCATCCATCTTCCCATTCTTGTTGTAATATTTCTCCAATTGCCATACTTAATACATACGTTGTAAGTTTTGTTGGTCTATCTAGGTCATATCATTAAAGGATTAGTGCATATAAGAACGCATACTTCAAAGCCTAAAATATGATCTCCTGAGCTTAACCCATTGTGATTTATGCCATTTGTTTAAGAGATTTATTAAAGCTTGAGCAATACAAGTGAAAGCTTCCACAAACCATCTATAGAAGTCAGTTAAATCCAAAAAAACTATGTAATTGAGTTTAATTCTCTGAAGCAATTTACTTTTGAATGGCTTCCACTTTGTCACTCATGACTTGAACGCTCTCTACATTAACTCTATGTCCAAAAAAATCTGCTTCGTTTTTACCAAAGTCACACTTGACATCTTAGCATACATTTTATTTTCTCTCAACACTTAGAATACTTTTCGTATATATTTCTAATGACTTTGTAAGGACTTGCTATATATCAAGATATCTTCTTAAAACACAATCACTAATTTATCAAGATACTTACATATCATTCATCAGTCCCATGAATGTGGGTCAAACATTAGTTAAACTAAATGATATAACTTATACTCAAAGTATCATTATCTAGTTCTAAAAGATGAATTCTATATATCTTCATCAGCTACTCTGATCTAATTATACCCGCTTGTAAGATCAAGTTTGAAATACTTAGCTCCATAAAGTCAATCAAACAAACCATCCATTCATGGTAATGGCTATTTTTTTCACCTTTTGTTCATTTAGAGCATGATAGGCGATGCACATCCATATGGAGTCATTTTTCTTCTTCACAAGCAACACTAGAGCTCGTATAGTGACACACTAGATAAATCATTTCTTCAATAACTCCTCCAATTGTGCCTTGCATTCCTCCAGCTTACTTCGTGCAAGTCAATATGGACTTTTACAAGAGTAAAACTTCTTTGAAAGATCTCTATCTTGTGATACATTCTCCTTTTTGGTGATAAACCTAGAGGTAGATCATATGAAAAAATATCTTGAAACTCCTTGAAGACACAATTCAATTTCTCATGTATAAAAGGTTGTTCTTTTGGAGTGTTCACATCTCTTATTAATCCCAGAAAACATACATGTTTGTGATTGATAGCAGTTTTTTCTATTGCATATAGAGGTAAGTTTTTTTTTGCTGATCTAAGTCTATCTCCAAAGATCCTCCAAGTAGTAGTTTTTATTATCTTGCTTTGTCAATCCTTGTCAAGATTATATTTTTTCATCCAATCCATACACAAAATAGCATCATAGCAAACTAATCAAATTACTCTCCACTCTAACAATTCGTTGTATTGCCCAATCTTTAACTCTACTTCTCTAGAAATGCTCTAAATGCTCTCCGTTTGACTGTCTGAGAATTCCACTTCTTCATTCTCACCTTCTCTAAAGCTAATCCCAACTTTATAGCAATAGATTTGGATATAAAGTTTCTTTATTTCATGTATCAATCAATATTCTCACTTTTACTCATTCTATCATGTTATCCATCGCAATCAAACAATACTCCATTCTCTCAATCTAACCTTCCAAAACTCCCATGGCCCGATTTCCTCGATAAGATTCTATCTTACAAGTTTTTGTCATATTCAAGATCATACATGTTTGCTATATAATCTTTGATGTTGAATAAAGCAAGATTGTACTTTTTCTCTCAATCTATTCTTAACTATTAAAATGAATCAATCAAGAAATTGACAGTATACTGCACATTGAAACTTTCAAGTGCAAAAGTTTGAATTTTAGTGAATAGATTGATACTATCAAGTTATGAAGTTGATATATTGAGACTATGATAAATACACATATTTGGGCATCAAATTTTATTTCATCATAATGAAGATTGTAAGCAGCCAAGGTGAAAGTTATTAATTTATTGAATACTTTTATATATTGCAATCTAAACATAAGTCAATGAAAATTTAAAATATCATTAACAAGTTGTAGCAGTATGTTAGTATTTTAGTATTATCTTAAGATAGTGAGACATGTATTTGAGATATATCTCCTTTTCCAAATTGTCTTTAAGAACATAAAAAAAATAACACTAGGAGAAGTATAAACTTTGGAATATAATTTTAAATAATAGATTTGAGATATATTTCACCTTAATTAAAATATTATATTTTTTTAATTACAAAAAATTAAGATCTGAATGTGTACTTCAGATTTAAAATTATTAAATTTGAAACAAAATTATTTCATCTCGAAATTGAAAGATTTTATAAAATATACAAACGAGGTTTAATTTTGGAACTTTGTAATCATCAAGATTTCAAACTTTGAGTATTATTTCATTATTTAATATAATTTTATGAATTAATATTTTAATTTTTTTTAGCAAGAGAATGTACAACTTTTCTTTTTCACAATAATTATAACCCTTTGAATAATGTTGTTAAACATCATTAACTTTTCAAAGCTAGGAAAAATTTTCAAATTTGTGACTCTCATTAACTATTTGATGTCTTTGGCTACTAAAAATTTTTTAATCTCATGGCGTTATTTTTCCTCAGAGCTATTGAATTTTTAATATTATTGTAGATTGGTTCATGATCATGTTAACTTTATACTAGATTTAATTTCTTCTTGCAACCTATTTTTAATCACCCGATCCATGTTAGAGAAGGAAATTAAGCAATGATCAACCATATTCTATCTTTTGAATCATGATTGCACACAACTTACATGATAATGTGAGTAAAAGATAAATTTTCCATAAGCTATAATCTTCTATTAGAGTAGTCATGGATCAATTAATGAGCAGTTTACTTTGACATTTAAGAGATTTTGAAATACTTCAACAAAAATCCAAGAGAAAATAAAGTCATGATTAAAAAATTGAGAAGAAGAGCTACAATTGTAAGCAAACAATCAATCAAATTCATAGTGAAAGTGAGCAGTTATGATCAATCAAAATAAAGGGAGTCAAAATTATACCTATTGCGGTGTTTATATTTATTTCAAGCCAAAAAAATACAATATGTGAAATAAATTGTTAAATAAGAAGACCATTAACATGCTAATAGTTGGTATTTCAAATTTCAGTTGATTTTGAATTTTTTTTTACATGGATGCTTATTTCAGTCAAAATTACGTCATTGACAAAGATGACGGTAAGCCGAGTACGTTTGGATGTGTTGTTGTCATCGTTGTTGTTATACAAGAAAACTATTGCTAAAAATTTTCAAGTCTGATAAGACTACTTTGATGCTACACTTTGTAAAATTTTGAAATGATTAGGTTTGTAGGTTCAGAGTTTGGTTGTAATAGTACATAAGAGTATGCAAACCACTTTGTGCTACAAATGATGAAAATTGAATTGATAAAATAATAACATGAGCTAAATATTTGCAAAATAGAGCTTTAAATCAGATTTAATCAATCTAGAAAATTTAAATTCAAATATTTTAGTGAGTGAAATTTATGGGCCTCAAAGGGTGATGATGGCGTTGTCAATTAAGATTATTGGGTGTTAATCTATATTAAGTGAATTTTATTTGCAAGTGTGGGTGGAAGATAAATTAAGAGATTCGAAAATTTGAAGTGATGATTAGTAGATCCTAGAGTGTGTGTTGTGATGACAATTGCAAATTGACTATATTGATTCTTTAATATCTTTCAAAGAAGACTTTCATACAAAAAGTCTTCTATTAAAAACTACTTGAGTGAAAGAAAGGCTAAGTCAAATGAAGCCTATTGAATGTTAAACCATCTCTATAGCCATGTAGCCAACGCACTCCAAGATATGGCTACAAGGTTCACAAAAACATACCTTCTTAAAACATTATAGGATGATTAAGTGGGTGGACAATTCATCATGGAGTGTAATGAAAATTTTAGAAGAAATATATGGTGAGTTCAGTTTTGGAACAATGATGGAGCATGACAAGAACAATCAAAAATTATTATGATGAGAAAGGACAAGCAATTGATTATGGACTTGAAATAATTCTGATGTAGAATAGAATTAATAACAAGAAAAAAATGATATGAGAATGCATATTTTTTATAAAGTCAAGCATATTGTTTCATCATAGACGACTTTCTTTCCAACTAGCAGTGTCCGAGTATATAATTCTTTTGTTTGTTCCCATTCATTACTTTTTATCAATTGATTTGTATCCGTTGATTTTTATTCTACTTATCATAAAATGATAACTCCATTCCCGTCAAATTAAAGATTTGATAATCCATAATTTGTAATGGTATAAATAAATATTAAAATATTGATGGAAATTATTTTCAGGACATTGAAAACATTTTATAAAGTCTATTTAATTATTGATGTGGAACTATGTGGAGAACCAATTTACATAATAAGCATTTCTCTCATATGATTGATTCAATTTGGTTTTACTTTATTTCAATCTAAGTGTTTGTAGAGAATTATGATTGTGAGAGTTTATGTCAATGTTGAGATGTAAAATGATGTTGTGAGTTTATGATGAGTTGTAATGTTTGTGTGTGATTAATTTCTGGCAAGCATGCTTTTTTGTTAATATTCACCTGAATGGGTATTGCCTTCCACTCTACAATCTTATACGTAAAACACATTCATTTGATGAAGACAACGGGGGTTTCAACTCTCCCCTGTAATTCTCATATGTTTTTCTAAAAGGCCCCTGTTATGTTCAAAGGCCAGTGAGTTATAGTTAAGTGATGCTCCTGTTATAGAGGGGAAAAAGTAAGATCTCTAACTAATTACAACTATTACCTGAGTCTATGAGATTTCATTGCGCTTTTTATGTCACGAGTCTCCCTTTCCCCATTACAACACCGGAGAACTAATCTTGCAATTTATTCTCAAACCTGATACACTAGCTGTCCACCTCCTCTATTGCAATGTGATTACATTTTTCGCAATATGGTAGAATTTAAAGCTCATACTTAGACTCGAATAAAGTTATCACATTGCACGAGAAAGCTATTCAAACCAAACCTGTTACGCGTCCATGAGATTTCTTTTCTCGAAGCCTTAGACTCCATCCGTCCATGGCCGGATGGAGTCTAAGGCTTCGAGAAAAGAAATCTCACTTGAGAAGAGTAACAATACATTCCTTTGTGATAACTTTAATAACTGTGTAAGGAACCGCAACTACCTTTGTGATTAAATGATCACATACATTTGAAGTTGTCATTGAGTTATTCAAAGGTGTAATTTATACACGGTTTCTTTTATTTTTATTTAAGACGAAAGTATTAAAAAAATGGAAAAGATTATCAAGATTCCTTATTTATAACTGTACCGTTTGGCAAAACAGTATTTCGAAAATTATCGATTACCATGTTGATCTGTAATAACTCAAACTACGAAAAGATTCAGGTTATGATTCTTATGGATACCGTGCTACTGTACATCTTTCATTGGTACTTATCCAACGAATTAAGTCTTTATCGAACCTATTAGAAGAACCTCGGAGATGCTCCACAATTGTTGGGTAAATTAGTAGCTTTCATTTTATATGTGTATTATAAATATATTTATACATAGAGAATATATAGATATATATAGATATAAAACATGTGTTCAACGGGAAACTTTCATAGATTCCTGTCGGTTCCACTTGCAATACTTGTATACTATTACAATGGAAAAATCTATCGAAAAATATGGAAAAATGGAAACTATGGAATATATATATATATATATAGAATTTGACTTTATTGGAATAAAAATTCAATAAGGATATAAATTCTGAAACTCTTTAAGTGGGAATGGGAATTCTCTAGCATATTCGTATAGTACAAACATTTTGACTAAATAGGATATTATTTTCTCTTGAAATCATTTCTAGGTAGTGACTTGCAAAGTTGTAGTTTTCCAACGGAACTTGTTGACTCATAACTGCAATGCAATATCACCTGAACTCACAACGGGTAACATGAACATGTCAAAGATTAATTAAATACATAGGGAAAATAAGCGAAAGACGCCCATAAGATGGATAAATCCAGTCAATATACAATCTTATTTGGAAAGACACAAAAAATGCTGATCTGGGTACTTAAAAGAGAAAAAAAATGAAATAATCATATTTGGGAGAGAATGTGGAGTTATTCCATAATATTTTTCAGTAAAATTACCCAAATGTATGGAGAATTCAGAAAAAAATGCTTATCTCCAAATATATCAATCCGGTTTAAGGTTTAAGGTTTGGCAATGACATACACAAATATTTTTTAAGTAAACATGCGAAACAGTATGTATAAAAATTTTATTGAATTTTTCTCAAAAATCAGAATGGTAATATGATTGAGATTCCGAAATCTAGCTTCCGCGGTAATAGACCACTGGTCATCTATCGAATAAAATATAATGGTAGATATGGTCTAAAACCCTCATAGCCCCCCTTGATAACAACACCACGACTGTTTGTTAAGAAATTACTTCTTGTTTATTTCTTGCAAAACTATTTAGACTATCACAATTTCTTGAAATTTCTTGCTTACTTTAACCTCTTCATGTCCTTCATGTTTGGTAGGAAGGTTCGGTATACTGCATTTTAATTAAGTTTGTACAAGCATGAAAAAGGAGTCATTATAGGACTAGAGTTACCAATTCAAACCTACACGCGGTCAAAATCCCTTCTGTAGAGGGCAGTTTGCACCTTTTTTCTTGATCTCCAAATGCGCGCCAAGCACATGTCAGTAAAGGGACCTTTTGACTCGATCTCTTGCAAACGAGCACGGAGGAAATGAAGTCGCTTTTATATGGGAAGGGTTGAATGTACTTCAGTCATGAGCGTTCCGTTTCTCTAGAATCAGTGGCCGTTTGGATTACAATGAATGAATCATGCTTTTAATCTTCAACCTTCCAGTCAGTGCTAGACATCATATCTTGTGAGGCATTTGGCCTCCTACTCTACTCAAGGACTCTTCTCTGACCTTATAATCGGATGCTTCAATTTTTCTATACAGATCTAAGACTTCGAAGGAAGAAGCATTCCGTACAAAGTCATTAAGAACCAGCCATTTCTTACACTAGATGGGAATTGAGACGACCTTGTTAGTAAGAAGTTCAAGCCTACAGTGAGTGATCTTTGGTCTGAGAGCCTCCTGTAGGAGTAGTTTTCGGTACAATGTGGACATGCTTGATTGAAACAATCGGTGGTAGACCTGCATCCTAGCGACACAGAGTGTTTTTGGTGGCTAACACATGCGAAAGGAAATATGGTAATGATTGTGAATAATTTGAACAGTTTGCTCATTCGACTTATGCACCACCACCTTGACTCCAATGTCATCTATCCAGGCTCACAACGTCATGTATAGGCGATGTCTTTAGATGTCACTAGAAAGTAGATAAAATGGCTTGGTGTGTTTCTCACTAACTGGTACATACCATGATAGCTTGAGTTTTCTAGATTGCAGGAAAGGGGTTATATTGTTTCCGACCATCGTTTCATATCACGATGAAATGAGATTCCTTTGTTGCTTTCTTGTCAGTCATTTCTAACGAGCATTGTCTTGTATTCATCTGACCTTGGAACTCAACTTCGTCATCTAGTTTCTTCATGTTCTTGTCCTCATGTCTTCACCATCTACGTTTCTGTGTAGTGCTTTGGATTTTAAGAAACTCCCTCTATGTCCATTCAAATCATGGCTGATCCGAACACCATCCGTAATTCTAACTTGGTTCCAATTCATACCCCAAGGTGTGAACATTCTTGCCTTACTCTTAGGTATCAACCTCATGTAGTTGATGCAAGAACTTTCTTCCATTCTAATATTGCAGTTAGGGACAGATCCCCAACCAGTTGTTGAGTGCAACGGACAGATTGATATATCTGCACGAATTTCATGGTTGAATCATGTGTTTTCTTCCTCAAAAACTCGCTCTATGTCCATTCACATCATGTCTGATCAAAGGATCATCCAAAATTCTCTTGAGCTCTGATTTATCCCTGATGTGTTGTCATTCTTGCCTTACTCTTATGTATCAACTTATCTAGTTGATGCAGACCAAGGGTTTTGGTCAAATCTTCCAACCAAAAGGTAAGTGCACGTAAAAACTGATTGTTTTCTGTATGAGTTTCCTACATGAATCATGGGTGCTCATGTCGAACCTCTTCTCATCTGCTCTTAAAAGACGATTGACAGTAGTTGTGGTACTGGAGCAGGAGTCTCAAGTTTTTTGATCCATACTCCCATGATAACCGTAACATAGTTACATCCATGCCAGATTTGATAGAGAAAGTTATTTCGGGAAGTCTTCGTTGTAAGTTACTTCGGACAGCTCAATAGCAACTTTCACTTTATTCTTCGACAGAAAACTATTCCCTTTGGCTACCATTCCCAGCCTGAAAATCTCTGTTTTTTTAACCCATTTGCAGGAAACTATGGATTCCGAACTAATTTGCAACGTTGTTTTGTGCACGCTGTGTAACCTTTAAGGCTTCAAACATAACCAGAGAAAGTGAAGTAGAGGCACTTGGAATGGCAGCGTCCATAGAAGGCAACGTTATACGCCAAAGACGAGGAAAAGCACTAGAAAATCGCCAATTCCAAAAAGATTATACAGTAACCTTTGACTTTTGTCGATAAAGCTTGACAGAAGATGCTTTTCTGGCAACTGATCAGCAGCTTCAACTTCTGAACTGGGGCGTTGGAGATGCCGAAAGCTTCACGAAAACGGATCTTCGATGTTGGAGCTGGCGCTGTTGTTGCTGAAGGATTCACGAGAACGGATCATCAATAAGCTGCAAGGTTGCGAAATTTACTTTATTTTGCGAAAGGCGTAAGGTTGCGAATTCAGACTCAGAAGGGCTAAGCCTTTGGTGTGAGATTTGCTCTCTTTCATGGTGGGTTCCAATCTTAGGTTTGCCGCTGTTCCATGGCTACCTTCACACCATTCGGACGTTGCTTTCAGGATTCCATGCGGCTTTAACATTTGATGATATTTCTGTAGACAGATCACATGATCCTGACTCACTCAGGATTCAGGGCCTTTTACGTCCATCTCAGCAACGTCAGCTTTGATAACCCGTATTTATAGATTCGTGTTTTTAATTCGAATTTCATGCAATTTCACAGATTCGGCGTGGGTTGTTGTGCGCAAGGTAGCGAAACACGGTTTTTGCGAAACAAAATGATGCCTGAATCCGGACCGAATTTTCGAAATTCAATGAAGGTAAAGTAATACTCTTGTTTCCCTTCTGTCTTCGGGCGAAAAAATCGACTCAGATTGTTCCGTTCTGACCTCTCATATTTCCAAAGTTTGAAGAAGGCAGCAAGATACTTGCATTTCGTGGTGGTTTGTGTGTGCATCTATGGGTCCCAATACAAAATCGTGTGCATATATGACACTTGCTACTTCGATGGATCCTCAAATTAACAGACCACAAGAATTGTTCACAGAATTTATATTAACTATAGCTAACAAGGATGAATATTCGCCCTTCGTTGTCGGTAGTGGTGACTTCCCACGACATTTTCGGCATTCGACGTGAAGCAGGGACTGAAGAGTGAACGTACGTACAGTTATCCCTACACAGATGTCAATAATAGATGCCACGTTGTCAATAGTAGATGCCAGCATTGATTGTATAAGAGGAGTCCACGTTGGCAAAATTGTGACGTCCACGTTTCCAAAATGCGATGTCCACGTTGTCCAAAACCATGTCCAAAAGACTTGCTAACTGAGTAGAGATATCTTATGATGTCAAAAGCAGGCACATGAGTCTATGTTCCTCTACACTAACTAAACTAAAGATGTCGAATATCTTCCCCGCTACCTAATACCGCTATCTTATATCTTCTCCACTAACCCAACTAGAGATGTCTGATAATCTAAACCCTAAACTACAGAAGTCTGATATCTTCTCCACTAACCGAACTACAACGTCGGATATCCCAAAGATATCCAACCGCTATCTATTTCCACCTGATTAGTCTCGACAGACACACGGCGGTGACGACGCCTACAGTCTTGAACCTGATCAGGGAGCAGCGATGCCCGGAGGGAAAGCTGCGTCGACACCAGGATCCACCAGCCACTGCTGCCCGTTTACGTAGTTCTGACCCAGATATGGTTTGACTTCGTCGACTGTAAGGTTCTTCGACCATGGTACGAGATGAGGTGGATTAGACCCAGGGCCACTGCACTCGTACAACCCAAAGAACGTTGTGCTGCACAAACATACAATCGAATGAATGCGTCGAGAGATAATCATTGTCTTAGAATTAATCCAGAATCCATTAAGCTCGAGAAGATTAATGCAATGTTGGGCTCCAATCAAGACGGAATTCGACATTTACCTCCGCCTCTTTGGATCTCCGAAGTCGCTCCACCCTTCTGCATCAATGACGTCTTCGAAATAACTATTCGCGAAGACAATCGTGGCGTACGGTGACCAGGCTCTTCCTAGATACACCGATCCTGTCCCATTCACGTAGCATCCAACAAACACGAACCCAGTGTCTTCATCGGGCATTCTTTTTTGTTGCGCAGCTATAGCACCGAACCTCGTGGCGATGGAAGACAGCGTGCAATTCTGCCACAGCAAGATACCACATCAGACACATTGCAATATTGGAAAAACAAAACGCGAACAGTCGATGGAACGAGATTCGACTTCATGTTTCAGAGCCTTGCAAATTCGATACAAGAAATCGAACCTGAAATAATGTCCGGCCATTCCCAAAGATGAAATCGATAGATCCCTGTATGAAGCACTTGTAGTAATAATGTCGACCTTTATAGTCGTAAAGGGTGTCCTGAGCACCGAGGAAAGTACAGTTGTAAAAGGCAGCGCTGTCTCCCGCAATGAGGAAAGCAACGGCTTGAGAGTTCTCGGCTCCAGGGTTCGGTGCAGGCGCGGAATTCTGTTCAGATACAATGGAGGCATCAGGACCTGTGCTTCAATTGCGTTCAATTCGTTTACAAAACGCAGTTCTCAAGGCGAAGTTCCAGCTACATTGAGAAAGAAACCTTCGAGGTAGCTCACCTGGAAGGATATGTTATGGGCGATGAAATTATCCGAAAGAACAGAGACTGAGGCACTCTGCATCGTTCCGAAGAGTGAGAAGTCATCGGAAGCATTCCAGAATCCTTCACCCACTGCCACTCTGCTGGCCGCCGTTGCGTTCCAGGTTATGATTGTCTTCGTCTGGTCTTCACCATGAAACGTAATAAATGGCTTGCTGCGGGGAACCACCACCTTCTCTCTGCGAAATAAAATCATGCACAGTCGTCAGCCTCGACGGACAGATTCGCCAACGGACAAGCCAAAACGACTACTGCTATCCTCGCGATAGTGGCAGTGATTGCAGATATGGATATGGGTTCGCGACTGCAAACAGCCCAGAAGATTTACCTGTATACACCAGCATAGATTCTGATGACGACGCGGTGCGAATTGCCCTCCCGGACGAAGTCCACTGCTTGCTGGACAGTGGTGAAGTCGCCATTCCCCTGCTGGCTCACGATCAAATACATTACTGGCTCCTTAAGAGCTCTGGGCGTCTGATCGAGGTTCCAGCTTCCGAGTGGCATGTCCGGAGCAGATTCTGGAACGCTGGTAAGTTTTCTACGACCGAGAGAGGACTGCGCAGCTTCATCGTCTCCCTGACTGGTCATCAACTTCGCTGGAGGGAGACGTCTCGACTGATGCGCGTGGTAGTAGTCTGAACGCTCGAGGTACGACTGGAAGGCCTGCTGAGCTGAGGTTGTTGCCGCTTGAGCTCGTACTCCCAATCCCGCTGCGATTCGCTTCTTAGAACCCGGATCTTTCTCCGAGAAGAAGTTCTCCCCAGAATCGGAAATTGCGGGAACTGAAGATCTCCCCCCTCCGCGAATGCGATAATTCCGCTTCCACATCTTCCTCCCCGTCGGACTTGCAAACGAAAAGGCGGCGGACCCATCATCCCCATTCGTGGAGGCTCCATTCGCCATCTCAAAATTCCGTGAACCTGGCGACTTCGGGCTCAAATCTGACAGCTGAAAATCTGCCTCGGCATTCTGCGAATCAACAGGACTCGCGTGCGCATGGAAGATCATGTGCGAGAACACGAGCACGGGAATTAGCAGAAAAAAACGAGTGCGATCCATGGCTCGATCTCAGCTCGATTCACGAGCGAGAACGCTGTATGTTCGAACAGGAAATGTCTTGGGAGGACGAAGTGACGACGTATATAGCTTCCTCCTGGCCATTTCCTGCGTTGCAGACCCCGGGTCGAGTCGTGGAGGTGGAGGAGGGGCGATTGCTGACGAGCATAGCTGGAGTTGTTAACGGCATCTGCACCCCAACTTGAGACCCCCTTACCCACTACCACCACCAAAAGCCAAATTAAGCTTCTTTTGCTTAGTAAGAGGCTGCGAGCTAGCTCCCTTTTCTCAGCACCCGAAGGTTTTCAAGTCGCTTCCTGCACATTCGTTACCTGTCTTCAGATGGCTCTTAGTTTCCAGGAGTGTTAGACAGGTTGTACTGTAATCTTGCCAGATGCCGCAGACGCTGCGACCTTACACGGAGGCTTTGATCTTCAAACCGTAAATTACGACCGTCCAATGACAAACTAACAAAACAAAACGGGCAGAAATCTTTAAAAAAAAAAACAATTTCAAACCACGATAGTGGTCACTTGGTGTTATTGTTTCGCGTTTTATAAAACTCATGGCTCACAGTTCTCGAAAGGAAAGGCCAGCGTAGGAATGCAAGGAGTCAAGCGAATCTCGACTTTGTCTTTTGCCCGCAGCCGCGAAGATTCCTTCACGATCACAGACATTTTCGTAGCTCATGACATTATCGGTCACCGTCCACCAACCTCATACCCAACGCTGATCATTACATTTAGGCATATGACCCTCACATTCCGTGTGCCGTAATCGCAATGCCCTGCTCGTAAACGGTATTTTAGAGCATTCATTGGAGATTATGAAATACTGTACGTGGATTGATTGATGAGGTTGGACGCATGCCGTAGCTGCCATGCCTTTCGCGCCAGGTCGTGAGGAGCCACATAGGCGAAGGTAGCCCGCCAAGCTGGGGCTTTACTGTCCCAGCTCATAACGGATTTCTTTCGTACGAAGCTCGGTGCTCGTCTGTATTCCTCCTTGGACGTCCAAATGGCCGATTTGGCCACCGCAGCAGCAGGGTGCTGTACACTTGAAGCTCACAGGCAGCGCGGCGATCTCCTCAACCTTCTCCGGATTCCTCCATACCCTGATACTCATTCGCCACTGCATACCCGTACAGTAGCTGAAAGAACTGTCAGCAAAGGCAAGCATACATCGTTTGAGTTCCAACATCTTACAAGAAAAGTCTCTTTCTTTGCTCGGACTCAAGATTTGGAGAATGCTGATTCAAAGATCCACAAAACTGGGAGGCAGCTTAGGCAACAAACACCGTTGCATCGCGCGGCTAGATTGCATGCGTATCCCTTTCCGAAGTCAGATTGTGGTAAAAATTTCCGGGTTTTGCAGACTGCGGTCAAAAGAGACTTCGTGTGTGATCGACGTCGGAGAACAAGAGTAGTTCAGTACAGTACACAGTCGATCATTTGTCTCGACAAGTCGAGTTTATATTGTGCTGTACATGTGTCGGACCTAGTCTCGAAGGCAACTTGGTTGAGCTGACGTGGAACAGAGCGGTCGAGACAGAATTGGTGCGAGAGGAAGTTTGAATGAACGCCTCTGACACCTTTTACTGGAAGAGTACAGTTCATAGTCCATATTACAAAACAGGGCGACGCATAGTCCTATCATACTTACCGTATTGTAGACAACTTGAGCTTACATGTCTTCAGCACCTGCCGGTGAGATGAACCTGGTTGACATGGTGATGGAGAACGCCGTGGACAGAGAATCCGTGTGACGGAATACAGGTCCACTTTAGGATGACTTGATGGACAAGACGACAATTTTAGGGTAAATTCTCGTCGACAAAGACGTAATCGGGGGATAATTCTTTCACGAATGACGTTGCTGTTCTGCCGGACAGAGAATTTACCTGGTGAAAAATATCTCACGGGCAATTGTAAGTTTAAATTGAGGATTTTCCTAGCGTCTTTAATCTGTGTTCCGAACGTTGTGTACCATGTATTCTTACCATCAAGTTTAACCACGTTTTGCATTAAGGGAATTAGAATGTCCAACTCCAGACTCACTTCTGTTTACATTCATGATAACTGAACTTATAAATAAATAGAGAAGATTGATTAGGAGATTCGAATTTTTTAAAGTTAATATGAAGTTAATATAATATTCAACATTTGTGCACAAGATACATACAATTATTATGTGTTGAAACCGCATTATTCTAGTTAAGACCATCCAATCGAGAAAGAAGATAACTTAAAAATATTTGAATTCTAAAACGTGTGGTATTTAGTTTACACACTTGATCATTTTACAAAAAACTTATAGTGAGACTATATTTTTGTTCTCACTTAGATATCTTAACATTACAATCTCTAAACGTTTAGAGTTGGACTAAATTGTATGTGGAGCTAAAGTCCACTCATGTTTTTACCCTTAGTGTAAGCGACCCTGTAACTATAATTTAAAAAGAAAAACATAAGTTACCCAAATTTACCCCGTTTTCTTGAAAATATTGAGAATTTTGATACGCCTTTATTTTCTAGATTTCCAGATCAGTGATTCTAATCGTTTAAAACAAGAATGGATCTGACCTGCGCCAAACCTAATTTGCATCTTGAATTATATTTTGTATTTCGTGATAATCACTCTATAATCACATGTAGTTATTATTTTTATAAAAAATTTCAAACAAAAAATGATCAAAATCTGTTTACAAATTCAAAAAAATTACATCCTACCAAAATCAAATACCAAACATGAAATAAGTGTGACAACTTGTATAAAAGATTATATACTCTTGAATTGATTATCTTTAAAAACGTGTGAAATAATAACATATAAAATTTATCCGCATTATAATAATTTTGTTGCATTGATGTTATATTTTTTTAAATTTAAAAAAAGAAAAGAAAAATAAAATCTGTTTAATCTCACAACCTGATCAATTTTTTTATTGCATTTACAAATAAACTTGAAAAAAAATTTCATTTCTTCATAAAAAGTATATGATAATGTTCAAACTACATTCACATTCATCAATAATTTGAGTAAGATATCATTTTTAAAATAGAAATATTTAATTTTTATTCTAATACCTTGCATAATGATTAATATAATTTTTAACCTATAATATATATCAAAAAGTTTGAAATTAATATTAACATCTATACAAAAATCACATGTGTAGATAAGAAATGACTTTTTTGAATGATAGACAAATTTCATATTATTATTATACTGATCAAAAAATTGAATATTTATTAATTTAATAAATTTCTAAATATATTATTTTTATATTTAATATGTAATTTTAATTTTTTAAATAAAAAAAGCAAAATTGATGTTTATTATTTGTGTAAATTAATCAGTTTCTAGTTTATATATGTGATGTAATTTTGAAATTTGTATATCATTTTTTACACCTATATTAATTTCCTCAATCAATATATAAAATAAATATTTGAAGTAAAAATATGTATATATCACATGATATATTATTTAAAATCATTAACTTATAATTTTTAATCATAAAAAATCAAATAAATTTAAATTTTATTAAATATAAAAAATATCCAAAATTTAAATTAAGATGTTTTAATTTTAAAAAATATTTTGTTAATAATAAAATTATTTTTTGAAATCACATTCAAATAAAAAAATTCAAATATTATCAAATTACAAGATTGAATGTCTAAAAAATAAAATTATGAATTTTTTTCTTATGTTAAAATCATTAATATTATATATTTTTTAAAAAAATTACAACATAATATTTTTTTAAATAAAATTTTAATAAAATTAAATTCTAAATTATGATGAAAAATATATATATCAGACTGATGTTAAATATTCACTAACCATATACTGAAGATAAAATAATCCAAAATTATTTCTTACAAAAGAATTTTACACTCAATGTTAACACATCTATGAATGTTAAAAATTTTAATGTATGATGAAATGATTTTCATTATTCATAATCTATTAATGATGAAGAGCTAACATACAAGTTTTACTATAGTTATATTAAATAAACGTTTTCAAAAATTATCAATTCATGCAAAATTTAATTAATATTTTATACATAAGGTATATCAAAGACATGAAATATTATTTCAAATAATTTTATATTAATTAAAATTTGAATTAAGGGATTTTTTTGATATCATATTATTTTTTTAATTTATATTTATTTATGATAATTTTATTACAAAATATAAAAAACATATGGTTGTAAAAATCCAATGTATTTTTTAATTGATTCAAAACTTGATTTCATTAAATATTTCACATCAAAAATATATGACACTAATATGTATTTTTTTATTCTTTTTATTCTTTTTATTTTTTCAAAAATTTAAAATTTTTTTTAATATTTTAAAAATAATTTCTTTATTAATATTAAATAAATTTTCAATAGAAAAAATATATATAAATTTAAATTTAAAAAAATTTAAACAAATTGATTAATAATATATTTGTTAACAAATTTATTTATATTTAATAAAAACTAAACTTATAAAAATTAAAACTCTTAAATTTTTTAATAATTTTTGAAAATTAAAAAATATTTTATTTTATTTTATTTTATTTTATACCTCATTAATATCATATAAATAATAAGCATGCTAAATCATGTATGAATGAGTCTTAGAATTTTTGTTGTGAATTAGTAAAGAAATTCTTTATTTTTTTTATTGATTCTAGAGTAAATTTATGACTAGCATGTACAACTAATTTTCAAAATAAAGTTTATATTTGACACATTATAAACATAAAATAAAATATTTGAAATTTTGATAATGATCCATCACTCTCATTGTTTCATTGCATGGTATTAGCTTAAACACTATGTATAAATGTTGTTCAAAAACTAGTCCAAATAAAATTAATTTTTTATATATATTTATCTCTCATACCCAAAAAAAGTATATCTAAGCTAGATTTTACTTCCAAGAAATGTGTTTTTCTTTGATATCACAGTGGTATGAAGGGTTACACATTGTGGGATGCCCTCGCCTTACAGGTGAGGGCATCCCACCTTGTTAGTAGAGATGTTTTGTTCAATGAATCCATATCATCAAATGAGGGGGAGAAAGCTCAAGCACCTCATACTAACAAGGGAAAATCTCCTCTTAATATTGTTGAGGGGAAGATAAATAATGTTGGGTTTCATGATGAGGCCTAATGAGGTGCTCTCACAAAGGAGCAAGTTACTCAATTTGAGAAAATGCAAGAGCATGATTAGACTGGCAAACCTCAACACATGCCAACACATGAAGATCAAGCTAACTCATCAACTAGGAGAACGTGTGGACGCTCTATTCGTGCTCCTCAACGATTTGACAAATGGGCTGATTCAACTCAATTAAGAAATGAAGATATCTCTCCTGATGACGGTGATGGATTGGCTTTGATCTTGGAAGAAGGGAAACCTTTTCATATGATGAGACTCAAGCTTCTATGAACAAGCTGGAGTGTGATGCATCGATGCAGAGGGAGATGCAATCACTGATTGACAACAAGACTTGGGAGTTAGCCATACTTCCAAAGGATCAACAATTGGTGGACAGTAAGTGGGTCTACAATCCAAAGGATAGCCCCACTAACAGGAATAAAAAGATCTACAAGGCCAGGTTGGTAGCCAAGGGATTCAAACAAGAAAAAGATGTGGATTACAATGAGATCTATTCACTAGTTGCTAAGTATGCCACTATTCGTTTGTTGTGTGTACTTGTGGCTTTGTTTGGTCTTATTTTAGATCAAATGGATGTTGTCATTGCTTTCCTCTATGGTTACTTGGATGAGGTGATCTTCATGAAACAACCTATGGGCTTTGTGAAGAAAGCCAAGAGTATATGGTTTGCAGCTTGCTAAAATCCTTGCATGGAGTGAAGCAAGCCCTAGACACTGGAACAAATGGTTTGACAATTTCATGAGGGCACGAGGATTTAAACGGAGTATGTTTGATCCTTGTGTTTATATGAAAAAGGTGAGTAATGAAGTCTTTGGCTTCATTATTCTGGTACTCTATGTGGATGGCATGCTCATTGCAATTAGGGACAGATCTGATGTTGATAAGCCAAAGCTCTCTTGAGTTCTGAGTTTAGAATGAAAGATCTTGGTACAATGAGGAGAATTCTGGGGATGGAGATTCAAAGGGACTTGGAGGATGGGAAGCTATGGTTAACTCAAGGGAAGTATGCTAGGAAGGTATTTGGGAGATTACCTTCCTAGCATACATGGAGAATTGCAAGTCAGTGACCTTTAGCTCCTCACTTCAAGCTCTCCTCAGCCCTCTTTGCAACAAATGTTGTGGAGAAAGATTTGATGTCCAAGGTCCACTATGACAAAGGAGTGGGAAGTCTCATGTTTTTGATGATTTGCTCTAGGCTTGACATTGCTTTAGCTATGGGCAAGACTAGTAGAAACATGTCAAATCCAAGTAAGCTACGAAGTGGATTCTCAGATATCTCAAGGGTACATTGGATTTTGGTCTTGTGTTCGATGGCAAATCACTAATTGGCTATATAGATTCTTACTACGGACAATATCCGGATGGGAGGAAATCTACGACTAGGTATGTATTCACACTTGTAGATGGGTACATAAGTGCATAGCTCAGTCTACTATAGAAGCTGAGTATGTAGCGGTAGCGAAAGCCGCAAAGGAACCAATTTGGTTGGATAGGCTTGTCACAGAGATGGGATTGATACATGATATTGTGAATCTTCATTGTGACAATCATAGTGTTTTACATCTAGCTGTAAATCAGGTGATGGACAAGCAGATGGTGAAGCAGATCGACATCAATTACTATTTTCTTAGACAAACTGTGTCTCACAAAATGATTGAGCTAATCAAGATTGATAGTAAATTCAATTTTGTTGATGATTTGTCAAAGTGATTCCATTGGAGAGTTTTTCGAGACATCGTGTCCAATTGCAGGTGTTGCATATAAGCACAAGTAGAGTGGATTAGCGATTATGTTATCTCTATATATGATTTTACTCTATTCTATTTAAGGCTACGGCTTAGTTCAAGTTTACTCTAGTTTATAGAGGAACCTATGTTAGGTTTCCTTTTAGAACTTCCCGTAGAGTAATCATATAGGAAATAGAGGTTAAGGACCCCAAGACCAGAGTCAAGGGGGAGATTGTTGGGTTTACTCTTAGGTCTAGGTTAACTCTAGTTTGGCTACTACTATAGTCAGATGTTAACTAGGGTTAGTTGGTACTACTATATAAGAGGGTTTGTGGAAGCTCTTTGTGACATATTAGAGCTCATTCTTATGGAGCAAGTTGAGAGAATGAAAGAGGGAGCTTAAGCTTGAAGTCTTGGTGTGGCCGACAAGCCTAGAGATCAGTAAGCCATTTGTGTGTTCATGTGGATGTAGCCTCAATGAGATGAACCACGTATCTCTCATATCTATTCCTTTGGTGCATGTGTGACTCATTGTTTGCCGTCTTGGACCAACAAGATGACATTCTACATGACCAATTATTGCGTAATCTCTTGTAATAATACTTGATATTCACGCATAAAACATAATTCATAAAATCTAAAATTGATATGTCTATCTCAAATATATTTTAAAATTTATAAAAAATTTAAAATGTATTAAAATTATTATTTTTAATCAAAATATAAATGTTATTTTTTAATTAAGTTAAAATCTTACAATCATATGAGATTATTCATAATACTACACATGTAATAAACTTATTAAGTCACGTGTTAATGAAAAATATTTTCAAATATTTAAAATACTGAAAAAAATTTCAATAATAAGATATTATTATTAATATATTTATAATTTAATCATATAAAATATAAAATATAAAATTATGAAAAAATTTATTTGATGGCAAAAAATTCATATGATTGTATGTTTTGTAATATACATACTAATTTATCATTTAAGTAACAATATTTTTGAAATTTTTTTAACAAATAATACATACAAAATATTTCAGAATATTTTAGGGTTATTTTGTATAATTTTAAAATTTCAGTTAAATTAAATGATATTAATATATTTTAATTTTATAAATTTTTTCATAAATTTAAAGGTAATAAAATTTTATTTAAAAAATAATTTAATTAACATTGAATTATAAAGTATATGTTTGATAACAAAACAATTGAGATGATTTAAGTGGAAAACAAACTTATTATTTAAAATTTGAATGTATATAATTGTATAGAATCCGATGTTGAGATTTTTAATTGGGCATGATTCATATTTTATATAAAATTATCAAAATTAAACAAAAATAAAATAATTTATTACAATGACATATATAAATTTTACAATTTTTCCTCTTGTTATAATTTCAATAATATATAAAAAATATACAAAAATAAAATTAAAATTCATTAAAATACTTTTAAATGAATTCAAAATCAAAGAAAAAGAATTATTTAATTTCAAAAATATCAACACTAGAAATATAGAACAACTTTTATGAAGCTAAAGGGTCTAAACAACCTATTTGACATGAAATTAAGGAAAATATGTTTATCTCTTGATAACTATAGTTATACTGAAGAGACATAGTAAAAAAACAAAAGGGATGGGAGGACCCAATGAATTCCTACAAGCAAGGAACAAACTGGTAACTACGCCCCAATAGCATCACACTAGAAAATATGTCTTACAAAAACTAAGATATCATAACTATCTAAGTCAAACAGTCTACAAACAACAGAAGCATCCGAAGAAGCATCACCTAACGTGATTGTTCTCCTATGGATTGCACCATCTAGCACTCTCTGTAGAGCACGTTACCTAAAATAGGCTATAAAATAAGCTAAAGAGAGTGATACCCCCTTCCGTTTATTATGATATGCTCTCGTGCTCTTCCTCACAAACATGTCCAAATCGGTGTCGGTAGCTCCATATAACTCCAAAACTAAAGGAATAAAGAGGTGACCTCTTTGCATACCCCTATACTAAGAGACCTTGGCTGTTGCTCCACTCGTCCCCATCATGGATGATGGGTGATCACCCCATCTAAAACGATGTCATAAGTAGAATCGGTAACTATCATGTATGTCACAATAACATGTTCCTCCCAAACCAAGTATAGGTCTGCCCTAACCCTAGTTGACTGCAAGGCATACCAACACTCCCTTCAAATACCACATCCCTAATGGCATCATGGGTAGCTATACTCTGCCCTCCGAATGGGCAACGAGTCATTTGAACACCTGTTGCATCTAAAGTGACACCATACTCACATGTGAGTAATGAAGATGTAGATGGATGGATCAAGCCAAGACGAAACCTAATCGTTGAAGATAAAGTAGCTAATGCGAGTCTGAAAGTCCTAATACATGGTTGAGCCAAGATCCACGAGCTTACATTTTTGCCGTAACAAGAGCATAGACAAGTGCTAATGGTACGAGGAATGGCCAAATCCACTAAGAGTGAATTTAGAGCCTGCTGTAACTGTTGGTAGACCGTAGACCTCTTGTCTAATTGCTGGCCAAAGAGGAAAAAGACGGACCTCATGTCGTACCTCTAGGGGTAAAGCATCTCTCGTATGTCATAATAATAACTATAAGGGAAATGATCTTGTATCCACGTCTCTCGTATATATCTCAAAGATAGGCTTATCTACAATCATAAATCGAGAAGATAACAAAGCTGCTAAGAGTGCGCAACTAGCCAAGAATACTATAAGTGCAGTCTCCTCTATCAATAATAAGTCTACCCCTCCACACAAAATCAGCAAAGATGTCTATCTCCGTGCCAAATCTCATGTCACACACTCCAATTTTGACCAATTGGACGAGTTTTGAGTACGGAGTGATAGGTTGAAGTTTGTGTATACAGTTAGAGTTGCAAGATTGCACTGACTATCATGAAGTTAGTACATCAATCATATCTTTTGATATCAGAAAGTTTTGTCAAAAAAACTTTTCACATTTGAAGTTCGGATGACGAAGATGAAGGGAGTAGGTATGATGTGAGATTTGGAGCAAAGGTCTTGAGTGAAAGACGATGATGTTATCCTCAAGTGAAGAAGGAGTTGTGGGGTGTCGTTACACCTATGCAGTTGGAAAGGAACTACCTGATTGGAGCACATGTGATTGTTAAGACGGATTGTTTACCGTTATTAGGGATGATCACCAATTGCAATACACCAGATATTGCAATATTGAGGTGAAAAGCTTACATCAAGACACAAATCACTATTATGGATTAATGGTTTGGTGATATGACTTTTTATGTTTACATAATAATATTTTTTTTCAAGAGAAAATAATGCTCAAGATTACATTCTCGCAATTTGAATATGCATATTTTAGGATCTCATTGAGAGACAAATCCAAAAGGAGTCGTTGAATATTAGCAAGAGGAGTGTAGGAGCGTAGTTCTTAGGATAAGTAGGATTTTTTTTGGTTTTTGTGAATAAAGAGTTATATTCGGGTTTTCTTGAAGTTATTCGTCCGAATATATGTTTGTTAGCTAGGAATACCATTAGGGAGTTCACACGAGTGAATTGCGAGGGAATTTAAGCGCGCGTCTGGGCGGCGGATTGAAGAATTATCGAGAGAAAGTCGATGCTAAGAACTTGCCGAGCGGCCGGAGCAAGGGAAGCTAGCTGCAATGTCAAAGCGTCGAACCGGAGGAGTTCTAGCAGGAAGAAGTGCGACGATGGGGAGAATTCGACCGCTTATTCTGATGGCGGATTGGACTCAAATGAGTTGCCGAGGTTGAAGAACCTCGGTGGAGCGTTTCTGTCATGGCGATGGGACTACGTGTGCCCGGAACTGTGCGATGAAGTCCGGAGAGGGAAGCCGCTGACTGCAATTGGAAGCCGAGCGCATCCGGAGAAGTGGGATGTGAAGTTATGGGCAAAGGCTTTAGGACGCAACCACGAAGAGGACAAAGGCGGCGTCGATTGGGAGGGATCGACGATGCACACGACATTTACCTTCAACGAGCGGAAGTGGTTCAACCCTAGGGAGAGGAAGGGGACGAATGGCTACAAGCTCGACTTGATCAAGGATGTATTCAGGAGGAAGGTGGCACTCACCTTGAATCAACCTTTCTCACCGCAAAGAACAACCTACGTGAGCATGCACAAGGTGAGGATTGTAGAAGGGTTCATCGGAGGAACTATCCGGGTGAACTTGGGAGAGATCTTTGCGAGGAATGTGCAGGCCATGGCGACGAAGCTAAGAGAAGACGATAAAAGTGTAGTCTATCTCTCGTCTTTCTTAGTACACCTGTATGCAAAGCTGGAGTGGCTGACACCTAGAGAGAGCCAGCTGTACCGATTGGAGAGTGCGTTGTCGGACTTGGATGCAGACATCGACAGTGCTAGTAATGGGTCGACGCGGAGTCTGGGAACGAGTGCCCCACCTGAGCCGAAGAGAACGGGAGAAGTGAGACCGGCGGTGTAGAGCAAGCCTGATTCAGACTCAGACCTGGAAGTGATTGGAACTTCGAGGAAGAGGCGGAGAGTAGTGGAAGACAGTCCACCAGCTACTCTAGCAGTTCGAAGACATGTAGGAAAGAAGAAGATGGAAGAAGTAGGACCGGCAAAGTCCTCTCGTCCGAAGATGATGGCGGTGAAGCCAGGGCCGAAAGCCTCGAAGGAGATTATAGAACCTATGGCATCGGTGCTACAGCTGTCGCAAAAGTTGGAAGCTGTGGTGGTCCCGGTATTGCTGGAGTTAAACGAGATGGGGCCAATGTATATGCCAGGATGGGACCCTCAAGCAGACGGATATATGGAGTTGATTTAGATGATGAACCGTCTGGCGTTAGGGAAGGAGGACCAATCCATCACAGTGAGAGAGCTAACGGAGAATGTGGACAAGATGTCCAAAGAGAAGACTGAGATGGAGAAGAAGCTTCAGGAGGCGAAGAAGGCCTACGAAGAGATCTGTCGTATTTGGGGTGCAGAGATCCATTTTGTGGAGAAAGAGAATGCACATCTTTGGCTGACGGTGCAAGACCTGAAACGAAGACTGATTCAGGTGGATGTGGAAGCACTAGCAAAATTGGAGAACCTCGCTAACAGATGTGTGCAACATCTGTTCACATGGTGTGATCAGATTGAGACGAAGCGGTTAGAGCAGTTGATGGCGGATGTAGAATCCCGGCGACTCCAAGGATCGACGAAAGGAGATGTACAAGGCGTTGGATCGAGATTTCAAGGAAGCCATGGCTCTTCATCAACAGGAGATCGCGGCATGTACAGGAGATGCAGTTAGGGAATTGACACATTCACGCAAGCAGCGGAGGTACGATCGAGCGGCTTAGATCAGAGAAGAAGACTTAGGAGAGAGCGATCCATGTAGGAGACGGTTAGCTTGGTAGTTAGGAGTAGCAGTTACAACATTCATTCTAAATAGTCGTAGGAAATAAAGTGATGGATCTTTTCTTGTTTGCAAGTGTCCAAGCTATTGGATTGCAAATTGTAATCAGGGTAGAACGAGCACTCGAGGAGCTAGTGTCTGCAGGTTGACATTGTGATGACTGAAGCGTGTATTCGTGAATTTACCCAGATATTCGTCCACGAGCTGAGCCTGACTGTAGCATTAGAAGTACTCTAGAGGGTGTTTTCGCCGAGACGCAAACTTGTAATGAGAGAGATCCCCATCCCGAAGTAAAGCAAACTGCTGAAATCTATTTGTTGTGTCTGTGGAATTGGTGATGGGATGGGTTTGTGAAGAAATTGAGATTGAAACAATTACCTTCTTTGTGAATGCTCTTCGGACTTTGCAATCCAAAGTTAAAAAGATGTCTAAATGTTTATTTCCCTTCTTCGCTAAGGCGGTTTGATCCCTCATTCCCTTGGAAATGAATCAATCTATACGAATTCGGACTGAATAGTATCTACCGTGCTATTACAAGGAGCTAGATTACCATATCAACGATTGCTCAACTACCTAAAAGTTGTCAAAGAAGTATTTAAGCTAAATGAAAGAAACTACAAACACTAGGAATCCAACTTACCACCTTATTAGTTTGATGAAAAGGAAAGAATACAAGTGAAAGAAGCAAGGAAAAGAAGTAAATGGTTTGAGACAAAAGTAAACATGTTTGATTGTGGCGGATGTTAAGATGAGAGGAGGGAAAGTGAGTGTGTTGATTGATCTAGGAGCTACAAAAAATGTCTATTTCATATGTATTTCTATAAAGATAGTATTAGCTTTAGAAAAAAATGAACCCAAGATACTAGAATTTTCAAATGGACAAACAAATATATTGAAAATATTCTTTTTTTCTACATGAGTTGAATAAAATATGGGATAATATAAAAAATCCTTAGAGTGAAAAGTGATTTGATAAGTTTGCTATGATGTTATTTTGGATATGCATTGACTGAAAATATATAATCATGATGTGGATTGGCAAAAAAAGATGGTGTCAAAATTAGTTGGAATATCTTTGGACATAAAATTATATCAAAATCATGAAAATTATTTCTTTATGTAATACAAATCAAGCCTATGAGTCACGAAGATGTATGTTTTATGAGATTTATAAAAAAATATAATTGTTCCAAAAGAGTAATCTTTGAAAGATGATGAGTTTATTAATGTCTTAAGAGTGTTTCTTAACAACCTGGATTTTTTAAATGATAAACCTCTATGTTAAGTGAAGGATAATGGATCATAAATTAAGGATCTTACCAAAAAGTTCATAAAACTATATGACAACTCCATGAAATCCTCTTCATTCATAAAAGTATATGACAACTTCATGAAATCCTCCACTAACAAACAAAGACTTGGTTCTATCTCTTTTGTCCATTCCTCATACTCGTTGTCCCCAATCAATCCCCTTGATGTGTCATTTGAAATATGCATGTGGATTGAATGTCATGTTAGTGTTGGACCTGTGCCCTTCTTGCATCATTCTTGCTCTTTAACTCTTTTTTGGGTGTAATAAACTCACTACCCTTATTGTATGTCTCACAAAGTACATGCTTTTCCGTCATGACCACCCATCCTATTTGATTGCAGATGTTGGGACCTTTGGAAGTGTTACAATGAGCTTACTCAATATAATTATCTTTTTTAAGGTCTTACACCCAATATACATAGAATAAACTATAGCTACCAACAAGAAGGTCAATCCGATATTTCACTCAAGGGATTGTGCACACACTTCTAATTTGGAATATTTTGGTTAGTCGATCTGTTAGATTTAAATATAATTATTAAGAAAAAATAAATTATTTAAGCTTTTCTTCAAACATACATTCTTACTATCCATCCAATGCATCTTTCAATTTTTCTGTATAGCAATAGCAACAATGGCACAAGTGATAGACATTCTGACTACATGACTAAATTTCTCCTCATAATCAATTTCATATTTTTAGGAAATTTTTTTGCTAATAATTTAGTTTTGTTTATACTCATGCTTCTATATGAGATTCTTCTTGCAACTAATAACACGTTAATTATTAAAAAATTCATTCAATTTTTATATATATTATAATGCACAAGTTATGCATTAAAAGTATACATTATGATTCTAGGATTTTTTTTCAAAGGAATGAGGTACCAAATAGTTCAGATCGGAAGTGAATGATCAATTTATACTTCTTTAAAAAACTCTAAACATCGATGTTTGAAGAGTTCATCAAATTGATTATCACAAAGATGATGCATAAAGCTGAAATTTTATACGTATACCTAATCCATTAATTTACTCACATCCAATTTAGATCTCATGGATTTATAGCAATTTTTTCATTGACAATAAAATTTTTTTCATGAGACACGTTGATGGTCATAACATGCAATGTCTCCAAAAGTTATATTAAAAAATGAACTAGATCAAACATTCAAACAAGTCATATTCATACTTATCCTTACATGAATTTATGTCTAATTCCTTTATTGCCAATACACAACACATCCAACTTCAAAAATCTTGTTTTACCCTATCATAACGATCATAATCTTCCCGAAAAAAATTAAAATAAGGAGACTCATTATGTTACCAAATATATTATACACATTTTTTACTCCTAATTATCATAACTAATTTTTACATGGATTGACTCCTCCAACAAACACCCAAACATCACATACAATAGCTTCTGGCCAATATGATATGTCATTCTCATTCAAAAAATTTCTTGTTGATTCTACAATGAGTCAATTTTTTTCTCTTCGTTATTTCATTATACTAAGAGATAAAGGTTGTAGTCTTACTATACCATTCTTAGTTAAGAAGTTATTTAATTTGATTAACTGGTATTTCTTTCCTCCATCAGATCTCAACTAATTGATGAATTATTTGGTTTGCTTTTCCAAGAGTTTTAAAGTCATAAAATATTGATAAAGTTTTTGATTTATATTTCAAAAAAATACAATTATGTCATTTTTACAGCAATCATCATTGAAGGATACAAAATAGTTATTCAAACTCAAGTCATATACTTGATTATATCCATATGTATGAGTTTGAGATCTAAGATATTTTTTTATTTCAAACGGATGTAAAATAAAAAAGTATCTCTTTTCTCCCCAACAGCCCCTTTGTATCTCAGATCTTTGTAGATCATTTTGGTGACTGACATAAATCCAAAATCATCTAGTTTGTGTTCATGTACATCTATTATGTCAGATTTTGGGTTGACTTGAAGGTAAAAGTCTTTAACTTTGTATTTCCTTGTATTACCGTTATGCCTTCCACGTTACTTACTTGCTTTTCAAGTTGACATGAAAAACATATAATAAGGTTATGCTTATCATTAAGTATAGGTTTGCATATCACTTGACATGAGGTAATTAATTTTTTTAATTTTTGATAGTTCATGTGTCATGTTCTCTTAAGTCACAAATGAATATCTAAATTTCATATATCATTTTGACCAAACATTGCATTCTCTTGACATGTATAGTAACATTACATCAACATCTATAATTCTCATGTTGTTTCTATGAGAAAGCCTTGAACATTGTGGAACAAAATTTGATAGCATTTTCAACCATTTATCAAACTAAGGTATTTTCTTGGTAGAAAGAACATCACATCTTTGAATGTTTTAGCATTACCTTTTGAAAGATGAAACACTCTTTAATTACTATCATATGATTAAAAGCATCAATGTACATTTTGAAGTTAATAATATGGTGTATCATGTTGACTTTATACATCATCAAAATGGATACTTTATTTTTATCTACAACTGTATAATTCATGTAATGAAGAATTTCAAACGTAATATCATTTTATTTTATTTACACTTATTAGTCCAATTGATTTTGATGCTACAATAGTCATGAAATTAATTTTTATATTTTGATGTTGATGCAATGTCATCATCTCTAGCTCTGCCATCTCTCACACATCATAATTATCTTTAGTTTTGAAAAAATGGTTTTGTTCAAATTGGTGTTAAATATGATTGTTGAAAAAACTTGCATTTATCAATCAAATTTAGATACTCGTATGACCCAAGATTGTATCTATAAAATAGAGTGTGATTAAAGAAAATTTTATTTAATCTATAACTAAGTTCAAACATCAAGTCAGATCAACTTATTTTTTTTTAGTAGGAATAAAAGATCATATTTCATCACGTAGGTGTATTGATTTTCCTTGATTTGAACTAGTTTTTCATTTGTATGAATTCATGACGAACCTTAAATCTAGTATGACATTGATTTGATACATGAAAGTCAATTGGAGGGTAGTTGATCTTTTAGAAGATTCAAATGGACAAATTACATGTAGCCATGTAACCATTTTCATTGGGAGTAATCATCTTAAACTTGATTTATCTATTACATAATCATGTTTTTGCTAATTACGATAAGCTATATAAAATGCACTAGCATAAAATTTTATTTTTTTTCACTCACCAATAAGGATTAATTTTGTATGCGTAAGAAACTCAAACATTTTAACAATCAAAGTTTAAAAAATATTTTATTGATCTTTGAGTGCATTTAATGTGATCATGATAATCATATTATCTTTAGCCTTTGCCGATATGCTACATAATTGATCACTAATTTTTTATTATAATCATATCATTATTTATAAATTAAAATTTTTCTTTGATAAAATTCAGCTGTTGAAGCAATTGTATTTTTTTTAGCATGGTAGATTCATCAAATAACTAAGCTTTGTCATCTCATATTTCTTGTAAAATTTCAATATTTTGAATATGTTCCATCATTAAATATGATACAAAAATCAATATGTAATGGGTGATCTAATAATATCCTATTTATTTATTTCAATATATGAAGCAATTATTTTTATCCGTTGGTTTCATATCTTCTCTAATCACAAACTATTAGTCTTTTGCCCTATATTTTTCATGAAAAAATTCCATGTTAAATAAGTATGTTTATTTCGAATCTTTTTAAATTAAACATTAAAGGATTTTTTATTTTTATGATTTTATGAGCAACAACTCAAAATAGTTTTAAATAGATTTGACATACTTGCCACTCTTCCATATTGTAATTTATTATATTTGTGTGATATTTAGAAACACATTTTATAAATATATTTTGAAAAAATGGTATGATTGCGTGAATCCGTCAAATTATAAATGCAGGCTCATAATTCTTATTGTTGCAAAAAAGAGCCAAATAAACAAAAATATCAATGAAGAACCAAAAATTATAATCTAAAAAATTTTTAACACAATTTTTTTTTGAATATGGTTCAAACACCAGTCACAAGTTACACTTTTAACCACATAACAATTTACTTTCAATACCATCCTTGATAAGATTCAACTCAGGTTGAGGCTTATACATCATCAAAATAATCTTCAATAGTACTTTGTTATCTTAAGCATGAATCTATTTACATCTCATATTTTATCCAACTTTAATAGCTTTAACTCACCGTAGTCATCCAAACTATCACCTAGCTCTTATAAAGAACCATTTGATGATGTTTTTTCTCTTGTAATAAAATTTCTGACCCTTTCTCTCATAATTTAAAAATTACTCCAAGTTTGAAAGCATAGAGAATTAATTTCTTAATCTTATATAAACTTGAGCTTGCATCATGATTATCATATCTAGGTTAAGTTCATATTTTGATCCATATCAATATATACTCCTCCAATCAATTGAATCTTTCATTAATTGTAAATGAAATTCATCCAAATTAAAGTCTCGTAATTTGATTTTAAACTTAAAGTCATGCCATATGAATTCAAATTAAAAGTTTGATCATTTGGATTCAAGCTTTTAATCTAGTCAAAAAATTCAAAGCCTATTTTACTTTTGCTAGTTGACCAAGTTCACTAACTATCAAGTTGTGCTCAACATGATTCACATCTTGTATTTGAATTTTGATCATATTTAGAAAACCAAAAATTAAGTCAATTTCATCACATTTATCTTGATCAAGTAAGAATTAAATTTGTAACTAAGAACCATATAAATATCAAGAATCACATTAATATTGGTCATAATGCTTAGAATATATGAAATTGATCATACATAAAGTTGTAATCATTGTAAATTGATAAAAAAAATATATGAAATTTTAATCATAAAAAGTTCTAAATATGTCATATGGATATCAAAAATTATGAGTTTGTCTTACGATTTGAGATTTTAAAAAATCCAGATTTCTTTGGACTTCTTTCACTTGTTGAGATTCTACTCAAGTGTTTTTATCTCTATTCCATGATCGAAAAAGCTCGCTTGAAAAAAAGAAAAATAATACATGTATCATCAATTTTGATTAATTTGTTAAGACTTCACACTTTAGGTTTTAGAACTCTCTTCAAGGATTTTACTACATGGACTTCAAGAGACAAAAGTCATATAGTATTATTATTGTGGAGGCTCTTGTTGGAAGATGTCTACATTAACAAAAAATTTATTCAAATCTGAAATAAAATATGAATCTGAATGCCATACAAGAATAATTATTTTCTTGCAATTCATCATATATTTTTTAAATTTTTCAGAAAATTTTAAACCAAGTGATACATTTATCATTTCCTAATTTTCTTGTTGTTGTTTACATGCGGGTTCACCCGCGTCTGTCAAAATAAGTGTTTTCTAAAATTTTGATAATCAAAAATTATACTTTTTATTGATTTCTTCAATGTGGCAAAATAATCTTTACTGTCTCATTTTTTTATCCATATGAAAAATGGGAGATCAGTCACATTATTTATCATCTATCTAGTTCGTCACTCTATTGAAGATAAATTGGATCAATATTAACATATATATATATATATATATATATATATATAAAAATATACTTTTAAATTTCATAATTTACACTTGCTCCAACATGAATCAATAGCTTTAAAACTTCTAGATTCATGTCGGTCCTTAATGATCCACTGCTCAAAACAACAATCTAGATAATTACCTTGAACTTGTCACCAATGTTATTTTTTACCTTGAAGAACAATATAGAAGTAGGATTAGAACGTCATGAAATGATACATGTATCACAAATGAAATAAAAAATCATGAAGACACAAAATATTATTCCATTAAAGGGGACAAAAAGGGGAATGCATTGAAGAACTAATACATGTATCATTTCTTCATGGATAAAAACTCACAAAATGCCAGATTTTACGCCAGCATTATACTATTATGTGATTTGCATGCTTATTTTCACTAAGGTTTATCTTCGATGACTTTTTAAAAGCTTGTTTTGAATCTAGAATGACACTTTCCAACCCAATGACCAAAGCAATGTTGTATCTTCTTACACAAACTCTCAAATTCCAAATTCCATAATTTGGTGACAACTCTCTTAACTAAAAAATCTCACAAGGACTCAAATATCACTTTAAAGATAGGGATCTTTCATTGATGTTCAAAGTACTTCTCCAAAATAAGCCTTCATCAAAATAAGGCTTGAAAGTTGCTTCTCAATCTCTCTATTTATACGATTTAGAATTTTATTGTAGTAATTAAAAATAATTATCATGTAACTTTTTCTTATCAAATTTAATCAAGATAGTGATCACAACTTTCAATGAAAAAGTTTAACTGACAATGTGCAATTGATTTACTTGGACATTCTTAGAGCTCAACTACAATCCAATTGACTTTTTTGTACTAAGTCAATTACGCCCCTAGATTTAAATATACTCACCAAGTCAAACCAATAAATACTAATCCAAGTCAAGATACCCATGTGATATAATATGATCATTGATTCCCATTAAAAAATAAAATAATGATTTTCATCAATCACTCTACTATATCAAGAGCTACCCTATATTTTTGTCCAACTTAACCATAATTATTTATGATTAAGTTGATTATGATTAAGTTATCTTAATGATGATTATAAACAGAATAATCACTAAGATAACTTAGTTATAGATTATACCACACTTTAGATACAGCCACACCTTATTTTATATGTACAATCTTGGATTTTATATTTATCCCCAAACTAAAATTTCACTCCGTTCTTGGAGTGAAAAAATATGATTTTTAATGCAATGGCTTCAACTTTTTTAGTAATTTTTAGAAAAATTGAAAAATATAAAAGAATTAATAAAAAGTCTGGGACGGAAGGATTCGAACCTCCGAATAACAGGACCAAAACCTGCAGCCTTACCACTTTTTGAAGCCATTTCGGTTGAAGTCTCCTATGAATATTTAAGCAATCAATAACTTGAATTGGTATGAAGTATTTCTTCAAGTAGAATGAAATACATTCATCTTTTCCATGTTCATCTCATTGATATGAAGAAATGCATACTTCTCTGATGATTTTTTATGTTTTACTTGTGTTTCATTGACAACTTCCTTTCTATAGCTTGCATGTTTCAATATGGTTCAAGAATTTGATGTATTTATCTGAAGAGACAATCAAGAGTATTTTCATGAGAATACAATAAACACAAAACGTTGACCACTAAAAGTAGTGTCCATGTTTTCATGACAAGGACAAAACAATGATACATGTTTCACTTCCTAATTCTACTCAAGGCACTAAAATTTGAATTTATTTTTCTCAAGTTGATGTACATAATGATACAAGTCCATGTACACTTTCATTACAAAGCATATATTTTTCATGGAGTCAAAGTCACACCTTCTATCGTATTTTAGGATTTTTTCCTTACATAGCCTTAATTTTCAACCTATGAACTTCAAATTTTTTTTATTTTAGACAACAATTCATGAGTTTGTGAAGAAAATCTTACTCTTTTCTTCAGGTAAAAAGAATTTGTTATGTTTGATTTTGAATTTTGTACAAGTTATGCAGAAGGAAAATGAATTTTTGATTGGAATTTTCACTTTTTGGAAGTTTTTTCCCATATGCAACAGAAATACCATATTTATTACACTGCATTTTAAATCTAATGGGTAGTGATTTATTGAGATTCATCCACAAACTAACATATAGATTGTGAGGTCATAAGTAACATCATATATTACTATTGATAAGCATGAACAAAAAGTTTGAGATCTCATCACTTTGTTCATGAAAGGAAATAATGATACAAAAATGAAAAATTAAATACTATATTAGCTAAACTCTTTCAATACATAATAGTTTGATATAATAATATAAAAAATATATCTTAGTATTTTTATATTCCCTCAGCGATCATATGCATCCATAACAATCATCTTTCATTACTTACAGTTCAATGATCATTACAAATCTTGACATATGATCACTATGGATCATCTGTCTCGATCTGATTCATCACAGCATACCACTCTAACAAACACTGTTCTTCTTAAGATTTAGTACCAGCCGAGATTATTGTTTCATGCTCATAAAAAAATAAGATTTCTCGGACACCATTGTAACACAAGGCATAATAGATTTTGAAATGGCTTTCAAAGATGAGTCCTCTTTTCAAAGCTCCTCTTGTTTTATATAGAGTACTATTAATGAAAAATCTAAAATCCATTGTATGTCAAATTAATATTATAAGTAGGGTCACATATTTTGTTATCTTTAATTCCTAAAAGACATCTACCATGATTAGTTTATCAATTTCATCAATGTACAATAGCCATCTCATCTTGTATCCATGTAGTCCAAGATTAACTTCTATTTATAGAATCATAAATATCATTATATAAATCATAATGATTATTGAAAAATCTAAAATCTAGCTAAAATAACTATGGCTAACCAAATTGATTATCCAAAAAAAATGTTGAACCATCTATATGAATGTGATGAGGGAGTGCAAAACACACTTGGGGGACTGTTGTAGCTTTCTCCAAATTTTTAATTGCGCTTTTCATGTTTCTCCTTCTAAGCCATTTTGCTTTTGGCTAAGTCTAACTCTGGTTTAGAGGTTGTTCACTCCTCTTCAAAAAAGAGTGCTTACAATGAACGAGTCAAGGCAATGTAGATGATATTTAACATCAAGGAAAATGTAACCCAATCTAGCGGAGACCAAACTCTACTTCTCAATAATTGAACTTGAGATCGTACTACTTTACTCCTCCCTTGAGTACCGTCCAACAGTTAAAGATCTTTACTCTCAGGCAGTTTGACTCTGTATTTTTTCTTTCATGCTTTCATGTCTTCCATTTTGTAAGTTTCTGTCTGTTAATTATTTTCAATTTTGTATTCGTTGTTCGCGTCTTAGCCAACGGGCTGAATTGTTGTTATGATCCAACAACAAGAGCTACAGCCCTTGATCGAGGGAGAGGGTTTATGTGACAGGGATCCCCTGAGGGGGGAGAGGCTGAAAAATGTTTAACTCAGATGAAACATAATTAGCCAAGATCAAGTAAATTTCTTATAGTAAGGAAGAGTAAAACGACAAGCAAGGTCTGCTTTTCCTCTAGCCCAATCGGGGAGAGAACTAAGATAAGCTGAACAGTTTATTAGTTACATCTAGCTACGCTCCGACGGGCAGAAGCTGCCTCCAGCACATGCTCTGCAGCAACAAGTTCGATTGTTATTACCTGCTAATAATTTGTGCGGCGTAATTTTTTAGGACAGTTTACTTTATATCTCATACCGGCAGGATTAAAATCGGTGAAGGGAAGATTCACAGAATGCCTTGGGGACAGAAACCACGTCTAACCACCCAAGTGAAAACCTCTTAAGAAATTCTAATTTTAGCGTTCGTTGCGACACAGAAAGTGGAATATGGACCTCGATGTGTCACAAACAATTGAGCAAGACTTACTAAAGACGACGGGTGACGTTTTACTTGTAGATTACAATTTAAGTTCGTAAGAAACTTACTGGAAAATATTATTTTTTTGAGGAATTCCAGCATGAGATGAAACAGTAGATTTTTCAGGTTAGGTGTTTAATATGGCCCTCTTGTTCCCAGCAACATCTCGCGCACTGGCTGGAACGTGGATACGTAAAGAAGGATATGTGGATGATGAAAGGGATGCTGTCTTAAAGGCGAAGAAATGTCAACAGTCAATTATATCAGCAGGTACTTCTTGTAGAAAGTAGTCACATTATCAGAAGTAAAAATTCTATGGCGAAGTTATGCACGAAAATATTGTGTAAACGTGAGCGTTGGATTGTACAGTATTCTTCACAAGCGCACAAGCGAAAAATCCAACCATGTTCACCCGTTTCACTAGTTTTGTTTCGATACCTTTGAATGTTGAAAAAAACAGCGGTATCTTGAACTCCCGGGAATGTTTGAAGTTCGAGACAACGTTCGGGACTTGACTTTTTCTGAAGCCGAAATCAAGCAAGGTTGCACGTAAGGAACGAAGTGGAAATTTTATAATATGCACAATCCCAGCAAAAGCGAGTACCCCTCACGGAGAGGTCCGTTTCTCTGTAGGGAGATGCAGTACCTTGTTGAAGACATCGGATCATTTGCAAGGGTTTGAGTGCGGCGGTCTGCTTGAGAAAGGGAACGCGAGCACTCCTCCCTCGTAGACGGTGTGGCGGAGGAAAGTGATGCTCTGGATACATTTGAACGCATACTGACTTGATTGGGAATGGGTACAGAATTCAGTACACCATTTTCGCACGTTGCACCGAATTGCCCACTTATTTGGCAATCTGAGTTCTATCACGTCCCGTAGAGCCTGTGAACGAAGTAGGTATCGTTACGATACTCAGTACCGTGGAAGTTCGATCCACTTACTGGCAGATAATCGTTGAGCGGATTCCAATATTTAACAGTTTCTGCATTAATGAAATGTGGCCTGAAATTTCGGAGCCATTCAAGTTCTCACGTATGGGGTACAAAATCTCCACTTTGCCTAGATTCACTTGTACTGGTTTACTGAGCAAACTACCGACCTTGACGAACTCGGTTCAGAGTTTGTTCAAAACTCCTCTCTCGGTAGGCCCAAGACAAAGTACTGTAACGGAAATCCCCGTGTTCTGGTAAACATGCTGTAGTCTCACACGAGATTGAATCTCAGCATCTGTTTTCTTCTCGTATTAAAATGCGGTGGCTAAAGGCTTGAGAACGAATACACAACTGGCCTCCAACTTTGGTTTATAAGGTCAAGGCGGTTGTACATTTGCATGAGAAGACGAGCAAGTCCCTCTGTCAGAGCCACAGCAACATGTAAGAAGATGGTAGGAGCTTCTAACCAGGTGAACACATCGAGGAACAGAATCCAGGAAGAAAAAGAAACGTCCCCACTACTGTACTTGTAGCTATCTTCGCCGTCGCTCCTCTAGCAAGTTTGTTCTGCCTACAGTAGACTCTGTGAATTCGTACAGGATTTACTCTCGATTCATTCGTGCACGGTGAGCGATGTTTTCTGGCTGCCTAGGAATGATGCAGTATGTGAGACAGAATTACGGCATGTAGAATGAGATGAATACAAAGAACATGGGGAAAGCCCCAGTAACTGTAAAAGCCACAAATTTTGGCCACGGAAGGCAACAGCGGGAACAGTAAAGAAGTACATCCTCGAACGCCTCCATGTTGCATTAACGTATCGGTCCAAGTGACGCAGTCACTGCGGCGGGACTTGTCCTTCGCTTGGAGTTAGTAGGATCGTGAAGCGAGAGCTTTGACGGAGAGGGAGAGAATCTAGATTGGATGTTACACATATTAAGGAGGTGACCCCATAATACAACAAGGTAATAAAGAGTTGAGGGTGGTTGGAGTCTTTATTAGTAGTGAAGAGGTGTGCAACATATAACACGGCTGTGTTCTGTAGGCTATGTAGTATGCTCTTGGTTTATTGATGTGATAGTTAATTTCGAATTAGGTGTTAAATTTTCCACTATTTGAATCTTCACATAAGTTGAAAAAATTTTCCTTCACTGGTAAATTTTAGTTTCAGTTGAGTTTAATTGCGCATTCAACTTGTAGACATTTTCAGTCTGATGGTTACAAGTACTCTTTTGAATTTTCTTTTTCGAAAGAAAACTTTAGGATCCCATAACTAACTAATCTAACTCTAAAAGTCACAAAATTTTGTATGTCTTCCATCTTCTTGTTAAAAGCTCGCTAATAGTGAATTCTTATCGTCAAAATCTCCACAATTGTCTCCCATATGACTCTCAACACTTCTCTAACTTTAGGATAAAAATATTTTTTCCACCAATGATGGAACTTCTAAAGTCAATCCTTCTTGCATGTACTATCAAACCCTTTGAGAGATTTCAAATTTTGAAAAAAGTAAAACTTTACAAATCTTTTTTCATGTGTACCTATATATTTTTATACAATTACGTGTGTTGTATATCCGAGAATACATGAAGTATCTTGCTTTGAAGACAAATAGACACTAATTTAAAGACTTTTATTCCTTCATCTAATAGGTAAAAAGCCATCCCCGCACACTGACATCCGTTATTACTGCCGCTTCACCGCAAAGTCACAAAAGAAGAAAGAGGATATAAGAATCTCACCCGCGGTTAGGACACAAATCTAATCCAACTTTGTAATCTCATTACTCACAATCAACTCATTAAAAACACTCAAACCTTTCAAATTTAATTTCTTTATCTAACACTTGTCTACCTCCACGTCAATTTTCAAACCCCATGCCTCTTGCAATCTTTTAGAACACCCCAATCACAATCCAAGTTTTTCGGAGGACGATATGCAGATTCCACGGATAAAATTTACAATATCTTACGACCCCCCAATGAAATCAGCTGAAAATGGTAGAAGACATAGGCTACAACACAACATATAACTCAAAAAATTTTCAAGCATAAGATGCATTCTCAATACATAAAAGACTTGTATAATTAGTGTATGTCTCAATCTTGATTTTTAATCCAAAACACTATACAAACAAGTATATCTCCCTCCCTATTTTTCTTATTAAGTTTTACTTTTAAACTCAAATGTAGCCCATCTTCATAAACTTTTAGAGATGTCTTGATCAGCTCCATTGTCCTAATCTCTCAAAATTTACTCCATGATCTCATTCTCCTAGCAGTCTTGATCCCCTTTGCCTCCTTTCCTCATTTTGTGATGCAATGCCACGTTTCTTTGCTCCATCTGCATGTTTATCTTCCACGCATTCCAACAATAACATGCACACCTCAAATTATCATCTAAAAATGCCTTCAAAAAGTGATCTCAAATTGACAAAAACTAATATGCCAAGATGTGATCAATGAGGAATAACTCACAAAAGCACTTTCCACTCAAAAAATGACATTTAGATCCTAAACTACACTTTAGTACAACAAAAGTAACATGTTATTCTTGGAACAAGGCTTAAGAATTTACAACACAATAGATACATGATTAAATATGAGACAAAATGACTCTGTATTTTTCAAGTAAATAATTTTAATTGTAATGTGCTTTAAAAAAATACTAAATGAAGTTTTTCAACTCTCTAGATTTTTTCATATTTAATAGTTAATTTATTTTTTCAATTTTTTCATAAAATTAAAAAAAAACTAAAAAGTGAACATTCCTATCCTTAAATAGCATATAATAACTTCACAAGTAATATTCAATAGTAGATCTTAGTTGCAGCATGACATATTTCCCATTGCGATACTATTGGGGCCAAGCCTGATCCTTACCCCTTGGTTTCATCCCATCTCATCCAAACCCTACTCTTTCACATTCAATAGTTACCATATAGCAAACTTCTTCCCTACCATATATCTATGGTTGTATGTCTACTGTAGACAATCAAGTAAAATAACAAAAATGATGGAAAAACTCCATCAAGTCGTACATGGATGAAACCAAAAGGGTAACAAGGGACTAGGCCCCAAGAGCATCGTAATGGGAAATATGTCTATTGCATCTAATATATCTCAACTATCTAGTTCAAACGGTGTCGCATGGACATTGCTTTGCTATGAGAACGCCTGAACGCCTTGTTATAGAAGAACCCTCCTGATCCTCCTAAAAGAGAGAGTTGACACTCTCTCCTTCTCCTCCTCAACACTCCATATTCGAATTCATTACAACAAATAAAACTTTAGCAGAAGAAAATTATGATATTCAACAATTGGACCAATAATTCTTAACCAAACTTGACATTTATTGCTCCACAATCTTCTTGTCCTGATGAAATTTTTTTTGTATGTTTCAATCCTCTAGATCTTTCAAAATAATTATTGAGTTATATACTATATCACAAGATAATATGCAGACCCCTGTGTAATAAAATCATCATACATTCTAATTCTTCACTCCAATTGCTTTCAAATTTTATGAGAATGTCATTTATCATCCAACTTCAACTCAGAAAGTTATATTGATGAAACTTACCGATAGCAAAAGTTATGATCATTGTTCTAACTTCGTGATAGTCAATGCAATCCTGCAACTCTGACTATGTGCACAAACTTCAAGCTATCACTCCATACTCAAAACTCATCCAATTGAGTTAAAATTTCAATTCAACACAAGCCTAAGTAGTAAACTATATCTTCTTGAATCAGATTTGTCAAAACACTTGTAGGATTTTCAAAAACATCCCAAATACATTCAAAGGTCAAAATTTCTCTCTTCATTTTGAATCACCATATCAAAGTGTCAACCCCCTCAATTGCACCCATTCTTAAGCCCGTCTCTCAGCTCTTCCCGTCATCTCTCTAACCATGTCTCGAAATCTTTGAATATCTTTCTAAAGGGCTTCCAAAACTCCTCAAAACCTTGAAGAACTTGACCAAGTGCACTCATTGGTCCAAACTCCAAGACCAATGAGAATGAAGAGTGTCATTTTGACCTCTAGTGTGGCCAAATTAGCTCCATATTAATTTAAAACTTTACAAGTATCCTAAATACACTACTTAGCCATCATATATATAATATGAATCTCAAGTAATAAAAAATCAAAATAACAACTCGAAACCACCTAAGTATGAATGTAACTACAAAAGGAATCATGGAGTTTATAACTTGAGATTAATACTTCTCGCCAAAATTTCTAACAATCAACTCCCTCTGGTTTGCTTTCGATAAACAATAGTGATGGATCAAAACCCACGTATGAGAAGCCATCACTATTGCCAAGTTCAGATCCATAACGTCCAAACTAAATCAAAACGTATATTGTTAGGTCCCAAATTGCGTTGTAGAAAACTATTGGAAGAATAATCGGGTCTGGAGAGTTTATCATTTTTTGCATAAAGTTATCTTTGAAGTGAAATATTAACCATATCCAAAATTGATCACGCTGAAGTCATTGGATGTTGATCACAAATGGATTGGGCATCAGTATATTTGGAGGATCATAATGTCCTCTATCCATGTCCCATGTCGGTCAGATAAGCTCCTTAGTTAGCAAAGTGATGTTCTAGATTTCTCTCATTCTCTTGCCACCCTGACCGCGTTTTATATTTGATAAAGTCCAAGATAATATCTCTTGGAACCTTATCAACATTCTGGCCCTACAAAGTTGATCCAACTGTGGGCTCTTAACAGTCTTACAATGAGCCATCGTTCATCTTAACCTAAAGTATCGTCGTCATAACAACAGCTCTGAAGATGACACATGTCATCATCTTCTCATAGTAGTCGCATCACAACATGACAACAGTCTATAAACAACAAGAGCATTCGAAGAAGCATCACCTAACATGATTGCTCTCTTATGGATTGCACTAGGTAGTGTTCTTTGTAGAGCAATGAAAACATGTTGCCTAAAATAGGCTATGTAATAAGCTAAAGAGAGTGATACCCCTAGCGTTATCATGTTGTGATGCGGTTACTTATAACACTAAAGTCAATGATTCCGGAATGACTTTCAAGATGAGTTGTCTTCTCAAGACCTTTCCTTGCTTTATATACGGTAGGATTAGGAAAGTCCAAAATCCAAACTATGTCATATGGCTAATATACGTACGTTGCATGTTTTGTTATCTTATCCTAACCAATTCCTAAGAGACATCCATCACACAATCCGATCCACTGGTGCATGGCAGCCACCTTGTCATTTATCCATACAAGCCAAAGTTTACTTTTTACTTTTTTGGATCATGCACACCACTATCTGACCTCTAGTGACTAATCTAAGTTTTGACTAAATTAACTATAGCTAACCAAGATTAGTTACAAATCTCCCTCCATTTAAGACGCAACGTCCTCGTTGCAAGAAGACTCAAAAGTCTCTACAAGTATCTTGACATTTGTAAGATTTGCCAAAGGTTCCCAATTAGCTTCATAAAGTGGATAACCTTTCTATTGGACTAGATATTCCACTTTTCGATTCTGTTGACCTCTAGTCCGTTTCTTGAAAATTCTTTCAACCTCATATTCCTCTATGCCATCAATCATGGCTCGTAAAGGAAGTGGTTGATGGGGGTTGCCAAAGGAAGAAGATTGTGGAGTATATTTCCGTAAGAGATACACATGAAAAACGGGATGTATTTTCATGTCTGTTAGCAACTCTAACTTGAAGACAATTGCTCCAATCCTTCAGTGTTACAATGGTATCAAACCAGCCTTATTGTTCCTATGAGTGTGGATCATCCCTCATGGAAGAGTAATCTTGGTTGGTACTATAATTTGAAAATACATCTCATTTTTCATATGTCTCTTTTGCGGAAGTTTACTCCACAATCTTCTTCCTTTGGAAATCCATATCAACCACCTCCTTTATCAATCATGATTGATGGCATAGAGTAATATGAGGCTGAAAGGATTTTCAAGAAACGGACTAGAGGTCAACGGAATCCAAAAGTGGAATATCTAGTCCAATGGAAGAGTTATCCACTTTATGAAGCTACTTGGGAATCTTTGAAAAATCTTGCAAATGACAAGATACTTGTAGAGACTTTTGAGTCTTCTTGCAACAAGGACGTTGCGTCTTAAATGGGGGGAGATTTGTAACCAATCTTGGTTAGCTATAGTTAGTTTAGCCAAAGCTTAGATTGGTCACTAGAGGACAAGATAGTGATGTGCACGATGCAAAATAGTAAATGGTAAACTTTGGTTTGTATGGATAAATGACGAGGTGGCTACCATGCATTGGTGGATCGAATTGTGTGCTAGTTGACTTTTAGTAATTGGTTAGGATAAGATATCAAAACATGCAACGTACACATGTTAGCCATTTGTCATAATTTGGATTTTGGACTTTACTAGTCATACATTATATAAAGCAAGGAGAGATCTTGAGAAGATAGGTCATCTTGAGAGTCATTCTTGAGCCATTTACTTCAGTGTTACATGATGACACACCTAACATGGTGTATCACGCACCGCTCTAGGCGGCCTCATGAGAGAAAGTGAAGCTATAATTAACACAAAAAAACGAAAATGACACATATCACTCTATCATGTATTTCTTTTCACATGCAAAACCACCACCCCCTAACACACCACTATCAAAAATGCTTTCTGTCACAAATGCTAAATTCTAAAAACACTCATAACTTTCTATTCTTATCTCCATAATTTTAGAGTTAAGTTCCAATAGAACCAAGTCAGCAACATAGTGGAAAAAAAATACCTAACCCATATGTCCAATTTAATAAAAATCACTCAAAATACTAAAAATAATAACTTCAATAATACTTCTCTATATAATTAATACCAATAGAATCTAAATTGAAAATCCAATACAATTGTTTATTCATCTGGTATAATATAACCCTACAATATGCGAAAAACTAATCGTTAGGAGACGAACTCACTCTCTCCCTTTCGCTCTCGCCATCGTCTCCATCTGTCCTCCTAAGTTCATCTCGTGACAGAAATGGACGCACTTCTCGCTGTAATCTCCAATTCACCGTGTTTTGTGCTACGAGGTGCACATCATCTCTGCGTTCTATTCATGTTGGGCATTGGAGTTTAGGTAAGGTCAAACATTTCTCTTTTCGGTTGCGACATTTCTTATCCACATTTGAAATCAGGCTGGATTTTACGTTGGCCCATAATCTGTTGCATGTGTCTACATCTATGATACTGTATTCCGGGATACTGTATTCAGGATGATTTTGCGGCCTTGACAAGTTCAAAACATTTTCTCGTTTTCATTGTTTTCGTTACAGATTTCAAAAGCTTGGTAGCCAGATATGTCCAGGTTCTATCGTGTGTACAGACCTCTAACATGCACTTTTCAAAGCCTCAACAACACCTTCAGACATTTGAATGAGAAAGAAAACATACCTTTCAGTCAAGCCAAACACAATCAATAAAACATGCCATGAAGATTTCCTGACCATCCCCGATGATAAAATTTCTTCATGAGAAACGTCAACTTTATAAGAACCAAAACGGTTCGGTAAATGACTCTAACTATGGCCGATATGAGGCTTTAATTCTCAAAGATGATGATGTGTGTTCATTTTCAGAGGTGATTTTCCTTTATATCGAAGTCAGACTGCGGTCTACAAGGTCTGTGAAAGAATGATAGGTCTACAAGTGAAAGACAGAGTGCTGTAGAAAATGTGCAATCTCCGTCTCCGAAAGATGTGCTACAGCTCGGTCTACGACGTCTGTCCGGTTTGGGCAGCAACCTCGGCAGCAAAGTCTACGACTTTCTTCTCGATGCCCTCGCCCAGGTTGAACCGGGTGAACCTTCTTACTTGGATGTTTTCACCCAAAGCAGCAACGGTCTCCTTAACAACATCCTTAATTAATTTCGTGTCGTCCTTGATAAAAGGCTGCTCCAACAAAGCGAGCTCACACAACCTCTTGTTCAATCGTCCTTCGACGATCCTGGCGCGTACGGCTTCGGGCTTGTTGGCCAAGTCCTCTTTTCCTAATTCGATGGCCCTCTCGGCTTCGACAAATGAAGCAGGGACGTCTTCGACACTAACAGCGGTTACTAGAGGACAGGCTGCGATTTGCATGGCAACATCCTTGACAAGCTCCTTGAACTTCTCGGATCTGGCTACAAAGTCGGTCTCACAGTTAATCTCCACCAACACTCCAATGATTCCGTTGTGAACGTAGCTCCCAACCAGACCTTCCGAGGCCAGACGGCTTGCCTTCTTGTCTGCACTGGCGAGGCCTTTCTTGCGCAGAAACTCCACGGCCTTCTCCAAGTCATTTCCAGTGGCTGCAAGGGCCTTCTTGCAGTCCATCATTCCCGCTCCGGTTGAGTCCCTCAGCTCCTTGACGGCACCTGCAGAGACTGCCACTTTGGGTGCGGCTTCCTCGACAGAATTAGCTTCTGCTGGTTTCTCTTCTGGCTTACGAGCTTCAACTTTTTGGGCAGTTTGAGCAGCGACCTCGGCAGCAAAATCTTCACTCTTCTTGTCAAGCCCCTCGCCCAAAGTGTACCTTTCGAACCTGCGAACTTTAATGTTCTCTCCCAGGGTAGCAACTGTCTGCTTGACCAAATCCTTAACCAGGATGGAATCATCACGAATGTACGGCTGCTCAAGCAGCACGTTCTCATTCATTCTCTTAGACACTCTTCCTTCTACAATCTTGGCCCGCACAGCTTCGGGTTTGTTGGCCAAATCCTCTCTCTGCATCTCGAGCTCCATTTCCTTGTTCACAACCTCTGCAGGGATGTCCTCAACGGAAACATACTTAACCTGTGGGCAGGCAACCACTTGCATTCCAAGGTCGGCAACCAGTTGCTTGAATGCTGGTCCTCTAGCCACGAAGTCAGTCTCGCAGTTCACTTCGACGAGAACACCAATTCGGGAGTCATGGATGTAACTGCCTACCAGACCTTCAGAAGCAATTCTGCTTGCCTTCTTATCCGCACTAGCGAGACCCTTTTTCCTTAAGGCATCACGTGCTGAATCGAAGTCACCTTGAGATTCAGAGAGAGCCTTTTTGCAGTCCATCATGCCGGCTCCAGTCTCGTCACGTAGCCTCTTAACGAGTGCAGCAGAAATTCCTCCTTTTTTTTCTTCGACAGCTGCAGCTGCTGCAGGCACTACTTGCTTGGGAGCTTGAAGCTCCTCGGCCTGCTCCTCTACGGGTGCAGGGCTTGCAGCTTCGACAGCAGGGGTATCTGTCGCCTCCTCCGCCTCCTCCTCCGCAGGTGCTGGGGCGGAAACTTCGACAGCAGGGATTTCTGCCACCTCATCAGCCTTCTCCTCGACTGTTTCTGTAATGGCAGCTTCAGCAGCAGGGGTTTCTATCACCTCCTCCACCTTCTCCTCGACAGTCTCTGGCACCTCTTCGCCCATCTCTTCGACGGGTGCTGGAGTGGAAGCTTCGACAGCTGGAGCTTCCTTCACCTCCTCGGCATTCTCCTCCACTGGTGCTGGAATGGCAGCAGCTTCGGCAGCGGGGTTTTCTATCACCTCCTCGACCTTCTCCTCGACAGTGTCTGGGGCAGCTACTTCAGCGGTAACTTCAGCTGGAACCTCTTCAGGTTTCGTCTCCTCGATCATTTCAGCGGCTGGTGGTGCAGGTGTAGGATGATCCACAACGCGAGCTGCCTGTTCTACAGTCTCAGTTGTCTGCACTGCTTCCACATCTTCGGTCTTCTCCTCTGCAACATCAGCAACCGCTGCAGTGGTGGATTCTTCAGTCTTAGCAGCGGGAGCTTCTTCGACTGTTTCATCGACTGCAGGCTCTACTCCGGGCTCGGGAATCAGATCCATGGCCCGGAAAGCAATCTCAAAAGGGTTGGTGGCACCACCTCCTGCACCCTTGTTGATAGAGTTGTTCACACTCTTGATGTCAACAACAGGCTTCATTGACAATGTGATCTTCCCTCGGTCGATACGCAAGACAGTGGCCGTAATTTTCTGTCCGGCTTGCAGACCGGATTCGGGTGCCATGTTCTCTCCTCCAGGGACCTCTGAGTACTTCAAAAAAGCTTCTTCTTCTTCCGGAAGGATGACATAAACTCCTCCTCTGGCGGTGTTCTTCACTGTACCCTCCACAACTTGACCCTTGACCAATTTCGTCTGAGGCTTCTTCGGCTCCTCACGACGGTTTGATTGATTGCCCCTGCCAGCACTTTTGCCCTTGTTCACAGGCCTTCCACCATTTCCCTCCTGGAATCGGCTCTTGTCTCCCCCGACTTCTCCACCTTGCCTGCCAGAACCCTCTGTCCTTTCTTCCTTCTCGGCCATGGAAAGTGCAATACGCCCGGCGGTGTTATCCACATCGATGACAGTAACCTGCACCTCTTGACCTAGTGAGACGATGTCACCCACATTGCTCACATAACCAGAGCTCAATTTTGAAATGTGCACAAGCCCGTCAGTGAAAGCTCCGAAATTCACGAAAGCTCCGAAGGGTTGAATTGTGGTGACCTTTCCCGTGAATACAGCACCTGGCACCAAAGCTTCAACGGGCACGGTAGCATCCTCTCTCTTTGACCTTGAATTCCCTCTCGACCTGAATTTACCACCTTTTCTCTGTGGAGCAGCTGCGGGTGCTGAGTCTTGCTCTGGCTCTGCAACAGCCTCTGGGGTCGTGGACTCTGAAGTCTCGACTACCTCGGCCTCCGTAGATGGCTCCTCTACTGCTACGCTCCCTTCTACTGCTGCAGTAAAGACACGCCTAGATGAACCACTTCTAACTACATGTCTTACGCCTATTCTTCTCCTGCTTTCATAGACAGATGCGGGCAGGGATGACTTCACAGAGGCACCCTCAATCTGGGATTCTGCGGATGCTCTACTGAAGGCTGACCCCGAAGACACTGACCTTTTCGCCTGCCATACCTTGGACGAGCTTGCGGTGGTTTGGCAAAGGGACTGGACAGTCCCTGAAGGGCAGAGCAACGCCGCAGGTGCCATGATTCAAGATAGCGGGTGGTCGTTCAGCAGAATGCTGTCCTTGGTTTCTGAAATCCTGCTCAGGATTCGACTTCCCCGGAAGGACCCGCTATCTTCTCGTACGCATCAATGCCGCGCTCTGACTGAAATTTTACTCTTCGTTAGCATCCTTACTCCAGGCAATCTGCACCATGGCCCAACATCCACACCCAAACATACTCAATCTAAAGCTCGCATCCTTCCACAAAGAAGGCTATCACACCCCAAGCAATTCTCGCTAGTTACGGTGGAATTATTCCGACCGTATTGCAACACTCGAAGATGAAACACATGACCAGTAGCAACACCAGAAAACTAAAATGAACCCGCAAGATTATGGAAACATCCGACACGACAGAGACAGGGACGAAGCGCACAATGAAACAAAAAGCACGCGGACACCGACCATACGTCAACAACAAGTGAGCTAGAGAGCTGGAACGAGCACTGGACTCAAAACCCCGAAAACCCACCAGCACAACCAACAGCTAAAAAAGATTTCGACAAAATTCATCCTACCTCGAGCTAAAACCCTGCCAGCAAAATTCTCAGAAACCCGACACTAACGAGGAGCATATCCAATTCCAATGAAGGGAATACATAAACCTGGAGAGGCAGAGAGTGTAGGTATGACTGACCCAAAAACGAGCGTGTACACAACCCTTGAGGTGTTCCCGCAACCTCAGGGTCGGGGCTTGAGAGACTTGCGCGCAGGTGCTTGGATTGAAGATATAGCGCAATCTGGAAGCTCTACCACACACGCCCTCTCCTCTGGTGCCACTTCGTCCCCTTCCTCCCCCGTCCCTCGTCAGCCTCTTCCCCTGCCCCCGGATCCTCTCTTCTCCAGCCAGGGCCCGCCCCAACCTGAGCTCTGCTCCGCTCCGGGCTCTTGGCTGCCCCCTCGGACAGTCATCTCCGCCGATTCTCCTCATCTGTACCGTCCATTGCCTTGCATTATCTTACAATTTCCCTCATTTCCCTGAACTTATCTTCTGGCGTTTTGCAGTTTTCGGCCAATGAAGGAATTGAGATTGGGCCTGGTAAAAACCTTCGGAGATTCAGATTCTGTTGCCCTCGTTATCGAGCGCTCCTGTCGTTCGAGAACAACGTCTCTCGGTACTATGCCCGCTCGGACATCTTTTCGTCTTCACTGAATTCTGAATCTATAATGTGAAACACATATGCAGATTTTCACTCATCATAATGCTTATTTGTCGTCAGTTCTAGACTGGACGATATTGAAATCTGCTCGTACATGTGAAATTGAGGTTTTGTCAGTGTTGTGATACGATATTTGCTCACTGAAGTTGATGTTTTGACAAGCGAATTTGCTTATTCTGTGCAGTGTCTGCATACATTTTCTGGCCTCCTCTCCTCGGCACTAGTGTTTTGAATCGAGAGTGTATAATTATTCCCCATCTCTTTTGGTTTCACTCAAGTAAGCTCACTGATTATAGACATAGACATATAAAGTAATGAACTCTTACTGTTCGCTCACATTTTCTTGAGGGAGTCATTCGTTTCCATGCTCTTTTGTCGTATGAACTTGCAGGCAAGTTCATACTTGCAGGCAAAACTCATCGGAATAAGCCTTGATCGCTGAGAACACTCCCATAACACTATCCCCTCGCTGCTAAGCAAACTAACTGCCAGTAGGCACCACAGACTTTTCTGGGTCGAAGCCTCAGAACCCACTGCAAATCCCCACATAACGGAGTTCCAGCAAAGTGGGACTACGGGCTCAACAGGGTATGCCGTCAAAACACTCAAAACTTCTCAAACACAGATCCATAATCACTGAAATAATCCTTTAAGGGCAGGAAATACTCCAGTCAGCCATCGCAAAACTGCTAAAACCCAGACAGAATTTGAACATCGGAGAGCAATCATGCTCTCCCTGCCTCTCTGAACGAAACCCAACTTACCTTAAGACGCAATGATCTTAAGAGGCAGGGCGAACCAAGGACGGTACAATCCTCTGATTCCAGAAGTTCCTATAAAGAGAGCGGAAGCTGAATCTTCTCAAGCTCCATAGCTACCTGACCGCAGTGAACAAGGGGGGATAAAAAGACATGTAACTATGGCCCAATCGACGTGGATTCCGGATCCGGTCGCCACGTGTAAAGCAGATGGGAGAGGGCTGCCGTTGGAAAAATGGGTCTGGATAGTGGCTGAGAAATAATAGAAAGAGATTTAGGAGTGTTGCATGGTGGTAAGGCCGGGTTTGCCATTGGAGCTAGACGGAAGCCACATCGGCGCCCTCCTCACCTCAGAAGAAGCAGATAAGGTCTCCATTACGAGGTTCCACCGCAACCTGAGTCATGGATCACGTTCAATCGCTCCCCTCCGCTGCATTTGTCCTTTTCCCAACCTGGAAACTCTTGCTCTCGCGGGAAGTTGACATGGTTCTTCGTCTTTCCTGTCCGTGATCTTGCACAAGCTCGTCCTGTTCAGAATCCCATCCTCTTTCATTGCTCGTGACTAAAAACCAGAAGAGCCCAACGCCGATCCTGCGACGGGAGTGTCGCCCGCTTTAGACTTCTATCTCCCAGTTCTACATCTGGCTGAGATGATTCTTCGCATAGGTTCTCGTCGCTCCAGTTATTGATGGAGAGGCAAAATTATAAAGTCCATGTCTTGGATGATGCATGAACTATAGACAATAAACTATAGACAATAAGCAAGAAATAATTCTCTTGCTTATTGTGTCGTTTGGGCTTCAAGAGCTCTCATCATTTTTTCACTCTCTACCATTTATGATAATGTTTGTGTTTCTCTTATTTTCCATTCCTTCCGCTTTGACCCATGTCAATTCTTGAGCTAGCTATTGTACTTGATTTTGCCTTTGCTCAAATTTGACTCTCAAATCTCTCAACTTTTAAAATATTTCTCTCAAAGTGTATTACTTGATTGAATTTCATTCATTCTCTTTCTCTCTCAATATGGGCTTAAGATGAACACTATGTAATCCCTCAAGATTGGTAACACAAACAAATAAGTGATGTTATCACCTCTTGGTAATATTTTTTTCCAAATTGTTTAATAACTTAGCTCCAAAACAAAGCTTTATGATGATACATACAATAGATTTCATATCGTGTGTTGAATGTCAAATGATGATCTATTAAGGTTTATCTTAAAACTAAAATGTAGATTTTGAAATCCTAAGCAACATAATATGTGACTATTGGTAAGATAATCTGATCTCGAGATCTCATCACTTGGATCATGAAGTTGACACAAAAATGAAAAACTAAATATTGAGTCAACCTTGTTCACTTAATAGATAAGAGTTTGAAATTAAAGGAGTAAGAAATGGAAATCTTGATACTATTCTATTTCTCCATCCATAATATACATTCAAAGATAAGTACCAACCAAGCTTACTTTTCCAAGATGGATGATCCACACTCATAGCAACAATAAGTCTTTTTTCATACTATTGTAACAATTAATGCAATGATTTCGTAATGATTTTCAAAGATGAGATCCTTCTCAAGCGCTCTTCTTGATTTATATATTATAGAACTAGAAAGAATGTGAAATCCAATCTTTGTCATATGATTAACATGTCTAGGTCGCATGCTTCCTTATCTTATTATAACCAATTACTAGAACAAATCTAGCATCTTATTAAATCCATCAATGCATGATAAATACCTCATCATATATCCATACAAGTCATAGTTAATCTAAGATTTTTCGGATCATTCATACCATTATTTTGTCATTTCATGATTTAATGAGCAATCTCAAATTTGAATAAACTTATTATGGCTTACATTAGTTTAGTAAATTCTTAGATGAAACTCAATAAATCACCACCAATAAAATTCAACACATATTGTAAATCTATTATGTATATCATTATAAAGCTAAAATTTTGAAGTTTAATTGTTAAAAATTTTAAATACTAATATCACCAAGATGTTTATATCACCTATTCTTGTTATGTTACCATTCTTGAGGAAATGGAAAGTGTTCGTCTTAACCTTATACTAAAACAAAAAGTGAGTGAACAAAGACAAATCATGAAGAATATTTTGAGAAAAATGATCCAAGTGTTGAAAGATTCGAGGGTTGCATTAGAGCAAAATCAAACTCAAGGTCAAGAACTTCTAGATAAGATCAAAAGATAAAGATATTATCTAGAAGTTATATTTCTTGTAAAAATCCTTATTAATTTGCATCAAATGATATGGAAGAATGCAAGATACTAGTGAAAGTATTGTTGAAAAAATGATTTTTCCATTTAAGTGTCATCATATAGAGCTCCACAATGTTGTTTGTGCATATGTGCACCGGTTATCATGCTCTCAATTAACAAACATGAGAATAAAGGATCTATCATCTCAAATGGATGATTTGTATGATCAACTTCATGGCGCAAAATATTTCACAAAATTTGATTTTAGAAGTAATTACAATCAAATCAAAATAGTTGATGAAGATGTACAAGAAGATAGTTTTGAGAACACCATATTAATACTTGTGATGTCTAAATATGACCTTTGGTTTAATCAATACCCCCGCCATATTCATGGAACTTATGAATAATTTTTTTAAAGTATCGAGATAAGTAAGTGATGGTTTTTTAAGATTATATCTTAATATATAGCAAGAAACAGGATTACCAAAAACATCTATGAAAAGTTCTCAAAATATGGAGAGAAAATAAATTATTTGTAAAGATGTCAAAATATGAGTTTGACAAAAATGAAGAACATTACCTATGTCATAGAATCAATGCATAAAGTATCCAAGTCATGAGTCTCGGAGTGAAAACCATTCAAAAATGAAATGTTTTAGATAATCAAACTGAACTAAAGAATTTCTTGGATTTAACTAAATTTTTTAGAATTTTTGTGGAAGCATTTGCTTGTATTGCTTAAGCTTTAACAAATCTTTCAGACCAAGGGTATAAAAAATAATGAGATACATCTCAAAAAATTGCATTTTAAACTTTAAAAAATACATTCTTGCATGCATCAATTTTTAAACGCTATGACCCAATAGATCAATATAATTTACTACGGATGCATCAAGTATGGCGATTGGAGGAATGCTTCAACAAGAATGAGAAGATATATGACATCTAGTTTACTTTTTTTCATAGATGTTTTTAGAGACTAAGCAAAATTACTATATCATTAAACGAGAGGAGTTAGCAATTGTGTTGATTATCAAACATTGGAAGCAATATTTTGGAGAAAAAAAATTTGTGATAGAGATAAATCACAAACCTTTATCTTATTTAGAAACTCAAAAGGATCTCTCAATAAGAAAATTTATTTGGGTCGAATGAATTCAAGATTTTAATATGAAGAATATATATGTGGATGGGAAAAAGTAGCTTGTCATTGCATTGATATGGATCTCATGCATCAATTATATCATAAAGGTCAAAATTCATTATGAATGATAGAAGAACCTTAACCAAGTGATAAAGAAGAATGAGAACATTGCACAAGACTTTCTTAATGATAAAGCACAATGTGAACATGGATTTGTTTTCAAAAGGGAAAGATTTGGATTTGATGTTGATTTATGAACAATATTTGTAGTAGGGGCACATGATTAAGCTATGTTGATCATGTATGAATGATGAAGACCATCAAAGTTATCAAGAGGATAAGCTTTTGAAAAAAACTAAAAGATGATCTCACAAACTATGTATGCAATTGCTTAGCATGTCAACAGAATAAGGTAAGCAATCATAAACCAACACGTATACTATAATCTCTAGAAACACCATATACATATGGGAGCACTTCAATATACACATTGTATATGAGTTGTCAATGACCTCTACTAGATATGATTTGATAATAGTTTTTGTAGATAAACCAAGCAAAATATTTAATGTTAGGTCCAACAAACACAATCAGCGCATCAAAACTTGCTAGCATTGTAATAGCATGGATATGCATTACTTGGTCCAAATTCATATAGTTAGATTTGTTTCCAATGGAATAAGGGATCAAATCACACCAGCGAAGAAGGGAAACATGCATTTAGTCATCTTTACAACTCTAGACTGCAGATTCCGAAGAGTGCACGAACATAAAGCAATCAATTCCGCTCGATTCTTTCTCACTCCCATCACACAATCAATTTCAAAGACAAAGTCGAAATGGTTTCAATGAATTCCTTAACTTCAAGATGGGGATCTCTCTCTTTACAAGCTTCTGTCACGGCGAGACACTCAACAAAGTACTCATGGTGACTACAAGCAAGTCCGGCTCATGGACAAATATCCGGATAACTTCGCAGATGCACGAATCAATCAATGTTATTCCAGCATGAATATACCAGCTTCTCAAGCGCTTGTTCTATCTTGACTACAATTTGCAATCCAATAGAATGGACACTTGCAACGATGAAAAGATCCCACCATTTAATTCATACGACTATTTATAATGAATTTCCTAACTTTTACTCCTTACTGCTACCTACACGGATTGCTCTCTCCTAATCCTGCTATGCCTATCTAAGCCGCTCGATTGCACCTCCGCTGCTTGCGTGAAGGCGTCGATTCCTAACTGCATCTCATGTACATCGGCTGCGATCTCCTGTCATTGAAGAGCCATGGCTTCCCGGAAATCTCGATCCAAGGCTTTGTACATCTCCTTCCTTCGATCCTTCGAATCTCCCGGATTCTCCACTGCTCCAACCGCTATGTCTCTACTCTATCACACCGAGTGAACAGATGTTGCACACACCTATTGGCCAAAATTTCCAATCGAGCGAGTGCCTCCACATCCACCTGGTTCAACCGCCTCTTCAAGTCCTACACTGTCTCCCTAAGAGGTGCGTTCTCCTTCTCTACGAAGTGGATTTCTGCGCTCCGAATATGGCAAATCTCTAGTACGCCTTCTTCATCTCTTGAACCTTCTGTTCCAATTCGACCTTCTACTTCGACAACTTGTCCACATTTTCCGTCAATTTCCGAACCATTACACACTAATCCTCCTTTCCTACAACGAGTCGATTCATCATCTGGACCAAGTCCATGTACCCATCTGCTTAAGGGTTCTACCCCGGCATGTACATTGGTCCCATTTCATTCAACTCTAGTAACACCGGGACCATCATTTGCTTCCGGCTTTTCCGAAGTTAGGCCGCAACACGTAGGCCATACGCCAAAGAATCTCCTTTGTCCCTTTCACTTTCGGACGTGACGGCTTAGGGAGTGCTACTTCCTCCACTTTCTTCTTCCTTGTTTCCCCCTTCTTGACCGTCAAGGCACGAGGAGTACTATCTTCTTCTACCACTCTCTTCCTCTTCCGAGAGGTACCCATGACTTCCACATCCGAATCCGAATCAGGCTTACTCTGCGTTGTTGGTCTGACTTCTCCGGTTTGTCGTGATTCAGGTGGCGCACTAGTTCCCAAGCTCCTTGTAGATCCATTGTTGGCGTCGTCGATGTCTATCTCGAGGTCTGAGAGCCCGAACTCCAATCGATATAGTTGCCTTTTCCAGAGAGTCAGCCACTCCATCTTTGCATATAGATGCACCAAGAAAGACAAGAGATAGACCACACTCTTATCATCTTCCCTCAACTTGGTGGCCATCGCTTGTACATTCTTAGCGAAGATTTCTCCCCAATTCAACCGAATGGTCCCGCCTATGAACCCTTCCAAAATCCTCATTTAATGCATACTGACATACGTCGTGCGCTGAGGAGAGAAAAGCTAGTTCAATATGAAAGCCATCTTTTGCCTGAAGACATCTTTAATCAAGTCGAGCTTGTAGCCATTCGTCCCCTTCCTTTCTCTGGGATTGAACCACTTACGTTCATCGAACGTGAAGGCCGTATGCATCGCTGCTCCTTCCCAATCAGCTCCATCTTTATCCTCCTTGTAACACCGTCCAAGTGCCTTCGCCCACAGCCTGGCATCCCACTTCTCTAGCTGCACTCTACTCTCGATTGTTGGTGGTGCTTTCCCTTGTCGAACTTCTTCGCACAGCTCAGGGCACACATATTTTCATTGTCATGACAAAAATGTGCCGCATAGGTTCTTCACCCTCATCAACTCCGCCGGAGTCCAATCCATCATTAAAATGAGCGGTTGAATTTTCACAATGGTCGCACTTCACCCCGTTTGTACTCTCACGGTTCGACGCTTGCAGCTATTCTCTTCTAAGGCCGCACTGGTTTCGCAGGTTCTTGCCATTGACCTTCTTGTTTGACGCTGCTTCAATTCGCCGACCAATTGCGCAACCTAAATCCCTCTCAATTCACTCGTTCGAACTCATTAGTGGTATTCATGTGTAACTAACTAACTTATATTTGGACAAATACCCTCATCATAACCTGAATATAGCTCTCTATTAACGAAAACCAAAATAATTCCTACTTATCCTAATAACAATGCTCCTACAAGCATTTATATGTATGCGTTTTTTGCTCAACATGATTTACTTACAGTTCTCATCACTAATATGGGCATTCAATTTACTATCATGTTTTGGAAAAACTTATTTTGTTTATTCAAAAAAAATAAAAATTTGCCATGACTAATCAAACTCAAACATATGGACAAATTGAAAGAACTTATAGAACTATTGAGGAGATGCTTAGAGTATTTACTTTGAAACAACAAGGAGGTTGAGATATAATGTTGACCTTGAATGAGTAATAACTCAATCAATGCATCCACAATAGTCAACCTTCTTTTATGTAGGAAAAATATACTCTCACAACATCTAAAAATGGTGTTAAGTTAAAATGGATCACATGAAAAAACTTTAAACCCAAATTAAAGCATTTGTGGCATGAATTAAACAAGAAGTGCTATATGTAATGTCAAAATTAGCCATTGCTTAATATCCACAAAAACATTATAGATATTTATCGACAATATGTTGAGTTTCAAAAGTAGATCATGAGCAATAATCTTTCACTAATCTTGCATTAAGAAGGGTTTTAAAGTTAAATTTAAGATTTATTGGGATCGTTTTTAGTAAGCTAATAGATTGAAGCAATTTCATACAAATAAGAGTTGTTAGTGCACTTGAAAATACATCATGTGTCTTTTTTTTATAAGTATATTTCACGATCTTTTTTTTTTGGTAACCCACATCAACCATCTTCTTTACTAGAGATGATTGATAAAGTAAAGAAATATGAGGTGAAAGAAATTCATCAAGTAACTTATTAGAGGTCAACTAAATCATAAAGTGAAATATTCAAATCAATGAAAGGGTTATGCACTTTATGAAGCTATTTATGAACTTTTCATGCATCATTGGTGGAATAGATATGAGATCTAAGATATCTTGTAGGAATTGATTATGCTTTAAAAATAAATAATTATATACATGGATGATATTTACATGACATAGATTGTATTTTTTACTCTTTTTAGTCTTATAGTTTAAAAAGCAAGAGTAGGCTTTGAAAATTCATCTCATCTTTGAAAGCCATTACAAAATCATTATTCGTAGTGTAACAAAAAATGCCCCAAACTTCAATTGCCATGACGCAAAGCATATGTTCAAATACATTCCTTTTAAATCTCCATTATATGCTTGGGTTACCATATTTCCATCAAAATACACAATTCACAAAAAAAAAATACCATCAATGCAAAAAAAAATTGTTTTATTTTTCATTCTTAAGTTTGTCAAAGCCAATGTGTATGTCACATATTTCTAATAATGATAAATTGAAAACCATATTCCAGCCAGATTTTTTATTAAAATGTTCATGAGTTTCGTCTCGTAATGTGTTGATGATCATACATCCATGTCTTTGATAAACACAAAGTTTAGTCTTGATTTCCAATATTTTATGTCAATTGGAGTACTTCCAACCAAATGTATGAGCGCATAGTCCATAGAAAAGAATGGGTGTGGAAAGGTGGCACACACAATATGATTGATGTTGGGCATCAAAAACGGTATGTTCCAAATAGCAAATCATCATAGATTGTGTGTTACATGTCATTTTGATGTATAATACATAACTAAAAATATCTTCTAAATTTGATCAAATTCAAATCTTAACTTCTTCAAATTTGTCTCGAACTTAGATTGAAAGAAAACAAAAAATTATGATAGATGATCAAAAGTTTGGACTTTTGATGAGCATTTCTCATCTCTATCTACCAAACTTACATCAGTGGTAAGATTCTGTTGTTTCTTAGTCAAATGTTGGATGCTAGTCACCTTTTCCTAATAGAGAAAGACATTCGGAGCATTAGACTGATTGCTATTAGGGAGGTCTTGTTGCGTTTAGTCATCCAAACTGTGGTCTTGCATCATCGTTCACACTTCCAACAGCATATTTGTCCATACTTGTTTGGAGTGGTCACACCATGAGGTTGTGAGACGGTATTGTTGGGTATTGGAGCATGTCTAGATATCCATCCAAATAAGGTTTTCCTGTATATGGACGTAGAGAATGCTTTTAATAGTGTCTCACGTATATCCATCCTTGAAGAGCTAAGAAAGGATGGTGTAACTCTATCGAGCCTCATTTCTTTTGTATGATCTTTCCATAATCTTTTATATGATCTTCTCTATCATCATGGCTTTTCACGATAATGAGTTACCGTTTTACAATCTGCCGTTAGTACTCGACAGGGAGATCCTTTGAGAGGATCCATATTTACCATGACTCATTTTAAAGCTATTTCGTTTATTGCCTTTGCCGTATCACGTTGTGTATTCCCCTTCTTAGCGGATGATACTCACATTATAGGCTCTATAGACCATATTAATCATGACTTTGATTACTTAATTACCAAGCTTCATCTTATAAGTTTGAGAGTCAAGATATCAAAGTGTAGATTTGAAAGTTTTTCCAAAAAGATGGTTGTCACACATCACTAAAAATGATGTGTACATCACTAAAAATGATACATGTATTTATAAAATCAATAATAATGTTTCAAAAACTATAAAAACATAAGCACTTCCAAGTGATATGTGTGTACAAAGTAAGCTTTTAGCAAAAATTTATGTTCTTCATAAAAAGAAGACGCAAAATACTCAAGTCAATTAGAGTTGTCTCTCTTTCAAAAAGGTTATCTTATATAGATTCTAGTCCGGTTAATTCAAAAAGGACATAAAAAAAATTTGAATCTTGAAAAGTGCTTGATGGACATGGCTTTCTTTTCCATTTTTGTCAAGGAAAATTTCTTTGCAATGACATGGTTGAGAAGGCTAATGATGTGCAAATACTTCTGAATATTTTATCAAGCATCCTTTATTTCCCAAGCTTGATGTCCTCCGCAAGCTTCACAATCTCTTGTGAAATCTTCAATCTTTTTTTCAATGGAGTTAATGACTTTTTTGCCTCTTCAACTCCATTTTTATATGTTATGTGTTTTGTAAAAATCATGGTGCAAAGAGAAAAAATAAGATTCAATTCAACAACGAGCTTAAAAAAATTATCATATTTTTGGACACTTTTTTTGTTTGCTTTGATGAAGCTAAAAGCATGCAATTTCGTGCAGATTCAAACCTTGAAAAAAATTTCCTTTTTTTTTACTCTACAAATCATAAATATTTTATGAAAGGTTCTAATTATATCAATTTTTATCATATTCTTTAAGTTTTCTAGATCGAGATTATGTTTCCAAAAAATTATTCATATTTTTTCTTTAATCATATTAGTAAGATCAAACAAATACATTCCAACAAATCTAGGATGTAGTAAACTTCGAAACGCCCTTTGCATGCATGACGTCTATTTTTTTCACCAACAATGTAGTATTTGAAACAAAAATAAAAACATAAATGTGAACTGATCCCCATATAATTGTAGGAAAACGTAAAATAATATTGTTGCATGGACATTGCTTTACTATGAGAATGCATGAATGTCTTGATGTAGAAGAACCCTCCATGTTCTCGTGTGAGTTGATACTCTTTCTTTGTTCTCCTCACCACTCCACATTTGAGTTCATTGCAACCGGTAACACTCCATCGGAATAAGATTATGGTATTCAACAATGGAACAGTTAAATCTTAGCCAAACTTTATGGATAATTGTTCTACAACCTTCTTATTCTTTCAAGAAATTTTCTTGTGCTTATCTTTTCTAAATCTGTTGAAATAATTATCAGATTGGACACTATATCACAAGGCAATATGCATATCCCTATGTCCTCAAACCATCACAAATCTGAATCCTTTATCTAATTGCTCTCAAATTTCATAAAAAGATCACTTATCATCCAACATTAACTTTGTAAAGTTTTATTGATCATGCTTTTGATAGCAAAAGTAATGATCGTCGTACTAACTTCGTGACAGTTCGTGCATTCCTACAACTATGAGTGTATACACAAATTTCAAACTATCATTTTGTACTCAAAATTCATCCAATCAAGCTAAAATTTCAATCTAAACACGAGGCTGAGTTGTAAGATTTATTTTCATTGTATCGGATCTGTAAAAATCCTCATGGAATGCTCATGAATTGTTTAGGATCCGAATTTTATAACTTGAAAATAATACTTCTTGCAAAAAAATCATAACAATCAACTCCCTACGACTTAACTTCAAAACAATAGTGATAGATTGGAACCCATGTGTTGAAAGCCACCACTATTAGCAAGCTGAGATCCATAATGCTCAACTTAATCAACACATATACGGTTAAGTCCCAAATCGCACCAAAAGAAACAACTAGAAGAATAATCAAATTTGGAGAGTTTATCATTTGTTACATAAAATTATCTCTTAAATGATATACTAATCACGCTTGAAAGTGATCATGATGAAGACACTTGATATTGATCACAAATGGATTGGACATCAGTAGATCTAGAGAATCATGTTGTCCGCTATCTATGTCCCATGCGGCTCCACTGCAATCAGATAAACTTTTTAGTCAACAAAGCGATATTCTAGATCTCTTCCTTCCCCTCTCTACAATAAATACGCTTTATATATGATAAGGTCCAAGATAATATTTCTTGGAGCCTTATCAACATCATAACCCTACAAAGTTGATCTAACCGTGGGTTTTTAACAGCCTTACAATGAGCCGTCGATCATCTTGACCTAATGTTCATCATAACAACAGCTCTAAAGATGACACATGTCATCATCTTCTCATACTAGCTATGTCACATTACAACAACGTTGTGAATTGAAACAAATTAAACATATTTTTTTGTGAAAAAATAATTTATGTCTCAATTTCAAGAATAAAAGATTTGAATAAAAAATGTACTAAATGAAATTCATGATGCACTCACAAACTATTATTTTTAATTCATAATGTAATATTATATGATAATATATATATATATATATATATATATTATAATTCATTCTTTTTAATGTTTTCATGTTTGTGACAAGTGGAAGTTTTGGAGAATATTATAGAGATTCTAAAGTTCTCACACTAGTGATTTGCTTGAAAACCAAATACATGTGTTAATAATGATATCATCATTTGTACATGTTTAGAAAATATCTGACAGTTGTCACGACTTATGTAGTGGCATCTCTAGTTAGGAAGATGTGCGTTTGCAGGAGCAGATACAGCAGTTAGAGCCGGTTGTGCGCTTAGCGCCGTCATAGATGGGACTGCCGTTAGGGCCGACAAATAAATTAGGGGTCCTAGGGCTCAAGGGTAGAGTTCGAATTAGGGCTCCTTAGAGGTCAGTTTTCGAAGTTGAGCCTTTGAGAGTGTGGCTATGGTGGATAGTAGCTAGTGCGGGAACCTGAAGTCTTTGAAGCACAAAGTGGGTTTGGCTTGACTGTAATCTCTCTTTTATGCTATGGTTATGAGCCAAAGGTCCTTGTGGACGTTTGAGAGTAGAAAAGATTATTGTGGTACACTTGTGTTGGTGTATGACGATCTATGTGTTGTGATATTTGATGTGACAGCGATGTATGTTGTGATGCGATATGTATGTGCACGACTCAGTGAAGGTGAAAGTCGTGCTTGAGTTGATCACGAAAGACACTTGTTAGAATCTTGTAAACTTTCATTATCCAAAATAATAAGTTATTAACATATTCATATCGCCAAATTGCAATGAAACTAATGATTAGAAAATCCTCAAATACTTTAGATTCATCCAAAATATAATAAGCTTGTGTTTACCGACAAACAAAAGGAGTGATACTTTAAAAACTTGAGCTTATTGTCGTATTTCTAGTTCAACAATATTTTTTTGAGCACATGTTTCTTCCATAGATGCATCTCTTCGGCTCTTCCTTATTGATGATTGCAAAAATCCACCTCAGAAAGTTTTTAAGTTTAAAGAATTCTCCCAAATGAATATATTTGTCTTCTAAGTATGCGTTTCTTGCTATGACGATGATTTTTCTGCAATAATTAAGTATTTTATTGGTGTTTTTTACATCCTTTGTAATATGAGGTTAAATTACTAACTAATGGAACAAACATGATATTTTTTTAAAACAAGTTAAGAAACTTCTGACGTTTTTTGATTCCAAAACTGTTGATAACTTATATATGGATAGAGGACAACATGATCCTCCAGATGTACAGATGCCCAATCTATTTGTGATCAACATCCAGTGTCTTCATCGTGTTCACTTTCGGGCGTGGTTAGTGTATCATTTTGGAGATATTTTCTGCAACAAGTGATAAACTCTCCAAACCCGATTATTCTTCCAGTTGTTTCTTACGGCGCGATTTGGGACATAACAAAGGTAATGCTTTTGATTTAGTTTGGACGCTATGGATCTGAACTTACCAGTAGTGGTGGCTTTCAACACATGGGTTCCAATCCATCACTATTGCTTACCGAAAACAAGCCATAGGGAGTTGATTGTTAGGAACTTTGGCAAGGAATATTATTCTCAAGTTATAAACTCCCTAATTTTGTTTGTAGTTCCGTTCATACTTAGCCGGTTTCGAGTTGTCATTTTGATTCTTTATTAATGGCAACTCGCATTGTGTATAGGATGGTCTAACACTCTTCATTCTCATTGGTCTTGGATTTTGGGCCAATGAGGGCACTTGGGCAACTTCTTCGAGGTTTTGAAGAGTTTTGGAGACCTTCTAGGGGGACCTTCGAAGATCTGAGGATTGGGTTGAAGAGATGACAGGACTAGCTATGACGTGGCTTAAGAATGGATGGATTTGAAGGATTTGTCACTCTTAAGTGGTGATTCAAAGTTAGAGTAAGAAATTTAGACTTTTGAGTGTATTTGGAGTGTTTCTGAGAATCTTACGAGGGTTTTGAGAGATCTGAGTCAATTGAGATACAATTTACAACTCGGGCTTGGCTTTTGATTGAAGTTTCGACTCAATTGGATGAGTTTTGAGTACGGAGTGATAGCTTGAAGTTTGTGTATATAGTTAGAGTTGCAGGACTGCACTTATTGTCACGAAGTTAGTTCGGAGATCATATCTTTTGATATCAGAAAGTTATATGATAAAAACTTTGCATAGTTCAAGTTTTGATAATGAGTGACCTTCTTACGAAATCTGGGAGCGATTTAAGTCAAGGATTGGGATGTGTGATGGGTTTTGTATAGAGGGGTATGCATATCGCCTTGTGATACACTGTGCAAATCAACAATTGTTGTGAGAGATCTAGACAAGAAAAATATTTGAAACGTTTCTGAGAGATTGAAAGGGTTGTGGAGAAATTTTCTGTGAAGTTTAAGTGAGAGTTATTGGTCGAATTATTGGCTATCATAATCTTCTTCCGCTGAAGTTTTACTGGTTTATAACAAACTCGAATGTGGAGTGCTGAGGAGAAGAAGAAGAAATTGTCAACTCATACGAGGTTCTAGAGGGTTCTTCTACAGCCAGGTGCTTGGGCGTTCTCACAGCAAAGAAATGTCCATGCAACACTGTTGCAAGCAAGAATGCCATACAAGTCCAGCTCCTCCCTCTTTGTAGTCATGGGAAGTTGGATAACTCAACAACGTGGGTAATGCAGCTCTTGGCTGACCCACAAGGTTCATCACTGCCATGAGTGACCTGTTAGCATAGACCATTGCTTGGGAGTGTCTATCCACATCCAAAATACACTTCACCCTGAGATGTGAGGGTTTCTCCACTCCTTCATATGCTCATAATAAAACCTCCCTTGGAAGAAGGTTTGTCCGTCATAGACGTGGACGATGTGCACAAGATCCTACTCTCGTTGAATCCAGTAATACCGTTGGTCCAATCCATGATCGCATCTTATGTGCACTTGTCATCACTCGTGCACATGAATCATCCAACAAAGGAGTATTCTCCATATGTATGTCGGTGAATAGACCTGTTGTGACTGGAGAGATCGTAACAACGTAACATCCCCCAAAATCTTATAATCCATGACCATTACCATCATGTGTGTGTTTCTAACATGTCAATCTAGGAATAACCAAATGTATGATCTCATGCCAAGCAAAGTCTTGCACCCTAGCAACAAAATATCTAACAACAATGAGACATTAGCATGGAGTGTACAACTAGCCATATGCGGGTACAAGGAAGAGATTGAATGGAGAGTAATCTGATTAGCTCGATATGATGTCATCCTAGAAATGCCATGGATTGAACAATACAATACGGAGGTAGATTGGAGGAAGAAAGTGGTTAAAAGTAGTGGATGGGAGATTTACGGAGATAGAAGTCGATCTCAAAATAGAAGCTTATCTCTCTTTATGATTAGTAAGACTGTCATTTCTAGAGGTGATATATGTTTCTTGGGACTTATAAGAGATATTGTTGGTTCTAAACACAATCTTTACATTCCAGATTCATCAAGCGATATTATTACAGAGTATAAGGATGTATTCCCAAATGATCTAACTGCAGGATTGCCACCTATGAGACGTGTAGATCACAAGATCAAGGTGATATCCGAAAGCAATCCAACTTGCAAAGCTTCATATCGTTTGGCTCCAAATGAGTTGGAAGAAAGTAAAGTTCAAGTGGAGTAGATGTTGAGAAAGGGGTTCATATGGCCAAGCATTTCACCTTATGAAGCCCATATGCTGTTTGTGAAGAAGAAGGATGGGAGTATGAGATTGTGCATTGACTATCATGGATTGAATTAACAAACGGTGAAAAATAAATATCCATTACCTCGAATGTATGATTTGTTTGACCAACTTCAAGGGATGAAGTACTTCATCAAACCAGATTCGAATTGAAGATATTCACAAGACAACTTTTTGTACTAGATATGATCACTTTGAGTATCTAGTGATGCCTTTTGGTCTCATTAACGCAATTGCCACATTCATGGGATTAATGAATGATATTTTTTGTCCTTATTAAGACAAATCGATTATTGTATTTTTGGATGATATTCTGATATATAGTACAACCTTAGAAGATCATAGGCGACATTTATGAGAGGTACTTCAAGTTTTGCGAGAGAATGAGTTATATGTCAAAGCTTCAAAATATGAATTTGGCAAATCAGAAGTAGATTATTTAGGCCATCTAGTCACAGCGGAGAGAATCCAAGTTATGAGTGAGAAGATAAAAGCCATGCTGAAATAGACAGCACCAGAGGATCAAACTCAGTTGAAGAGTTTTTTAGGTCTTAACAGATTTATTTATTTTATTTGTGAAAGCTTTTGGACGCCTTGCCCCAGCCTTAATATCTATGCTAGGAAAGAGTCAAAAATGGAGGTGGGAACCGCATAAGAGTTAGCCTTTCATGTATTGAAAGATGCTGTCTTGCATGCTCCTATTCTCAAGTGGTATGATCCTAATTGACCAATCAAGTTGACTACTAATGCATTAGGTACAACAGTGGGTGGAATTTTGTCAACAAAAATGGGAGGATGGTTGGTATCCAGTTGACTTTGGTAAAAACGACCACAAACCATTGGTGTATTTGGAAACTCAGAAAGATCTTTCCAAACGAAAAAATCGATGGGCAGAATGGTGTCAAAAGTTCAACATTAAGATAATGTATGTGGAGGGCAAGAAGCAATTTGCATATGCTCTCACGCAAATATCATGCATCAACAACATCAGAGATAAAAATCTACGTTGATTGATGGTCTCAAATTATGACTGTAACAAAGGAGGATGAGAAGATCATGAAAGCATTTCAAGCAAAACCGTCAAAGAAAGTTCGAGGTCTAGCATTTCAAGAGCAGCGTATATGGATCTCACAAGATCCAGATTTACGTACAATGGTATTGTACGTAAATCTGCAGGGCACGTGGGAGCTGAAGAAACTTTGGAGAGCATACAACAAGTGTACTATTGGTCAAGGATGCAGAAGATGTGGAGGCATATGTTCGAAGTTGTGTCGCATGTCAACAAAACAAGGTGGAAAATCAAAAACCTGCAGGTTTATTTTAAGCCCTTCCCATTTCCGAACAACGATGGGAACATGTTACTAAGGATATAGTATGTGAGTTACCAAAACCTCTTTAGGATATGATTTAGTCGTGGTCTTTGTGGATAAATTGAGTAAGATGATACACATCCGATCTATCACAAAGACAGTGACGACACCACAACTTGCTCATTTGTATTGAGATGCAGTTTGTCTGAATCACAAATTAAGCAAAGTCTTAATGACCGATCAAGGAACTCATTTTACTAGTTTGTTTTCAAAAAACCTTATTTGGTTTATTCAAAACAAAGCTAGCAATGTCTACAACCTATCATACTCAAATTGATGGTCAAACAGAGAGGGTCAATAGAACAATAGAGAATATGCTACGAGCATTCACCTTGGAGGAACAACAAGAGTGGAATACTCTTTTGCCTCTAGTGGAATTTGCATATAACAATTCTGTTAATGCAACCATAAAAGTGCCTCCATTTTATCTTATTTATGATGCTCATCCTTTGACAACTTCAAGTTTGGTGAGAATTCCTAAAGGGCATGAGTTTTCAACCAAAGTTGCGGCAGTCAATGATTGTGTGGAACACATACACAAAGGACTGCATCAAGCAAAACAGAAGGTGATAATTGCTCAATATCAACAAAAGTAATATGCAAATGTTCATCGCAGGGAGGTGAATTTTCAGGAAGGAGATGAAGTTTGATTATTCACGACCAAATTGTCACTTGTAGGAACACCATTGGTCCTTTTGTGGTGTTGAAATGTGTTGGCGAGGTGTTTTACAAGTTAGAGCTTCCATTGCATATGAAAATACATCGCGTATTTCATGTGTCATGATTGCCAAAATATGTACCACGACCCAAGCAGTTCAAAAATCCATCAACCCCTCCTCCTTTACCTACTATGGTAGCAGATCATGTAGAATTTGAGATTGACAAGATTCTCAAAAAATGGATTCGGGGTCACAAATACACTAAAATTGAGTATTTGGTTCAATGGAAGGGATATTCTTGGGAACCGGCAAAGAACTAAGCCAATGCCCGTTTGATCATTCAAGAGTTTGAACGTGGACATAACAAGGATATTGCATCTTAAAAGGAGGAAGGTTTGTAACCATCTTTAGTTAGTGGGAACTCAAGTACAGGTTACGAAATGTGAAGATAGATAGTCTTGAGTTGACTATTAGTGGAGTATCTAAAGATGCCACGTCAACAATCTGTGTGCTCTTTAGGTTTTGTTTCTTGTGTGTTAGTTGGAGTATACATCAGCAATCCGTGTGCTCATAGTGATATCCGTAGTGTCATCATTCTACAAGGAATTGAATGGATGATGGTTGTGTAACTTTATCTAGATTGTACCTTTTTGAGGAACATAAATGGAGAAAGAGAAACCATTGAGTGATCTCTCAACTTCAAAATTTTTTGAGCTATTCAAGTTGTGTCTCCTCACTTTCCTAGTATAACATTGGGTCTTGAAAGTTTATCACTTGTTGCATAAAGTTATCTCTAAAGTGATATAATAATCATGCCCAAAAGTGATTGCGATGTAGACATCATATGTTGATCACAAATGGATTGGGCATCGGTACATTGGGAGGATCATGTTATACTCTGTCCTTGTCCCACGTCGACTCCACTCCGATCATATAAGTTTCTTTGTCAACAAAGCAATGTTCTAGACCTCTCTCATTCCCTTGCCACCCGTTCCACTCTTTATATCTGATAAGATCCAAGATAATATCTCTTGGAGCCTTATCCAAATCTTGACCCTAGAAAGTCAATCCAACCGTGGGTTCTCAACAGCCTTACAATGAGTCGTCTGTCATCCTGAGCTTAAGTATCATCGTCATAACAATAGCTCTAAAGATGACATATGTCATCATCTTCTCATAGTAACTGCATCATAAAACGACAATGGCCCTCTCCAGTATACCATAAACACCATCGTGGAAGTAAGAGAAATAAAAATCACACTAATTCTTCCATGGGATCACATGTTAACTAGTCAAGCGATAAGTGAAAAGCACATCTAGCCTTGTCATGAAGTGCACAAGGAAGCCTAAGGAATAAATATTGATATGAGAATCTTGTCTCGATGTGCCCTAGAATAGAACTTGCATGGAAAGCTAACCACTTCCATGATCCATCGAAATACCCAGAACAATCAACAAAGTAATTGATGTAGTATGTGTGTTCCTCGTAGTGACAAATATCGATGTGATCGTACTCCTTACGTGCGCATCTCCAGTGGTCCAATCATAATCTTTGTGCATCTTTAACCCTTGCAAGATAATGAAACGATGACACACAGGACATGATGTATCACGCATCATTTTGGTGGCCCTTTGAGAGAAAGTGAAGCTATAACTTGCATAAAAAAAATGATAAGGACTCACAACACTCCATCATGTATCTCCCCCCACCTGCATAACCACAACCCCCCTAAGTATTGGTCCAAGATGGCAAACAATGAGTTATACATGCATCAAAGTAGTCGACACAAGAGATAAGGGGTTCACCTCCTTGAGGCTACATCCAGTGGAACACACAAATCGCTTTATTGATCTTAAGCTCTCTCTCTCTCTCGTTTTCTCAAATTGCTCCGTAAGAATATACTCTAGTTTGTCATATAAAGCTTTTACAAGCCCTCTTATATAATAGTGTCAACTATCCCTAGTCAACATCTAACTAGATTAGCAGCCTAACTAGAGTTAATCAAGACCTAAGAGTAAACCCAACAATGTTCCCCTTGACTTTGTTGCCCATATGATTACTCTGCGGGAAGTCCTAGAAGGAAACCTAACATAGCTCCCTCTGTAAACTAGAGTTAACTAGAACTAAGTCAAAGTCTTAATAGGATAGAGTAAAATCATATACAGAGATAACATAATTGCTTGTCCACTCTACTTGTGCTCATATGCAAAACTTGCAATTTGGCACGATGTCTCGAAAAACTCTCCAAGGAAATCACTTTGTTAAAGACATCGGCAGGATTGAATTTACTATCAATCTTGACTAGCTCAATCATTTTGTCAAGCACAACCTGATGAAGCCCATCGACATCATGATACTTGATGTCGATGGGCTTCGTTCTACTATCCATGCCCTCATTTACAACTAGATTTAAACCATTCTTACTGTCATAATGAAGATTAACATTGTCATGTGTCAATCCCATCTTTGTGACGAGCCTATACAACCAAAATTGTTTCCTTCGTTGCTTCCGCTGCCGCTACATACTCAAATTATATAGTAGACTAAGCTATGCACTTATGTTATGTAGATCTCCAACTTATGCATCCACCTCCAAGTGTGAATAATACCCAATCGTAGATTTTCTCCCATCTAGATCTTGTCCATAGTCAGCATCTACATAGCCAATTAGTGATTTGGCATTGTACGATTTAACATTGAACACAAGACCAAAATCCAACATACCCTTGAGATATTTAAGAATCCACTTCATAGCTTTCCAATTTATTTTCCATGGATTTGACATGTATATGCTAGTCTTGCCCATAACTTGATCAATGTCAGACCTATTGCCGATCATAAAAAATATGAGACTTTCCACTGCCTTGTCGTAAGGGACCTTGGACATCAAACCTTTCTCCACACCATTTGTTGGACAGAGGGTTGATAATAACTTGAAATGAGGTGTGAAAGGAGTACTCATTGCCTTGTTGTTCTCCATGTTAAATATTGCAAGTACTTTCCTAGCATATTTCCCTTGAGTTAACCGTAGCTTTCCATCCTCTAAATTCCTTTGGATCTCCATCCCCAAAATCCTCCTTTTTGTATTAAAATCTTTCATTCTAAACTGAGAATTCAAGAGAGCTTTGAACTTATCAACATCAAATCTGTCACGAGCTGCAATGAGCATGTCATCCACATAGAGTACAAGAATAATGAAGCCAAAGACTTCATTCCTCATTTTTTTCATGTATACACAAGGATCAAACACACTCCGTTTAAATCCTTGTGCCCTCATGAAATCGTCAAATCATTTGTTCCACTATCTAGTTTCTTGCTTCAATCCATACAAGGATTTTAGCAACCTACAAACCATATAATCTTGGCTTTTTTTCACAAAGCCCATGGGCTGTCTCATGAAGATCACCTCATCCAAGTTGTCATAGAAGAAAGTAGTGACAACATCCATTTGATCATTGAAGCGATTGATGGAATGAGATAAACTTACATCAAAAGTTGCACAACGGATTCTTATTTTACAAGAGCCCATTGTGCACAAATCTATAGTGGTGAATCATGATGTAGATGGGTTTAATCAAAACCTATGTACAAGTCAATTAGACAAGATAGTATGATGATTACACAATTATATTGATGACAAGATGGTATTGGATTGACTTGCATATGCCTTTTAGAGTATGTTAGTTCTTGACATATGTATGATATAGTTCTTGGATCAAATATTGGATATGTTATCATTTGACATTAAAATTGAGTACTATTGAATGGAGAGGTGAGACATACATGATGAGATAGTGGTCTTGGAATATCTTTGTACATGTGTTTTGATAGGAAGTTTGAGAGCCAAGGAACGAGATCAAGTTCTACAAAGGGTTTGATGATTATGGTGAGAAGGTATACACCTTTTTTGCATATGATGAGATGTTAGCATCAGTTATTTTGCCACTTTCATATAAGAACATCATCAATTTATCAAACATGGTCCTGAGGAGTTACATCATTTTAAAATGAAACGTTGTCGCATGCAAATTACTTCGTTATGAGAATGTCTAAATGCCTAGCTGTAAAAGAACCTTCTTGATCCTAGTGTGAGTTGATACTCTCTCTTTCTTCTCCTCACCACTCCACATTCAAGTTCATTAAAACGTATAAAACTCTAGTGGAAAAAAATTATACTATTCAACAATTGGACTTAAACTCTTGCCAAAACTTCACACATAATTGCTCTACAATCTTTTTGTCATTTCAAGAAATTTTCTTGTGTTTTTCTTTTCTAGATCTCTCATAACAATTGTTGAGTTATACACTTTATCACAAAGTAATATGCACACCACTGTGTACTAAAACTATCACACATCCCAATCCTTCACTCCAATTCCTCTGAAATTTCATAAAGAGTTCACTTATATTTTAAGCTTCAAGTCAAGAAAGTTTTATTGATGAAACTTTTTGGTAGCAAAAGTTATGATCACAGTACTAACTTCATGACATGAAGTGCAATCCTACACCTCTTGTTATACTCAAAACTCATCAATTGAATCAAAATTTCAATCCAAACACAAGTTTAAGTTGTAAACTACATCTGAGTTAAATTAGATCTATCAAAATCCTTATAAGATACTCACAAATATTCCAAATACACTCAAATGTCTAAATTTTTCTCTCCATCTTTGAATCATCATATCCAAGTGCCAAAAGCCTCAATTGCATCCATCTTTGAGTCAACCTTTTAGCTCTTGCCGTAAGCGTTCCAACCCTTTCCTCAAAATCCCAAATCATCTTCTTAAAGGCTTCCTAAACTCCTCAAACCTCAAAAACTTGCCAAATTGCATGATTGACCCAAACTCGAAGACCAATGAGGATGAAGAGTGTTATTTTGACCTCTAGTGTGGCCAAATTAGCTCTTTATTAACTTAGAGCTTTACAACTATCTTAAACACACTACTTAGCTATCATATAAACAATATAAGCCGCCACTAATAAAGAGTCATAATAACAACTCGAAATAGGTTAAGTATGAACGGAACAACAAACGGAATCGAGGAGTTTATAACTTTAGAATAATACTACTCGTCAAAATTCCTAATAATCAATTCACTATGGCTTGCTTTCGGTAAACAATAGTGATGGATCGGAATTCACGTATTCAAATCCACCACTACTAGCAAGTTCATATCCATAGCATTCAAACTAAATCAAAATATATATTATTAGGTCTCAAATCATGCGATATGAAACAATTAGAAGAATAATCGGCTTTGGAAAGTTTATTACTTGTTGCATAAAGTTATCTCCAAAGTGATATACTAACCAAGACCGAAAGTGATCACGATGAAAACATCGGATGTTGATCACAAATGTATTGGGCATCGGTACATCCAATCATATTGTCTTGTATCAATATTCCACGCCGGGTTCTCTTCGATTAGATAAGCTATATAGTGAGCAAAACGATGTTTTTGATCTTTCCCATTCCCTTGCCACCCTGATTCTACTTTATATTTGATAAGGATGAACTATAGTAATAAGTAGGAATTTTTCCACATCCTACATTACGCTAAGAGGAGGCAAATACAAGGGGCTGAATTGACATCCCTTAACTTTTAACCCCTTGCATGACCCCTCTCAAACTTGATATATCAACCAATCATTGAAAGTATCAAGTTTATAGAAGAACTCCCTATCTTGATAACCTCTTTTAGTCAATAAATATTTTGCCTACGGATTGTATTGACTTAGAGAGCTACAATTGTAAGTGATAGCCACTCAAATTTCATCTAGGAGTTCAACTCATGATGCAATTTGTAATACATGAGTAACCCTTTGTTTAGTTTGTTTATGATATGGAAAGGAAATATTTCAACATTTGGAGGGTGAGATGATGGATTATTATCATGAGTTTTGATATTCAAGTATAGTGGTAACCACAGAGTTTGATGATTTCATCCAGGATTTCAACTCAAGATGCATTTTGCAGTACATGCATAACCCTTTGTTTAGTTTAGTTATGAAATGGAAGGGATTATTCCATCATTTGGAGTATGATGGATAAATATCATGAATTTTGACGTCAACATCATAAGGAGATTAAGTATTGAAGAAAATATTGTCCTTCATACTTGTAGGGACATGTTTAGAGGTTTCAGACTGTTTTTTTGTTTTTGGAACATAAATAAACGATATTCGAGGGAAGTGTGTATCGCCGAATACGAATAGGAGAAATAAGCTCGAAGATGGCCAAGACGAATAAGTTGTTAAGGAGGTCTGAAGCGTCGAACGGATTAGGGCAGTTAGTAACAACATCGACGGGCGTAACGAGCTGCGGAGGAGCAAGAACAAGCGTCGAGTCAAGTAGCCAAAATGAAGAGGAAGTCAGTCACTTGATCGGGAGCTCATGAGGCGATTCAATTGCCTGTGAAGAAGATGCCGACGGGAGTATATCAACCCTTGGTGCCGAAACCAGAATGGTCGACCAAAGAATTAGCACGATTAAAGACCTTGGGAGGAGAATTCTTGGCATGGCGCTGGGACTATGTGTGCCCAGAGTTGTGTGAAGAAGTTTGAGCCAAGAAGACACCAAACCGATAGGCTGGAGAGGACATCCAGACTCGTGGGATGCGTTGCTTTGGATTGAAGCCCTGGGAAGAGATTACTCGAAGGAGAAGGACGGAGTCAACTGGGAAGGTTCGGCAGTGCACACAGCATTCACCTTTAATGAGCGAAAATGGTTTGATCCCAGAGAGAGGAAAGGGACAAACGACTTCAAGATCGATCTTATTTGGGACGACTTTCGAAGGAAGATAATCTATACATTGAATCAACTCTTCTCACCACAAGAACTGCTTATGTAAGTATGCATAAGGTGAGAATAGTGGAGGGATTCGTCGGCGGAGCAATCAAGGTCAATTGGGGAGAAATCTTCGCTCGGAATGTGCAAGCGATGGGGCAGAGGTTGCGAACGGGAGAAGGGAGTTATCTATATCTCTTCGCTTCTGCACACATGTATTCGGCGCATGGGGTGGTTAACGCCACAAGAGAGGAGAAGATATCAAGTGAGCGTGGTCAAGATTTTGGATGGGCCAAGAATGGCGGTAATGGCAAAGCAGTGGTTCGACGAGAAAGTGTGGGACCCCACCAAGACGACGATGTGCGTCGCCGATGAGACCGAATCGCCAGGAGATGACTTCGAGGCAAGGGCTAAGGCAAAGGAGAGATGAGGAAGAAGCCATATTCGAAGGGAGGACTCTAGGGGACCACAGAGAAAAAAAGTCCCAAAGTGTGGAGATAATTGAGCCCCAAAGAAGAAGCGGAGGAAGTCAAGGAAACGGCGCAATCGGGGAAGTCCCAAGACCGGCATCCCAAATTAAGGTGAAAGACTAAGGTAGCACTAGAAGAGCCACTTTCTTCGGGTGCTGCGGTTGGCTAAGGCGGAAAATGTGGTAGTGCGCCTCCGATGGAGCCGAACGAGATGGGAGGCACTTACATTCATGGGGTGGAACCCGCAAGAAGACGATTACATGGAGCCGATTCGGTTGTTGAACCGCACTACTGTGGGAAGAAGGATCAAAGGACACTATAAAGCAGCTTGACATAGTCTCTGGGAGCGCCCGAGAAGCTGTATATGGAGGACAAAGGAAGAAATTCCGAAGAAAGCAAGCCTACGGAGAAATCAGAATTTGGAGGCGGAAGTGAAATTGCCGTGAGGGAGAATGAGAAGCTTCACCAAAGAATTGAAGAGGGCGGCAACAGCTACATGAAGTTGATGTTGACCGACCGGCTAGATTAGAAGATTTGGCGAAGAGGTGTCGCAATACCTTTTGCTCTGGTGTGACGATGTGGAGGCCGAAAGGTTGGAACGCTTGACAAGGGCGATAAACACCTCTTTGCGATTCAAGGATCGCAGGAAGAGATGTACAAAGCCATGGGATGCGAATGCCGCGAAGTTTACGCGAGTCCATCGAAAAGGAGATCGCAGAGGACATCCCGAATTGCATGAGCGCCGGTGTCTTTTGCATTGAAGGAAGAGACGCCATCGAAGGAACCCGAGATGCCCCAGAATGGTGTCCGACGCGATCCGTAGGCGACGATTATTAGAGTAGGTGCGAGTAGTTTGTATAAATAGGGAGTAGTGTTAGAGTAGGATTATCGCTTTCTTTACAAGTGTTCATTGAGAACCGTAATTGTAGTCGTGGTAGAACGGCGTGCTCGAGAAGTCGTTGAATGTTGCATTCGATTGGCCTTGACAGTGCGCAATACCGTGAAGATACCCGGTATTCGTCCATGAGCCATCGCCGGATTCACTTCGCGCAGTAGAACTTCATCGGCGACATCGCCTCGTCGACAGCCTTGTAAAGGAGTGATCAACTCCTATCAAGAAATCGAGTGTAATTTCAATTACATGCGTAATTCTGTGCAATGTAATGGATGGGTAATGGTTTGTTAATTTGACTTAGTGGTCTTGGACTACTCTGTCGCAGTACTCTTCGGACTATGCATGTCCAGAGTCTTCAAAAGAAGCATAAACAGCCATATTCGTCGCTGACTGAAAGATAACATCTCATTCCCTTGGGAACGAACTGTAATTCTGTGCAAACGGCAAAACCTTTGTGTACCTTGTCTGTTACAATACTACATTTCTAATGCTCATGGTATAGTGTTTGGTGGGGCAAGTTCACCTTTTCTTCTTATCACAAATGATACCATTGGAGTTGTTTGAGCTGTGTAAAGGTCAAAAGTTCCAACCTTTAATCCTCTTCTGGAATTCTTTGCCTAATTGAGGAGATGTGAGGAGAATTGAGGAGAGGAATTCTTTGCCTAATTGAGAACGCCCGAGGGTCTGGCTGTAGAAGAACCCTCTAGAACCTTATGTGAGTCGACAATTTCTTCTTCTTCTCCTCAGCACTCCACATTCGAGTTCGATATAAACCGGTAAAACTTCAGCGGAAGAAGATTATGATAACCGATGATTCGACCAATAACTCTCCCTGAAACTTTACTGAGAATTTCTCGACAACCCTTTCAATCTCTCTAAAAAGTTTCATATATTTTTCTCCTCTAGATCTCTCAGAACAATTATTGATTTGCACATTGTATCACAAGGCGATATGCAGATCCCTCTGTACAAAACCCATCACACATCCCAATCCTTGACTTCAATCGCTCCCAAATTTCATGACAAGGTCACTCATTATCAGAACTTGAACTATGCAAAGTTTTAATTGACAGAACTTTCTGATATCAAAAGATATGATCTTCATACTAACTTCGTGACAGTTAGTGCAATCCTTCAACTCTGATTGTATATACAAACTTCAAGCTATCACTTCGTACTCAAAACTCATCCAATTGAGTCGACACTTCAATCAAAACCCAAGCCCGAGTCGTAAACTGTATCACAGTTGACTCAGATCTCCCAAAACCCTCGTAAGATTCTCAGAAACACTCCAAATACACTCAAAGATCTAAATTTCTCACTTTAACTTTGAATCATCACTTTAGAGTGACAAATCCTTCAAATCCATTCATTCTTGAGCCCACGTTGTAGCTCGTCCCGTCAGCTCTCCAACCCAATCCTCAGATCTTTGAATGTCCCCCTGAAAGATCTCTAAAACTCCTCAAAACCTCAAAGAAGTTGCCCAAGTGCCCTCATTGGCCCAAACTTCAATACCAATGAGAATGAAGAGTGTTATTTTGACCTCTAGTATGGCCAAATTAGCTCCATTTTAACTAAGAGCTTTACAACAATCCTAAACACACTACTTAGCCATCTTATACACAATACGAGTTGCCACTAATAAAGAGTCAAAATGACAACTCGAAACCGACTTAGTATGAAGGGAACTACAAACTGAACTAGGGAGTTTATAACTTGAGAATAATATTCCCTGCCAAAGTTCCTAACAATCAACTCCCTATGGCTTGTTTTCGGTAAGCAATAGTGATGGATTGGAACCCATGTGTTGAAAGCCACCACTTCTGGTAAGTTCAGATCCATAGCGCCCAAACTAAATCAAAACGTACACTATTACGTCCCAAATCGCGTCATAGAAAACAACTCGAAGAATAATCGGGTCTGGAGAGTTTATCACTTGTTGTAGAAAATATCTCCAAAATGATACACTAATCACGTCTGAAAGTGATCACGATGAAGACACCTGATGTTGATCACAAATGGATTGGGCATCGGTACATCTGGAGGATCATGTTGTACTCTATTCATGTCCTGCGTCGGCTCCACTTCGATCAGATATGCTCCTTAGTTAGCAAAGTGATGTGTCTAGCACTCTCCCATCCCCTTTTCATCCTGACTGCGCTTTATATCTGATAAGGTCCAAGATAATATCTCTTGGAGCCTTTTCAACATCCTGACCCTACAAAGTTGATCCAACGGTGGACTCTTAACAACCTTACAGTGCGCCGTCGTTTATCCTAACCTAAAGTATCGCCGTCATGACAACAGCTCTGAAGATGACACATGTCATCATCTTCTCATAGTAGCCGCGTCACAACACGACATCCATCCCCATTAAACCTGTGCATCCTCCGGTGTCGTGTTGTGACACGGCTACTATGAGAAGATGATGACATGTGTCATCTTCAAAGTTGTTGAGATGACGGTGATATTTTGACGATATTTTAGGTCAAGATGGCCGGCGTCTCATTGTAAGGCTGTTAAGAGGCCACGGTTGGATTGTCATCCTAGGGCCATGATGTAGATAAGGATCCAAGGGATATCATCTTGGACCTTATCGTATATAAAGCGTGGTTGGAGTCGAAAGGAAAGGGGGAGGTCTATAACGTTGATGACTAAGGAGCTTATCCGATAGAAGTGGAGCCAACGTGGGACATGGATAGAGGGCGGTATGATCCTCCAGATATACCGATGTCCAATACGTTTGTGATAAGCATCCGGTGTCTACATCGTGATCATTTTAGGGCGTGGTTAGTGTATCACTTTGGAGATAGCTTTATGGAAGTTGTGATAAACTCCCCAGATCCTTTCATTCTGCCAATTGTTTCCTACGGCGCGACTTGGGACGTAACAATCTACGATTTGATTTGATATTAGCATTATGGACTTGAACTTGCCGATAGTGGCCTCTTTCAACACATGGGTTCCTGTCCATCACTACTGTCTACCAAAGGCAAGTCATAGGGAGTTGATTGTTAGGAATTTTGGCGAGGAGTATTATACTCAAGTTATAAACTCCCCGGTCCCTTTTGTTGTTCCGTTTATACTTAGCCGGTTTCGAGTTGTTATTTTGACTTTGTATTAGAGACAACTTATATTACCTTTATGGTGGCTAAGTAGTGTGTTTTGACTAGTTGTAAAGCTCTATGTTAGTTCAAGCTAATTTGGCCCACTAGTGGTCAAAATGGCACTCTTCATTCTCATTGGTTGGAAAATTTAGACCAATGAGAGCACTTGGACGAGTTCTTCGGGGTTTTGAGGTGTTTCGATAGTCTTCGAAAAGAGTTTTTCAGGATTGAAGGATATCGTTGGGAAGTTGACGGGGAGAGCTACGATTTTGGCTCAAGAATGAAGGCGATTGAGCAAGTTGACACTCCGGTGTGGTGATTTGAAGTGGGAGAGTGAAATTTGGACCGATTGGAGGGTTTGAGTGAATTCTGAGCGTTTTATGAAGGCTTTGACAGATCGGATTCGATAGACACATAGTTTACAACTTGAATTTGCCATTTGATCGAAATTTCAGCTCGATTGGTTGAGTTTTAAGTGCAAAGCAGTAGTTTGAAATTTGTGTACACAGTCTAAATTGCAGTGTTGCACAAACTGTTACAGATTTAGTTCGACAATCATAACTCATGCTATCAACAAGATTGGTCAATAAAACTTAATAAAGTTGAAGCTTGGATGATAAGTCATTTTCTTGTGAAATTTGAGTGCAATTGGATCAAAGGATTGGAGTTTATAGTGGTTTTAGTACGCAAGGGTCTGCATATATCGCCTTTGTGATACAGCAGATAGTTCGACATTTGTAACGAGAGATCTAGGACAAAGAGCATGTGAAACTTTCCTGAGAGTTATGAATGGTTGCAAAGTACTTTTCTGCGAAGTTTGGCTAAGAATTAACGGTTAAATCGTTGGTTACAATGATCCTCTTCCGCTGGAGTTTACCGGGTGCAACGAGTTGGGCATGAAGAGATGAGGAGATGAAAAAGAGGGTGATTGTCAGTTCACACGACGACGAGGAGAGTTCTTCTACAGCCAGACGCTAGGCGTTCTCAAAGTAAAGCTCTGTCCATACGACACCGATATGCACTAAAAGTTAACAAGGTGTGCGCGGCGTTAGATAAGATTGCTCCAGCTAGATCCTCCCCATATGACTCATCTTCACCAAAAAGGTCAAACTCCTCCTCTGAGAATGTTGAGCTTCTGGCTGTAGAAGAACTCTCCTAAACCATGTAGACCAACGAAACTTGCTACAGATGCATCAAGTGTGGCAATTGGAGAAGTGTTACAACCGGAATGGAAAGATGGATGGCACCCAATTGCCTTCTTCTCACAGAAGCTTTTGCCGGTGGAGCAAAATTATCATACAACAGAGAGAGAGGAGTTAGACATAGTGTTGGAAGTCATTCCGGAGTCATTGCCTTCAGTGTTACAAGGGGTATCAATTTTTTTAGCTTATTATATAGCTTATTTAAGCAACATATTTTCATTGCTCTACAAAGATATAACACTGAAGGCAATGACTCCGGAATGACTTCCAAGATGAGAGATGTCTTCTCAAGACCTCTCCTTGCTTTATATACTGTAGGACTAGAGAAGTCCGAAATCCAAACTATGCCACATGGCTAACATACGTAGGTTGCATGTTTTGTTATCTTATCCTAACCAATTCCTAACAGACGTCTAGCACACAATTTGATCCACCAATGCATGGTAGCCACCTCGTCATTTACCTTTTGCTTTTTGGATAGTGCACATCACTATCTTGTCTTTTTGTGATCTAGTGACCACTCTATGCTTTGGCTAAACTAACTATGGCAAACCAAGATTGGTTACAAACCTCCCCCCATTTTAATTGCAACGTCCTCGTTGCAAGAAGACTCAAAAGTCTCTACAAGTATCTTGACATTTGTAAGATTTGCCAATGGTTCCCAAGTAGCTTCATAAAGTGGATTACCTTTCCATTGGACTAGATATTCCACTTTTGGGTTCCGCTAACCTCTTGTCAGTTTCTTGAGGATTCTCTCAACCTCATATTCCTCTACACCATCAATCATGGCTGGTAAAGGAGGAGGTTGATGTGAGTTGCCAAAGGAAGGAGATCGTGGTGTATACTTCTTCAAGAGAGACACATGAAAAACGGGATGTATTTTCATGTGTGTTGGCAACTCTAACTTGTAGGCAATTTCTCCAATCCGTTGGACAATCAAGAAAGGTCCAATAAACCGTGGACTTAATTTTCGAACCCCTATTAATGACAAATTGGTAGTAGACAACCACACCTGATCGCCTTTTTGAAACTCCACATGTCGTCGATGAGCATCAGCATATTGTTTTTGCCAATTTTGGGCAATGGCTAATTTTTGCTTTGCGTGATGCACTCCTCGTTGGACAGGTGCCACAAACTCGTTCACCGCTTCAACTTGGATTGATGGTTCCTGCATGTGATCTACACTCACCAAGCTAGATGGTGTGATGGGGTGTTCTCCATACATCAAGAAGAAAGGGCTGACTTTTGTGGATGCATTGATTGAGTTATTATAAGCAAACTCAATCAAGGGTAAAAGTGCATCCCAACCTTCTTGCTTCTCCAAAGTGAAAGCTCTAAGAATGTCCTCAATAGTTCTATTTGCTATTTCAGTTTGCCCATCTATTTGAGGATGATAAGCTGTGGACATGGCTAGTTTTGTTTTGAATAGCCCAAATAGGGTTTTCCAAAACATGCTAGTAAATTGAGTGCCCTATCGGTGATGAGAACTGTAGCTAAACCATGTTGAGAAAAAACTGCATCCATATAAATTTGAGCAAGTTCAAGTGCAGTAACTGTCTTTGTTGTGGGCCTAATGTGGATCATCTTGCTCAATTTTTCCACAAAAATGACTATCGAATCATAACTCGTAGACGTCATTGGTAACTCACATACAATGTCCATACTGACGTGCTCCCATCTTCTAGTCGGTGTTGGTAGAGGTTGTAGTAGACCTGCTGGTTTCTGATTGCTAGCCTTATTTTGTTGACGAGCCACACAACTTCAAACATAGATGGTGATGTCCTCTCTTAGTTTTGGCCAAAAGTATACCCGTTGGACGCCTTCAATGCTCTTCTCTACTCCTACATGGCCATCAATAGCTGAATCATGTGCCTCCTCTAACACTGTTGTACGGAGAGCCACATCTGAGGGTATCTAAATCTTTTCCTTATAGAACGCCAATCCCCGTTCTAAATGTGCTCGACCCTACTGAAGGGCTTGTGCAATCTCTTCATCCTCCTTGGTAGCTCGATTCAGGTTCTCCCACCATTCAGTGTGAATCTTCACCTCCGTGATGTGATTAATGCGCGACATTCGTGTCAATGCATCGGCCAGTTGCTTCTTCCCCTCCACATACACAATCTTCATGTTGAAACGTTATCGCCATTCAGCCCAACAAATTTGCCGCTTTGAGAGGTCCTTTTGAGTTCCTAAATAAACCAAAGGCTTGTGGTATGTCTCAACCACAAACTCCTTATTTCCAAGATAGTGCTTCCAATGTTTAGTAGCCAACACAATGACTAACTCCTCCCTCTCTATGGTATGATAATTTTGCTCCGCTAGCAAAATTTTCCATGAAAAGAAAGCAATTGGATGCCATCCATCTTTTCATTCCTGTTGTAACACTCCTCCAACTGCCACACCTGATGCATCCGTAGCAAGTTTTGTTGGTTTACCGGATTCATACCATTTAAGGATTGATGCATGTAAGAGCGCATCCTTCAAAGCTTGAAATGCAAGCTCTTGAGCTATACCCCATTGCCATTTCTGCCCTTGACCTAAGAGATTTGTTAAAGCTTGAGCAATACAGGCAAAAACTTCCACAAACCTTCTATAGAAGCCGGTTAAATCCAAGAAACTACGTAGTTGAGTCTGGAGCACTCCAATTTTGAATGGCTTCCTCTTTGTCACTCATGACTTGGATGCCATCCGCACTAACTCGATGGCCTAAGTAATCTACTTCAGATTTGCCAAACTCACATTTTGACATCTTAGCATACAGCTTTATTTTCTCTAAACACTTGGCGTACTTCTCGCAAATGTTTGTGATGATCTTGTAAGGACTTGCTATATATCAAGATATCATCTAAAAACAAAATCACTGATTTATCTAGATATTTACGAAAAATATCATTCATAAGTCCCATGAATGTGGCATGGGCATTGGTTAAACCAAATGGCATAACTAGATACTCAAAATGTCCATATCTAGTTCTAAAAGCTGTCTTTTGTATGTCTTCATCCGCCAATCTGATCTTATTGTATCCGCTTCTAAGATCAAGTTTGGTGAAATACTTAGCTTCATGAAGTTGATCAAACAAGTCATCCATTCGCGGTAATGGATATTTTTTTTTCACCGTTTGTTGATTTAGAGCACGATAGTTCATGCACATCCGCATGGAGCCGTCCTTCTTCTTCATGAACAACACTGGAGCTCCATATGGTGACACACTAGGTTGGATAAATCACTTCTCCAACAACTCTTCCAATTGTGCCTTGCATTCCTCCAGCTCGTTTGGTGCAAGTCGATAGGGACTTTTACAAGGAGGTGAACTTCATGGTAAGATCTCTATCTTGTGATCCACTCTCCTTCTTGATGGTAAACTTGGAGTCAAATCATCTGGAAAAACATCTTGAAACTCGTTCAAGATACAAATTAACTCCTCATGTATAAAAGATTGCTCTTTTGGGGCGCTTACATCTCTTATTAGGCCCAAAAAACATACATCTTTGTGACTAATAGCAGTTCTTCCTATCACGTGTAGAGGTAAGTTTTTTTGTTCTGATCTAAGTCTATCTCCAAAGATCCTCCAACTGATAGTTTTTTCTATCTTCCTTCGCCAATCTACCTCAGGATTATATTTTTCAATCCAAAGCATACCCAAAATAGCATCATAGCGAGCTAATCGAATTACCCTCCACTCCAACGATTCCTTGTATTGCCCAATCTTCAACTCCACTTTCCTAGAAATGCTCTCAATGCTCTCTGTTTGCCCGTTTGGCAACTCTACCTTTTCAGTCTCATCTTTTTCTAAAGCTAATCCCAACTTTATAGCAATAGATCGAGATAGGAAATTTTTTGTAGCTCCTGGATCAATCAATACTCTCACTTTTACTCTTTCTATCTCACCATCCATCACAATCAAACATGTTTCCTTCTTTCTCAAACCATTAACCTCATGTTTGTGCTTCCTTCCCTTGCCTTTCCTCCTTTTCAATGAACCAGTAAGGCCGCGAGGCAAGATTACTGGTGATCGGCGTTTCCCGGATTTCCATCGGTCACTTTGTCTCAACCTTCAAGATTGTTGAGATCTCGTCGATAGGGAGGTCTAGCTCCTCTTGCTAGAACTCAAGTACGGCAATTCATGGCAATGTGACCAAATCTTCCACAATTATAGCATTGTCTCATTTCTCGTCTTCCCTCCATTCTGTCTACTCCTCTTGAATTTGCTTCTCGATGAGGATTTGAGTTGCGACGATCTCCTCCTTGTGCGTTCACTCCCCTTGGAATGAAATCTTCTCTCCTCATTATGTTGCCCAACTCCATAGGCATTGGTCCATAGTTATGATTCATGGAAATCGATACTTCTCCACCGTTGTGGTAGACGTTGGACATCATTCGTTATGCACAAGCAATAGCCTCATTCAAGTTGCTTGGATTGTCTCGAATCACGTCTTGTTGAATCTTTTTCTTCAACCCTCTCTTGAATAAATCAAGGGCTTCAGCTCCACTCATATCTCGCATCTGAATTCGAAGATCTCAAAATTGCTCAATGTACTCCTCCACACTTTCCTTCTATTTAAGTTTCCACAACCTCATCTGTGTCGTGATGATGGGATCAACTGCTTGAAAATTCTGAAGGCCTCGTTTCATTGCATTCCAAGTGACTTGTTGGCCTGACACATTGAGCTCCATCATCCAACCCTGAAACCACGTAGATGCTTTCTCCAACAACAAAGTACGAACAAAAAGACCTGCAATATGATCGTTGATATTGAACAAAGCAAGATGGTACTCCATTCTCTCAATCCAACCTTCCAAAACTCCCATGGTTCGACTACTACCTTGTAAGGTTCTATCTTACAAGCTTTTGTCATCTTCAGAATCATGGATGTCTGAAGATCTAGCTCTCTTGCTCGTTGTGCCGCTTGGGCTTTAAGAGCACGAGCTCTCACTATTTCTTCACTCTCCATCATGGATGGTGACGTCTCTATCTCCATTTGAGTTTCTCTCATTCTCTCATTTTCCATTCCTCTCGTTTTGACTATTATCAATTCTTGACCTAACTCTTGTACTTGAGTTTGGCTTTGGTCAAATGCGTTTCTCAAATCTCTCAACTCCTAAATCATTTCTCTCAAAGTGTCCTCCATGATTCGTCTCCGTCCACTCTCTCTTAGTATAGGGTTAAGATGAACACTCTCCAAATTCTCAAGATTGATAACACAAAAGGAATAGGTGATGCTATCACCTCGTGGTAATACTCCTCTCCAAAGTTTCTAATAACTAGGCTCCGAAACATAACTTTAGGATGGTACACACAATAGATTTCACACAGTGTGTTGAATCTCAACGGTGGTGGTCTATTGAGGTCCATCTCTAAACTAGAATGTATATTGTGAGATCCCAAGGAACATCGTAGGTGACTATAGGTAAGATAACCGGATCTCGAGATCTCATCACTTGGTCCATGAAGTTGGCACCAAAATGATAAACCAAATACTGAATCAACCTTGCTCTCTCAATGTATAATAGTTTGACATGAAAAGGATTAAGAAATGGGAATCTCAGTACTATTCTATCTCCCCCATCCATAACCTGCACCCACAATAATCCCCTTCCACTACTTGCAGCTCAATGGCCACTGCCAACCTCTAACAAACACTCTCTCCTCAAATAATTGTACCAACCCATACTATTCTTCCAAGAGGGGTGATCCACACTCATAGGAACAATAAGCCTGCTCTGATACCATTATAACACTGAAGGCAATGACTCCATAATGACTTCCAAGATGAGAGATGTCTTCTCAAGACCTCTCCTTGCTTTATATACTGTAGGACTAGAGAAGTCTGAAATCCAAACTATGTCACATGGCTAACATGCGTAGGTTGCATGTTTTGTTATCTTATCCTAACCAATTCCTAACATACGTCTAGCACACAATATGATCCACCAATGCATGGTAGCCACCTCGTCATTTACCTTTTGCTTTTTGGATAGTGCACACCACTATCTTGTCTTTTTGTGATCTAGTGACCACTCTATGTTTTGGCTAAATTAACTATGGCTAACCAAGATTGGTTACAAAAAAGCACTAGCTTATTGTAGAGCACTAACTAGTGCAATCCATAAAAGAGGAATCACGTGAGGTGTAGCTTCTTTGGATGCTCATGTTCTTCGTAAACCGTTTGATCTAGATAGTTTAGATATCTAAGTTGTAGTAGGGTATATTTTCTAGTTTGATGTTATTTGGCCCTAGCCCCATGTTACCGATTTGGTTTCATCCATGTACGACTTGATGATATTTTCTCATCCTTTTTGTTATATTACTATGTATTTACAAATTAGAAAGTATCATTGTGAGTAGATTGAAGATCTTTTTTGTTTTAAATATAAGTTCAAAAAATCAGCAAAGAAACTTTTTTTACTTCCAAATTTTTGAAAGAAATAAATGAAGTGAATTGGAGTCATTTCAAGTGTTTAAATTGGACTGAAAAAATTTAAGAGAATCATGAATGAGTCTTGAAGTTTGAAAAGTATTTTAAAAAACTAATGAGAGTTTCTGTGGAGTTTGACATGGAGTTCAAGGAGTTAACGGAGGATATTTGAATGAGTCTAGAAGATTTCTTAGACTCTAAATTAAATGAGACATATTAGTTGATATGATATCTTCCACCTTAATTTTTTTTATCATAAGAAAAAGTTGTATTAGTTTGGAGTATTGTAAGCAAGAGCTTAGTTTGGAGTTTTTTACTTCAATGTAGTCCAATTTAGACTTGCTAAAGATTTGATATGACAATATAAGTTTACTTATATTGTCATACCAAACATTTGAAACTTGGTTATTATGGCATGATTAAAGTTGATAATTAATCAGATGTGAATGCTAATGATTTTGAATGCATCGTCTTTCATTTAATCATTTTGCAATATTTTATTTATATTTTTAATAATTCTATATCGTCTTTTATAAAATATTTTTACATCAATTTAGTTATCTATGAATAAATTAATTAGTTTAACATAAGAGCCAATGAATTGTTTGTTGTTACAATGTAGCTTATTGTTAACTTGATGATGATTTGATATGGCTATTCTAGTTGAGTTGCCAAAGCTAGTGGCATATCAAACACTTGGTATTTGGCTATTAAATCGTGGTTTAATTTGATAATTATTTATATATGAATTCTTATCATTTAGAATGCATCATCTTTCATGATATAATTTTGTAATCTTTAATTGAATTTGATATTTTTTATTGGTTAATCTCATGCTTTTAAAAATATTTTTACATCATTTCAATTCTCTACAAACAAATCAACTAGTAGAGAAAAAGCATAAATCGATTGATATATTAGTTATTTCAAAATGGTTTGAAAAACTCTAAATATTGTCAACATAATGTAATAAGATTGATTTATGAGCTTGTGATAAGAGTATACTTTGGCTCTATTATCAAATATTTCAATAAAGTATTTTGAATAAATTTTGAAGAAATTTTACTTTGCAAGTGTTACTATATTAAGTGTTGATTAAATTTGTATTATGACAAGCAATATATCATAGAGGTAGAGAATTTTGATACTAATTTTGTCACATAGGTAGCATGAACATAATCATAAACTTTCTTAAATGAAGGCTTTACTCCTCTTCTTTATGTGAATGAATACTCCACATACTCATCTACTAATGTCTTTAACATTACAAATTGTTCCACCCTCGTTGCAGTTTCAATAGCCTAGTGGACAATTACAAAATGAAGGGTTGAGCAACCAGATGATACATAGTATATAAACACGATATATTTGTTTCAAAATAAGCTATTCTGAAAACAAGAAGCATATGATCTACAGCATGTGATAAAAAATAGATTTGTTAGTCATATAATATAAAATAAGGGGGATTTATCAGTAATTTAACTTATGTTTTGATATCAACATCATCGACTTAACATTCAACATACATGTCAAAAACTTATCAGTAAACAAAAATTTTTCATTTTTAATTTACATATTTCAACAGCAAATTACTTTAAAATTCATATAAAATATCTAGAAATAAATATCTCCAAAAAAAAAAAAACCAAAAGTATGTTGACATCATTGAAGTAATTATATGAAAATTGTGGGAAGGCACACAACATCTTTATATTAAAATTAATGTTTAAAATATCATTTTCGACAATAAGATATTAACCAAAAACAATTTTTTATTTTTTCTCAAACTTATGCACTAAAAGCATTCAGGAAATTCAAGAACAATCACGAATATTCATATTTTTCACTCTCAATGACCATAATTTCAAAGAAAAAAATATTTTTTAGAAAATAAAAATAAAACCAAATCAGATTACATTTCTTAAAAATAAAAAGAAATTTGTGTTTAAAAAAAAATTATGAAAAATATGTAAAAAATAATCATTTGAAATTTCCAAACCAAAATTTGTTAAATGAAAGGCTTAAATTAAATAAAAGTTCTTAAAATTCATTTTATTTCTATTTTAAATATGAAAAAATAAAAAATATTATTCAAAGAATATATTAAAAAGATTTAAAGAAAATCAAATTATTCTTATTTTATTTAAATAAATATATATTTCTTTCTGTTATAAAATTAAATTATAACATTGATTCAATTAAGGTTTTTCTATATCTTCAGCAAAATATAGAAAAAAATTGGATATGATTTTAAATTTTAAATTTAAAAAAAAAATGTAAATCAATTCTATGATTTTTTATGTTTGTCTTTAAATTAAAATAGCTTATCTTTAATTTTAAAATATATCCAAAAAAGAAACTCTCGTGAGAAATTATTACCCACAAGAAAAATTAATTTTTGAATTTTGAATTTTGAATGTTTTATTATTTTTCAATTTAATAAAAGCTCTTGTCTAAAATTAACCATTTTTGCACTTTTTACCCTCTTTTGAACAAAACAATTTATTATTCGAATTCTCTGAAGAAATATATGATTATTTTGCTGATTTGAAAAAAAAATTGTTCTATTTTTAGAGTCTCTTATCAAAAATGGAAAGTCTTTATCATTAATAAAAGTCAATATTATTAAATTTTCTATCATTTATCTACAACATTCATTTGATTGATATTCAGCTTTTACTTAAGCTGAAATTTTCTATTTTATGATAAAATGATTAAATGAAAACAAATAATTATTTCAAAATAAATATTTATTTTTTTATTTATCTGATTTATTTCTCTTATGAAAGATCACTTAATTTTTATTTAAAATTATTATTTTAATATTATTTAAATTTTAATAAAATGCGTTTATAATAAGGCATTTTTGTTTGTTTTAAAAACTACTTCATAGAAAAAAAAATCTATTATTTGCAATTTTTAGGTAATTCACAACTTCAAAATATTATAAATCATTTTTTATCTAAAAAATATATGTGAAATATTTTTGATTTGGAATAATTCAATCATTTTTCTTTATTATAAAAAATAATCTTGTCTAATGATCTAATGATTCAATTTTATTAATCTTGAACAAAAAATATTTTTTTCCTTTTTAATGATATTCAGTCATTAATGTCTACACGCGGAATCAAGAGTCTCCATGCTATGTGTGGAATTTATGCTTTTTCCCATTAGCACTAAGTTTAAGAATAAAGATTGAGTTGGATAATTTGAATATGTATTTTACTTTAACTTTTTGGTACAATTATTTTTTGAATTAATTGTAACTTATGATTTATGTTTATAAAATAGTTAACAATATCATGGATAAGTACTTTTATTTTGTTAACATAAAAAACAAAAAAATATTGTTTATTATATATTTTTTCTATTTTAAATATTAAATCTCTCGTGATTAATTCATGTAACTAATCCTTAAAGATTAATTGATAAAACAAATGTAAATTTTCAGTAATCGTTTGAAGCATTAAAGTTCATTTATTTTTTGAATAAATCATCATATTGTTCATATATAAAAAAAATCCATCCAAATTTGATTGAAAAAATATGTTTATTAGTTATGATTTTTTTATTTTTAATATTTATACAATATTTAAAATATATATTTTGAAAAGAAAAGAAAATTTGAAGTCTTTGATATTTTTTTTCACTTTTAGATAGATACGCATTGCTTTATTAATAAGTGAGTTTTTTTTTCCATTGAATTTTAGATTTATTTATAATTTAATGTAGAATAAAACTTTCTCATTTGAATATATATGTGAGAATTTATTAATATTAACAAACAAAATCGACATATAAGGATGATATATTTTCAGAAATATGTCTTTCAAAATATCAATATTCTTGGAATAAGAATAATATACAAATAAAATATAATTTAGTTAAAAAAAATTGTTGAGTTTTTTATTTAACTTCATATTTAATGAAATTATTTTGACACTACTTTTCTATAATCTTATTTAGTTGAACTTGCACATTGGAAACTTTAATGTTTTATAATGAGCTCCATCTTATATAACTTTTACCAAATTATTTATATTTTTATTACTTTCAAGTAATATATGAGAAATAAGTTTTGACATTAAATAATTATATATTATGATCTCTACATTGATATAAATAATTGGGAAAGAATACAATTCATGTTATAATTTGTGAAACCAAGCATAAAGTCTCTTATAAAATTAATAATATCCAATGAAGAAATTATTTAAAAATCAAAATTATGAATGAAAAAATATTTTTGAATTTTGATAATACAATTTTATTTAAATTATTAATTCTTTTAATTTATTTAAAATAAAAGTATAGTTCTAAAGTACAAACTCAAATATTAAGTTTATTTTAAATTTTTACAAATTTTACTCTATGGTAACTTTGAAACTAGTTTAAAGTGATTTAAAATTAAAAATTTAAAAATTTAATTACATTAGTGGAAATTTATTGTTAAATATATCATATTTAATTTAAAAATATCATTCTTTCAATGAACAAATTATGATATTAAAAATATGTGATTGATGTTTTATAATAACAGAAATTTATTGATTTCAAATTTTGAATTTGATTTTAAGCTCTAAGAAAGGGTTTTGATTAAAAAAGTAGCATTCAAAATTTGAATGATTGATTTTAAAGATGATAAAATTCGTATTTTTTGCAAAATATCATTCTTAATCACTCATATATAATCTCATGAGATTTGAGAATGACAAAATTGGTTAAAGTTACATGATTTATATTTTAAAATTTACTTTAAATAATTGAATGACACGTTCACACAAAATTAAATTCATGAATTTAATATATTTTAATTAATTAAATAATTTAAAAAATATAATAAATTTAGATTCAATATTTAAAATAATTATAAAAATAAATTCATTTTTAAAAATATTTTTCATAAGTCATTTTTTATCATGTATTTGAACAGATCAATTTTTTTTATGACTTTTATTGATGTAATTGAATCTAACAAATAATAATTTATGATCCTTTGATATCATTTGATATTTTATAACAGTTCAAATTTTGATTTAATTTTATTGATGAAAAAAATATTATATAATTTTCTTTAATTAGACTTTTCAAATACTTATTCTATTTATTTCTGCATAAATACAAAGATCTTTAAATATGTATGATTTTTTAGGTGAAATTTTATGTTGTGTGAAAGTTCAAAAGATTTAAAATCCAAAAGGAATAAATTCCCATTTCAAGGTTGATATAATATTGAATTTGAATGAGATTCACAAATATTAACAAATATGATGAAATCAGAACAAGCAATTTTAATTCATTGGCTAATTCATAATTTAAAAAATTCATCAATTATGAATAAATATAAAAAAAATGATAATTAAAACATATTTTTATATTATGAAAAATTTGATTGTTTATGTTTTTTAAAAAATAATATTTTTATTTATGTTTTATGTTACATTGAATTCAATAAAATAATAATTTTTTTCAAATTTTTACAAATATTTTTTTTGAAACTAACTTAATTTATATATTCAAATAATTATTATTGGAATTACAATTTTGTTTTAATTTTAAACATATCAATTAATTTGGATTTAGTTTGAATCAATTTTCTGCATCATTCATATTTTGAAATTATTATTTTTAATTTTTAACATTCATACATTGTGAATTTTCATTCAAAATAGGATTTAGAATTTGGATTCATTTTGCAATTGCACTATTTCATATTAAAAGATATTATGCTAGTTTCATATAAGGATAATTAATATGACAAAATTTCAAACAAAATTTTGGGAAAAAATGCAAGCAAAATATCTCAAAAATACTTGATGTTATACTTTATTTGATTTATGATGTTTAAACGAGTAAAACATCTTGAAATTCTTGATTAAAGTCAAGATTAAATCAAATGTTTGATATTATGAATAGCTTTCATAATTATTTTTTAAAATTTTGTTCATATAATTGTAATTCTTTCATAATTATACATTATTTAATAATCAGGTTTGTGGATCCATATTTTCAAATTCTATTAGTATATTTTAGAATTTTTTTATGAGCATAAGATTATTTATGCAATGGAAATAATTATTATGAGTACTCAAAATCTTATTAATAATTTTTTGATTTTAAGGTTATATTTTATCATAAGAAGATATTAATTTTGAAAGCAACATGTTTAAATTGGTATCAATGTTATATTATATTATTTTTACAAAATATAATTGAACTTTTCAGTAAACTTGTGTGTATATATATTTTAGTTTTGAATGGATATAATGTTAATTTTAGAATTAATTATGATGTGAAATAATTTTCATATATGAATTTTGTGATTATAATAGAGGAAAAATATTATGCTTTAACAAATAACGTTTTAAAATTAAAATTATGGTTGAAAAAATATTTATATTAAAAATATATGTTATTCTTTAAAGTATCTTTGAATTTTTCATCATTTTTGTCTATAATGATTTTGAGATAAGCATAAAGTATGAAACTGAAAATTTTATTATAAACCAAATTCTTAACAAAATGGATGCTGCAATCATGAAGAGATAATGTATTAAGTTTAAAATTTTAGACTTATTGTTGCATAAATGGGGTTGATATTAAAGTAATTTGATAAAAATGATAGATTCTAAAATTTACAATGAGACATATATCTTCATTTACATGTGAACTATCAAACTATGAAATATTAAAGCACATGATTATTAAAATCAACGGATATTTTTGATCATTTTATTAGAATAACCATATGATTCTATGAAAGAAATGATAGTCACTTGTGATATTTGAAAATTTATTTATTATTAACATATGATTTGAAATAATAATGTATCACAACTTGTAATTTATGAATCCACTAGCCCGTTTAATGCAAATTTTCCATTTCATTAATATTTGGTTATAAATATTGACTCATGATGCCATATTGACATAGTATAGATCTTCAAGAAATATATCAAAATAAATATTACAAATATATTAGTCATTGAATATGCTTTTGGTATATTGAAAGTAGAAAAGAGACACATTAAAATAACAAAAAGGATGGGAAGACCCCATCAAATTGTACAAGGATGGAACATGGGGCTAGGACTCAATAGCATCACACTGGAAAATATGTCATACAACACCTAACATTTATGAACTAACTAGGTCAAATGGTGTTAAAAAAATAAGAGCACATGAAGAAGCATCACCTAACATGATTGCTCTCATATGGATTGCACCAACTAGTACTCTCCATAGAGCAATGGAAACACGTTGCCTAAAATAGGCTATACAATTTGTTAAAGAAAGTGATACCATGTCGCCTAGTATGGTAGGCTCTCTCGCATTCCCTCACTAACATGTTGAAGTCGGTGTCCATCGCTCCATATAACTCCAAAGTTAGAGGAACAAAGATGTGATCACTATGCATACCATTATACTTGGAGACCTTGGCTAATACAACTCCACTTGCCGTCCATGTTGGAGGATGGGTGATCATCCGCTATGAAATTGTGTCACAAGTAGTGTCGTTAACTACCACATCTGTCATAGTAAGCTGGTCCTTCTAAACCAAGTACAAGTCTGCCATAACACTAGTCGAATGCAAGGCATACAAACGCTCCCTCCATGTGACATATCTACCTTCTCGTGCTATAAGAAACATCACATCCTTAATGATATCATGGGTAGCTATACTTTGACCTCTGAATGGGCAACGAGTCATATGAAAGTAATATATTGAAAGTTAGTATGAAGATACCACACTCATGAATCAAGAGTGTTATATAATGAACCTCATACATACTCCGTTCTATAATGCTATATTACATAATGTACTCTTAAAAAAAGTAAGTGGAGCTTTCAAGTCGATTATCAGTGAAGCTATTCTGATGTACAAAGTGATATACTTATTATTTTTATTTCATAATGTTCCATAAAACTAAACGTAAAGTGAAAAAGTTTCATCTTGTGTTCCGAGAAAATCATAAAATAATGAGGAAGAACTGAATTTGAAGACTAGTATTAGTTTACCGAGGATTTCTCATAAAAAAAAATGAGTATGAAAAGTCCGAACCTTGTATCTCACACATGTTTTTTCGCCTTTAAAAGAAAAGATGATGCGAATATAGCTTAATTTTATCATAGAATTGGACTTTTTCCCAAGATAGAAGCATGACTGGTGCTTAAGGCCATCCAGTTGGCTAAGATTCGCCCACGACCAGTCCTCTCCGCACTTGCGGTTTGTGTGTTTGGCAGCGCTTTGCTCCACAATATTTCAAACAGAAACCGTGTTTCTCAATTCCCCCCAAAACTTCAACTTCGCGTCAAGTATCAGGGCAATCATGATCGCCTGTCTGCCTTTCAACCCTGCCGTTGGAAGTCACTTCTCTTCATCAGTGCAGTAGTAACATAGTTGCCGTCCTCATAAAACCGTCAAACTGGGTCGAAGCCCGTCACTCGTCAAGGGCTGAAGCCTTCAGTCTCTAAGCGACTCTAGTGGCCGCTCATACTATGCTTGTGAGTTAACCGACTGCAACCGGTAGACAGCTCACGCTGCGTGCGCACGGATGGAGTACAGGACAGGTTGACTACGTACCGGGCTACTGCCCCGGGTTTTCGGCCCGGGTCTTTTAGCAAGCGGGAAGTTGGAACCGCACATCTAGTGAGAGTAATGGGCTTGGATAGAGCCGGTCGGCTCGTATTGACCGGACCCTGCATTGTGCACCCGCGCGTGGGGACGTTCCACAAGTTAGGCATCGGTATGTATAAAGAAGGCGGGAACATGTTTTCAGAGTTAAGCTCTCGCTAGCCGTTGCATCGATTCTTGATTTGTCTTGCGGTGAGCGGTCACTCCGTTCTTCGTGAAGGCGTCTTTGCACACGCCTTTCTCGAAGAATTTGTTCGATTTTGCCTCAAGTTCCTCATTCCAACACTGATCGCCTCCGATCCGGAGTGTTCTCCGTTCATAGCTTTCTCCGCTGACACCATAATCACTCAGCAAAAATGAGAGAGTGCATCTCGATCCACATTGGGCAGGCCGGTATCCAGGTCGGAAATGCGTGCTGGGAGTTGTACTGCCTAGAGCACGGTATTCAGGTAAGCTTCCGACATGTCACTTGCAAGTATCTAGATGGAGATGAGGGCAGAGTTGGACAGAGTTTGCATCACTTTTAACTTGGTTCCGGCGTACCAATCATCGCTATCATGTTAACCAGTATAGTTAGGTTTTCAAGATACTAATTAGTCGTTGGCTACAGCCGGATGGCCAAGTGCCAAGCGACAAGTCGGTCGGCGTTGGTGACGATGCCTTCAACACTTTCTTCAGTGAGACTGGAGCTGGAAAGCACGTTCCTCGTGCTATTTTCCTCGATCTGGAACCAACTGTGATTGACGAGGTCCGCACCGGTACCTACAGGCAGTTGTTTCACCCTGAGCAACTTATCAGTGGGAAGGAGGACGCTGCCAACAACTTTGCTCGTGGTCATTACACCAGTAAGTAAAATGTAGTATTACGTGTTAGATCAGTGAACGTGTGTTTCATGTTTCTCAAAGCTTTCTTCGTTTCTAACATTTGGCTTTCTTGTACGTTCATCGTGGTGTAGTTGGCAAGGAGATTGTTGATCTGTGCCTTGACCGTATAAGGAAGCTCGCCGACAACTGTACTGGTCTCCAAGGTTTCTTGGTCTTCAACGCTGTTGGAGGAGGTACCGGTTCCGGTCTTGGGTCTCTTCTTCTCGAGCGTCTGTCTGTCGATTACGGAAAGAAGTCCAAGTTAGGATTCACCGTTTATCCGTCTCCACAAGTCTCTACATCTGTCGTAGAGCCATACAACAGTGTGCTGTCCACTCACTCGCTTCTCGAGCATACAGACGTGTCGGTCCTCCTCGACAACGAGGCCATTTACGACATCTGTCGTCGCTCTTTGGACATTGAACGGCCTACGTACACCAATCTTAACAGGCTGGTCTCACAAGTCATTTCATCCTTGACTGCATCTCTTCGGTTCGATGGTGCTCTCAATGTCGATGTCACTGAGTTCCAGACCAACCTGGTGCCTTATCCTAGAATCCACTTCATGCTCTCTTCCTATGCGCCAGTCATTTCTGCCGAGAAAGCCTACCACGAGCAGCTGTCCGTTGCTGAGATCACCAACAGCGCCTTTGAGCCTGCCTCCATGATGGCGAAGTGCGATCCTCGTCACGGGAAGTATATGGCTTGCTGTCTCATGTACAGGGGTGATGTTGTCCCTAAGGACGTGAATGCAGCTGTCGCAACCATCAAGACGAAGCGGACTATCCAGTTCGTGGACTGGTGTCCCACAGGGTTCAAGTGCGGAATCAACTACCAGCCGCCAACTGTGGTTCCAGGAGGTGATCTCGCTAAGGTCCAGAGGGCAGTGTGTATGATCTCCAACTCCACCAGCGTGGCAGAAGTATTCTCCAGAATCGATCACAAGTTTGATCTGATGTACGCCAAACGTGCATTTGTGCACTGGTATGTGGGAGAAGGTATGGAAGAGGGAGAGTTCTCTGAGGCCAGGGAGGATCTAGCTGCCCTCGAGAAGGACTACGAAGAGGTCGGTGCCGAGTCTGCCGACGGAGATGGTGAGGATGGCGAGGATGAGTACTGAAGACCGTTTTCTGTGAATGGCATGTGCAGCACCTGACTGTAATATACTTTTTTATTGCACGAGATCAGTCCATTGCAAATCCAGTTTTCTACTCGATAACTCTAGTTTGGACGAGCACATGGTTCAATATTTTGGGTGGTTAGTTTGTGGCAATCTCACTAAGGTGAGCTAGCTGAATTCACGTACTCCAATTATAACAATTTTCAACATGATCAAGATGAACTGCGCAACAATCATCTTTTACTACGCCGTCTTAATGTTTCAAAATGTTAATTTTTATCGGCTTCAGTTCGATGGTAGTTCTATCTGGGTTGATTTGGACGGTTGAATGTCGGTTTTCAACTGCTGAATCTGTGAAGGTTCTAGCCGCGATGTTGTAGCCTTTTTGAAGACTCTAAACGGTAGTTTGATTGAACGTGATCGTGAAAAGTAATGGACGAGGGGATGAATCCCGCGTCGAGTGAACGGCTGGAGTGGAATACTATCATAATCGTGACTGAAACTCTTAAAAAAACGTCGGAAATCGATATTTCATACAATTTTATCTCCTACCTAAACCTCGGAAATCAATGTTTCATACAATTTTTTTGTCCAACTGTAGGAACGTAATAATCTGCCAGTGAAAAAAAGTAGGAGAAAAAACATTGACTATTTTAGAATCGTGGGAAAAATTTCACCTAATATGTTAAGCAAAATTACAGTATGAAATTGAGATTACTTTAAACAAGATTAACGTTGAATCTGTACGAAGATATACATGTACTCACCTGCAGAACGAGAACATTCCCAAATCATATTCTCCACATAGCACACTTGAATCTTCTTGTCCACATCTGGAACGATAGGAACATATCGTATGATGTATACTCACTCACCTGAAGAATGTGAGCACTCCATGGTAATGTTGACTACTTACATCAACAGAACCATTCTGTCCATGGAATGTCTGGAACAAAAGAATCTCACTTCACTACGTACCCTCACTAACTCAACAACAGATCGATTAGGGGGGTTTTGCGAGAGAAGAACAACATAGCATTCCAGTAAATAATGATGTAACAAACTTAAGCATCATAAACTCTGTATAATGTTCTGATAAATTTCGGTGGATTTTTCTAAATTTTCCATGAGGAAACTTCTACTTTTGTGAAATAATTTTAACCAAGAAACATGCCAAGTCTCCTAGGAGACTTGGCAACACGATGAGATGAACAAGTTCGGTGGGTATTTCTATGCATTGCTATTTGTGTTTCTTTCTTACCTTAAAAGCTCTCTGAGTACGCCTTTGTTTGGGAGAAACCGCTAGTTATGAGGTCTCTTCTACACATCAAACTCAATCGGAATGGGTTCTGATTCGGTAGTTCTTTTAAAAAGTAATAAATATGTATGTATTGTATTTTAATTTCATATTTTATAAATTATATATAAAATAATTATAGTTTTTAGAACTAAAAGTAGAATGAATTCATTCCAAATGCTTACATACTTAAAAACACATTACATGTCATCATTCATATATATGTTTATATATCTGAAGATGAAGACGTATATATGAACATTTTTATTGAAATCTTTTGAAAACTTCTCACACGTGTCAAATGCACAAGGTTATGTGAAAAAATACCGCACTGAATTTACTCGATTATGATCAACAAGTTCAAGTAGAATGGGATAATTCCCATTCTACTTGCAGATATTGACTTCCATAAAACTTGCTGCACGTGTTACTGCTACCGGTTGCACGAAGAGAAGAAGCGAAGATATAAATGATATATCGAAAGGAAATGGCCTGGTACAAAACACGAACCTAGAGATGTTCACCATCTATCCCGATTTCAATTTACAAGAATATTGTTTTGTTTTGGATGGGAGATTCACAAGTCAGGTAATCATACTTGTGATTAACTTTATACCAACTATACCAAAATGACTGACAATACGGTTTGAAAAGATACTGCAGACATTGGAATATACCATGGTACCCTTCTTGACACATAGCATTAAACATATATTTCAAAGGCCATGTACCTTATATGGAGGCTTATACAACTCAAAAAGCAAGAAATCATATGTATTCTTTTACAAGGTAATAAATTTTAAAACTCTCTCTATTACGGACATTTGATTGCCATTTAACCCGATTCACCGATACAATAAAGCCAGTCTGTCTCTTCCTTTATCAGTACATATTATCATGTCATCAAACAAACATACTTTCAAGTTCTTTAAAAACACAATAAATACAGCATTCATCATACAAGAGCCTCTCCTAGCATGTCACAAAGACTTCACATCACCTTCACCCAAGACTTATTTCCTAAGAAACTCCCATATGAAAAGCTCAAACCTCAAGTTCGTCAAGCTTTAAGTGAGTCCTGATCTCCCTCTCTTTGCATCAAACCCGCACACAAATACCATTTTTTGGGGGGGCATGTAGATTCCGCGGAAGGTCAAGAAGCTGTACGGGGATCCAAGTGTTTCACTTACTTCTCCTCCGTTCAGAATCCAGAAGAAAAATTTCACCTTTTAGTACATAGCATACTTGTAGAGTTCTCTCATGATGATGTGCAAATAAGCTTGTAAGTAGATAATACGTATGTGAAATTAGTAAAAAGGCCTAGGTGGTTGAAAAAAAATAAAATATAACAAAAAACGATAATCCATACTTGTGTTTCAACTGTAGACAGATTTCCTGTAGAAACGATTCTCCATCAAGACCATAAGGCCTATGTGATCAAATTAATGAATGTAATAAATAAATAAATAAACAAATAAATATTAACGACTTTTTTAAAACATGATTCAGATTTAATAATATGTAATATATAATAATTAATTTTCATTTAAATTTATTTCATTACATTATTAATAAAGTCAAAAATTTATATCAAAATTTTTTAATATTTGATGTCATTCATAAATATTCGATATAAAAAATTAATATTAATCACACAATAAAATATTAACAGGTGATTTATATAATAAATTAAATTTTTAAATAGTATATTATTATAAATAAAAAATATTTATTTTTGAATTATCTTAAGAGAAAGTATCACTATTTAGGGAAAAATTCAATTTATTATTTACAAATTAAATATGATAATTTTTTAAATCATGAATCTTTACTTTATTTTTTTTTGTTTTAGTTGAAAATATTTCAACTTTCATTTTATTTTTGAGCTATTCCAAAAAATAAAAATAAGAATAAAATAAGGTTTCTGTGCTCAATCGTGGGTTTTGTTAAGTAATGAAAATTGGATGACCCTTCATTTTTCTAATAAATTTTTAAAATTTTTAAATGGTTTAAAATATATTTTGAATAATTTTTAATAACAAATATTAATTTATAAAAATTCAGGATAAAAATGAAATGAAAGAAAAATAACAATTTTATATTTCTATAATTTTTTATAGAGATTTATTTAAACATAAACATTTATAGCTGAATTTTATTTCAATTGTAAAATTACAATTTTCAAAAAATAAATATTAATAAAATTTATTTATAAATCTGTAATTCATTATTATATTAAAAATGATAAAAATTATAAATTTTATTTTCATCTTAATTAATTAAATATTTTCAAAAATAATATTATGGATATATTACTTCATGCTTAATGATTACTTTCACAATATATGCAATTGAAAATGACAAAGACTTAAAAGTCAACTAACTTCAAGTGCGTTTGGCTAATATGAGAAAAAAATGAATAGTTTAGGGATAGATACAATAATAGTTTTTAGTCCTAAAATCTCTCTAATCTTGACACTTTTGACGCTCTAGCTACATACTAAAGCATGTACATATATTTATATATTTTTAATGTCGAGATTTACATGGTTCAGGATTTTCAGCACGTCAAGAATACGTGAATACATGTTCTTACAATAATCCCAATGATCACCGAAAACTATGCTTGATTTTAGCTAGGTGCGTACTCAGACTTAACAGTATAACCGATTTTCAATTTTAAGATTGAATGCATTCAAATATCTCATAAAATTTGTAAGAAATATAATGCAAATACAATCAGGTGAACTTTGATTGCATTCTATTTATATAGGTTGTAGATTGATAACTCTTGCATTGAAACATATTCAAGAATGTTTCATATTGGTTTATAAATCAAAGTAGTATTCAGTTTTTGTTAAATAAATCCTATTTGGAGAAGAGATCGAGTTCAAAACTCTTTTGTAATAATGTGATGAATTACAACCTTTTTTAACACTTGGAGTTCTCTAAGATAAAAAGAATCAATATGATGTCATTATGCACTTATCAAAGGATTAAATATTCGGGGAAAAATTGGTTATAGACATAATGAAACTTTTTTGGTATTTTTACCACATCTTCCTTGGTTAAATTGTGACAGGTTTGTTCCGCATACGAAGCACTAGAGTTAATCCGTAACTTTTACATATGTATATCTTGGATCCCTTATCATCATCAAGGTACTTGTGTTAATGTAAAACCTGATATTCTAGCCAAACCAATAACAATCACAATTAAGCCTTGTCTCTCACAAGAGCCATATCTCATGGTTACGCATACAATGCATATAATGAAATTCGTGATATAAAGGAAATGGCAAGAATATTGAAAATACCAATGTCTGAAGAAACTTCACCCTCATCTTTGAGAATACGAGCACATTACGATAGAACTTCATTGTTTTTTTAGGGTCAAGTACCGATCACTTGGGGATAGTCACATCTTTGGGGGTAAATTTTACGTTCCAAATTCTCCATTATGTCGAATGTGAGGCGTTGAAGGAAAAACGTAAGACTATATCTGTTAAATTGTTATGCCACATGCTCCATTCGAGGTAGATACTACTCATTGCAAATGCTTCTAAGGTCACCAAGTCTTTTGAAAAAAGTGCTACTTACTTTCATAGTGTCCAACCTGCAGAAAATATTAGTATGTTTTAGTTTGGATGTATAGTTTTCTTGTGTCTTATTTCTTACTAGTAATTTTAGAAACTTACTTTCAAAATTGTTGGGAAGTCCTATGTCAGTATAAGGTTTTTCGGTGTGGCCTCCATCAATATGTCGTAGACTTTATCAATGTTGAGAGAGCCTGAAGTTAGACAAAGTGGCATTTATATACATATGTATATATAAATATTCATAGTTACAAAACAATACAATTAATTCACACGGTGTAAAACATCAGAAACGGTCTTTTGTAAAGAAGAACAATTCAGTCCTGAAGGAACGTTAGCTGCTTGAGTTTTAGAAAGTAGCCACGGACCTGGTGGAAACGACGGCAGTCTCACTCTCACATACGACAGGGCCATTTCATGTTCCGAAAATGTTCCGAAAATGTGATTATCTGTTTTAGCGAAGGTTGCTAAATGGACAACCGAAAACGGCTTAAGTGACAGCCGTGTATTCTTGGGACATTATTGGTGTATATACCAAATGAGTGTCAATTTTTAATTGGTGCATACTAGTATAATATTCATCAATTGAGAGATGGAGGGTTTTCAAAAAATACCCATAACACTAATTCGAAATGAAGTTTTTGTCCCTTCTGATCGACTTCCATGACATCTCCCTTGGCGCAAAGATTTCATTCAAATTTTAGCACAATGCTCATGATTTGACCACTGTGAAAGATATCCCCAACTCCTTAAGATCTCTTCGTACTCTGTTTGACTATCACCATTGTGGGAATGTTCCCACCTCCATCAGATCATTATTTTCACTGTTTGCTTGAATTCAGGTTGAGGTCCAGCTAAATGGTGATAGTTCATTGAGTTTCTTAAGATCTTGCCGCTCTTGAGGTGTTGGATGATGAGGTCAGTACATAGGAGATGCAGGAGGATGGAAGTGAATCAGACACAAAGCGCGAAGTGCAGTTTGTGGCCATAAAGTAAGAGAGAAAACTAATGTTAAGGTGGAAGATGAGGCTAAGAATGTAAGAATGAAACTTGTGTGAAGGCTGGTTATACGACTTGTTCGTTTCTTTCATGTATTGCACGCGAGGAGACAAAGTGGAATAACAAAACGGATGGGAAGACCCCATCCAATATCCAATCGTACAAGGATAGAACCAAACAGAAAACATGAGGCTAGACCTCAATAACATCACACATGGAGATATCCAAACTATCTAGTTTTTTCTCTTTGGCTACTGATTGGGCTAGGGATCTACAGTCTATCTTGATAGACTGACAGTTTCAGGAGGCTCTATATTCACTCTTAGTGGATCCGGCCATTCCTCGTACTACTAGAGCTCGTCTACGCTTTTGCTTGGGCAAGGGTGCAAGCTCGTGGATCTTGGCTCGACCATGCATCAGGGCTTTCTGACTCGCACAACTACTTTCTCCATATCGATGAGGTTCCGTCTTAGCTTGGTCCATCCATCTACATCTTCATTACTCACATGTGAGTGTGGAATCACTTTAGATGCAGCATGTGTTCATATGACTCGTTGCCCATTTGAAAGGTAGAGGATAGCTACCCATGATACCATTAGGGATGTGGTGTTTGCTATGGCGCTACAGGGTGTATACTTCACATGGAGAGAGCGTTGGTATGCCTTGCAGTCGACTAGGGTTAGAGCAGACCTGTACTTGGTTGGGGAGGACCAGGTCACTGTGGCGGATATGGTGGTTACCAATCATACTAGAGACACAATTTTAGAGGGGGGTGATCACCCATCCTCCTGGATGGGTGACGAGTGGAGCGGCAGTAGCCAAGATCTCCAAGTATAGAGGTATGCAGAGAGGTCACCTCTTTGTTCTTCTAGCTTTGGAGTTATATGGAGCTATGGACACCGACATCGACATGTTCGTGAGGGAATGTGTGAGCCTACCATACTAGGCGGTAGGGAGTATCACTCTCTTTGGCTTACTGTATAGCCTATTTTAGGCAACATGTTTCCATTGCTCTACAGAGAGCACTAGCTGGTGCAATCCAGCGGAGAGCAATCACGTTAGGTGATGCTTCTTCGGATGCTTCTATTGTTTGCAGACTGTTTGACCTTGATAGTTCGGATATCTTAGGTGTTGTAGGACATATTTCTTAGTGTGATGCTATTGAGGCCCCATGTTACCGGTTTGGTTCCATCCTTGTACAATTTGATGGGGTCTTCCCATCCCTTTTGTTTTTATACTATGTATACTTAAATGAGTTCAAAGGGTCTAACATCACTTAATTGCTCCCTTAGTGATATCTCTATATAATCCTACACTTCGAGACTTTGCTCCATTAGCGATATTTCTATATAACCCTATACTTCGAGACTTTGGCTGTGCGGCTCCACCCGCCGCCCATCCTGATGTATGATGGATAACCCCCACAATAACCTGGCATTCCCAAAACAAATACAGGTCTACCGTAACCCTTGCGCGCAGGCAAGCAGGTTCAGGTGCTCTAATTTCTAGTGGCTACGACTGCAGAATTATCCAGCAAAGAGCGTACCTTTCTTTTCCAGGTTGTTTGCTTGATTTGTATCATGTCACGTGCATGTATTTTATTTTTTCGGGAAATTAACATACGTTAGTAAATAATGCCATTTCCTCTACTATTTCCAGACCACCTCGTTTCTAAACTTCGCTTCATGTAGCGGCAACATGTCTTTTCCTTCTGCATTTCACTGTCAGTTATACTGATCATTTCCCCACCGATACATTAGAAATTTTTATCTATTCGGCGTGTTGACGTTATACAATATTTTCCATCAGACTTTTAGTTGATACATGGGTACGATTTTCATTCATCGTCACATTCGCAATGTGCATATCAAGCGGCTATATTCATAATTTCTAGTGGCATGTTTCATGCAAAAAACCACTCACACAACGTCAATTATTTCGAGTTAGTCACTGCCACATCGTCAAGTTGGACTGAGACTCGATTACTCCCAGACTCCTGGACACAATATATTTCGAAACGACTCATGACAAACAACCTCCCATCTCGCTCAGAAGACGCCGCTCTGACAAGCATCGAAAACATAATTTACAAACCAATTACTCGCTTCACGTACTGTCAGCGACAACGTAGTCAATGATTATATACTCATCTAAGTGCCAATTATATGCGTTCGTCCATGCCTTATTTCGTCCAGTGAAAAAAACTGTGACAACATTGAACAGATTTCATGAACCCCGGTCCTTCAAACCATGTACCCTCTTCTCACGCTCGTGAAGTCAATACTGTCTCCACAGTAACGTACATCAAAAGCTTAATACTGAAATTGTGTTTGGGTGTATACGAATAGGGTTGAGCAGACATAAGGTGAAGACGTGATATCTACTCGGTTTAAAGATTCCCATTAACTATAGTCTGCCAGTTGAAACAACACAGTACACGGTTTAACCTGCAGTACTTTGCGTGCTAGAGATTAGTGTATAGTGTTAACATGATAATGCATACTTCACACCTACACACTTAATGATCTAGAGGGCTGACCGGCATTCGCCGCACCACAATAGATACTTACAAGTGCTCTTTACACATCGTGAGATCTCGCAGCCTCAACCGTCCTTCGGAAGCGACGCTTTTGGGTGATATCCCGCTGTCAGCGCTGCACTAGTTACTAACAGAAGATTCCTAATATAATAAAGCGCACAAAATGTCAATCAAATGAGTAAAATCTGAATGGCCATGTATGGAATGTCTCCATAGTCATTGATAACACCAACAACTCCAAACACCAGAAATGTCAATGGAGAACAGTACAAAACAACTTGAACACAAATAACCAGGATTAAATTATAATAAAAAAAACTAAGACTAAATGGTACAAAATTGTGTAACTGCATTTTCTTAAATTCTTGCCTCTCTGAATAGAGGTGATAAAAAACAGGCGTAGGTGATTCACAATATTTGAGATGCATGAGCACGCGTGGAGTTCCGAGTCTTGCACAGACCTTTATTGAGTTGGGTATCACGTTAACATGTCTTGCCAACTCATATTCCAGGTGTGCAATAGAACACTTAGGGTCCGTCCTCACAAAACCATTCCGGAAGAAGCGCTGCACTTCAGGTTGCCGATCCGAGTGGCTAGTCTAAGTATAAAATATCGACAAAGATCATCTCGAGTAACAGCAAGCCTTACTCTAGGCAGCTGCACCGGCACCCTTGCCCTTCTTCTTCTGGATCTTCTTCATGTAGAACTCCAGTTCTTTACCCTCCAAAATGTAGCCGTCACAACGACCACATTGTCCAGGTCTGGAAGCAATGCAAGCGAGCAACCTTCCACTAGCGAACTGATCCTCGAGGTGGGCGTCCAGCTTCAAACCATCCTGTCTCTTCTCAATCTTCCTAGTCACGTGCTTGCTAACCTTCTTCTCCTCCTCGGTAGCGTCAGCATCCTGATGAACATAGCAAAACTGAATAGGTGAGACAGAAGCAACAGTACGCTAAAATCCTAGCAGAGGGAAATAACGGTACTTCCCCGTGTGACATGAATCAGTAAAGAATCGTACCTCTTCCTTCTTTCCGGGAACGACCTTTTTCTTCTTTCCGATATCAACGCCATAATGTTGGTTGTACCACTGTCGGAATGGGGCGGCATCAACCTGGATGATGGCGTTCTTTACTAGAGTCTGGGTTCGCACCAGCTCATTGTTGGAAGCGTTGTAGACGACATCCAATACACGGGTCTTCCTGGTGACAGCCTCCGATCCCCAGGAGAAATTTCCAGTATCCAATCTGAGAGCCCTAAACTTAAAATTTCCACCGCGCACACGAATTCTGCGAACGGTCTTGTTGCTGGACAGCTTGGTCATAGCTGCCTGTCGTCCCAACTCGTACCTGATCAACGCAATCCAGACTTAATTCTATATGCAGAATGAATCTTCATCCACTTCCGCACCAATTGAGACCACCGGTCGACGACAGAAACATTTGGCCTTGCCAATTCGAACTGGAACATTTCGTCGAAACATAAGAAAAGATGGATGAGGATACTTACTTGCGCTTCTTGCGCCATGACTTCTTCTTTCCTCCAGTCGCCCGTCTTTTATGCGTGGAATCACGAGAGATACCTGGAACGTAATTACGACGCAAAATCTCAATAACAAAATCGACTAAAGACAGCTTCGCAATGTTCTGACAGTGATCGATAAATCAACATCAACAGAACTACCAATGGGGAAAAGAACACTACTGCAGTCATCAACTCACCCATTGCTCAAGAGGGACGGCCAGACCTAAAATTTCACACTTCTATGACTAGCCCCAGAGGTTCACCACTGGGAGACTTGAGTTCATAGCCACTGTTATAATCTGCCCCTTCTACACAACATCCTAAGATAGAATCCGATTCCAGTTTAACACAGTACACATCTTTCAAATTGAAATTTCCATCGATGAACGTGACGTACCCATGGTGCAGTCAGAGACAAGGACCTGCTCGAGCAAGCTCAGGAAACCAAAAGAGAATAAGCTCGTCCCAGGTGCCTGCTTTAGGGCAGTGCTCTCCAACTGCACTCACTTGCCAAACCCTATCGCGCTTCAATCTCATCCGACGGTCGCAACCTCTTCCTCGGCATCGTATACCATATTACGTATATGGTATACAATGCCGAGGAAGAGGTTATACGTATTTTTTTCGACAGTCACATTATAGGGCCGTCGCGGTCCACCGGGATGTTTTCGTCCTCCGTCCCGCCGGGAAGATCTCGCGCACCTTTGGCTTTTGTTCGTGTGGGATTAGCTTTCAGGGTGTCCAATTGGAGCTGTTAGGGCAGGAGTCTGTAATGTAACTCAAAAATTGAATACACTATTGTAATCGATTTCCAACTATACATGTTCGACTAGATCATAGTGAACGCTGCTACAAATATCGTAGACTCCTACACAACTTGAGAAAGATAGATTTTCGGTTAATTCATATATCTCATAAACCTCTAATTCCATTACTTTCACAATAGTGTTCAGATCTCACTACAGTAATTGGGTGCCCTCATTAAAAATTAATATGAAGAATAAACCTATTCAAGTTGTTGCTACAAATGTGAAAAATAATTCTCTCAAATATGATATTGTCTCACATGCTGCAGAGTTGCAAACAAACAAGACAATAATGACTTCACACATATATGAGTGTAACAACACGGGTGTGCATTACAAGACCAAAATTAGCATAGTTCGGTTTGTTCCCAAGGGAATGAGAGACTTTTGTAGTGACATCTCTAGTAAGGTTGGTGCGCATATGCATGAGCAGTTAGCGCCGTTGGCATTGGAACTGCTGTTAGGGCCGACATCGCCGTTAGGGGTCATAGGGCTCAAGGGGTAGAGTTCGAAATAGGGGTGGCTATGGTGGATAGTAGCTAGTGTGGGAACACTATGTCTTTGAAGCACAAAGTGATATGGCTTGACTGTAATCTCTCTTCTATACTATGGTTATGAGCGGAGTGTCATTGTGGAAGTTTTGAGAGTAGAAGAGATTACTTCGAAAACTCAAATTGGATTTTTTGATGAGAACTGTTTATTGCTGACTCTCACTTAGGTTTACCTCTGGCTTTTTGGAAGTTCATCATGAATCTAGAAGGACTTGTTCCCACCTTAGGACCATGACCCTCATGCACACTCTTACACAAACTCTCAAAGTCCAATCTCCATGATGCAAATTCTCACAAAGAGTAAGATATCACTCAAAAGGAAGGGATACTTTGGTGATCAAAGTCTTCATTGAATCAAGTCTCCACCCCGAACATGGCTTCTCCAAGAACCAAGCTTTCCAAAACTAACTTCTCCCAAAACTAACTTGCTTGAAAACTAATTTGAGAGGTGCTTCTCAACCTCTCTATTTATACTACTTAGAATCTTACTCTAGTAACTATAAGTAATCACCATGTAACTTTTTCTTACCAAGTTTAAACAAGGTAGAGATCACAAATCCCAATGAAAAGGCTATATGGCAATATGCAATTGGTCCGCTTGGATCTTCTAGAAGCCCAACTACTCCCTAATTGACTTTAGTCTACCAAGTTGTAACCATCTTTAGTTGGTGAGAACTAAAGTAGAGGTTACGCAAGGAGGAGATATATAGTCTTGAGTTGACTATTAGTGGAGTATCTAAAGGTGCCACGTCAGCAATCCGTGTGCTCTTTAGATTGTGTTTCTTGTATGTTAGTTAGTGTGTTAGTTGGAGTACACATCAGCAATTCGTGTGCTCATAGGGATGACCGCCACATCATCGATCCACGAGGAATTGAGTGGATGGTGGTTGTGTAACCTTATCTTGTTTGTACCCTTTTGAGTACTATATATAGAAAAAGAGAAACCATTGAGGTATCTCTCAACTTCATAATTCCTTGAGCTATTCGATTGGTCTCTCCTCACTTCTCTAGTGTTACACAAGTCAATCTCGCCCCTAGATTTAAGGATCTTCACCAAGTCCAACCAATGAAAACTAGTCGAAGTCAAGGAAAATCAAGATACCCATGTGATGGAATATGTTCCTTGATTACTACTAAACAACAAAATAGTAGTTCTCATCTACCACACCAAAAGTTACTCTATGTTTTCCTCCAACTTAACCATAACTAGCTAAATATAATCATGACTAAGATAAACTTAGGCACAATTTAAATATACTTATATTTTATCCTATATGTACAATCCTGGGTCTTACATTTATCCCCGGATCAAGATTTCACTCCGTCCTCGGAGTGAAAGAATCTGATCGTTGATTAAACGGCTTCAACTTGTCGTGATTCACCCGATCAAAATGTCATCCTCCCAACTCCTTCAAATCATAAGTAAAGTTTCCCCACACTTTGTGTTTATGAAAAGACCAAAGTACTTTGGAAGTAATTTCTTTTTTGCTCTCTTATATCTAATGGAGTCGTAAAGTATTACCCAATCACCTTCTTTGAAAGTCTTCATCTTCTTCGTCCCAAGTCGGTTATCATGATACTTCTTCTGTAATTGTTGAGGCCGCTCCACACATACCATGGCCAGAGCTCAAGCCTCCTCCAACTCCAACAATTGTTGATGTCTTGATTTGATAGCTTCTGCTCCATTCGTCCTCTTTAACTTCCGTTGGATAGTTAAGAAGTTCATCAAATCAAATTGAATTGGAAGTTTTGACTCGACACCATATACCATACGGAAAGATGAGTACCTTGTTGATATCTTACAAGTCGTCCAATACTCCCACAAGATAGGATGCAGCCTCTTGTCCCAATTTTGCTTGCTCCCGTCCATGTCTGCATCCTTGGTCAACATCATGCAAAGCGTATAGTTGGTTCGCTCTGCCAACCCGTTAGCATTGGGTTTGTAGGAAGGAGGTACCCGTGCCTTGATGGAGAAATGATCTAACATGGCTTGTATAATGCTTCCAACAGACTCATCACCTCTATCTGATATAATTTCTAGAGGGCATCCAAATCTAGTTATTATCCTCTCGTAGAGAAATCTACCCACTTCTTCCTCACTAGTAGATTTTAGAGGTCTAGCTTCTACCCACTTGGTTAGATAATCTCTAGCTACCACAATGAACTTGTTACCCCAAGGAGTAAGATTCAAGGGTCCTACAAAATCTATTCCCCATTTCTCAAAAGGACCTAAAATAGGAATTGATGTCAAAGGAGGGGTTTTCATGGACTTTTTAGCAAAAGCTTGACACACATCACAACTCTTGCAAAATTCCACACAATCTTTGAAAATGCCCTTCCAATAATAGCCTACATCTAGGATCTTAAATACAGTTACCTTTCCTGCAAAGTGTCCTCCACATACTGAGCCTTAATGAAACTCCTTCATAAGTTGAATTGACTCCTCCCTTCCACTAGCCCTTCTGAGTAATCCATCTGCTTTTTGATGAAACTCTCCTTCCGAGATGAAATCCCATATCCCCTTGTATTCTTCCGGTACCTTTGTCATGGTGTCTATCATCAACAAATCCTCATCTGGAAATATATCATCCACTGGTTGATCTCCTTCCTTATCATATGCCCGAGACATCAAATCAGCATTGACATGCTTCTTACCGGGTCGATCCTCAATGATGTAATTAAACTCCGCCAGTAACAACTTCCATCTGGCTATCCTACCCTTAGCATTAGGCTTATTGAAAATGTATTTCAAAGCCTTGTGGTCCATAACGATAGTAAATTTCCCTCCCAACAGACAGTGTCAAAATTTATTGAGTGAGAAAATCATAGCTAAAGCCTCTCTTTCTATCATTGAATAGTTTCTCTCATCATGCACCATCTGTCTACTAACATAAGCAATTGGATGATCACAGTTATCATCCTCAAACTGACTTAGAGTGCATTCTATAGTAATGTTTGATGCATCTGTGTAGAGAATGAAAGTTTTATCCCAATCTGGTTTGGCTAAAATAGGAGCCGTTACCAAAGCCTTCTTAAGGAGTTCGAATGCCATTGATGTCTCTCCATCTTTGAGGATTAAATCATAATCCGTCCCCTTCTTCATGTAAACCGTTAAGGCATAAGCTTTGTTGGAGAAGGAAAAGATGAACCGTCAATAGTATCCCATCATACCAAGGAAGTGCCTCAACTTGATCAACGTCACCGGAAAAGGTAAGTCGAGTATGCATTTCACCTTTTCTGGATCCACCGCTATACCATCCTTGGACATGATGTGCCCTAACAACAAACCTTCCTCACATCCAAAAATGCATTTTTCAGGATTGAGAGAGGCATTGGCTTTTCCCAAACATTGTAGAATTTTGATCAAATGATCAAAATGATCCTTCTTCTTCCCGTATACACAAAAATCATCTATGAAATCTCGCACAAATTTCCCAATAAAAGGTTCAAACACATTGTTCATGAACATCTGAAAAGTTGCTAGAGCATTACATAGATCAAAGGGCATTACCCTAAAGGCAAAAGTTCCCCATGACGTGGTAAAAGTGGTTTTGAGTTGATCTTCTGGAGCAATTTGAATTTGGTTATAACCACTATAACCATCTCCAAAACTATACCACTCATGAACTGCCACCTCCTCTAGAATCTCATCTATGAAAGTTAAAGAATAATAATCCTTCTTTGTGACAGCATTCAACTTCTTGTAATTTACCCATACACGTAGCTTACCATTCTTCTTCTTGACTATCACAATAAGAGAAACCCATTCAGAATTCTCTATCTCATAGATGAAACCTACATCCTTTAGCTTGTCGATCTCCTCCTTCACCACCACAGCTGTTGGTGGATTTATCCGACGTTGCTTCTGACGTACTGGACGAGCCTTCTCCTCTAACTCAATGCAATGAGTTTCTAAGATTACTTCCTTCAAATCCTTGTAGCTAAAGGCAAAGACATGGATATATTTACGAAATATATCCAAGAACCTTGACTTCTTCTCCGTAATAACCTTGGGATCAAACTTGAGAGTGGAGAGCCGTCGAGTTATCTCATCTTCACTCATCTTCATCTTGTCGGGATCTTTCACCACCCGTGGCATAGGAAGTAAATCCATTGCATCAAGAACTTGAACTTGAACATCATCATCAGAGGTGTCTTTAGATGATGTCTCCTCATCAATCGACATGTTGGTGCCAACCTCTAAAAAATTGCCACTTTCTTCATTTTTAGACTCCGAGTAATCACTTGTAGGCCTATCCGAGTTTGAGACTGCTCCTTCGCCACTTGTGAGAAGGAGCTTCATTTGATGGTTCTAAGGCCCTATACGAAGGTAACCCTTATGCCACTGATAAGTAGTCCTCATCGCCCTCAACCAAGGTCTTCATAACAATAAGTCATAGCTAGCCTCCTCAAGCACTTGAAAGGACAACAAGGTTTGAACTCCCATCACACTTACTACCATCTTGTCCACCACTCCAATGGGTCGCACATTTTGCTTGTTGGCCATTCCAACAATGATGTTGGAAGGTCTTGAAGGCTTCATCCCCAACTTCTTCAACAAACGTTCCGACATAGCATTCACCGCAGATCCATCATCCACAAGCAGATCCGAAACATCACGTCCATTAATGCGTACTTCAATCTTCAAAGCTTGAGTACATACCTCTGAGGCAGCGACATCCATCACTCAACTCCTTTCTTATCGTAGGATTTAGAGCAATCAATTGGCCAACAGTTATATTAGCTTTTTGATTTCCCACATCCTCCACCACGTTGTATTTGAGTTGGATAGATGAAATGGAGAAATCATCCATTCCCAACTTCTTCCTCGGTGCTCTCGGTTGACTCACACCACTGGATCGAGTGCTTCGACTTGGTTGATCTTCCATTGAGATGGACTCCTATGCAAATCTTGCTATCTTCTCCTCATGTGTAAGAATATCTCTCTCAAACTTATAGAGCTCTCTCCCTTCTCAAACGTGCACTGATGAGGAAACACATCAATAGACGTTACTCCCTTATCCTTTGATTGACTTGGAGCAGGAGTAGGATTGTTGTGTCTAACTCCATCATGCTGTCGAGGATAAGGACAATTCCGTTAGAAATGAGGGCCTCCACAACTAAAGTATGAAACTGGAAAGTTTCCTTGCGGTGGATTTCCTTTTGGAGGATAATTTCCATACTCTCTAGATCCTCCCCATACATTATGATTCCTCCTCTCCCATAGTTGTACTACGTTAATCTTGAGATCAGCAAGTGTTTCCGTGATAGATTGCAACTCATGGTGCAAGTTTACCAATGGAGAATTTACTATTGGCGAAGCAACAACAGTAGGAGTTGCCATTCTAATCACAACAAGTGGTGATGCTTCTCTAGCCACCAAGCTAGAATCATCGTCTTCTAGGCTCTCCTCCATTCAAATAGCAATGAGAATAGCCTCAACCTTAGAAGAGGGGTTTTCATATCTCACCTTGCTACGAATCTGAGGCTTCAAACCTCCAATGAAGTTCTTTGTCAAGATCGGCACAATCCCCACCATGGTTGGCTCGACCTCGTCTCGACTCTTTCTCAACACCACACGAAACTGCGACTCCAGCTTCTCTGTTTTCTCCACGTATGATCTCACCTTCTCATTCTCACCTTGCTTCAAAAAGATGACTTCACACATCATCTTCTCGTAACTTTCATATGGAAGAAAGTTTTCAACAAGATTCTCCGTCAAACTCTCCCAAGTGTCTTCCTCCACATGTTCCTTCTTGTACTCATTGTACCATTTTAATGCGGAATCCTCCAAGAAATTTGCATCATGGAGATTAGACTTTGAGAGTTTGTGTAAGAGTGTGCATTAGGGTCAAGGTCTTAGAGTGGGAACAAGTCCTTCTAGATTCATGATGAGCTTCCAAAAAGCCATCGGAGGTAAACCTGAGTGAGAGTCAACTTGGAGCTCACATTTTTGATTCCCTTGCCGGGACCTCAATCTAGAAGGAGCAGAGATGTTTCGAATCCAGTTTATTGCCTGTGAGAGTGCAACGATGAGAACTCATATGGAGAGGACCGTGGGGGAAGAGCGAACCGAGATCATGACACATAGTAATGTACTATTTGTGTATCCAATAGTGTTATATGATAGCTTGGAAGTTATTTTGTACATTTTGTTTACTTAAGTGTTGTTTGGGATGAGGTGAGAATGCTATAGTGCATATTTGGGAGGAAAAATTTATTTTCAAAAGTTTTTCCGAGGGACATAAGAGTGATAAGATATCACTCTTATGTCTTGGGTTCAATAGCAAACTATCCAGAGAGACTGTCAACAAATAGGAATTCCACTAGAATTGTGCCAAACGGCATAACAGGTAATTGAGCTCAACAGTGGAAAGAGCTTTTGGATTCTCTTCATGATATTTGTACATGGAAATTCTATCAGAAAAGCAAAAATGGTACGTACTAATACATAGCTACAGCATGGGAAAGTAACATCAACATATGTTATGTCTACTCACCTGAGTAGCTCTCTCCGGTGATGTAGAAGGTTCGGTTCTGGTATTCGGTAAACTTCTCTACCCAGCCTTGAAGAAATTTGAAGGAATCCTGAGATGCAGATTCCACAGTCATCACAGCCTCAATTCAGGCCTCATATTTCATGTTAAGATTCAGCTTACTTACCTAGTTCACAATCATCAGGTTGACCGCAATATGCTGCTGAGTATCGTTTTTCTAGTCGCATGATATATATATACGGATTGACTCGCAGGTACCTGTGAGTCACTCCTTATAGAACTTAGCAGTGAAACACCAGATCCGAAGAAGCAGAAGTTTTGTAAAGCTTAAGTTCCTAAGTTGTCATTTTTTCTAGCAATATCCTTCCATTCTTAATCAATTAGTCTTCACAAGACGATACAAACCAAAGTGATGGATAAGTTGCGGAAAGAACAAACGCCGTGTGATATAAGCTATTATATTTGCTGATATTACCAGTCTTTTCGTCATTCGTTGTGTAGTCGGAGGTAGTGTTGGAGTAGGAAAATCCAACTCATGCTGGAGATTCCAGGTACAGTACGTTCGACTCTGGAAGTTCCACAAAACATATAATTTTATGTAGACTCGTCAAAAGCTTATCAGCGGAATGTCCCTGAGAACTCTGAAGTTTATAAAACATATTGAGGTTGTAGAACTCGGGTTCAAACTCCTTACCCTGGTTCCAAGATGAAGGATTCACCACAATGGCGTTATCTCGAACAGTGAAAGGCCCATGTTCCACAAAGTTCCCAATAAGATTGGAGCATCCCGGACCTGTAAGGCCGAACAATAGAAAGCCTGAGCGGAGCATTCAGGCTTCCTTCTCTCATTGTTTCCAATACATACTCTCTTGAAGTCTCTCACAAAAGCTTCTACATCTTCTTTCTCTCTCCCATAGAACACCGGAAGCTTCCCCATTTCCAACTTCTTTTGTCGTCGTTGTTGGAAATTTATACGGGACTCCCTAATGCAACACAAACAAAACTAGCTCCATTCTAGAGTAATTCATCAATGGCAAAATGAATGGAATTGGTTGGTCCAAGATTGCCATGGCTCTCTCTTCTCCTAAACACACGATGAGCCTTACCTTCATCGACATCTTCTCGATCATTCTGAAAATGATCTCCATCTTCAGTTAGAACTTCAGCTACCTGGAGATTTTAACTTTTCGGTATCTGCTCTCAATTTATCTTCAAAGCACTCCAACAGAGCTTTCACACCACTACACTTGTGTCTTAAGGGAAGTCATGTCACTCCACATTTTTCACAATAGGTTCCACTCTTGGATTCATGGGGAGACGATGGTCCCATATGAAGATTTAGCTCCCCCACATTTCTTCTCTCTCTCAACCTCCTATCTTTGGTACTCAAAGGAAAACTCACAAGCTTATGTCCCTCCTCTCCACAATGAGTAAGATATCACTCAAAAGGAAGGGATACTTTGGTGATCAAAGTCTTCATTGAATCAAGGCTCCACCCCGAACATGGCTTCTCCAAGAACCAAGCTTCCCAAAACAAGGTCTTTCCAAAACTAAGATCACAAAACTAACTTATCCCAAAACTAACTTATCCCAAAACTAACTTGAGAGGTGCTTCTCAACCTCTCTATTTATACTACTTAGAATCTTACACTAGTAACTACAAGTAATCACCATGTAATTTTCTCTTATCAAGTTTAAACAAGGTAGAGATCACAAACCCCAATGAAAAGGATATATGGCAATATGCGATTGGTCCGCTTGGATCTTCTAGAAGCCCAACTACTCCCTAACTGACTTTAGTGTACCAAGTCAATCTCGCCCCTAGATTTAAGGTCATTCACCAAGTCCAACCAATGAAAACTAGTCCAAATCAAGGAAAGTCAAGATACACATGTGATGGAATGTGTTCCTTGATTCCTACTAAACAACAAAATAGTAGTTCTCATCTATCACACCAAAAGTTCCTCTATGTTTTCCTCCAACTTAACCATAACTAGTTAAACATAGTCATGATGAAGATAAACATAGACATAATTTAGATATACTTACATTTTATCCTATATGTACAACCCTGGGTTTTACAGGGCGTTGATGGAATGCAGCCTGTTATGGTGATCTAGAAGTAGAGTTGATTCGAAATTGATCTTATCGATTTCAAATTTCTGTATTTTCTGTTTTAGTGTTAATTTGAATCATGAATTTTTGACGACGAAAGCGCAGCTGAAAATTGACAAAGTGTGTCGATGCTTATAGTTGTCTTGGGGCATTAATTTGAGATTGGCCAAAAAATATTTTGGACAGAAGTGCTCAAAGTCCAAGATTTGATGCTTCAAAGTTTTTGGGTCAAAAATAGGAGCAGCAAACTATCAGATTATCATATAGTGTCCGTTTGATCTGAAATTTGGTGGGGTGATAGAAGATGTAAAGTTTGTTTAGTCGTGCCCAAGACTGACAGTGTTAGATTTGCGAATTTTTGACGTTTAGGGATGTGAAATCGAAGTTGAAGATTTTCAAAGTCCAGCAGAAGTTTCAAACGGTGTCCGTTTGCGAAAAAAAAATTGCATTAGGTAGCAAATTGTAAAAGGGTAGTCCCATGTAACATCTTACACAGTTCGATTATTAGTGTCAGATTATCCATCTGGAGAGCATAAGACCTCCAAAATTGAGTTTTTGTGTTTTTAAATGTCCTTCTGAGGCTATGTCAGTCTGGGTTGGGTTGGTTTGACCCCTTTGATGGATGATTTTGAGATGGAGTATTGTTCTTTATGTTTCTTATGATTGATATACCTCCATCTCTGCTTCCTATTTGTGCACCACGTTTGTTTGTGTTGGTGCTTTGTTGTTTGGAATGTTGGAGCTCCTGTGTATTGTCGATAGTGAGGTTGGATTTGCGAACCAGTCAGACTATCCATGTTTCTCCCTAGTGAGACAGGACTTGCGAACCTGTAGTCTGGGTGAGTGCTTGTGGTGATGGCAAGTTTCAGGTTGCCCTTGTATTAGCACCTTGTGGTGCCTCGGGTACCTTCTGTTGAGATTTTTGGTTCCAGTTGCTATTTCTGGTTTCAGTTGGGGACCTATTTTTGTACGGTTGCGGAGGTGATACATTAGTGTCATAGTGGAGTTCTCTGGAGGTTCCGAAGGAGAAACTGCTCGGATTAGTATTGGGTGCACCCGTAGCGGAGTATGGTATCAACCTTGGCCTTTGAGGTTCACATAAGACTCTGATTTGGTTTCATATACTGACGGAGCTTAGCTTGGTGATAACTTAAAGTGTGTATCCACACCGTTGTTGTGGGACATGGATGATATCTATGGGGCCACAAGGGTCCTAGACGATATTTGAATATAGTTGGCATTATTGAGTTGGATGATTTCATCCAGGAGTTTGACTCATGATGTGATTTACAGCGGATGCGTAACTCTACATTGTTTAGTCCGTTCATGGCTTGGAAGGGATTATTCAAGCATTTGGAGGATCCACCGATGGATGATTATTATAAGTTCCGGAAGTCACCTTGAGGAGATAGAGTTATGGAGACAATATTGATATCCAAACTACATCTCTATTACTTCGGGTACAGTGTTTGGAGATGCGAGTTCATCCTCTATACCTGGCACTGATGATACGATTGGAGCTAGTAGAGTTGGGAAGAGTTCAGAGGTCCCAACCTTTAACCCTATTTTAGAGTTCTTTGTACGGTTGAGGAGAGACTACCAAAGGGTGAGAACTGATAAGCTACGAGGCTTGCAGGAGTTTCAACGGAAGATTGGAGATAGTCTTCGAGGGACGTATACATGAATGCGTTTGTTGATCAGTGTTATCCATGGGGTGACATAGGCACAAGCTATCCAATATTGGTATGGGATATTGGATAGGGAGTTGAGACGTAAAGTGAGAGATGCTACCTTACTACATGTGACATCACCTATGTTGGCCATTGTGTTTTGTCTTGCTAAGGGTATTGAGCTCAACATGCAAGAAGAGAGGGTGGTGACTGATGGGTTTAGCAAAGATTCACCATCTTTCTCAACTTCTTCACGTTACTAGTCTACAACACAAACCCGGAGTGGTTATGGTAGACATGTGGGACAATTTTGACCATCTAGACTAAGTGATGAAGGTGCTGCATCCAGACCATTGCCATCCTTTTCAGGTCAACAATCACTTATTGGGATGGTGTGTTGGACATGTGGTGGACCTCATCACAAGGAGGATTGCCTTCAAGGTCGAAGGATGGATCAAAATCATGTGAGCATTGTCACAGACATGGTCACATGATGGATCGATGTTTTGATCTCCATCCAGAATTATGATCAACAAGAGTTGTCATGGTAGTCCCTGGAAGAGGACGAGGAGTTCAAGGTGGCAGGGGTGGTGGTAGAGGACCAATCCCTACTCAAGTGTTAGCCCATGAGGCTAGTCATGAGGTGAACATGGCATCTCGACTGGAGCAGTTGGAGCAAAAGATAGCAAGTATGGCTATAGCCCAACAAAGATCAGATTCTGGAGCTAGTGCCTCTACATCATATGATGGAGATGTTGTCGAGTACATGTGCGCAACGGCACAACCATGTGCACTTGCTATGACTCATAGTGCAACACATACACAAGCTGTTGCTGCTCGAATGATGGAGTTACCATCGAGACTGGCATAACCCCTTATGTTGGGTAAGGATGCACTGCTTGGTCTTGGTTTGCGAAAGACCGATGTGGAGAGATGTCCATTTCAGATTCAAACATCTCTTGGAGGTTCTAGTGATGCCCCATCACCATACATCACACGGGAGGGGTTGACTGTGCAAGTACAACCGGATCATGTCACAGATAGCTCTACAATGCAATGATATGGTTACACTTGCAGAGTCCTATGATGTATTGGTGGGTGCGGTAGTGTTATACCCGATGGGGGTTAACATTGATTATTGGGAGGAGACACTCTTATCGGCTAGGTTGGCAATCTGGTGAGGACCGAGTGAGTCGATTACTTGTACGATTTATTACCGGTTCTAGGCATTTACCACGTGGAGGTTTGGCGTATGTTGTAGCCTTTAGTACTTATGTTACTTGGCCTGGTGATTTGTTGGAGGATAACATGGATGTTCATGATAGTCATGGTCTAGAGGATGTGGCTATCATGCCAAGTCTTAGTGGAGTAGTGTCATCCATGTTGGATGGATCACTAGGTACTTCATGTATGCAGCTACAACAGATGGCAGATCAGCTCATACATAAGGCTTGGAGTGAGTCTTTTCCTCCGGGAGCAAAAGACTCACTCCAAGCCTAATGACGAGACGAAGGAAGTTATTCCCACTTCCACTATGTTGTCACCTTTAGATATAACGCATATTGCTTGGCAATATCCAGAGGAGGATATATGTGTGTTAGATCTGTTTGGAGGGATTAGCACAGGTTTGGCTACTGTTTTGTAGTGTGGCATATGAGTACATCGATACTTGTATGTAGAGCGAGATGAGATTGCAAGGCATGTCTCATTACGCCATATGGCACAGTTGGTGTAGAGATACCCAAATCTTCTACCAATGTTGGCGATTCAAGGATATCAACAGGTCTTATTGTTAGATATTTTGTTGCTCGAGGTGCAAGACCTTGCTTGGCATGACAACATACATTTGGTTATTGATGGATGGTCATGTTAGGGACACACACGTGCTGGTAATGATCATGGGCTACATGATTCACATTCTGGCATGTTTTGGGAGATGTTACGTGTGTTACGTTCTCTCCAGTTACAACAGACCTATTCTCTGACATACATTTTGGAGAATGTTCCCTTGTTGGATGATCCACGTGCACGACTGATGACGAGTGCACATCACGTGCGATCATGGATTGGATCAATGGTATTGATGGATCTAGCGAGAGTAGGATCTCGTGCACACCTTCCACATCTATGATGGACAAACCTTCTTCCAAGGGAGCATATGACGGAGTGGAGAGGCCCTCACATCTCAAAGTGGAGAGTATTTTGGATGTGGGTAGACACTCCCAAGCAGGGGTCTATGCTGACTGGTCACCCATGGCAGTGGTGAATCTTGTGGATCAGCCAAGAGCGGCATTACCCACATTGTTGAGTTTCCCAACTTTCCATGCTTACAGAGAGGGAGGACGTGGACTTGTATGGGATTCTCGCTCGCAGCGGTTGATGGAACCCAACGCTCAAAAGAGAGAGCGAGCTATGGGGTTTTGTACTGGTATTACATTAGTACCTACATTGTCAGAGGCATCACGACGTCAGGTGTTGGATTAGGCTATGGACTTGAACTGTTTGACATGGATTGTGAGCCTTGGATTGGCTGAGAAGAGAAGCATGCGATCCACATGTATGACTGCAAGACCATTAGTAAGCTCTTTGCTTACCGAGACGGTGGAGGCTCAAGCTGGAGGCGAGAAGTGCCCAAGATCTCATCCTTGGTCTTATGGGGATATAAGAGAAGGAGAGGTAGGGTATTCTTTGAGTATCGTTGGAGTTTTTTTGCGCGGAGCAAGCGGTAGTTACCACTTTAGACCTTTGTGATACAACACAAGAGGTTACAGTTACATTAGTAGGAGTTGTTCACATTGAGATAGTGGAGCCTGGTGTGAGAGAGCAGAAAAAACTTTCTGCACAAGAGGTTGTCATTTAGCAACCAAATTCTACGTCTTTTATCTCTAGTGTCCATGGAGAGGAGATTTGGGATATTGAGATTGGTCCCAAAGTGATAGGAGAAGAAAGATGTAGGGTGTGGCAGTTTTTGAGGAGTTTCAAAAACTATTTTGCCGTCAATATGAAGGATTTAGGCTGTTTGAAGGGACCTCGTATACATATTGACTTGACAACAGATGCACTTGTCTTCCGTCGTCCCTATCGATACAATGATATGGAGAGAGATTTGATCCAAAGTAGGTATCAAGACCTTCTTGATGCTGGATTAGTGGAGATATCATATGGAGAGTATGCCTCTGTTGTGGTGATGCCAGTCAAGAAGGATATGCATGGCAATTATATAGATAGACGTATGTGTGATGACTATCGATATATCAATCAATAGATAAAATCTGATCGATATGCTTTTCCTACACTTGAGGAGAGCTTTGATGCGGTTGGGCATGCAGAGGTTTTTAGTACATTGGATTTACGAACAGGATATCATCAGTTGCGGATTCGAGATGAGGATAAGGCCAAGACAACCTTTTGGGCAATTGATTTGCATGACAAGGATGTGTTGTATCAGTGGAAGTTCTTACCATTTGGGTTGAAGAATGCATATGTTGAGTTCCAAAGAGTGATGGATAGGATCTAGCCGGACTTGATTGTGCCAGAGCCTACATCGATGATATTCTAGTGTATAGTGCTATAGTGGGGGAGCATGAGATACATTTGCATGAGGTATTTGAGTGACTGATTGCTCATGGCCTCAAGTTGCATCCTGGAAAGTGCAAGTTTTTTGAGTAGCAGATAGAGTACTTGGGTCATACCATATACCAAAGAGGATTGGAAGTTCAGCAAACCAAGGTGGAGGCAATCTTACGTATTCCACAACCCTCATATGTGAGTAGGGTTCGAGCCTTCCTTGGACTTGCAAACTTCTATCGTCGATATAAAATGTAGGATTTAGCACTATTGCCAAAGCCTTGACAAAGCTGACAAAGCTAGATCAAGAGTGGAATTGGGGAGATGAACAGGAGAGAGCTTTTGTTGAGCTCAAGGGAAGGTTGACATCTGCCCCTATTTTGAGGAGACATGTGGGAGGTCGTCCGTTTCAAGTACATACTGATTGGAGTATGTTGGGTTTGGGAGCAGCGCTTATCCAATATGATAATGAGGGGAAGGAGTTTGTAGTGGCTTATGCAAGTCGTTCCAACAATGCAGCGAAGTCGAAGTATAGTTCTTATGAAGGAGAATGTTTGGCAGCTGTTTGAGCGATGACACATTTCAGATGTTATTTGTTTGGAAACTCCTTCACTCTCATCACTGATCACCAACCATTGAAATGGTTGATGGAATCAGACAAGCTTACAAGAAAGCTTGCATGATGGGCTCTTATCCTATAGGAGTATGATTTACGGTTGTTCATAGACCATCACCCCGGGATGGTGAACCATGATGCAGATGGATTAAGTTGAAACCCATGTACAAGTCAAGTTGATGAAACCGGGGCTCGATGGCACGATGATACTGATGAGGAGATGGTGCCGGGTTGACATGCATCTGCCTTTTTAAGTATGTTGGTGCTTGAGAGCTATGTGATATCTCTTTTGGGTCAGAGAGCATATATGTTAGCCGTGGACGCTGAGACTGAGGATGGTTTGATGGTAAACCGAGACATCCATGACGACATGATGGTGTTAGATTATCTTCGTATAGGTGCTTTGGTGGGCACTTTGAGTGCAAAGGAACGAGATCGAGTTTTACAAAGAGCTCGACGGTGTCACAAAGGACAATTCTTCGCTCTGAGAACTCCAGAGCGCCTGGCTGTAGAAGAACCCTCTAGAACCTTGTGTGAGTTGTCAATCTCTTCTTCTTCTCCTCAGCACTCCACATTACAACCGGTAAAACTTCAACGGAAGAAGATCATGATATCCGATGACTCGACCAATAACTTTCATTTAAACTTTACAGAAAATTGCTTCTTGACCTTTACTATCACTCTAAAAAGTTTCAGATGTTTTTGCCATGTAGATCTCTCAAAACAATTGTTGATTTACCCACTGTATCACAAGACGATATGCAGATCCCTGTGTACAAAACCCATCACACATCCCAATCCTTAACTTCAATTGCTTTCAAATTTCATGAGAAGATCACTCATCATCCGAACTTCAACTCTGGAAAGTTTTATTGACTGAAATTTTTGATATCAAAAGATATGATTGATGTACTAAGTTTGTGATAGTAAGTGCAATCCTGCAACTCTGACTGCTTGCACAAACTTCAACCTATCACTCCGTACTCAAAACTCGTCTAATCGAGTCAAAACCTCAATCAAAACACAAGCCCAAGTTGTGAACTATATTTCAGTTGACTCAGATCTCCCAAAACTCTCGTCAGATTCTCACAAACACTCCAAATACACTCAAAGGTCAAAATTTCTCTCTCTAACTTTGAATCACTGTTCCAGAGTGACAAATCCTTCAAATACATCCATTCTTGAGCCCATGTTGTAGCTTGTCTTGTCAGCTTTCCAATGCTATCCTTTGATTTTCGAATCTTCCTCTGGAAGGTCTCCAAAATCCCTAAAAACCTCGAAAAGTTGCCCTAGTGCCCTCATTGGTCAAAACTCCTAGACCAATGGGAATGGAGAATGCTATTTTGACCTCTAGTGTGGCCAAATTAGCTCCATTGAAACTTAGAGCTTTACAACTATCCTAAACACTCTACTAAGACATCCTATACACAATATGAGTTGTGACTAATATGAGTTAAAATGACAACTTGAAACCAGCTAAGTATACCCAAAAGAGATAACGATGAAGACACCGGATGTTGATCACAAATGGACTCGACAATGGTACATCTTGAGGATCATGTTGTCCCCTATCCACGTCCTACGTCAACTCCACTTCAATCAGATAAGCTTCTTAGTCAGCAAGGTGATGTGTCTAGATCTCCCTAGCTCTTTCTGACCTTTACAATGCCATCTGTTACCCTAACCTAAAGTATCGCCATCATGACAACAACTCTGAAGATGACACATGTCATCATTTTCTCATAGTAGCCGCGTCACAACACGACAACGGTTCAGATGGAAAGCTAAACACCTTCTTCAAGTATGGGGAGATGGCAGCGTTCGTGTTGTGACACTTCCATCTCAGAGAGCACAGTTGGTCAGACTTGCTCATGAGGAGTTAGGTCATTTTGGAGTAAAGCAAACATATAGCGCATTCAAAGTCACTATTGGTGGAGAGGTATGCAAACTAAGGTGCAACAATTTGTGGCCAGATGTATGGTATGTGATCGTATTCGAGCATCATTCAATGACCCTACACCACAACTACATGCTCTACCAATTATGGGACTTGGTTATCGTTGGAGTTTGGATTTTGCAGGACCTTCGCCATTGACTATACGACATCATCGATATGTGTTGGTCATGGTGGAGCATTTCTCCAAGTGGATTAAGTTGGTGGCCTTGCCTGAAAAGTCAAGTGAGGGAACAACTTATGCGTTCTTAGCTACGGTGTTTAGCCAATTTGGTGCACCAGCAAAAGTGCTGACTGATCAGGGTACTGAGTTTTTGGGTGAGTTTCAGGCTTTATGTGATCGAGCATTGATCGATCATCGTACCACCTCAAGAGATCATCTCGAGGCTGATGGTCTAGCAGAGAGAGTTGTTCAGACGGTGAAGAGAGGACTAAGAAAGTTTGGCTTGGAGAAAGGTCATCTGGGAGACATGGACATCCAAATACCATGGTTGACCATGGATTATCAATTTAGCCGGAAAGCATCTCTAGCGTCATTTTCATCGTACTTTTTATTATATGGTAGAGATCCAGACTTACCTGCAGCTATTTGTCAAGAGTCAGGTGAAGTCTTGGATTTGGATAACCCTGATGTTTGGGTTAGGGTGTGTTGTCAAAGGGCAAAACTCTTCCGTAGAGTCATGCCCATGGCATTTGAGAATCTGGCTATTGCTCAGCATAGAGATACTTTGCGTTATGCTACCATCTGAGGAGATGGATATCAACCTTCAATTTGCAGATTTCATGTTGGTGATTACGTTTACTTGCAGCAGAGTGCACCAACCACATTGGATGTTACGGTAGGAAGCACAATTCTACGAATACGTGAAGTTTTACCTTCTAGAGTTTTGGTATTGGAGGGTCATGGTGGTGTGATTTGGAAGGATCATGTGTGTAATTATGCGCCGTGTCACCTTTCTAAACATTGATGGTAATATGGATCCAAGCCTGGTAGTTGTACGTGTAGGCTTGAGATGTATGTTATGTGGATCAGTTGGTGGAGCAGCCAGTATGTTGATTTGTGATTCTTGTTCGAGAGGATGACATATATCATGTTTGACACGTCCTCTCAATGCGGTGCCTAGTGGGTGGTGGAGATGTCCTCGATGCGTTTATCAGGCAAATAAGTTTGACTGTTGCATGATATGGATTGCAGATAGACGACTAACGATGGGGCATTGTAGCACCCGACCTCCTGATCTTAGCCCCACGAAGTCATATCATGTTATGGACTGGATGGCTACCTGGTGTTAGAGGGACCTAAATGCCAGTTACGGGGGCGATTGTGATACACTTGTGTTGGTGTATGACGATCTATGTATTATGATGTTTGATGTGACAGCGATGTATGTTGTGATACGATATGTATATGCACCACAGCAGTCATGACTTATGTAGTGGCATCTCTAGTTAGATAGGTGCGTGATCAGGAGTAGATACAACAGTTAGAGCTGGTTGTGCAGTTAGCGCCGTTTGTACTGGAACTGCCGTTAGGGGTTCTAGGGCTCAAGGGATAGAGTTCGAATTAGGGCTACTTGGAGGGCAGTTTTGAAATTGAGCATTTGAGAGTGTGGCTATGGTGGATAGTAGCTAGTGCGGGAACCTAGAATCTTTGAAGCACAAAGTGGGTTTGGCTTGACTGTAATCTCTCTTTTATGCTATGGTTATGAACGGAATGTCCTTGTGGACATTTTGAGAGTAGAAAAGATTAGCAATCAGTTGCTCAAATACCTCCTGCAAATGTATCTCATGCTCTCTCATTGTAGCACTATATATTAGAATATCATCGATGTAGGCTCAGACACAATCAAGTCCGACTAGGATCCTATCCATCACTCTTTGGAACTCAGCAGGTGCATTCTTCAACCCAAATGGTAAGAACTTCCACTGATACAACACATCCTTACCAAGCGAATCAATTGCCCAAAAGGCTGTTTTGGTCTTATCCTCATATTGAATTCGCAACTAATTATATACTGCTCGTAAATCCAATGTACTAAAAATCTTTGCACGCCCTTTGCCTGAGGATCTATATATTGTGATGTTTGATGTGACAGCGATGTATGTTGTGATGCGATATGTATATGTACGATAAACTTTCTATTCTATAGACTTTCCATTCTCATCAATTCTCATCAATTCAGATAACTTTATGCACAATAGCATATACAAGAATGACTCAACAGATTCTTTAATAAAGATGGGATCTTTTTCTTTACAAGCTCAAGTCGAGGCGAGATGCTCGATAAAGTACCTGGTGGATCAAACACAATCAAAACTCATGAACGAATACCCGGATAACTTCACAGGTATTGGTCTCCAGCCTAGGATGAATGCACGCAGATCACATCAACTTTGCGAGTTCTCTTTCTAGCCTGACTACGATTTGAGTTCCACAAGGAACACTTGCAAGAAAGAAGATGCCACTCTTCTATCCCTACTCCTATTTATACATGATCTGACACCTATTCCTAATCGTCACCTACAAGGATTGCTCTCTCCTAACTATTTTGGAACTGTCTACTCCGTTTGATCACGCCTCCATCTCCCGAGTAAACGTGTCGATTTCTACTTGCATCTCTTGAATATCGGTAGTGATCTCATGTCGATGAAGACTCATGGCTTTGCGAAACTCTAGTCCCAAGGCCTTGTACATCTCCTTTCTCTTCTCCTTGGTATCTCCGAGTTTCTCCATAGTCGCCACCAACTACACCAAACGCTGCAACTGTACGTCATCACAACAAATGTGTTGGACACATTTGTTGGCAAGAGTCTCTAGTAGAGCGGATGCCTCCATGTTAACTGATTCAAACGGCATTTCAATTCATTCATAATCTCGTGCAACTGCAAATTCTCTTTTTTCACTTCTAATTTTTGTTCCTCTTGCAGATCTCAGTGTAAGAATGCTTTACGTATGCAACTCCTTCTCCAATTCTGCCTTTTGCTTCGACAATTTCTCCATATTCCTTGTCAATTATTGAATAACTTAAACTTGATCTTGTTGTCTTATCACTATTCATTTCATAGTCTGGATTAGATCCATATAGTGATCGGCATGAGGATCCTATCCAAACATATACCCCGGTTCTATCTCATTGAGTTCCATGAATATAGAAACTATGATCGTCTCTAGCTTCTGAGATAACTGGAGTATCGAAGCCAAAGGTTCGACAATCTCCTTGGTAGCCTTTATTTTTGGTGGAGAAGACCTTGGATGCATTACTTCTACCATCTTATGTTTCCCATCATCATAATAATTCTTAGTAATAAAGTCCAATGAGTATTTTCCTAGGTTATTATGATTGATGTATTTTTTAAATATAGTTATAGTTAGTTAATATAAAGATATTCTACTCTTTACCTTTCTAAGGTCTCACTAGGAGTAATATAGCAAAAAGTATGGGAAGACCCCTTTCTAAGATTTATATATTTTGAGTTGGGGTTACTATCTTGATATTTTAAGTAAGAGTGTGAAAGTTAGATTACATGTTTCTCTCAAATAGATTTATTGATCCGCTTTGTAACACTTATTGTGTAGCATGTCTCACACTTGAGCTGTAAATACAATATGTACATTGATGTATCATCCAAGGGTTCAAAAGTATGAATCATTTCCCTCCACTATAGCTTCCCTTCGTTATTCTGGCTTAGGCGGAGCATCAGTTTCTTTGCTTTGAGTGAACCCACTACTTGTGTCGTCTATATCATAGAGTCCGAACTCCAATCAATAGAATTATCACTCATTTGGGTCAACCATTCCAGCATGACGTACGGATGAATCAGTAAGGAACTGCACATACCCACAAAGCGCTCATCCAGGTTCGACAGTACATGTATTGTTTTTAGAGTACGAAACTCCAAACTCTTTTCATCCTCCATTAATCTTGTGGCCATCGCTTGAACATTCTTTGCAAATATTTCTCCTTAGTTGACATGAATGGTGCCTCCCACGAAGCCTTCCACAATTCAAACCTTTTGCATACTTACATAGGTGGAGTGTTGTGGTGAAAACAACTAGTTGAGGGCGTAGGCTAACTTCCTCATGAATACATCTTTAATTAGATCAATCTTGTAGCCATTTGTCTCCTTACATTCCTTAGGGTTGAACCACTTTGTTTCGTCGAAGTCAAATCAAGTGTGTATAGCTCATCCTTCCCAAGTGACATAATTGTTTTCCTCTTCATAGTTGCGGCCTAAAGCCTTAACCCACAACTTTACATCCCATGCACCTGGTTGTGCTCTACTTCTTATTGCATGAGCTGTTTTTGGCTGGCCCACCTCCTCGCACAGCTCCTGGCAAACATGGTCCATCGTCATAATAGGAATGCTCTTGCAGAGTCCGATCTATCATTAGGATGAGAGGGCGAATTCTTCCCATTGACACCTTGCGCATAGGTGGTATCTTCAATCCTTTGCATCCCGTCATGTCTTATAGTCTTTCTTGACATTTTCTTCGTACACATGTACGAAGGAAACCGTGTGAATATTCTAACAATATTCAAACTTCCGTTATATTTGTATTAATACACTTGCATTCCCCACAAATATAAGCCTTTATTTCTCAAAACAAAAAAATTTATTCAAATTTCCAAGTCCTAAACCCCTATAGTGAGAAATGATATGAATAGTATAGTTTCACAAATGTCAATAATATATAGAGATTACATTCTTATAAATCTGATTTGTGAATTTGTTCAAATAAAAAATTTCACACAAATTGTAAAAAATGAAATATTGAGTATATAAAATCAATTTCCAGAAAAAAGGAAAAAAAAGATTTGATAAAAAAAATATTAATAATTTTTTTTTTATATTTTTAATTATTTTGAATAATTAAAAAATATTCTATTTAAATTTTTGATATAAATTTATAACTATTTTTAAAAATATGAAAATGAATATCATATTTTAATTAAAAAAAAAAATTTTCATTAATATTTATTTCAAATCAAAATATTTGTATTTGATATCATGGATGTTTCATTTTCTATCATATTCATATGATATAAAATTTTCACTCTTTGCTTTAAATTAATGATGTGTTTTAAATCAATGTTTATGTATAATTTTTAGACTCATGAGAAATTTTAGACCTATAGATCCATACTTTTATTTTTTTTGAAAATCAAAAAATTATTTTGATTTATTTAATATAAAAATTATAGAATTCAATCTTAATAAAAATAATTAAAAATATTTTTTCGATTAATAATCTTTTGATTAAAAATTAATTTATGTTACGCAATCATTTATATTCTAATGTTATTGCTTGATTGTAAATTATGTGTGTTGAAAATAACAAAATTTGCAATAAGATAGTATAGAACTTCAATACAAGTTTTTTTTTAATTGCATTATAACAAGTGGAGTTGTCCAAAACCTATTGTTGGTATATAATTCACCAAGAATTATATCAATAAAAGTTTCTATTGTCTATGGAAATCAAAATAGTAAAACCATGAAGTTGTAATTCAAAAGATCATTATAGATTATAGTCACAAAATTTCATCTGCTCTAGGTAATTTTTCTATGTCTCTCTTCTTAAAGTTCTACATGTTTACGTGAAATTCCCTAATAAAATATAATCTTCTTCTAAAATCTTTTTGTGTAATCTTTTAGTATTTACTTTTTTATTTATCTCATATGTAAAAGCCAAAGCATACACAAAGAAAGAAATGAATAACAAATTTAACAAACTCAATCACAATCTTAGATTTTCTCTTTCGCTCAACTTGATAGAGATATACTATCATACTGAAATCTATATTTTTCTTGACTAAGTTATCTCATATGAAAGCTATATTAAACATATGAAATCAAAGTGAATTTGAGAATATTATCCATAACAAAATTTATTTAGTTCTTATCATTATTTACCTAAATTATCGAATTAAGTTGCTCTTTTTACAAACAAGAGTATTCAACATTCGTATGTAGTCATCAGAAAATATTTTCTTATATAGATACAATTTAGAAAAAAATAATATGATCAACAAAACTATCAATAGCTCAGCAAAATGATACATTTTGAAATTCTAAATACTAGATTTCATCAGTTTTAAATCCGAAATTTCTTACATAGTATCTCAAATGTAGAAATTTTATATCATTGACTTGAATATAGAATTATATATAAATATCAAATTGATTCAAGTTAAAAATATAGAATCAAATCTTAATAATGATTAAGTATAATTGATGAACTATTTTAAACTTCCACATTGATCATGCATATAATTAATGTATGCATGGTTAAATGGAAGCTATGGGTCTGGTTATGTTGAAAACATGATTGAAATGTTTACATAAATTTTAAAGGAAACCAAATATGTTCAATTATTCAATCCAAGATCAATCCTTAGATTTACTTTTTTTTTTAAATAGTTGGCTGTTCCACTATCAAATCAGCATAACGCAGTTTTAACACTATTTCATAGTTTAATATATAATCAATTAACTATTTTCATCTAACCCCCGTTATATATAACATAATTTCTTCAAATTCTTTTGGTTATACCCCAAACAAGGATAGGAGGTTACAGCACTAATCAGAATATTTAAAACCAATGTTGATGTATTTTGTTTATTGGGTTGAGAATCATTTTAGTTGGCCAGAAGTTTTGTTGAATGAGGTGAAAAGCTCAACGGAAAATGAGTCCCATGCGCTAATAATGAACTTGTCCTCTGACAATTTAGGGGGTGCCAATGAAAATAGTTAGGGTTAGAGAGAATAACGTGGCCGTAAACCCTAGGCCCTAGAAATGAAAGAAGAATTTCTACAAATATGAAATTTGGCTTGTATAATCAAGAACGGGCAACGTCAGATGGAATTCTCGCATCTTGTATAATTCAGCAATTTTCGTGATGTGTTGAGGATCCCTGCTTCCAGGTTTCACCATGTGCAAAGCATGAGAAAGTATGCGGATAACAGCTATCAACGAACCCTGAAAACGGTTGGAGCATTTGCGAGATTTCTGTAAAATCCCGGGATTAAAGTTTAACTCGAGGATTCTCTTGACGACAGGTTCACCTCTCTTGGTGAACCTGTCGTCTCCCATGTCATGAGAGGAAGTTGGAGAGGGAGAAGTATGTCACATCCTGTTTTTGCCCTGTATGTAGTAGCAGATGAAGAACAATCTGACGGACGTAGCCGTGTTTGTTCGAAGATAGTTGCTTTTGTCATCAGAGAAGGACTTACGGTGGAGTATGCTTGACGAGACGTAGATAATTTTCCCACTTTTAAAAGTCGCCAGTTTTTTGGGGCTAGAGTCTTACGTGTTCAGTTTCAGCCATGCGCTTGCAAGACTGTCGTCCTTATCTTAGACTTTGAGGATGATTTTGACTTATTCTCGTTCTCGCACATAGGAGGGATCGGCGGTGAATTACGTTGTAGGAAGGCTGATTTTACATTTTGTAGCTGTATACGGATGGACTCTCTCGGCTTGTGTGGATTCGGATTTTAGGTTTACTTTCCGTCCTTGTCTTGAAATGGATGAAGACTTACAAGTTGGCCTAGCCACGTCTATATCATGACATTTGGATTGTCTGTGTATCATTCACAGTTTCGATCTCTTTACGGGATTAGGGTAGATGATGAGAGCAACTGCATATTAGAACTTATCGATGTGGAGCCTCCAGTACTTTGATCTGATTTGGTTTCTTTTTATCTCCAGGTCATATGGGAAGGGCTTATGTAGATCGCTGGTACTCACTGGTGGTTTCAATGATCATTTAGACTTCAAGGAGTGTTCTTCTGGATCTGCAAACGAATTTCTTCTAGTTGAAACCAGCTGTCTGGGAATTATCTGCCAATTCTCAAGTCCCAGCCATTGGCCAGTCATGGTTCCTAGTTAAATCTTCTGCCATTTTCGGTAGAATCCCATGCCTCACAACGAGGTTTAGATACCCAGCCCATTGCCTTTACAAGCAGCCACGGCAATGAGGAGGAGAAAAAGTGTAGTGACAATTTTCTGATAGAAAATGCGTTATCCAAAACTTCCACCGTTAAATATTGAAACCAGGACATCTTTCTTCCTATCTTCAAGCTAATCGGCGCAGCACACTGCTCTGATTGTCAATACTTTACAGATCAGTTATCCCAGTTTAAAACATGACAATGTACCAATACCATCCAGGCTAGTGAGAACATTCAATCATGATTGCTGGATCATCATTAATCTTACACTTAAATTTGTAGTCCAGATTAATTACCGATCCAGTCACAAGAAATGGACCCAAAATTGAGATATTCCAATCACCTTAAAGGCCAAAATCTGAAAACCAGCACCCTTACTGGATTTTCAAACACTGCTTAACTGAGTAACATCTAACCTGTTTGAAGATACATCAGCCAGTCACAAGAGCAACCACGGTGTCCATACATCCAACAAGATGATACTATGCTAGCAAGAAGCAATAAATTCTTTGTCTTTAACCTCTTGGAGACCTTGAGAAAGACTGCAACCATTAATCTTCATACTTTAGTTCTACTATTGGATACATTTGACAAGTAAAATGAATATATTTGTAATAAGTACTAAGTAGTGTGCATTGAGTCGAGAAAAATTTCACTGCAGGGACAATACACATTCATGTAGATAGCGAGAGATATAACTAGAGTGTTAGATGTTTTAAGTTACGCAGGGAGAGGGAAGAGTCCTTGGACATATAGAACAGTCTTCCTGGGTGAACAAAAGAATACAAAAATCATATGCAGAAAATATTTAATAAACACTTACAGTACTCGCACAAAAGATCAACTGCAAACCATTATTTATAGGATACTGGACATACCTTGAACCTGGTTTGGTCTCTTCTCATTCACATCAAACGTGCTACACATTTTTTTGTTAACGGCTTGCACTAATTTCAAATTATGCTAAGCGGGCAGAACAGAGGAAACAATGTTCAATCCATATGTTTCTAACTAACCCCCCGAGGATTATAGACTATTGTAATTCGTAACGTTGTTCTTCCATCTTTCAGTGCTCGATCATTGCTTCTACTGGGAATTTGTACCTAACCTCTCTGAAACCTTGTACAGATACAATAGCCGGCCATGCTTTCTTATAATGTTCTTGGGTGGATTATCTTGACAACCATACCTTTCCATTGCAAGTTCTCAATTACTCATCTATATGATTATTTTGAAAATTATTGTGTAAATGTGTTCCACATGGATCACTTCTAGATGAAGTCTCTACCACAGCAGGTAATTGATTCAAACTCGAATTCATCTAGATTGCCATCACCACCCGCTCTCAATAATCTCACAATTCACATGGGACATCAGTATGTGAAGTAATGATCATTGACAAGACCTCTCGGACTTTATTCCTTTATTACATGAATAACAATATATACAACTTTCAATCTCAATTTTGTGACAGAGCACACAAATCCAAAATTATAGTGGCGGGTGACTCTTTAGCGCACAAAGTTAACACTACAAGGATAACATACAATAAATTCCTAGTTACTTTCTATAACTCTCAATAGATACAATTTACATTTTACTTGAGTTACTGTTATAATCTGACTCTGAAATTAATTCACAAGAGACTATACAATAGAATGCTAGGTGGGAGTGCAACTATTGATGATCACTAGCATTCATTTGGTTTGAAGGATCATAGAGTAGTAAGAATGGCCAATTAATTAAAAGAGATGTGGTTGAATTTGGCGTTCTAGGTGAAGAAATTTGTTCGGAACAGGTTACAAATATTAATCAACTGAGTTCCGAAAACAATTATTTATCTCAAATTAGATATTGTAATTCTGAGTTTCCATCAGATCTAATCCTTTCACAAGGTGAGATATGCATGACATGGTCTCATGCTCTTGGCGGAACCTGAGGACTTGGGATTCCCCGCATTCATCAATCCATCTCATGTTATTCAATTGCCCTGAAATACAGTTGCACATTCTGCTGTGAAGTTGAAAGGCACATGAACTCGGAGTGTAAAGCTAAGGAATTGGCTGTGGATGGGAGGAATCTCCGAAGAAAATTATGCGGTCTTCTTAAGAGTTCTTGGTTGATTATCCTGTCGGCTAAGTACACTTTATTGGTAAGTCAATAGAGAATTTAAGACCTTCATGTCCTCACGCGTTGAGCTCAGGTCTAAGTCTCGCCTGGTCTATATGCACAGAATTGTTATCATGTTGTCGAATATGGTCTCAATAGATCCACCACGATCTTGAGCCTGCAAGAGATAACGAAAAGTGTCAACATATTATCATAAAGTAAGCTGTTGGTGATTCATCTTATATGTCCTGGTCGACTGCAGCAAGTTGTTAGCAGCAGCTAGAATTAATAAATAAAGACCATCGTTTCACATTCAAAATTTAGCTTGAACAAACCTTGACAGTAGTGGTGTTGGATTGTAAGGAAAAAGTGCATGTGAATGAAGATCTTCAATGCGATTCTTCAAACCCTGTAGACAATCTGCAGCTTTACCCAAGAAATAATTTGGAAGATGAACTCGTTTCTTTCCATCGGTGTCTGCGGTAACATCACCAGTGCAGTCACACCAGCACCTGTCAAGTTGTTCAGCTGCATTTCTTTTGAGATTCATATAATTCTGAATTACTACGTCATCGTAAGGAACTACGCCATGAAAACTCATGTCTTCATAGGAGCAAAGTCTGCATCGTACTGTATGAGTTTTCATTTTACACTCCTTGAGCCCGTGGCCTCGCTTTGCACAATGTTTGTCCGCATTTGACCAAGGGCTTGCATGTTCAAAATCAGGCCATGAGTCACTGATATGACGAAGAGACCTGCGGATCATCCAAAGCATAAGCCTTCAGTATACCCTCTTCACTTGTAACACACAAGATGTACAGAGTGGGAATGAAAATCTAGACAAAAACGTAGGTGGAGAAGCTAGATAGTTTTGACTGCGTTTGTCTCCAGGTTATCCACGGACCGGTGAAGAATAAACAATGGAAGACACGGCTTGTCCTGTTAAGAATTGAGCTGCTGATTCCTAATTTCTGTCTTCATAATTCCTGTACTCAACTTACTCAAGAAGACAGCAACTGGGTTACAGCGCCACCAAGTGTTACTCACCTCAGTAAATATGTGAGGCACAATACACCGCTAGTCTTTGACATAAGCAATTTTTCCATGGTTGAATAATCGAAGTTTATCTTCAAAGGAATCAAGTTCAGCAGGCAAGAATCGTAAGACACTTTATTATCAGTAGATTTCTAGGCAAAAGCTAAAAGAAAAAAGAAAAATGGAAATGAAGCAACAATCGTTCCTTCTCCATCATACTTGTAGGTTGTAAGCAAGGAATTCGGACCTATTTAAAATGTAACGAAGAAAAGTTTCCAACTTACGGCGGCCAAAAAGGCATGAATTAATTTGCTTGGAAGAAAAGCTTCGACCGCAATTCTGCAAAACATATCCTCTATTGGATGTTTTCGGCACATGAATATACTGGACAAAAAATGCATATCTGCAAGTTGCAGCATCGTCATCAAGAGTAGATCGTCCTGCATAAGAAAAGAATAATACAACATGATTCTTGGTGAACGAAGTATGAAACTGTACTCATTAGGATATGCCTGTCAGTCTGAAGACCAAAAACCCTGCTCCTTGTGAGAGGTGCTAGTAGTAACAGATGGGAACGAGCAAGTGAGATGGGATGAAGAGGTGGAGGGGGGCGGAAGCGGGAGCACATTTTGAGTAACACATTGATTCTCTGTGAAATGAGGTTCATGACGTACCACTGAAGATAAGACTTGACGACCAGCGGATCAGTGCAGGTCGTGGACCTGTGAAGGAAGTTGGATCCTAGTGCAGGAAATATGAGAGAGGCGAGACCAATAAGGCAGATTTGTAAATGACGGAAAGTTCAACCATCCACACTGCATGACTTCAGCACTGACCTCTTCGAGATAGAGTTGGATGATTGAGTTTGAGAGTTGGTTCACCGACGCACATATCTCTGTGAGTTGGGCAAACTCTGTGGAAAATCCGGTCACTCCGAACTGATATTGTCTGTTCATCCAATCTCGTAAGTACACTCGGGATGGTAGATCACATGAACACTGTAGAGTGAGTTCCTCCCAACTTCGTTTTGCTGGTATGACCACTCCGGGCTGCGCATTCTCGGAGCCCCTGTCTGCGTTTGCTTTTCGATGTGTGGCATGCGCAATTTTCAATAGAATCAATAAGGCACGTCTCTGCAAACGTCGAATGGAGGGGACTACAGAGGGTTCCGTTCTCAAGGAGATAAGCAAGGATTCAGCAAAAGGAGATTCATTTAGAAAGTTATTTCCCTCATCGTAGTCCTGTAAGCTGAATTCCAAGAGATCTGACCCATGGAAACGAAGAAATGTGTAACAGGAAGAGCCCAAAGATGGCTTGATATCAAACCATTTTGAAAGTTTCAGCATGAACATCTGCAATCAAAGGAAACCACACAAAGCGTCAAACATCCTGAGAGATTTGACGCTAATGAAATTATGTTGAAGATACAGATAGATGGGTAAACACCATGACTTCCTTTTTGGTATGTCTGGCGTATGGCAGAATGATCCACTTGGGAATCTCAAAAAACAGTCACTTATGAGTCTAGAAACCTTTGAGAGAACAGGTAAGACAAAATACTTCTGGTCACATATATATGGACCAATGGAAGGATCATAACTCAGTAGATTTACTCAAAAGCACACTTGTACAAAGCACAAAGGCAGGGCTATTGAAAGCATCAGAACATAAACAGAAGAGAAAATCAGGGAGATCATGATATACCAGAAGCTTGTGTCTTAAGTATGTCGAGATGCAACTTCTCCCTGAGCAACTTTTATGTGGAGGGAGGGCAGAGCTAGATATAACAGGTATCAAAGCAAGGGACATGTTGAGATAGGCCCCACGAGTAACATCATTTTGGTTTTCTGGGTCGGATATCAAAGTCAGTGTGCCAGATCCAGTACATAGCAGTCGTAACAGGGCTCCCAAACTCAATTCTCTGGGTAACCTTGAAATCGTAGGCTCACTGCAAGGTTTACTTAAATGCTCGCCAGCTTCTTTTCGTTCTTCTGCAATGCAGATGGCATTTGTCAACTTGCTCATCCTGGTCGTAAGCATACAAAGGAAAACCTCTAAATTCTCCACATTTAACCTGGAAAGTGGCTCATCTTCAATGTTCTCGTCAGATGATTTAAGACAGCATTTCAAGCTTTGGTGAAGTGTCTGTAGAGTGTTGGAAGTTGCCAAAAGGCAAGCATCTTCATGTGCCGGAGTTTTCGGTTCTGATTTTCCATTTCGTAAGAAAACCTTTCCGTACACTTGAATTTTTTTCAAAAGTGATGGATCTGGACAGGAGGCCCAACATTGTGCATCTTTCCACAAAGCAAGTAGAAATGATGGCCACAGATCTCTTTTCTGTATGTACAAGTTCAGAACGCACGTTAGATACAAGTGATGGATCAACACAATAATGAAAGGACTTTGAAAAATAAGAAGAGGCTATCTAGATGACCATCCTTTACATATCCAACTCTACTGATTATGGGATAGCAATCAGATTGTCACGCACACCATCCAGTAATTCCAGTTCTCAGCATGACCAACTACTTACCCAACTAGGAGGGAACTAACTTCAACCTGTCTAGCTACGATACTGGTAATGAAATACTTTAGAGGGTAAGACAAACTTACCTTCTTTCGTAGAAAATCCGAAAGAGCCACAAGTGTTTTGACTGCTGCGTATGCCAGCACCTGGTTTGGACACTTCAGAAGTCCCATCTATTCGCAGATGAAATATATTAATATCGTATGGACACAATAGATACTTTTTTCTCCTCTCTATATTAGCAATTCAGACTGGTTGGATTTGGTGGTTGAAATTGATCAGTAATTCAGATTCCTTTCGAAGGTCTAAGACACTGACCAGGAACTTGACGCCGAATGAGTTTTCATCTTCCTTATCCGAAGCTCTCACTTGAGCAATCTCTAATTCGTCTTCTTCTTCTTCTTCTTCGTCTCGATTGCACCTTGCGCGTATTCTAAACTGCCATAAGTTGAAAGCCTGGATAGAACAGTTAACCATGTTACGAGTGGATAGTTCACCAACACCAAGGAGGATACATCTGTCAAATTAAAGTGCGAGCAGATTACGCTTACCTCACTTTCTGTGTTCTGAGAATTCTCTAACGATTTTCTTGCCTGTTAAGAGCCAACAGAAATGGTTAAGAAATAATATCGAATCCAGAAATTTCGACACAAGAACCCAAACATCACAATAAAGTCTACTCATACTGTAAGACAGGCGATGTTTCTAAAAAGAAAGAAAACAGAACCACAGAATTGAACTCATGTGTAGAGTGCCGACTAGAAATTTAAAAGAACCAAAACTATTCCATTCTCGGCTGCTAACAAGGGAACGGCAAGAAAATAGCCAATCACCATGCCATCCAAGCTGCAGAGCAGATCACAAAAGTAGAGAAGAAGGCGAGGATATAAAGATTTCTCAGAATGCGAATTGTACAGAGAGGAAACAGAGGAATCGTTCATTTTCCAATCGAACAGAACATTGATAGTGAACCAGCTCATAATATCTTACTTGAGACAGGCGGGTCAGAATCAGGGAGTCATTCAACATCGGATGACCCTCGAGCTTTGCTATCGAAATTCAAATCCTCCAGGAGATAGAAAGCTTCTATTCGCAACCGGCAAATGAAGTGAAGTGTACCGCAAGGTCCGGGGAAAAAATTGATCCGAAGAAACATGTGCACACCTCAGCTAAACTTTCCTCGCTCGCTCTTCTCTCTCTTCCCACAATTTGAAAACCTCCAGAGTCACCACTTACACATCAGCGAAACTGTACCCCATTACGATCCGTGCGCAGGAATCACTAGGATGATTACAAGCACAAGTGCTTCTACCTGCCCCGCAGGAGTGTGCAAGACTACAAGAGTTCAGGTGTGGATGTTAATGTAACCTTCCTTTCCCGTGTATTGACGATCAGCACTTCAGCAGACTAAGTGCTCTGTCTTCTTCGTTGCCTGTAGCGTGGGCAAGTGTGGAGGTGTGAGGGCGGAATTGAAAGGACGATGAGAAAAGCAGCTCATGAACATCTCGTGCTAAACCAGCCCCGCGCAGCGGATTGCATAAGACTAGTATTTAGGACAAGATGAAACAAGTACCAGGAGGGCTCGGGGTGAGGACATTTGACACTTCTGGTGCATCCACATGTGGTTTTTTGCCGCATTTGGAGATTTGTTTTTCTTGTGCAACATTCTTTTCCTTACTATAGTATAGTAGTCCACATCTGGAAGCACCTCACAAAATCGATGTTTGTGTTTTGCCCATCTTAAGTAAGGCAGCTTCATAGTTTGCAGGGGGCAAGGGCGACTTTCTTCAAGTAAGGAGCGCGATCAGCCAGCCTGACAGCTGGGCATAGCAGTGTCCCCTCTCATCATGCCTTGGGTCTGAATTCCTCGTGATTTAACGGCTTCAAACAGAAAAGGCAGGAAGTGAAAAGTAATGTTTGATTTGTTTGATTCCCCGAGAGGACCGAGATGGTACCAAGATAACACGGCTGAATCCACATCAATCGATCCACAGAACCTGGGATCAGCGGATGCTGCACTTGATGTCAGTGAATTTTATCTAGGTCCTTGTCAAATCATCCATTCGAAGAACCTTTTCAAACCTTGGTAGTGCCTAGGCGAGTAATCTGGTAGATTCTTGCACATAAGACCTGATTTTGGAGATGTGAATAAGACTTCCTATGGTGACTCCACATCTACGTTGTTCAAGAGAAACGAATATCTATCAAGGACATACAAATTTCCGGTAGAGGCCGTAACTTGAGCATTTCAGCACGCCTAGATGTATTACACAATCTTGGAACTTTGAACATGAGGGTGTTGAAGTCAGAATGTTTCTGTGACATCTAAAATATGCTTTATACGGTAAAATTCTAATCTGAGATTGTTATAGCTAACTTGATCTCATACATGTGTTGCTACAAGGTCTAATTCTCGTCCCTCAGTCGCCTTCCCAAGTTTTGCCGCACGAAGAGTTGCAGCACACGAATATCAAAGCTCGCCTTGCCTCAGGCGCACCTGGTTTGTTCCTTTTCCTCCTTTGGATCTCAATTCTCTTTGTGATTTCCTCACCCCTTAGCTTCTCTTCCCACTTGGCAATTGCTTCAGGGCTCCTCTCGTCAGGTTGCGATTTTCTACGTTGGCGGAGTTTTTCCTTCTTCCACCTGGCAATTTCCTCCTCTTCATCCGAATCAGAATCATAAACTTCCTGCTCAGGTAAGGTAGAAGTGGTTCAAAACTCGTGACTTACTCTCATAATTGAGTAAAAAAGAGACATCTGGGACAGAATATAATCTGCCTTGTAATGATATATATTGAACGTATAAAAAATGGTTCATGACCACTGGAGAGAAGAAAACGGTGCTCGTCAAAAGTGAGGTAACTTTTTCATTTTCTACATACTAGGTAATCATGGTGACTACAGACGAATGATTGATATATTGCTATACCTCACCGAGGTTGAAAACTGGCGTTTTACTGCTTCCATTTGTTCGAGCAATATTGGGTTTATTCTCCACCCACTCCTGTTCAGCCAGATTAGATAACTACAATCAGTGTCTTGACATCTGATTGAACAAAAAAATTGTTCTCAACTTGGTGGTACTGACAAGCAAGCATTCCACCTAGCTCTAGCGACCAAATTTTACTCCAAACTTTCAAACCATGTGCAATAAGGAATCTTTGAACGTACTTCAAAAAAACCTGCTTCTCCATGTCCACAATGAGGGCAGCGAACTTCTTTGGTAATAGGGATGGTTTCCTTTTCCTCCACATAATCAGGAAACTCCTTAACGTACACAACAACGTTATCTGCTCGAGTCTGGAATCAAATTCAATTGTTAAATTGTCTAGCATCGTCTTAATGCAAAGAAACTCCCTTCAGAAATACTTCCACCAAAGACGATAATCATGAGAATAATCTGGAATTCTGAAAATTCATGCCAACTTGCAGTTTTCAAGATGTACCAAGGATGTACAACTTTGAGAATTGGCACCTTATATGAGCATCTGTTACAGATCAGCCACAGCTGAATTTTCTCATCGTCCTCGTAATGCAACAGCTTTTCACTGCACATCTCTCACAGCCATCATAAGTCAACACCTACGCCTTTTAGCAACCTGCATTTAGAGCTGAATTGTATTACTTTTCAACTGTAAGAACATACCAGTTCGGACAGAACTTGATTCCCTTCATGTCCATCTCGAGGACAGTCACGGAGAGAGCCTTGGAGTGGAGCAAATGAATCAGCTCCACTATGCAGTTATCTGCGACAATCCATACGAAGCTGATGTAAACCATATTCCGGAAATCCAAGGATAAGGCGACAAGTTGCCAGAGTTTAGGTATATTAGATTGATAGCCCAAAAAATACTACATAGAATTTGATGTATAGGAATTACAATTGCCAACTTCAAAAAAAGATTTGTCTCTCATCCTAGGTACAGGATCATCACCCACTGAGTGAGGGCCAAGGTCAGGTGACAGGTCATAAACTTGATGGTCCTGGGCAGCCCATCAACAGCAAGGTTCACAAGTGTGATGTTCACCCATCAATCCCTCTAAACCCTCGATTTGTGTGGCTGGTCAGATCCAGATGGGTTAAATAGAGTGTTAAGCTGAACTCAAAACCCAATTGGACTCGTTCTTTCGAGTTGATGAGCTAGAAAATAACATAAATTATCTTGCAGCGATGGCTTGTTGTCCTTGAGTTAACACGGCAAGAAATCCTAAAGGCTAGAACACATTGTGAATACTGCGAGACCAATTAAAAGAACACGTGATCAACCGCAAGGGCTTAACATGCAAGGAGACCGAAGAGCACAGACCCGCATACCACAAGAACAAGCAGAACAACTGTGGATCATAATAAAATGGTGTGCGAATTGTTTTGATGTTTAATTTTCTTATAGTTCAGGGAAAGATGTCATATATCAGCATACGTAGCCGCTGTTCAGGTGGATTTATGTTCAAATTTGTTGGGGAATGAAATTAATTCTTATAGTTCAGGGAAAAATGAAATTAATTATATATTAATTAATTTCATGAATAAGATATTCAAAAGAAAATATTTTCATACCAAAAGAAACCAACATGCATCAAAATCATCTTAAAGTCCTTCTACAATTGATACTTTCTATGTTAGATGTTGTGCATCATAACACATATTGTTGTGACATCAAATATCCCAATACATAAATTTCATATATTAGCACAAGTGTATTACAATTTTTTTAGCTATCAAAATATTCACAAAAATACTTTGTTAATCATCATAACATAAGATAGAGACCACATCACAATACATAAATTGTCATACACTAGCAAGTGTATTACAATATTTTTCACTTTCAAAATATCCATAAAAATATTTTTTTAATCATCGTAACTTTGGTTAGAGATCACATCCAATGCTTACATTTCTCAGAACGATCAGCGAAACATTGTGGTGACAATGATCTTGGTAAGGAACAGACCTCAGCGTGCCATTCCCATTTGGGGCTCGCAGGTCGAGAAGCAGTCAATGACTGTTTCCCAAGCATCACCTAGATTTTGACAAATCCGTTCGTGTGATTCTCTTTAAATTTGATGAACTTGCGTCCTGTTTCAATGCATCCAAAGCCCAATTAAAAAAAAAGTGGACAAATCATTCCTAAATCGTGCACTATAAAACTCTGTCTCTGAAGTTCCTGCTGAAATGCACCTGAAAACGTTCAAAACTTCAATATCAAGTCGAAATGATAGAAAACCTAAACTGGAAGGTGGAGGTTTCGTACCTTGATCCTAATGAGAACGAGAACGGCCGACTTTGTGAGTTGGATCTCCACCTTGTTTGACGACGTATCCGAGTGATCTGACTTAAAAAAAGGAGGGGCACGGGATGAGTAAAGACAGTGGGAGAACTCAGCAAACCCCGCAAGGCCATATGCCACTCCCATGATTGAGAATAGCTGCTAGGCAAAAAAGATACAAAACTCGTAAGCAAGAAGAGAAGCATTAAGCGCAGTCTTTCCAAGCTTCTCAACCAGTAAATCCAAACCCCAAGAAATGAGGCAAGGGATGAGTAAAGACAATGGGAGAACTCCCCGCAGGCCAAATGACAATTCCAGGATTGAGAAGGGCTTCTTGGCAAAAAAGAGACAAAACTCATGAGCAGGAAGTGAAGAATTAAACGCAGTCTTTCTAAGCTTCTCAACCAGCAAATCCACACCCCATCGTGAGCAGCATGAAAATAAATTGGATCGAAGCTAACAAATGGAAACCCGGGGTTTAGCTGAAGCGGATGATTCGCTACCTGGAAGAGTAGCTCCAAGCCCATACCGAAGGGATAGAAGTGTAGCGTTAGTAGATAGCATGGAGACTAGACTCTGAACAGGAATAGACTGATGGATCTTTCTGGATAGCACAAAGCATGCGAAAAAGGCACCAACCAGTTCCAAATGCTTGGTCGATGCTTGAGCTACCGGAAGTTTATCTCAGAAATGCCGGCAACCAGAACAGAGTTGTTCAAGATGTTCTCCTAACAACTGAGGCAGAAATCTGCTCGTTCCACAGACAGAAGATCAAAAAGACCCTTCAGCTCTGCAAAAACGTTGGGTATGCGACCAAAGTCGTGGCAGGCGCAAAGTTGAATTTTCAGGGTACTCCCACTTTAGAACAGTCCTCACACATTCTAGTGCTCCCAAAAATTGATCTGCCAAGTTGGCCACCCACACGTGTAACAAAGTGAGTCAAGAGCGAGGCACTGCGGCTTGCCTGGCCGAATCCATGAATTTCGTTACCAGCGAGATCACACAAGATTGGCAAAGTCATCGGATGTAGGGTGTAGACTTCAGCATGGAAGAGAAATCCAAGCTTTGCTGTCCTGTCAAGACAAATTGGCGTTGGTTGGAACGAGGAGGGTACAGTTGTGGTGTTTTGATTCTTGGTAATAGAAGTTTAGCACTAGCTGGATCAAAGAATGAGCTGCAGGGGATCACAGTTGGTCAGTTGAGGATTCAATCAAGATTGTCCTAATCGACACGCTATATTAATTGTTCAATTCGTTCTGTACAGACAAGCCGAAAGTCCGAAGGACTAATCTACTGTCAAAACTTGCATTTGAGCAAATCACTCGCAAAAGCTCACTTTCGTTGGATTCACGGAATTGATTGTGCCTCACCGTTCTTGCTCAGCAGACTTGTGAACGTAGTAGTAAGTGAATATGAACAACATTCAAAACCTTTAATTTCCTTTGATTACACAACACGAAAATTTGATCAGCCAAAGCGTACCTACACATTATCTACATCATGCAAAATAGCAAGCTCAATCAGAAGCAATTTCTGATTGAGCTCTGCGCGATCAAATGACGAAGCAAAGTCTGGGAGGTCTGTTTTGATTGAAATTCTGCTTTGCAAATCGATAACTTCCTAATTTGACAAAGATTCCGTACTCGGAAAAAGAACTGAAGATAAGGAGGTCTCCGAAACATGGTCCTGACTTACAGCTTTGCATCTGCTGAAATTCGATCTATATCCTGTAGCCAGACGCGGAGGACGACGAACAGAGAGGGGTGCAAACTTTGAACCCGCTTCCGTGACGAATGGAATCATACCCGAAGTGGAAGCTGTAACACTAAATCAGACTTAATGATAAGAGAATGCTCCAAAGAGCCATGTTCACCGCAAGTCTTGGTTCGTCTTAAGGCCGAGCTGACGATCACAGGCGGAGTCGATGAGTTCGCCATACCCTCGTAGAATGACAATTCTATCACCCTCTCAGAGCGAATGAGGAACATGGAAACATGAGTTTCGAATCCGCTCAACAACTGGATCAAACGCATCAAAACATCAACTGCGCACCAAAAGAAAATGGAGTCAAACTGTCATCAACATCCATGACGACAATGATCCTGTCGATCGAATTCCTGGGGAGTCCCATTGCTTCCCTTTGCGTGCTCTGGAGCTCCAATTGTTTTGATAAGAAATATTAAAAAAAGAAAATAAACTAAAGACTTCTGGGCGATTGAAGGTGAGGGCATTTGGTCTAGTGGTATGATTCTTGCTTTGGGTGCAAGAAGCCGCGAGTTCGATTCTCGCAATGCCCCGCAAGCGTTTTCATGGAGACGACTTATGGAAGTCCTAAGAGAAGCACCTTCCCCTCCGTGCATACAAAGATGTCTTATACCAGAAACTTGGAGCTTACAGTGATGTGAGTGCCGCGTCTCTGGAATTTTAATGTCAAGTTTCGAGGTCATCAGATTCAAACTGCTATAATCTGCCACTCACCTACCAACCTATCGGCTGGTTAGTGGTTTCTTACAGCGGTTGAAATTCGCATGCGCACAATAGCGCAAACACTTCTGACATTGACGAATTCTATCTGAGAACGCCAGATCGAGGATCCGACACAGGGTAAAAAGCATGGTACGTGCACAACAGTCCGGGTCCACAACAGACAGGGAATGGGGTTTGGTACATCTTGGCACGCATCAACGCCAAGCGCTGTGCAGACACACTACTGATAGGGTTTGCCCATCCTCCCATCCCGTGACTGATTTTGACCAGTCACAGTCAGGTTATTAGTGATGCATGATCTTAACTGAAACTCACTAATAAGATCAAATGACTAGTGTCTGTCAATGTTAATGTCAGCGATAGGTTCTGATGCATGAAAGCTCAGGGCGACTGAGCTTTCGGGTGCTTGTACTCACATATGTGGTTGTTGGTTGGTCAGCCATCACGGGTAAGGTATTCGGTGGGTCATGAAGGTGAGGGATGAGGGCCATGACGAAATGCACCCATGGAGGATGTTGACATTTTAATTCCCCCCCGGTAAGTGAGAAGCCAAGGTCAGGTGACAGGTCATAAACTTAATGGTACTGGCCAGCCATAAACAGCAAGGTTCACAAGTGTGATGTTCACCCATCAATCCCTCTTAACCCTCGATTTGTGTGGCTGGTCAGATCCAGGTGGGTTAAATAGAGTGTTAAGCTGAACTCAAAACCCAATTGGACTCGTTCTTTCGAGTTGATGCACAGCAGCACCAGGGTGGGCAGAGAATTGAGTTTTGCGGCTGGTTTCTAGGAGCATGCGCATACTTGGCCTGTGGAACCTTGCACTCTGCACTCTGGATCAAGAACATATGATTTAATTCTGCAGCGCAACGGTGTGATGTTTCTGCAAGGATTTCGTGAAGAAGAGGGGCTGTATTTTTGATACCTTGATTCCACGTTTTGGAGTGTTTTAAGAGAGGCTCACGAAGTTCAGCAGATTGGATTCGAGGTTGAAGCCTTTAGGTACTGAGGGTAACGGGATTTTCCGTCAGGAGAGAATACAGGACTTGCCACCACTCTCAAATAGACCTTTTTTGACCCAGAAGCATTTCCCATTGGCGGTGTCCGCCATCATCTCAAATGTAGAGAATTTTCTGCCTGAAAAGATCACATTTCTCAATAGATTTAACAAAATAATCAACCAGATCCCAATTATGAGTTCATTGATCTTACTATCCCCCTAAATCAACCTGTGATCTTTACATATTATCCAAGGCGTGAAGATCCGATCTTGCAGTCGGTATATGCAAATTTCTGTCACCAGGTGGACAGGGTAAGTTGTTGCATATGCAGTTTACAGTCATTAGAAGTCGGCCATCAATGGCACCGCTTCATACTGAAGATGTCTTTTTGGAGGGAAGAATGATTGAGAGAGTGATGAATATTTTTGATGGATGTAGAATATGGATGACGTCTTTTGATCATCAGTAGAGAGCGAATCGGATAGAACTTTGACCCGAGTGATACGTAGCTCCTGTACATGTGATGAGTTGCAGATCAAGACGGAAATCATGAGCGCCGGAATGTATCCGTATTTCAACATGCTGAAGAAGAAATCTGAAGATGGTCTTCCGGAACAGAAAGTGAAACATAAAAGAAAGAGGATGGGAGAAATGTATGTCACAACGGATAAGCTGGACCGCTTGTCACTGCAAGCATCCACATTCGAAGCTCATTCTGATGAGTCAGATGACGTGCTTGTTGAAAGTGAATGTTTTAATCGTTTGCCAAATCGCTCCAGACCGAGTATACATCTTTGCTGGCAGTTCGATGAGACACATCCATCGGAAGAAAAATCAGCAGAACTAATCAAGGTCATCAGCAAAGTAGTGACTATACTGAAGGGCTTGGATAGAGAGGACGATGATGTCCCTGCTCCTGCATATGACACCGAGATGAAGAGTAAAATCCCAAGCAGTTGTGTGCATGTGGATAAGAGGAGCGTTTCCTTGGGAAAGGAACCACTGACAGATCATAACAGGAGGAAAAATCAGAGTGAAGAACACATTAGGAAAGGTAAAGATTGTATTGACTTGGACCTGGAAAGAATACTGAGAAGCAAGTCTCGTCCTAAATATAGAGCGAATAAAGGACCTGGTTCAACATCCGAGGAGACGAGGTACAAGAGGAATGCTGGTGAATATGTTTGTCCATCAATGAGGTTTGGAGCTTCTGAGTCTAGACGTCGCCAGTTTTCAAAATTTGATTCAGGACTGCGAGGCACAGCCTTCAACTCTGTGCACCAAGTTGACCATGAACTTGCTGGCGACTATCAGCAATCGATACCTAATGAAACCAAGTGTGCGAGCACTCATCAACGAGCACCAAGACGAGGACCTGCTGAAGATGTGCAAACTCCCCTCAGAGAGGCGCCTGAATCTGTTTGTGACTCTGAAAGAGAGTTTTCAGACTGCGAGGACGTCGACGTCGAATCAACATGCCCTGTTCGGTTCAACACTTACAGACCTTGTGAATCTGACGAGGAAGATGGTAAATCAACTATGTCTCGGGAGGTAGACCAAGGAGGAAACTCTGATCCAAAAACCCGTAATCATGGCTTTAAGGTCGAACACGAGAGGACAGTCAAATTTGCAAGTGGAGAACGTCATGGCGCAGCTTCCAGGCGCTTTGTGCGAGGTGAGTCATCGAGAGAGAAGCTGCATACCTTCGCCAGAGATCTCAAGGAAGAATCACCTGCAAATGGACAGGACTGTGGGGGCAAAACATGCGACTCTTTTCTCGAACCTGAAGACATAAATGAAAGCTCCTTTGAAAGCAGTGACGACGACCTGTTATATGAAGATGAGCACATGTTCCATGATTGCATCAGAGAGCCCAACAGAAAGACCTCGGGCTTCCCCGAGGAATTCATAAAAAGTCCCAGCTGTGACCCCAACTTCTCTAAGGATCAGAAATCGGCTCGTTACAGTAATCTGAAAGAACCTCGTGCTGGAAACAGGCAGAGGATATCGAAAGTCCCACACAAGTTAAGATACGAGATTATTACTCTCCAGGAAGTTGACAGCGTTTTTAGCGGACCCAATTGGAAAGCGTTCGACCCTCGACTCAGAGTCAAAACTATTCTCGACCAGTTCCACTACCTGGTTCGTCATTACAGATCCGAGGCTTCCAAGAGGGCGAGAGTCGACGGACGTCGGTCCAGACCTGACGTACAGGCTGGCAAGTACCTCATGTCCAAACAGTTCTGTTTCAACCAGGGCTGGAGTATGGTTGGCAACATTCCTGGCGTCGAAGTGGGTGACACTTTCTCGTGCAGAGAAGAGCTGTTGATTTTGATAGTCCATCGAACTTCGCAAGCAGGAATCGACTTCATTCCTGCTCAGAAAAGTGGATTTTTTGATAAAGATGGAAACCCAGCGGCTGTGGCTGTGAGTGTTGTCTCTGCAGGGGGGTACAGAGACACTGAAGATAATGGCGAGACACTGATTTACGTGGGCTCTGGTGGCGATAAGAACCTGACGAACAGGCGGTGTCCTGCACGGTACAAGGGCATCGAGAAGGATCAGGAGTTGGTGCGGGGAAATTTAGCTTTGAAGAACTCCTGCGATCTCGGTATACCGGTTCGTGTAATCCGAGGTGAAAAGTATTCCGATGGAGATCTTGTGAAGAAGAGCTACTGGTTTGATGGTCTCTATGATGTGGTAAGGTATTTCGACGATAAAGGCTCGGCTGGTTCCAAGGTTTGGAAGTTTCGATTGGTGAAGCAGAAGGGACAACGCGAGTCATGAATTACGAAAGCTTCTGTCAGTACTTCCAATATATGTTACATGTAAGGCTTCTGCTTGCTCCATCGATTTACCGCGAAAGTTGGTGGCTGTTCCGGAACTTCAGCCTCTCACGGGAGGAGATGTCGAGGGTCTACTTTCGGGAGAGATGATCTCACGTGTGGGGGTCCTTGGAGCTTGTTTGCAATCTTTTTGCAAGGGGTTGAAGGTGGTTAGATTTTATCATACTTCAACCAGCCAGGATCCAACAATCTTCAAAGTGGGCACTGCTTTGTTTTAGATTGACTCAATTGAGGTTCTAAGTTGTAACCTTAGCTGTAAAATCGGAGTAACTGCCAATAAGTTTAGTACCTCGGTGATACTGGCGATCTGCAGAATTGAACCTTTGTAAGGTCCGTCTATTTTTCTTGGGGCCAGTCAGTTTACACTGTCCATGTTAAAAACAATTGGCCCATGGATTGCGGTTTTTTGTTCTGAATGTACTAGACTTTTCTACGCTCAGCAACATTTTACCCTAGTTCTTTTTGGTGCATATTCAATGCGGACAATAGCATACTCACTCGACATCGATGGTCTTTGCAGACCAATATAGTCACTCCGTTGCCTCTCAGATTACGGCGATTGAATAATTAACAAGAGCACGCAGCCATGCAGATCTTCACTCCGTGCAAAATATAATATTATCAAATTTATCTCGTCATAAACGATTTGGTTTAAAGTTTAAAAGCGCATAAGGCACATGCGACCAAACTGAACGGATGTCAACCAATCTTTGAATCAAATAGTTACAAAAAACCTTTCATAATGTAAAGATTGGAGTATGGAAGGAATTGAAATAGTTACTTGTCAGGATAATACTATCAAGAATAATAACTTCACAACTAGATATAGTGTTCCTGCAGAGAAAAATTGGTTTAATAAAAAACTTTAACATACTGGCAGTGAGTGTTGCTACTGTTGGAGAGTGTAGAGACTCTTCTGATAATAATGGATGACCATTTCACAACTGTATCAGAAACCTCTGGCTCTAGATCTTAACATGTTAGGAACAAGCATCCCTTAACAAATTTCAAGATTCTTCATCGACTTTTCTAATTTCCCTTTTCTACTCTGATTAACGTTTATAGTCTCACTCAGACTAGTTTCGAGCTCATACTAAATGTGTCTGTTTCTACATAGTCTCATTCAGACTAACGTATTGATTGCTCTGAAGGTATTGACCCATACAGCGAGCACCAAGATAGGTCTACCTTCTCTAGACTAGTCAAGAGTCCTAGCTCTTGCGGATTTACCCCGGCGTTCTGAGTATCCTTAGAGAACGTAAATAGGAAGAAGGAAGTGAGTGGAGAGACCATTATCATCATCTTCATGCGTGAAGATACCCCTCGATTCATGCCATCGGTGCAATCTTTTTCTGTACATCGCCGCCACCAGAGATCTCATGTTAAATATTACATGTCACCAGCTGCCAACTAAAGCATTCTCCCATGCACATCCCTGTCAACCTATCCGGCAGGTTCGTGCTGTCAATTTATGTGCTCACCCTGTTGCTAAAACAGTTGTCATACTGCTTTCTTGACCTTAGAACGCTCGATCCAGGACCGGATGATGACCCGAATGTAACCGGCAGCCGACCAGTCTTCTATTGACGGAGAATCATTTGAAAAATGAGGAACTAAACGTGAGTCCTAACTTAACATAGACTGTGGAATGATGTAAATCTATATACCTGACTAAGAGCTGAAATCAATTCAACTGTACTACAATCTAACACTCCCGTAGTTATACGAATGAAGTCTGATGGATCATTGAGGTCGGCCGTGCTTCAGTTCCACTTCCCAAAGTTTAACCCCTAATCAGGGAGCTTTGATTATGTTGGACTCTTACCACAGTCAGTCATAGCTGTCTCACATAAGCTCCAACTTTCGGCTATATACTAGCGATATCTTTTCTTTTTATGGATTAAACTGGATTACTTCCTAAAAAATGTGTGAAGTAAAGCAACAGATTTTGTGCTGATAACATTATGAAACCAGCACAACGGAAGCTCCTAAATATTTAGGCATATCCAGCATGAAAGATAGTATTTTAAGTAAAGTTAACAAGTCATCATTCGCAGACCAAAAAGTTTGATAAAAAAAGGATACAATTGACATTTAAATTTTTTTTGTAGATGGTGAAAGAAGGAAATAGCAAAGAATGTCGCTTTAACATTACAGATATTGTCAATGTTATCTCATACTCATTGATTCAGACACAAGATATAACGTGGTTCACTTCCCTTCAGAAGCTACGTCCACCAGAACGTCATTTGAAGTCTTTTCTGCATGCACACTGGTTCAAACATACAAGGTTCCTGCCACGACTGCCTCAAACATGTGATTGCGCACTGAATGCTTGTCGTTATCCTAAAGCTGCTACATCACATCTCTCTCTTTTGCACTCATATCACTTAGCGTACATCAAGCGACTATGACGTGATAGAGCTGCTGCGCATTCTCCCGTTTTACTGCTCAATGTGAAGCTTTATCGGCTCTTTCGATCACACTATCCTACGGAAATATATTATGAACTGAGACTTTTTGGAGTATGTAGAATTTCACTATACTGGAGCATACAAGCTATCATGCAGCTACGTAAACTCTTTGCAGAGCTCAAATCTGTAGGACCTGGTATATTGTCCACAACTTTAGAAGAATCTCCAACAGCGGTTTTCAACTGTACGACTCACAACCTTCTAATCCTTCCACCCATCTTATCTTCTTTCTCTAAGCATCTCTAGCAGAGCCACGCATCGAAGGAACCGCAGTAACCGTCCAGATATTGAGCTCGATGTAGAAAAAAATATTTTGTGATATCTACTCCCAGTGGGCCTTTCACATCTTCAGATACTTCCACGCTCTCTCAGCAGAAGCTGTGCCAGGTTTGGAACTTCTTGTGCTCTTGCTCTCACTTTGAATTGCTTTCATGAGCTCAGACATCGTCACTTTTCCCAGTTTGATCGATCCATTTTATAGTTGAAGCTCTGGCAGTAGACCTTCCGCCCCAACCATTACATGCAAACCAGCCTTCAACGTATACCACATGACACGCACTGCATTTTCTGATAGCATCCTCCACCAATCTCTGCTCTCCTTTTCCACTTTTATTCGAAAGTCCGGCTGCTCGGGAACACAATGCATTTTAAGTCGACTTTCAAATTTAAAATGTAAAACCAAAGGTTCACTAATCTCCACATAGGCAGTCAACCGTTACCAGTATCCAACATCTTTCTTGGTGAAGTAAGGTGGTTTGGGAAAAGGTTCACTTGAATGAGAAAATCCAAGGAATCCGTCTAGCTTAGCTGAGAACTCTATCCACTTCTCAAGAGTGCTGTGTTGAAGTTGTTTCAAATTTTTGATCTCCATCTTAATAGCTGTCACCTCCGGAAGGATTCTCTTCACATCTGCATGAACGTCCACAATCCTTTGTTCAATCCTGTGTAGAATCCCATCTTCAGCTGCATGCTCATCGCGTTGCTCCCACTTCTTGTCTACAGACCTTGAGGTGTTGCAATCAACCCTCTCGTCATCGTCAAAGATTGTGATGGCCACTTGCAAACTTTGCTTCCTCTCAATCTCTACACGTGCTTCCCGCCCGATCCATTCCCAAATCTCGTCTACATCTGTTGGTGGCAGAAGAACAAGAGCTTCCTCATGTCCTTTTTCCATAGATGCATCCGCCACTGCTTTCCATGTATGCGAATACAGATGTATGCTGGTTGAGTATGCGCTCCGCCTTTGAATTGACTCCCTCAGATTCTGTTTCAACTCTTGTCTAGATACAGACTGATCTCTGCGGTGTTCCTGTATAGTTAACTCCTTGACACACTCCGTTCTAAGAATGTAGACCACAACATGCTCTACGCCGGGACATCCTCTCGGGGAAACGCAGAAGTCAATCAACTCCTTCCTTACAACTTCGTTGACAAGATCCCTAACTGGCATTCATGATTTTGTGGATTTGATCATCACATAATATCTTCTTCATCGGTCTCCACGATGATGTCGTGACCATCATGCACCAACGAAATCAAATCGGACTGCATGCAACTTGGATTCCTCTCTCAGACCACGCGGGCCAAGTTGTTATCTGTCATGTTCAGCAAACGAAATTGGTTAGCTGTACATGTATGAACTTCGTCTTGTAACAAAATGATATGATTCTTACAACGTTTTGTTTTGTTTTGGTTTTTTGTTTGTTTGTATGAATTAAATTTTTCAATGTAATATTCCCGCGTCGTGAGTTTACCTGAAACTGTGAAATGAACCCGTAGGACAAGGAGGTCCTGTTTGGATCTTTGCTTCTACGGATCCTCAATCCGTAGAAGAAGTCACTAGTGGAGACGACTACCTTCCACTTCCACTTCTGCTGACTCGGGGCCTTGAACAGCTTAGGAACGAAGAATCTAGAAGTGCGCTTCCTGCACTTCGTAACACAAACCCAAACTCTTTAGTGGCTTTCTTACAAGGGTGATTAACAGACAACCAACATTCGAAGCATATCTAATGCTTCTAACTGTTGCTGGGTGTATATTATCTCTTTTGTCTCATATATTTAAAATAGCTTTCTGGACATGCCAAATACAAATCCAATCACGTCCAACCGAAAGTTCCAATTGCAGGTAATGATGAATTTCACACAGAACAGGTGTCTTTCAAATGACAGACATACTTATGATGATTATAAATAATGTGAGGAACGTTGAAACTGAAATAAATAACGGTGAATAGAGTCTTCCAAAAATATATTTTTAATCAATAAACTTCTTTAGACATCAAATATAGAACACATTTATTGCTACTCACTAAATTCTAGTGAATTCAGTGAGTAGAAACAAATTTTAGAACAACCGAAGTCACTATAAAATTAGCACAATCCAGGCCTCCCAACTTCAATTCACTTGGGACGATGAAGTTGACAGTCGAGATGGTTCATAATTCAAGTGCAAAACAAGGAACCTAGCATTACGGTTTCAGGTGGCGGAAAAACCTTTAATAAGTCTTACCTTACTCCTCTTAAATAGACTTCGATTGAGAAGCCATCAGTACAATAGCACAGAAAAGTTTCTGTGTTCGAATCTCAGGCTTCGCACACCTTGGGGCAGGTAATGGTGTGTGACTCCTGACCAGGTTGACTTCGGTTGCTTCCAAGCACTAAAATTTCTCTAAATTAGGTGGCTTCGATCTGCGATTGAAAAAAAAACCAAGAGCACAGAAAAGACACAAGGCCTGTAAAAGTTACAGGCGATGAATACTCCACCTTTTTTTTTTCTGGACACAGTTCCCCGATCGATGAGGAATATCTGACGAATCAATCATCGAAAGTAGAATCTGATCACATCTGCGGAACCTGTCAAAGAGGTAAAGCAGATCGACCGGTCATGAGACTTATCACGTCATATCATGGTTTTATATGTGAACACCTCGGGGTTGACTTGAGCAGTCGCTCTGATTTGCTGGTACAAACGAATTCATGTCTTCGCTCGAGGCAAACGGAGGTTCAAGAATCATTCCTCCACGATGCACCTTAAAACTGGCGAGCCGCCCATTATACAATATTTATATCGATCCTGCCTAAAATACAATCAGAGATCAATGTGGTACAATCATTTCCTACATGTGCATAGGATAAGTGTAATAGTATGAAGTGCATTACTAAAGTGAATTCAAGTGTAAAGATTCGTACCCAAGAGAATGAGGTTCTCAATAAACCAATGAGGAACTCAATAAACCAAAGAGGAAGAGGAATGTGCATTTAGGTGTCTTTATCTACTATGGACTCCATAGTCTGAAGAGCATAAGGATAAGACTCCTCTAAAGTCTACACCAATCACTGTCAATCCCACCAATTCACAAGACACAAGTATGCGTTGCTAAATTCGTTTACTCATAGATGTAGATCTCTTCTCTTACAAGTCTTAGTCGAGGCGATACACTTGCTGAAGTTCTTCTAAGTGTACTACGCAGATACAGCTCGTGGGCGAATACCAAAATAGCTTCACAGGTATTCGTTCCAGTCTATGCTGATTACTCATCGCACACACCAGCTTTGCAAGTGCTCGTTCTACCCTCTCTACAGTTTGCAGTTCAATCGAATTGAACACTTGCAAATAAAAGAGATCAGCGACTAGTCTTCCTACTCATATTTATGCATGAATTCCTAACTACTACATCTAACCGTCACCTACTTGGATTGCTCTCTCCGAAATCTATTCTGTCCATCTAAACTACACAATCGCACCTCTGCCTCTCGCGTAAACGTGTCGATCCCTAACTGTATTTTCTGTACATCTGCTGCGATCTCTTGTCAATGAAGAGTCATGGCTTCCTTGAAATCTTAACCCAGAGCTCAATACATCTCTTTTCGACGCTCCTTGGAATCTCCCGGGTTTTCTATCACAGCCACCAACTCCTCCAAATGATGCACCTCTACGATGTCACACCGAGCAAACAGATGCTACGCACATTTATTGGTAAGGGTCTCCAATCTGCCTGATGCCTCTACGTCCACTTGATTTAACCGTCGCTTTAGATCTTGCACCGTCTCGCGTTGTTGTATATTCTTCTTCTCGACGAATTTCACCTCGGCATCCCAAATACGGCAAATCTTTGCATATTCTTTCTTCGACTGTTGTACCTTCTTCTCCAATTTGACTCTTTGCTTGGACAGCTTGTCCACATTCTCTGTTAACTTCCGAATAGTTTCAGTTTGATCGTCTTTCCCCAAAGCGAGTCGATTCATCATCTATATCAGGTCCATGTATCCATCAGCTTGGGGGTCCCACCCTGATATATACATTGGCCCCATCTCATTTAACTCCAATAGAACTGGAACCATTACTGCCTCTAGCTTCTCAGACAACTGCAACACCGAAGTCAGAGGTTCCGCAATCTCCTTGGACACTTTTGGTCCCGGTTTCACCGCCATCATCTTTGGTCTTGGATGGACCAACCTCTTCTATGCATTTCCCCACATTCAACTTCTTCTTCGGGGGACTGGGATGAGAACTTCCTTCTTATGCCGGTCTCTTCTTCTGTCTGACAAATTCCATGAAAGCTTATGGGCAGGCCATTTGGGAATATATGCCACTTTCATGAAATTGAAAGAGAGATATTGGTGGGAAAACATCTACAAGGATGTGGTAGGATTTGTGGAGACTTGTGAGACATGTCAGATGTATTCTGTAATCCGACACCGTGATGGCTTGCATCCTACATATCCACTTTGCCACGAGGGTTTTGGGAGATCTGTCGACTGAGATACAATTTATGACTCGGGCTTGTGTTTTGATTGAAGATTTGACTCGATTGGACGAGTTTTGAGTATGGAGTGATAGGTTGAAGTTTGTGTAAGCAGTTAGACTTGCAGGATTGCAGTGACTATCACAAACTTAGTACATCAATCATATCTTTTGATATCAGAAATTTCTGTCAATAAATTTTTCAGAGTTAAATTTCAGATGATGAGTGACTTTCTCATGAAATTTGAGAGCAATCGGAGTGGTGGATTGGAATGTGTGATGGGTTTTGTACACAAGAGTTTGCATATCGCCTTGTGATACAGTGGGTAAATCAACAATTCTGTTGAGAGATCTAGAAGAGGAAAACATCTGAAACTTCTTTGACATATTCAAAGGGTTGTGAAGCAATTTTCTGTGAAGTTTAAGCGAGAGTTATTGGTCCGATCATCGGATATCATAGTTTTGTCCCGCTGAAGTTTTACCTGTTATAATGAACTCAAATGTGGAGTGCTGAGGAGGGGAAGAAGAGATTGTCAACTCACTCAAGGTTCTAGAGGGTTCTTTTACAGCCAGGTGCTTGGGCGTTCTCAGAGCAAAGAATTGTCCTCTGCGACATAAAGGTGATGAACTCGACGTGAAACCTATGAGGTGGAGGAACTTTCATGAGTTCTCTTGTTGTGAGTTTACAAATTCATAGGTTTCGGTTTATAGTTTAGTGTTTGAAGTTTAGAGCAAGGGTTGGTTGCAAGCTCGGAACGTGGATTAGCCTTGAGATATTAGTGTGCAAGTTCAAGTTTTGTTTAGACTTGAGATATAAAATAGGTCAGAAATCAGGTTGTAAGAACTTTATAGTGATAGCTTAACGCATAACGTTGAGCTTTATGATATGTCAAATGTCAGGTGATGGCAAGAGTTAGTCGTGGGTGGGTTGGAACAATTTGAGTGTGGAGGGTCTCTGTTTGCTTCTTGTGTTTGGACATGTGTGCGCCATGCTAGCTTTGTGTGGGCGCCTGATTCAATAGGAGTGCTCCGGACTTGATCACCAGTTACCACTCTAGAGCGTCTTTAGCGTATTTCTCTTGTGAGAAGTTGGAAGTGATGACCAACTCTCCCAAGAAAGGCTTTGAGGTGATGGCAGGTTAGGTTGCCCAATACATTAGACACAGACTACGGGGATCTAGATTTAGATCAAAGTAGATAGACGCAGAATGTTGGATACTTGGGAGATTGGAGGGGTTAGCGATCAAGGCAGCTTTTCATCGACAACGAGCTGAGTGGATGTTCGGGATCACAAGGACGGTTACAATGAGTGGGGAGGGGTCGAACAGAGCAAGCAAGGTACCTAAGGTGCAGCTCGATCTGGCAACATCGGAGATGTTTCAAGCATTCACACTCTTCCTTCAACAGCAACGATTGTAGGATCAAAGGGAAATTCAGCCGCAAAGGCGCTGCAAGCTGTGGTGGGGAAGATGGATCAGTTTGATGGGAGGGATGTCTCAAAGTACTTGAGATATTATGTCAAAGAAATGGAGGTAAACCGTGTTCCTGAGAAGGAGATGATTGAGATATTTCGTCTTGCTGCGGTGCCAGAGATTAGAGACCATGTGAGGTCTCTACATGAACAATTTGGTGAGGATTGGGAGACATATTCTCGTGCTTTGAGGGATGAATACTTCTTAGAAGATCCTGATAGAGTCACTAAGAAGTCCTTCATGGAGTGGGTCGAAAGACCCAATAAGAAGTCTCATGCAACTGAGCTTCTTAGGGAGTTTGAGAGACAATTTTCACAATTGTCTCGATTGGAGAAGATCACCTTGGAGTCACATAAAACGGAGTTGTTTCTCTGAGCTGCTGATGTTGAGTTGCAAGAGAAGCTAGAGTTGATTCTCGAAGACAAAAATGAGGAAGAAGGGCTAACAAGTAGTTGGAAGGATGTTGAGGAGGCAGTTGGACTCTTGGCAAAGAGAGAAAGAAGGAGAGAGAAGATTGTGATGAGAAGACCACTTCATACGGATGCTTCTATTGCTCCAGCACCTATTACTAGGCAAGTGGTCCCAACCTCTAACGTTCAAGCTCCGACTGTGAATTACAAAAAGGAAGAATCATCCATCAATGAGATCATGCGAGGGATGAAGGAGCTTCAGATCAAATTTGCGATGTTGGAAGAGAAAGACATGGGAGGGGAGAAGAAGACTTCCACCAAGCAAGCATATGTGCAACGGTGCATATGGTGTGATAGCACTAATCATGCACGAAGGGATTGTGGAGATTTTGCACGCATGCTGCAGAGTGGAGATATTTTCTGGAAAGAAGGGAAGGTAGTCCTCAAGGACACTTGAGTAACCATTCAAACCAATTTTGGTAAAGGAGGGATGAGAAAATTGGTGGATGATTATCATAATGCACATGCAGTGGCATCAGTTGAAGCTTTTAGCTATGGTGCTAAGGTTAGAGGAGCAAGAGAGGAGTTTGAAGGCCACGTACCGCTTAATGGCCTATGGTCAAGTGCTTTCGCTAGGATAAAGAAAGGGAAGGTAGCGGAATAGAGGAAAACATAGAAATAGAGGAAAACATTCCCACATGGAGTGTGTTGCCTTGGGAGGATAATCTGAGTAGAGAAGATCTTTTGGCGATACGCATTCGACAGTTGGAGAGTAGAACGGAGGATGTACAATTGGCAATGGAGAGACTTAGAGAGGCACGCCTTAAAAACAAGGACAGATTTGACAAACGTCATAGGCTGAGACCAAAGGAGTTTAAAGAAGATGATTGGGCGTTGATGTATGACAACAGTCTGGACAACCAACATAGCACCTTGAGGAAGTTTTCAAAGAGGTGGTTTGGGCCATATGTGGTGATCCATGTCCATGACAATGCTACTTATTCGCTAAGAGAGTTGGATGGTACAAAGATGAAGGTACCTATTGCAGCATAGCGAATAAAGACCTTCAAAAGTCGGGATAAGAAGATCAACCTCGGCCAACTCGAGGAGGAGTTTGACTTTTTTGGTGAAGATGAGTCATATGGGGAGGATCTAGCTTGAGCAGAAGATCATGTTGATCTAATCTGACGCCGCGCACACCTTGGTAAACTTTTGGTGCATACCGGAGGATGCACAGGTTTAGAGGGGGTGGATGTCGTGTTGTGACGCGGCTACTATGAGAAGATGATGACATGTGTCATCTTCAGAGCTGTTGTCATGACGGCGATATTTTAGATTAGGATAACCGACGGCGCACTTTGAGGTTGTTAAGAGTCCACCGTTGGATCAACTTTGTAGGGTCAGGATGTTGAAAAGGCTCCAAGAGATATTATCTTTGACCTTATCAAATATAAAGCGCAGTCAGGATGGAAAGGGTATGGGAGAGAGCTAGATACATCACTTTGCTAACTAAGGAGCTTATCTGATCAAAGTGGAGCCGACGTAGGACATGGATAGAGGACAACATGATCCTCCAGATGTACCGATGCCTAATCCATTTGTGATCAACATCCGGTGTCTTCATCGTCATCACTTTCGGCTGTGGTTAGTGTATTATTTTGGAGATAACTTTCTGCAACAAGTGATAAACTCTCTAGACCCGATTATTCTTCCAGTTGTTTCCTACGGTGCGATTTGGGACGTAAAAGATAATGCTTTTGATTTAGTTTGGGCGCTATGGATATGAACTTACCAGTAGTGGTGGCTTTCAACATATGGGTTCCAATCCATCACTATTGCTTACCGAAAATAAGCCATAGGGAGTTGATTGTTATGAACTTTGGCGAGGAGTATTATTCTCAAGTTATAAACTCCCCGATTCCGTTTGTAGTTCCGTTCATACTTAGCCGGTTTCGAGTTGTCATTTTGACTCTTTATTAGTGGCAACTCGTATTGTGTATAGAATGGCTAAGTAGTGTGTTTAGGATTGTTGTAAAGCTCTAAGTTAAAATGGAGCTAATTTGGCCACACTAGAGGTCAAAATAACACTCTTCATTCTCATTGGTCTTGGAGTTTGGGCCAATGAGGGCACTTGGGCAACTTCTTTGAGGTTTTGAGGAGTTTTGGAGACCTTTTTGGGGGACATTCAAAGATCTGAGGATTGGGTTGGAGAGCTGACGGGACAAGCTACGACGTGGGCTCAAGAATGGATGGATTTGAAGGATTTGTTACTCTGAAATGGTGATTCAAAGATAGAGTGAGAAATTTAGACCTCTTAGTGTATTTGGGATGTTTCTGAGAATCTTACGAGGGTTTTGGGAGATCTCAGTTAACTGTGATATAGTTTACGACTAGGGCTTCAGTTTGAATCGAAATTTTGACTCAATTGGATGAGTTTTGAGTATAGAGTGATAGCTTGAAGTTTGTGTATACAGTCAGAGTTGCAGGACTGCACTGATTGTCACGAAGTTAGTTCGGAGATCATATCTTTTGATATCAGAAAGTTATGTCAATGAAATTTGCATAGTTCAAGTTCTGATGATGAGTGACCTTCTCATGAAATCTGGGAGGAATTAAAGTCAAGGATTGGGATGTGTGAGGGGTTTTGTACACAGAGGTATGCATATTGCCTTGTGATACATTGTGCAAATCAACAATTGTTTTGAGAGATCTAGAGGAGAAAAACATTTTAAACTTTTCTGAGACATTGAAAGGGTCGTGGAAAATTTTTCTGTAAAGTTTAAGCGAGAGTTATTGGTTGAAGCATCGGCTATCATAATCTTCTTCCGCTGAATTTTTACCAATTTATAACAAACTCGAATGTGGAGTGCTGAGGAGAAAAAGAAGAAATTGTCAACTCACACGAGGTTCTAAAGGGTTCTTCTACAGCCACACGCTCGGGCGTTTTCAAAGGAAAGAAATGTCCATGCGACAACGGTATAAGTTTTCATTAATATAACACATCCTTTTTATGCGAATCAGTTGCCCAAAAGATAATCTTGGCCTTATCTTCATCTTGAATCCACAACAAATGATATCTTGCTTGTAAATCTAATGTGATGAAAACCTTTGCATGCCCAACAAAGATCTCCTCAAATGTAGACATAGCATATCAATCAAATTTTGTCTTGATTGGCATCACCATAGGAGAGACATACTCTCCATATGATATATCCACTAATCTAGCCTCAAGAAGGTCTTGACCCGTATTTTGGATCAATCTCTTTCCATATTGTTGTGTCGATATGAACAATAGAAGATTGGTGCATCTATTGTCAAGTCAATCTATATAACATGTCCTTTCAAATAGCCTAAATCTTTTATATTGAAGCCAAAACAAAACAAAAACTCCTTAGAATCCTCCACACCTTTCTCCTCTTATTACTTTAGGATCAATATCAATATCCTAAATCTCCTCTTCATCAACACTAGAGATAGAAGACGTAGTATTTGGTTGCTAAATGATAATCTTTTGAACATAAAGCTTTTTATGCTCTCTCATAACAAGCTATATTAGCATGATGTAAACAACTCTAGACATACTAGTTGTAACTGTAGGGGCATATTTAGGAAAGACTGTAGAAATTTTATGTGTTTCTCGAAACAAAAAGTTATATTCGGAGGAATATGAAGTGTCTTCTTACGAATATGATGAATTAGGAAGCATACAAAGATAGTGGAGCATGTCACACGCACAAGGGAAGAAACTTAAGGAGTAGAAGAGCAAAAACCTTAACCACTTTGATTTCAAGAAATGAAAACGTGACGACGAGCAAGCGACCAAAAAGGCTGTCAAGATTGAGATATCAAGGAGGACACAAACTGCCATGACAAGAAGGAAGGGAATTGCGGTACCACCAGTCAAGAAAATGATCATGGGGAGGATTCGGCCGCTCATCATGATGGCCAATAGATGTCCGCGGTGTTGAGTTAGATTGAAGAATTAAGGAGGTGCTTTCTTATCATGGAGATGGGATTTTATCTGTCCCAAACTATGCAAGGAAGTACGACAAGGGAAATTTGCACACGCTGTAGGATGTCGAGCGCACTAGAAACGATGGGATGCGAAGATTTGGGCTAGCACATTAGGACGTCCATACAAGAAGGAGAAAGATGGAGTCGATTGAGAAGGCTCGGCCATGCATATGACGTTCTCGTTTGATGAAACCAAGTGGTTCAACCCTATGGAAAGGAACGGTACGAACGGCTATAAAATTGAATTGATTAGGGATGTCTTCACACATAAGGTGATGCTGTCGTGTTGTGACGCGGCTACTATGAGAAGATGATGACATGTGCCATCTTCGTAGTTGTCATGATGACGATAGTTTAGTTTAAGGATAACCGACTCGGCAAGACCGTAAGGGTCAAGTAGAGTCCACCGTTGGATCAACTTTGTAGGGTCTGGATGTTGAAAAGGCTCCAAGAGATATTATCTTGGACCTTATCAGATATAAAGCACGGTCAGGATGGAAAGGGTATGGGAGAGTACTAGACACATCACTTTGCTGACTAAGGAGCATATCTGATCGAAGTGGAGCCGACGAGGACATGGATAGAGTACAATATGATCCTCCAGATGTACCGATGCCTAATCCATTTGTGATCAACATCCGGTGTCTTCATCGTGATCATTTTCAGACGTGGTTAGTGTATCATTTTGGAGATAACTTTCTGCAACAAGTGATAAACTCTCCGCACCGATTATTCTTCCAGCTTGTTTCCTACGGCGCGATTTGGGGCGTAACGGTTAGACGCGTTTTGATTTAGTTTGGGCGCTATGGATTTGAACTTACCAAAGAGTGGTGGCTTTCAACACATGGGTTCCAATCCATCACTATTGCTTACCGAAAACAAGCCATAGGGAGTTGATTGTTATGAACTTTGGCGAGGAGTATTATTCTCAAGTTATAAACTCCCCGATTCCGTTTGTAGTTCCGTTCATACTTAGCCGGTTTCGAGTTGTCATTTTGACTCTTTATTAGTGGCAACTCGTATTGTGTATAGGATGACTAAGTAGTGTGTTTAGGATAGTTGTAAAGCTCTAAGTTAAAATGGAGCTAATTTGGCCACACTAGAGGTCAAAATAACACTCTTCATTCTCATTGGTCTTGGAGTTTGGGCCAATGAGGGCTCTTGGGCAACTTCTTCGAGGTTTTGAGGAGTTTTGGAGACCTTCTAGGGAGACATTCGGAGATCTGAGGATTGGGTTGGAGAGTTGACGGGACGAGCTACGACGTGGGCTCAAGAATGGATGGATTTGAAGGATTTGTCACTCTGAAGTGATGATTCAAAGTTAGAGTGAGAAATTTAGATCTTTGAGTGTTTTTGGGGAGTTTTCTGAGAACCTTACAAGGGTTTTGGGAGATCCGAGTCAACGGAGATATAGTTTTCGACTCAAGCTTGTGTTTTGATCGAAGTTTTGACTCGATTGGACGAGTTTTGAGTACAAAGTGATAGCTTGAAGTTTGTGTATACAATCAGAATTGCAGATCGCACCGATCGTCACGAAGTTAGTACAGAGATCATATCTTTTGATATCAGAAATTTTTGTCAATAAAACTTTGCACAGTTCAAGTTCTGATGATGAGAGACATTCTCATAAAATCTGGGAGCAATTGAAGTCAAGGATTGGGATGTGTGACGGGTTTTGTACACAGGGGTCTGCATATCGCCTTGTGTTACAGTGGGTAAATCACCAATTGTTTTGAGAGATCTAGAAACGAAAAACATCTGAAACTTTTCTAAGTGATAGTAAGGGTTGTGGAGCAATTTTCTGTAAAGTTTGAGCGAAAGTGATTAGTCGAATCATTAGATATCATAGTCTTCTTCCGCTGAAGTTTTACCGGCTATAATGTGGAGTGCTGAGGAGAAGAAGAAGAGATTGTCAACTCACACGAGGTTCTAGAAGGTTCTTCTACAGCCAGGCGCTCGGGCGTTCTCGGAGCAAAGAAATGTCCATGCGACAACGCTTACCTTGAATCAACTATTCTCTCCTCAATGCATCATCTATGTAAGTATGTGTAAGGTGAGAATAGTGGAGGGTTTCGTCGGAAGAATAATGAAAGTAAACTGGGGAGAGATCTTTGCGAGGAATGTTCAAGCGATGGCTAGTCAACTTCGGCAGGATGACAAGTGTGTGGTTTACCTATTGCTTTTCATGGTGCACTTGTATTCAAAGATGGAGTGGTTAACAACTAAGGAAAGGCGATTGTATATGGTGGAGTTTGACTTGTCCGGTTTGGAAGAAGATGACAACAGTAAGGGTCCATAAGGAGCTTAGATGCCACTATTACAATGACAAATGGACTAAGGGAGATAACCAGCACGAACCCCAAGGACTCGAAATCGGAGGAAGGAGTTGTTGAATTCCCAAGGAAAAGAAAGCGATAAGTGGTGAATAGTCCTCCCGACCATTCATCCAAAAGAAGAAAGTGATTGATAGATAAGGGGGCGTAGTACTCCAAGCAGTGTCTAGACTGAAGATGAAGGCATCGAAGGAGATTGCTAAACCTCTTGCCTCTGTTTTGCAGTTTACCAGAAGCTGGAAGCAGTAATAATCCCGATTCTGATGGAGATGAATGAGATGGAGCCATGTTACATGCTCGGATGAAACCCGCAAGCTGATGGATACATGGATCTCGTACAGATGATGCACTAAATAGCGACACAAAAGACATACCAGACTCAGGTTGTTCAACAGTTAACCGAAAGTATGGAGCGATTAACTAAGCAAAAAATCAAATTGAAGAGAGACGATTGGGAGTCCAAAAGCGTTTATTGAGAGATTTGCAAGATTCGGGGTTCGGAGATTTGGTATGTGGAGAAAGAGAACCTACGACTCCAAGAGATGGTGAGCAACCTGAAGCAACGCTTGAATAGAGTAGATGTGGAGGCACTTGCGGCGATTAGAGAAATTAGTACAAGTGATGGAGAATCTAGGGAACTCGAAGGAGAAGTGCAAAGAGATGTATCGAGCACTTGGAAGAGAATTCCGGGAAGCGATATGTCTGCATCGGGAGGAGATTGCATCCGACATCCAAGAGATGCAACTAGAAATCAACACGTTCACTCGAGAATTGGAGGTATGATCGAAGGGAGTAGATAGCTCACGAAAGATTAGGAGAGGTCGATCTGTGGATATATCATTTAGGAGTAAGCACTTGAATTCTGTATAAATAGGCGTAGGAATAAAGAGAAGGGTTCTCTTTTCTTGCAAGTGTTTGTCCGATTGAATCGCAATTGTAGTCAAGAGGATTGAGAGGTCATGAGCTGTATAAAGACGAGTAAACTCACCCTTTTTCTTTCTGGTTGGTCTATTCGGATCACTCATTCCCTTGGAAACAAACCTAATCACTGCATAACTGTCTTAAACTAGGTCTTCTTGTTGTTATAGTAACCTCTTGAGTTGTATCATAAAACTCTGTAGTGGTAACGACCGCTTGCTTCACACAAAAAAATCCAACCATATTAAAAGAAGACTCCACCTCCCTTCTCTAACATCCCATAAGACCAAGGATGAGATCTTGGATACTTTTCACCCCCAGCTTTTGCTTCCATAATCTTGGTAGGCAAAGAGTTAAACAATGGGCTTGCAATCAATTTATGGAGAACATGCATCTCTTCTAAGCTAATCGAAGGCTCTCAATCCATGTCACATAGTGTAGGTCAAGAGCCTAATCCAACATTTGACGTCGGATGCCCTTGATAATATAGATATTCATCTTGTACAAATACAAAAGCTCATGGTTTGCTCTCTCTCATCAACATTGGGTTCCATCAATCATTATTGAGTTATGACGCAGCTACTATGAGAAGATGATGACATGTGTCATCTTTAGAGCTATTGTTATGATGATGATACTTTAGATCAGGATGATTGACGGCTCATTATAAGGCTGTTAAGAGCCCACGGTTGGATTGACTTTGTAGGGTCTAGATGTTGATAAGGCTTCAAGAGATCTTATCTTGGATCTAATCAAATATAAAGCGCGGTCAGTGTGACAAGGAAATGGGAGAGATCTAGAACGTCACTTTGCTAACTAAGGAGCTTATCTAATCGAAGTGGAGTTGACATCGGACATAGATAGAGGACAATATGATCCTCCAAATGTACTGATGTCCAATTCATTTATGATCAACATTGGGTGTTTTTATCATGATCACTTTGGGACGTGGTTAGTATATCATTTTGGAGATAACTTTATGCAACAAATGATAAACTCTCCAAACCCAATTATTCTTCTAGTTATTTCCTACACGAAGTTAGTACAACAATCATAACTTTTGCTATCAAAAAAATTCATCAATAGAACTTTTTATAGTTGCAGCTTGGATGATAAATGATCTTCTTATGAAATTTAAGAGTAATTTGAATGGAGGATTGAGATGTGTGATGGTTTTAATACATAAAGATTTACATATTGCCTCGTGATACAATGTACAACTCGACAATTGTTTTGAGAGATCTGAAAAGAAAAACATAAGAAAATTTTTTTGGAGCATAAGAAGATTATAGAGCAATTCTCTATGAAGATTGCATAAGAGTTATTGGTCCAATTGTTGAATATCATAATCTTCTTCCGCTGAAGTTTTACTAGTTGCAATGAACTCGAATGTGGAATGCTGAGGAGGAGAAAGAAACAGTGTCAACTCACACTAGGATCATGAGGGTTCTTCTACGCTCAAACACTCAATTGTTCTTTGAGCAAAGCAATATCCATGCGACATAAGTGGTTAACTCGACATGAAATCTCTGAGATGGAGGAACTTTCATGAGTTCTCTTGTTGTGAGTTTATAGCCTCATGAGTTACAGTTTATGGTTTGGTGTTTTAAGTTTAGAGTAAGATGTAGATTGCAAGCTTAGATTGTGGATTGACCTTGAGATGTTAGGGTGCAAGTTCAAGTTTTGTTTGAAGTTGAAATATTAAAGTAGTCAAAAATCAGATTTGGAACGACTCTATAATGACAGTTTAGCGCAAAATGTTGAATTTTATGATATGTCAAATGCCAAGTGATGGCAAGAGTCAATCGTGGGTGGGTTGGGGTTTAAGTACAACATTCATCAAAATACACTTCCATTCGTCCGAATACCACTCTTTATTACAAAAACACAAAAAATTCCTATCACTTCATCTATGTATGCCATTTCATATGTCTAAAAGTACTTGAGGTACTATGTTAGGGAAATGGAGCTAAATCATGTACTTGAGAGAAAGATGATAGAGATATTTTGTCTTGTTGCGGTGCCAGAGATTAGAGACCATGTGAGATCCCTACAATTTGATGAGGATTGGTAAACATATTTTCGTTATCGTGTTGTGACATGACTACTATGAGAAGATGATGACATGTATCATCTTCAGAACTGTTGCTATGACGATGATATTTTAGGTCAAAATGACCGACGACTCATTATAAGACTGTTAAGAGTACACAGTTGGATTGACTTCCTAGGGTCATGATGTGGATAAGGCCTCAAGAGATATTATCTTGGACCTTATGAGATATAAAGCGTGATCGGGGTGGCAAGGAAATGGGTGAGGTCTAGAACATCACTTTGCTGACTAAAGAGCTTATCCGATCAAAGTGGAGCTGACGTCGGACATGGATAGAGGACAACATGATCCTCAAGATGTACCCATACCTAATCTATTTGTGATCAACATCCGGTGTCTACATCATGATCACTTTTGGACGTGGTTAGTATATCACTTTGGGGATAACTTTATGCAACAAGTGATAAACTCTCCATACTCGATTATTCTGCCAGTTGTTTCCTACGGCGCAATTTGGGACTTAACACTATACATTTTGATTTGATATACACGTTATCGATTTGAACTTGCCAGTAGTAGTGGCTTTTAACACATGGATTCCAATCCATCACTATTGTTTACCAAAGGCAAGCCATAGGGAGTTGATTTTTAGGAATTTTGGCGAGGAGTATTATTCTTAAGTTATAAACTCCTCAATCCCTTTTGTTGTTCCGTTCATACTTAGCCGGTTTTGAGTTGTTATTTTGACTCTTTATTAGTGACAACTCATATTATTTATATGATATCTAAATAATGTGTTAAGGATAGTTATAAAGCTCTAAGTTAGTATGTGGCTAATTTGGCCCTACTAGAGGTCAAAATGACACTCTTCATTGTCATTGGTCTTCAAATTTGAACCAATGAGAACACTTGATTAATTTTTTTGAAGTATCGAGGAGTTTTTGAAGCCTTCGAACATAAGAATTTATGATTGGAATGCATGGTTGGAGAGCTGTCGGGAATAACTACAATGTGAGCTTAAAAATGAATGCAATTGAGCAGATTGTCACTCTATTGTGATGATTTGAAGTTGGGGAGTGAAATTCGTATTGTATAGAATATTTGGGTCAATTTTGAATGTTTAATGAGGGTTTTGGCATATCGGATTCAATAATGATATAGCTTACAACTTGGATTTGTGTATAGATCAAAATTTCAGCTCGATTCGATGAGTTTTGAGTACAGACTGATAGTTTGAAGTTTGTGTATACAGTTTGAGTTGTAGGATTACACTAACTGTTACGAAGTTAGTACGATGATCATAACTTTTGCTTTCATGAAGCTTGATCAATAAAACTTTACAAAGATTGAGCTTGGATCATGAGTGACCTTCTTGTGTTATTTGAAAGTATTGGAATGAAGGATTGGGACTTGTGATGATTTTAGTACACAAGGGTTTGCATATCGCCTTGTGATATAGTGTATAATCCGATAGTTGTACCGAGATATCTCGTAGAGAAAAGCAAATGAAAATTTCCTGAGAGTACAAGAGTATTGTAAAGCAATTATCTGTGAAGTTTAGGTAAGAGTTAAGGATCAAATTGTTGAATACTGTAATCTTTTTTTGCTAAAGTTTAAGAGGGCAATGAATTCGAATGTGGAGTGATGAGGATGGGAAAGAGGGTGTATCAACTCACATGAGGGTCATGAGAGTTCTTCTACAATAAGTTGCTCAGGCTTTCTGAGAATAAAGCAATGTCCATGTGACACCGTGCCTTGAGGGATGAATACTTTTTGAAAGACTCTCATACAGTCACTAAGAAGTCATTCATAGAGTGGATCGAAAGATCCAATAAGAAGTCTCATGCAACTGAGCTTCTTAGGGAGTTTGAAAAACAATTCTCATAATTGTCTTGAATGGAGAATATCACTTTACAATCACACAAAACTGAATTGTTTCTTCGAGCTGTAGACTTTGAGTTGCAAGAGGAAGCTAGAGTTGTTTCTCAAAGACAAGTATGAGGAAGAAGGACCAACATGTAGTTGGAAGGATGTTGAGGAGGTGGTTGGGTTGTTGGCGAAGAGTGAGAGAAGGAGAGAAGATTGTAGTGATTAAAACTCTTTAGATTGCTACTTTTGTTACTCTAGCACCTGTTACTAGGCAAACTCTTCCAATCTCCAACATTCAAGCTCCGGCTATAAACTACAAAAAAGAAGAATCATCCATCGATGAGATCATGCATGGGATGAAGGAGCTCAAGATCAAATTTACGATGCTAGAAGAAAAAGATATGGGAGGGGAGAAAAAGTCTTTCACCAAACAAGCTTATGTGCAATGATGCATATGGTGTGACAACATTGATTATGCACGAAGGGATTACGGAGATTTTGCACAAACACTACAGAGTGGAGATATTTTTGGAAAAGAAGAGAAGGTAGTCCTTAAGGACATTAGAACGATCATCCAAACCAATTTTAAGAAAGGAGGCATGAGAAAACTTGTGGATGATTATCATAGTGCACATGTGGTGGCATTGGTTGAAGCCTTTAGTTATGGTGCTAAGGTTAGAGGAGCAAGAAAGGAGCAAGAATGGAGTTTGAAGTTCTAGTACAGCTCAATGAAAAACACTAATCAACTAACACATTCAAATATATGCCTCTCTAAAACTCTCTCCAGTCCATGTTGAAACTTTTGTAAGCCTCTTAGCTTGTCGGAACTTAGCTCATGGTAGTTTTTCCTCAACAGCGCAAAAAATTTCATAATATGGTTAAAGGTTGGGACCTCTGAACTATTCCTAACTTGAGTAGCTCCAACTGTATCATCAATGACAGTATAGATGATGAACAAATAGAGATGTAGTTTGGAGACCAATGTTGTCTTCAAAGTTCAATATACTCAAGATTTTCAAAACAAAATTCATGATAATCCTCCATCGACATTACTTCTAAATGTTGGAATAATCCGTTCTAAGACATAAACAAATAAAGCAACGTAGAGTTGCGCATCCACTGCAAATCACAATATGAGTCAAACTCATATATGAAGTCATCCAGCTCAATGGTAAAAATTATACCAAAATGTTGTTTGGGACTCTTGATGGCCCTTGATAGATATCTTATAGATATCTATTATGATAGATATCTATTATTATTATAGAGTCATCAATAATAGATATCATACATGTGCCACAACAATGGTATGAGACACACTTCAAGATATCACCAAGCTCAACTACGTCATTCTTTGACACCAAATTAGAGTTGTCTATGAAACTCAATGGCCAAGGTTGGTACCACATTCCGCTATGAGTGCATCAATTGTGAATCCTAGCAATCTCTCTTTTGGAAGCTCTAGAGAACTTAGCTGTGACACTAGTATATCAATTCTGTAACCGTATTAACAATAGATCCTCAATTAGAATCAAAACACTATAACATAAGATACTCGAGGCACCAAAAAGTCCTAACATAAGGGTAATTTGAAACTAACCATCAATATAGACACTCATCTAGTCTAGATGTCCACAAGTCTTGTCTCACCTAGGAAAAATATAGATAGCCTTACAGTCCGTAAATCTAGTCTCATTATTGCCAACACACATGAATATTAACACTCCAAAAAACAAAGCACCAACACAAACAAATATGATGCACAAACAAAAAGCCAAGGTGGAGATATATCAATCACAAAAAATATAAATAACAATTCTCCATCTCAAAAATATTCATCAAAGGGGTCAAGCTAATCTAACCCGTATTAATATAGCCTTAGAATAGCATTTAAAAATAATAAAAAAACTCAATTTTGGAGTCCTTTTGTCCTCTAGATCAATAATCTAATGTTGCTAATTCAATCAAATGAGATGTTGATTTTTTTAAATCCTTTAGCTAATGCAATATTTTTTTTGCAAATGGACACCATAAACTTTTATAAGATTTCAAATTTTTTTTACTTTAATATCAGATCTCTAAACATTAAAATTTCATAATTTTGACATCGTCGGTCACGTACATGACTCTCTTCCCCACATGAAATAATTTACATCTTTTATGATCACATCAAATGTTAGAGCAAACAAATACTATATGATAATCCTATATCCTAGTCCTTCTATTTTAAAACACCAAATCTTAGACTTCGAGCATTGGTGTTTGAAATTTTTTTTGGTTAATCTCGAATCTAAGCACCAATATAACTATAATCATTGATCCACTTGGTCAATTCTTGGTAGGGCTTTCGTCATCCAAATTCTTGATTCAGATTTTAAGTACTAAAACATAAAATATAGAGATTAAAAATTGATCACACTAACTTCGAATCAACTCTACTTCTAGATCTTCACCACGGTCTTCACTCCATCAATGCTATGCACACTCTTTAGCAAAAAGATTGAAGCTACCATCAATCAAAACTCGTCAAAACATCTTCAATGATCCAAGAACACACAATTTTCATCACATAATCCAATTTCAATTTTTGAAGTAACATTTTCTACTCTCTAATCGTCCACAAGGACATTCTCCTCATAACCATAATAAAAAAGAGAGATTACAATCGAACCAAATCCACTTTGAGAATCAAAGACTCCATCACTAGCTCCTATCTACCATAGCCACATTTTTAAAAGACTTAACTTCAAAAACTACACACCAAGGAGCACTAAGTCTCCTAATTGCATATTAATTCTAATGGCAGAGTCAATGCAAATGTCGCTAAATGCGCTATTGGCTCTAGCTACTTTATCTGCTCTTCATGTGTTCACCTACCTAACTAGGAATGCACACATGTGCCATTGCATAAGTGGCTAAAACAAACTTGTGTGAAATTTTTTTATTTCTAAATACCACCTTAAATGTAATCATTAGTGAGATTTAGAGGAAGCTTTCTAGACTATTCAAGTGGGTGACACTATTCACATGTATTTATTCGTGTGAATTCACTATTGTCATGTTTGTAAGTTGGTACCATGCAACATGCCACTTTTTTATGTCATGTTGGAAATGTGAGATATATTTTTCACCTGTGTAATGTATTTTCCATGCATGTAAAGAAGAAATCGATGTACAAAATATTGGATTTTACTAAGGGTACTCAAGCAAGCATAAATGATACACAATGAATAGTATATATAAATTTTAAATCTTTTCAATATGGCATTTAAAGGCATGTTTTTAAAGGGTACCTTAAGAAAACATGACGAAACCATTCATAACACTCAAATCATAACTGATTACCGTTCATTTTTATTGTATTGACTTTTTGGAACCCCCCTATAATCGCATCCAAGACAATAGATACAGGGCACCAGTAGAGCTACTGGTAAGGGGAAAATTGAAATTAAAACTGCAGAGATAACAGGAGAGAGAAATAACTTTGTCGTCGGAAGAGGTACTAATAAATAACCCAAACGACGATTTGCGTTACCCTGCACGTCCGAAAGAAGGGGCGAATGCAACCGGGGGACGCAAAGCGGGCCTGGATTTTCGTCCCCGTGGAGACAGACAAGTAGTCGGCGAATAGATCCGGAAAAAGCTGATTCAACGGGGCCGGGCGGCCCGGGCCCATCCATTCCTTGAACGACTCGATGGATAAGCTCTCACCAAGAAATGTATAGCAAAACGGATGGGAAGTCGTGCGACTTGAAGCTGTCGGCAGTACCGACCGGACGCGTCTGTCCAGGCTGGTGACAGACTGGAAGCAGCCGGTCGACGACTCCAGTCGATACTGCATGGCACCCAGGCTCACATTGCAAGCAGCAGCATCAGCGTCGGGAAGGTCGTCGTTCAGCAGTCGGGCCGGGCCCGTCGTCAAGGTCCGAGTTAGGGCTTAGAGTTCGGAGGTCTCTCGCGCTTCATGTTCGTGAGATGCGCTCGACCAATTTCTGGATTCGCTGCTTCTCGGAGGCAATTCACGAGGCTAATTGTAGGTTTGGTGGAGAGTACTGGATATCCGGTGGATGATGGTTTTGCAGACAGGCGTGAAATTGTTGGTGGTGGAAGCAGGAGAGGAAGAGAGACTGGACAAGAGAGGGATAGGGAGGAGGGGTGGACAGGAGAGAGGAAGAAGCGGTGAGGAGAGTTGTTGAGCCTTGTGGAGACGAGAGGCAGAAAATTGGGGGAGATTTGGTGAATAGATTTCATGGAAGCGGGGGTGGCAGTTGTCGGGCCCAGGCCTTCCTTTCGGAAGCCATCTCATGACACATCTCAGCGGAATTACAGGCGGCGATCTCCGTCAACTTCTTCTCGATCTACCTCGTCCTCGCCTTCTCCTGCCCGTGCTTCCTCGGGTGAGTGTCATTTCCTTCTTGACAGGTCTTTCTCAATTTTGTAATCTATGTGGTATCGAAAATGACACTGCGTTTTCGCTGGACTTCACACATACGTCAGTTGTGAACGGCATTTTACGAAGAGCGTAGGAAGATGAAGTAGAAGCTGGAACCGTGAAATCCAGTTCTGTGTCGTGTATGCCTCCGAGTGATTGGTTTTCGCATTCTTAACGAGATAAGATTATTTCTTTGCATTTGATTTTCTTTCATGGACTCCATCTTCTGCAAATCATGCAGCTGGTTTGAGTGTCCTACATATTAGTCCAGGGTTTTTGTAGACTGTGGATTGTACTCACGATTGTGACCTAGTTGTTAAATTCGTACATACTGGATTTGAGCGTGTCTTCCGAGAACAAGGTCTTGAAGACTGTAGATGGGAAACTCATCGGAATGCTGCTCGTATAAATCGCTTACCACTTGCAGGTCCTGGGATCATCACCTAATCTCGGCAGAGCTGTAGCGAATCAGCTCTGAATGCGATCGGGAATCATGTGAGCGTATGTCAATGGAAGATGTCTGCGTTCAGCCGAGCTGCTGTCATTGGTCTCTTTTCTATCACAAGCAATTACTGAGACCTATGATATAATGTACTATGAAAGGCCCCAAACTCTCGGAATTCCAAACTTCGACGAGATCTTAGCTGTTCTGACGCTTAGTAACCATTGTACTGGGCCAGTAGCTTAGTCGACCCTTCGCCAATCACCTAATTTGCTGATGCCATTATGTTGGTGTGGAACTGAAATGAACAAACGCTTTACCGTCCTAGGCCTGTTGACTCGAATCTCAAGTGCTCGGAATGAGGAGTCGGAAATTCATTTGCCTTGTTCATGTCATGGGCGACTGACTGTCGTGTCTGTACATGTCGTGAAGTTTGATGAAACCTGATACTACATTGCTTGTTATGTTGAAGCAGGCGGTTGGAAACGTGATCGCAGTGTTTCACCTCTGTCTCCCCGGAAAGATGGCGCTAGGTTGAATTCTGTACAAGCGAAGAAAGGAAAGACTGCTCACAAGGATGATGATAGCGACGGGGACAGCAGCCAAGGTAGGAGAGAGTATGGACCCGGCACTTCTGAACGCTTGTCTCGGGGCTCCAGTTATGATCGACATGGGAAGTCTGATCTTTACGATTCGAGGAGATCATCTGGTTCTCACTCGGATCGCAATCATCCAGGTCAAGCTATACATTCGAGTCGGGATTCCTATGGTGATAACAGGAGGAATGGAGACTACGACCACTCAGCGCGCAGCCGGCATAGTCCCGATAGAGGATATCGGGACAGAGACAGGAGGATTAGAGATATAGAGAGGGATAGCGAGAGGGGCACGAAGGGGAAGCTTGGAGGGAGAGACTCTAACCATGAGAAAGACACGGAGAGGGAGGGACGATTCGTAAGAGATAAGAGCAGGGACAAGGACAGAGACCGCAGAGAGAGAGATCGGAGTAGAAGCAAAGTTCAAGGTCGGGAGTCATTCTTTGACAAGGAGTCGGAAACAGAACGTAGAAGTGGAGGTGGGAGAGGCAGAGATACCACCAGGGACAGAGAGAGGGAAAAAGAGAGAGACAGAGATCGCGAGAGAGACAATGGAAGGATCAAGTCTAGACACAGTGATAAAGATGCGGATGCCCGGGAGACAGACCGAGAGAAGGCGAGAGAAAAAGAGAGAGGAAGGGACAAGTTTCAAGGGAAAACCGGTGCACGAGACCTTGGCAGTCCAAATGATGTGGATGGAGATAGGAAAACCTTGAACCGGGATAGGGAAAGGGAACGGGAGAGAGAAAAAGGCAAGGAGAAACCCTCGAGCAGAGACGTTTATATGGACAAAGAACCAGAGTATATGAGAGACGGTGGTCGAGGTAGGACAAGAGATCCTGGCCGCGAGAGAGAGAAGACGAGAACCGAAGAGAAAGCAGGTCGAGACTTGAGTGTAGTCGATATGGACAGAGATAAAGATGTAGGGAGGAATAGAGACAGGGACAGAGGTAGAGTCAGAGACCTTGAGTCCTACGGCAATCGGGAGGATAGCAAGGGTCAAGAGCGTCGCAGAGAACCTGATCGATATTCGGAAGGTGATCCCAAGGAAAGGAGTTTCAGAGGTAAAGAGGAGAGTAAAGAGGGTTCCCGTGTCAAAGACAGGGATGAGCAAAAAGAACGAATCCGGCACAAAGACAAGGATGATCCGAAGGAGTTACAGAAAGTAAAAGATGAGTTTGTAGAGGCTAGAGACAGAGACCTACTGAGGGTAAAAGAAGAGTTCAGCCCCTCTCCGGATGTATCCAAAACGAATCTTCGTCAGGATAAGGAAAGTTCGGGAAACAAAATTGTGAAGGATGAGGTCGGCTCTCCCTACCATGTTTCGAAATCGAATTCGCGTCATGAAAAGGAAAGGACGGGAGGCAGTTCAGACTTGGTATCGCAGCCCGATAAAGACAGCTCCTCTCGGGAGAAGTCTGAAGGTACTGAACGACGGCTCAGTGATGGAGCTCGAGAGAAAGAGAAGGGTCTGCCTCGGTCCGATGATGGCGAAGGAAAGAAAGAGATGCAGCTGACGCTCAAACGAACTGAATTTGATGGCTCCTCTAATTTCAGCTCGAAGGATGGAGAGGTCAAGAAAGATCGGGGTTTGGGCAAGGGTGACTCACAGAGAGGTACCGAGGTAAAAAGCATATCTGTTTCCGCAGTTGATTCTGAAAAAAGCGCTTCGGTCACACTGGACAGCAAGGTCTCGAAAGGATCAAAGTGGGGTCCTGAGCCAACTGATTCGAACCTTCAAGGGTCAGTAAGTGAAGAGGTGGCAAATGATCTTACAGCGGCCAAGCTGGCAGCGCTGAAAGCAGCAGAGCTTGGTAAGAGCCTCCTTTTATTCGTTGGAAATTTTCCTTGCTCAAGGAAAAATTTCGCTTAAGAAAAGTGTGATGCACGTGCAGACTGAGTGTGGTACCCTTAAACTTCTTGCACATTGTTGTCTATCTCACTCCGTAATCCCGGAGAATTGTAATGAACATGCTGAGTATACTTTCTGACGGGAAACGGAGAAAGCAGATTGTGAAGTTTTTCATTTGTGTCACGTATACAACGTAGTCTAACATTGGTAAACGTGAACATTTTGTCACTTAATATTCTAGTTTATTGACAGTGAATAAAAACCTCGGAGTACCGGGCTTTATGTCAGCCGACCAGAAAAAGAAGCTGCTGTGGGGAAGCAAGAAGTCTGCAGCTGAGCAGGTAGTTCTTGTTGGAGAACTTTCTGAATTTCCTGGAAACTCCCAAATCCTGTTCAAACTGGTGTCATGCTTTCGTGCTATGTATCATATTCGCGTCTTTATCGTAAAAGCTAGACAGGTGTGTTTGATAGTCTTTGCACTTGATTTATGCGGTATACCTGACCTTTCCCCCACGTTGATTTCAGGAGCCAGCTGTTGCAGCTGGAAGTAATCGTTGGGACACCGTCCATTTTTCGGATCCTGATCGACAAGAAAAGTTTCATAAGCTCATGGTGAGCATCATCCGTTACTCAAGTTGCAAATCAGCGTGTTCAATTCTAGCTTGTCGGACTTTTTGTTCGGTTTTCACATCATTGTGGTGTCTTGCTCGAACGCGGTGACAGATTATAGCAAGCGGAAGAGAAAAGCATCTCAAAAAAATGTGTAATCAATTTAGCATCCCTCGTAGTACCTTGGACGTGATATTTTTTCCTATGTTTACCATTTTCTGTTTTTGTTTTCGATCATTGTCTTTACCAGTATCCATCGCTAACACCTCGAAAGAGTCTGAGTGTCCTTCACTGCCACTGGCCAATTTCAGGGCGTGAAGGCGGATTCCAGTGCCGATGGCAAGAGGGAATGCGACACAGACGTCGGTCAGTTTACAGAAGAAAGACAACGAGAGTTACAGCAAGACCTGGAGAAGCAGTTTGCTGCTGGCTTGAGGCGAAGAGATGGTCGGACTGTTGGACTCGGGTTGTGAAGAATGAAACCAAATCTGGCTTATTGCGGAAACTACATCGCTGCATTTTCTTTGTCTCTACTACATATGAAGCATCGTGTGAGGATGTAATAGGAGTGCGTTGTGAGCTTATATTAGGTATCAATCTACTCGTCACTTTTGCTGTCCGCTCATTCAGAGGGATCAGTGTTCCATCTGAGGACAAATTGAGCGCGGGAAAGGTTGTTGCAATGATATCCGCTTTTAGCTGGTTTATTCTTCTAAATGATATGTGCACACTCTGTGACTTAAGTCACGTATATCGAGCGCTTCGCTGTGATTCAAGAGGTGTGTACGTTATTCATTCCGCATGCTTTGATATTGCCTTTCTGTCAAGTTTATTCGTGGAAGGAAGTCATCAGCCTGAGCTACATATTATTCTTCGGCAAACCCTACTGACAAACAACATAAGTTAGCTCGCAACAAACAACATGTTCGTTGCCAGCTAACTTATGATTTTACAACTCTGTACACTAAAATTTACTTACGGGATCTTAAAACTCGTATGGCTCATCTGGTTTGCATTATTTCCCAATTTCATTTCTTTAATCGTGAACAATACCTACAAGTTCAGTATTCAACTTTAGATTTTCATTCGATGCGGTTAAAATTTCTAAACACAAACCTGACAATCTGCTTACTTACCATTACGTTTTCACACCTACATAGAAAACCAGGGACACCAAGATCAAGTCTCTTCTTTGTTCTTTGTTCGTTTTGTTGATGATCTCTGGGTCCCCCTGCATACATATCTCTTCTCCGACAACACTCTTGGTGGAAGGACATATCCACCTCATAGTTTTGGCTTGAATTTGTCGTCTACTACTGTCGGTACTAGTTGTTACTTTCTACACCTTGCAATTAGCTAGACTGCCGCTGGGCTTGAAGTAGCGAAGTTTGACTAAAGAGGTTTGCCAGAGTACAATCATATTTCCATTATCATGATGCTCCACATCACTTCCAAGTTAGGAGACACAGCCAAGTATGACATCATTAGCAGCCGATTGCATATGCTAGTAATAAGCCAGTAATTATCTGTACTACTAGACTAGATTTTGAAAGCCAAGTACTAGACCTTTTTACTTACTCCTTTGGATCGAGGCTATGCACCAAGAAAGCTTCTTCGACAGATACATTCATACTTCAAATGGAAACGTTTTCTGTTTGGCAACCCAACTTCAGTCACCTATCGCACGATTTGCAACACCATGCAAAGGTGTACTTAAGCCACCCCGATCAGTTGGCAGCTACGTAATAGCCACCTTGAGGTACTTGCATTTCAGTATAATATGGTTTTTATAATCTTGTTCTTTTAATAAGGGATCTTTCTGCTTGCGGTTACTAGTTCATTCAGTGTCGGTCCGCATGATTGGTCTGTTCCCGGTAGTTGCTATGTTTGCTTACTCCTGCAGCTTGCCGGACACCACGCGTGGTTATTAATTCCCTCGGGCCCGCCGTTTGCCGCGCATTTCTTCTGCCTCTACTAATTTCAAACCCCAAGTAACTTGGATATGCTTCCTTGTTTGTCTCCCTTGTGCGATTCAACGTTGGATACTGGGTCCCATCAACTGGATCGAAACCCAGCACTACGACCTCCAATGGAAACTTGAAGTGTCATGGATCCTTGAAGCTGACGAGATCCTGAACGGGAGCGACTTGATACACGCTCACTTTCCACGTTGACTACAGCCTCTGGATCTCTATTCCTTTTCATAGAATCCAAACTTGCACATCCCTTCCTGGTACTGTCGTGGTACCTGCTAACATATTTCTTCCAGTTCCCCAGTTTTTTCATTCTGATCTGGTCTTTCCTGGATTGTTATCTGCACTTGTTTGGCGTTTGCTCTCAACTACAGACATCCCGATTTTTCTTCAGGCTTCATTTGAGTAGTTTGCATGTCCATTCTCTATGCGAAGCAGTTTTTGTTACTAACCTCCCGGTACAACTGGAACCTCACTTCCTTTTCATAGAATCCAAACTTGCACATCCCTTCCTGAGTACCGTCGTGGTACCTGCTAACATATCTCTTCCAGTTCCCCAGTTTTTTCATTCTGATCTGGTCTTTCCTGGATTGTTATCTGCACTTGTTTGGCGTTTGCTCTCAACTACAGACATCCCGATTTTTCTTCAGGCTTGATTTAAGTAGGTTGCATGTCCATTCTCTATGCGAAGCAGTTTTTTGTTACTAACCTCCCGGTACAACTGGAACCTCACTGTATCGGCGCACCTTTTGATTTCTGTCACTGTTATAGCCCCTCCCTCGTATCGAGTGCCTGTACTCGGATCTTGCTATATATATATATATATGTAATCGTGTTTTGTTTCTTGCACTCCAATTGCATCCCGTGTCTTTCCTCGATGTGATACCCTGTAAGGTGATCTACAAATCTTCTAGTTTGTGTGTTTCAAATTAGCATAAATCACAGATGGAAAGAGTTCTGATAAAACCGCAAACGTTGTTGTGTAATGTTTGCAGTTGGGCTAGCCTTACAAAAGTTCCTCAAAACTTTATCTATAGCTAAGAAATTTGTCCTGATTTATGTAAACAAAATACTTTTCAAACATGATCACGTAGAGCATTGTAGAATAGACGTATACAACTTCGAATGAAATGTCTGTGTGAATAAAGTTTAGTGAGCTTGTCCCTATCCGTATCGACGCCAATCTGTATAATCCCACGATGTTTTACGAGACTAAACCCTTTTACGTCACCAGTGCAAACATCTTCTACCAGTAATCGCAGTCTTGGTGTAGCAAGAGTACAATGGAGTCAATAGGTAAAAGCTTCATTACCGATGATTATGCTACCCGTTTTACACCTTCTGCGATTATGCGATAAATGAGAATGACCAGATCAGAGTTTACTGTAATCCTGGTTAAGATAGGAGGTAGAGGACCGTATGAACGTGTCTTGGCTCATATCCAAGCTCGAAGTTCCTGTTTACTTGATCGCGATTAGTATAAAACTCTTTTCTTACTTGGAGTCAGTCATGGCATGAGCATCAACTAGAACACATCTGTAATCGATTCGGAGGAAAAGGATTGAAGTCTGTTGAGAGTGTGTCCCGATTAGGTGCACGCGTCGCGTCAAGTTTCTGATTATCGAACTGAAACATATGCGACGTTGATGTTTACAGGGATAAAATAGTAGAATATTTATTTGCCATATACGTTCTCCATTCCTGATATTCGAGTCCTTACAGGACTAGCTAGCTTGGACTTAATATGACGGCTGGTCTTCAACTGTATACTGTTTGTGGCTCAACCGAAGGGCGCCTGGCTTCGGCAGTCCAAGTTCTGTCCAGGGTTTACACCCAAGAGTGAGCAGAATTTTTTGTAATACTCCACACGTCTGTCTGCTTCGGCCGAATTCTTGTTACACTCTAATCCACCGTTAATGATGTTGATCGTGACTCCGAAGCCTGGGCGTCTGTTTGCTGCGTTGTCAGTGGAGGATGGACTCCAGCCTCCCGTCATGACTGCATGGCACGATGGTTTGTTCCACTGTTGTGTAGACCAAAACCAGATGGCTGTTTTGAAAGCTATGGTGGCATCTTGTGCCACACGCTCTGGTTTTGCCAGAATGCCTTCGCCGATGGCAGCCCCGCATGCTCCATAGTTGTAGTTCCTAATCGAAAGAGTACAATGGGTCCATTCTCAGCCCAGCTCCCATTAATGCAGCAAGAAAGAACTAAGCGTATATTCACAGCTTTCTCGGATTCATTGTGCACAACATTAGTTTTCCCATCAGCTAGTTGCATCTTGCTTGAACGTAGGCAGGAATCTTTTAGAAACGTATTGGCTATACTAGGGGAACCATACGTGACAATAAAAGAATGCTTTTTGAGTTGCTGACGATTGACTTACGAATGGTTTGCAAAGCTGGATGTTCTAGAGAGATTCCCATGGCACTGTTTCTGGAAGAGAATTCTTACCAAGAAAGCTGCAGTGGGCCTCGTCCATGGTAACTCTTGCCAGGAGCGCATTGATATGGGTTCTGGTTGTTAACATCGCAGTAGTTGATTTTGGGGTTCTGCTCCTCTATGTGTACCAATCCTGTACGGGGTTTAAGAATTAAACGCAGTCACCAGATAGCAGACCATATGAGATACACTTGACAACAAGAGGACTGAATTGAACATCACAAAATCATCTCTCTTGGTTTGGAAGAAGAGATTCTGGTTGTGGTATTAGTTCTACTCAACACACTGTATGAAGATGCGACATTAAATACGAGGCCCACTAGCTTCCATAGAAGGTAATGCAGATCGCTCACCACCAGTTTCATGGTCGATATGTGCCAGGAAAGCTGCAACTTCTTTCTTCCTCGTGTTAATGTCGCCCGTGGTCCCAAAGCCTGCTGAAGAGAAGCTTTTGGCAGCATTGATGAGCGCTTCGTAAGTGTAGAACCTGTTCCTGTTGGGGAAGTTGTTTTCGAAGAAGCTTTTGCTGAGTATATCTCCCAGGGCACTTCCACCACCACCACCACCTCCTCCTCCAGCGCAGGGTCCACTTTGACAGCCAGTCCCACAGTAAGTATCTCCAGTCCCACACCATCCCCACTGACTGCAGCAGCCATTATTACCGCAGAGGGCGAAATTGGCCTGCTTACCGCACTGTTCCGCTGCACAATGTGCAGCCATAACAGCGAGCACCAACACCCCGACCGAAGCTCTCGTAGCCATGATGATTGTAACCCAATGTGAAGCGTGCTCTCAGTTCTAGTTCTTGAGCTCTAGATCCCTCAACTCTGTACTTGTTCGTCTTGGAAGATCTGCATGAGTCCGTTTTATAGTCTATGCGTGGCAACCTCATACAATTTTCCATCAGCCTCAGGGAGGACCGCAAGACGCAGATCAACTACTCGTTTGACCTTGGAGGGGCGTTGTGTGGTGGATTCTGACGTGGGGGATACAGTCTCACCAGTCAGGACACGGAGTCGTGCGTGGTGATGCCCATGCAGTGGGTCGATAGGCATGGAGTGTAATCACACCTCATTTCCTGGACCGACAGTGTCTTTCCTGCTTATTCATTTATTTTATCTTCAGCCTCAGTGTTCAGTGTGAGGAAATCCGTGATCTCAGAGTTTGCAAAACATTCGAAGCCACCAAGGTGATGATATTTTTGTTTCAGGGAAATCAATCACTAGACTGCAGATTTCAAACTTCAAGTCTTTTTATGCTCTCTCATCGAAGAATCTGCTACAGGTCAGGATGTTCGGGAACTTGTGATGAATTATCAATGTGAGGATCTATTGGCTTGCGCAGCTGAAAATGCATATGCCGATAAGCTTCGAGAGTACGGTGTGATGGAAGAAGGCGAAGCCTGCATTCCTTTGCACAGGATAAGCTTGCGGTTTTGCACAATACTGCACTATTGGGCACCTTGAATTTTCGAATCATTAATATCTTACTTTGTCAACAGACCACTTTGTTTCCGTAGACTTGTAACACTTAGATTAGAACTAAGCCTTCTAGGCCAGAACCAAACCAAACCAAACCAAACCAAAACACCGGAGATATTTTGCTCTTTTAATCTCAACTAATTAGCAAAAGCTTATGATATAGAATGACGGGAAGTCCTATTGGAGCCAGTCAATTCCTGGACTCTGTAAAACCTTTTAACTCCATTGTGTGGAACATTTGTATCCAGTTATGCACGAAATTGTTGTAACATGGCATGGGGCAAGAAGAATGGGACTAATTCTGAAGGGGTTATCATCTGATAGTACAGAGAAACCTGAGGGGATCCGGAAACTATTGTGGCAATAGCAACACCCTAAATTCAAGTTTCACCGATGAGAATAAATATCATAGTGATGTCATGCACTTTATGAAGTTTACGGAATGCCGTATATCAAGTAATTCAAGAAATTGACTGAAATATTACAGTAAATTTTCCCGTTTATTCTTTCCCAATAGAAAGGTGGTCTTAGAAATTCTTTGCTCTCTTGGAACAATGTTTGCCATTTGCCAAACTCTGAACGATATTTTGATCAGTGTACTGTATTAAATGTGAACCAGGTGTTAAAATAGTACAAAAAGAAGTTCGTGAGTTTTAGTAGTCATTATGAGTTTCTATACTATATATGATACACCATTTGCCTACAACAATACTTAGGGGACTCTGCCCATTATCATGTTACTTAAGTAAAGTTTGGTTCTGGTAATAAAGATGGTTTGCACACTTGCCTAACCAGATATCTTAGGATTTAGCATATTTTACAATGATTCTTATCTTCAATATTTGCCCGTAGAGGGTCTTTTCCCCTATGAGAGTTTAGATATCAAAGACATTTTCCTATGGACACATCCAGAGGTGTACTTTTGGTGCGAATATGTGCTAAGTGGAAACTGGGTTTTTATTTTAAAAATCATCAAAAGCGAGTGAGTTGGAAGGGTACGATGACTATTTTCTCTATTTCCTTCCGACTGATATCCAGAGATACCTAAGTGGATTCTACTCTGTGGATTTCTGAAAAATAGATAAAAACGGATACCGGGCAGAGTCCTTTCTGAAGTCGGATATCCCGTACAGTACATCCATATATCCACAATGCGTCCACATCTCTTCCGGTGGAGATTTAGCTTTCGATCCTGATTGGAGGTGGTTCAGATCACTGTCCCAGACGGGGAGAAAAGTTGCGCAAAGTCTTGCTTGCTGAGACTTTTGCATGGACTCCAGTCACATGCCTCGTTTGACTGTGAGCAGACGCAGCAACACTTCTTCCCGCACTCGTCTTAAAGTGCGAATAAAAGGTGATGGCATCAGAGTCGACGCACGCCTCGAGGAGGCGAATGATCTCTTGTACATCTGCAAAACTTGTTCATGATGGCGACATGAGCACAACAGTATCGTACAAGTATCAGCCGCTCTGGAACGAGGGAGTTGTGCCCACATTCATTCAGTGAATGCGAAGGAGAAGAACTAAACCAGATCTTGGAATATGCTGCCAATTACAATTCTAATGCCAGCTGAATATGCTGAAGACTGACTTTGGCATTTTTTTAACGAGTCATTTTCCGACACACGGATAAGGCGGTATTCTATATTTGCACTCACAAGACTCACGTGGCCATCATTGCGGGCATACAGAGTAGTCTTCACCTGATTCGGGAAATTCGGGAAAGGGCATTTTTTAAATTAAAATGTTTCAACTTAGCCTTGTTTGGTTCAGTTCATGGTAGGGGACGCTAAGAAAAAAGCGAGCCACAGTTAATACAAAAGGAAAACAAGTGGCCAAAACCCACAGGGCTACAAAGATGTCGAATGATCATCAACCGGAAGATAAAGAAAAAATAGTGGCTAGATTCATACACCAAAATGTAAGTCCAAGAAATACTGGAGAACCAACTAGATGGACAGCTAGGTGTCTTGGTTTTACTACCTGGGCAGCCCAAGTCTAGGTTCAATGTTTGTTAGGGACAAATCCTTGAATTGCTGCATAGTTTGGAGATACAGTTTCACGAGAAGAAGCAGCGGAAGATACAACACACTATTTTAAAATACTTTATGTCTTCTCCTGCCAACGAGTATCTTCCTCATGAGGAAACATCCTTCAACTAAATATAGATTATGTAGACACATTAAAATAACAAAAGGGATGGGAGGACCCCATCAAGTCTTACATGGATGGAACCAAACCAATAACATGGGCTAGGCCCCAATAGCATCACATGGAAATATGTGATATAACACCTAACATATCCGAACTATCTAGGTCAAAAAGTCTACAAACTACACGAGCATCCAAAGAAACATTATCTAACTCAATTGCTCTTTTATAGATTGCACCAGCTAGTGCTCTGTGTAGAACAATGGAAATAGGTTACTTAAAATATTCTATATAATAAGCTAAAAAGAGTGATACTCCTATCATCTAGTATTGTAGGCTCTTGCGCACTCCCTCACGAACATGTCAAAGTTTGTGTACATGTCGCCATATAACTCCAAAGCTAGAGGAACAAAGAGGTGACTTCTCTGCATACCCCTGTACTTGGAGACCTTGGCTGATGAGAAAAAGTAGCTGGTGTGAGTCGGAAAGCCTTGATGCATAATTGAGCCTAGATCCATGGGCATGCACCCTTGCTGGAGTAAGAGTGTAGACGAGCCCTAGTAGTACGAGGAATGACCAGATCCGCTAAAAATGAATGTAGTTAGACTATAGACCTCTAGTTCAAATGTTAAACAAAGAGGAAAAAGAAGAGAGTTCATGTAGTACCTCCAGGCTAAATCATCTATGGTTTGTCGCAATAATATGTGTACGGGAAATGATCTCCGAGTAAGATACAATATAATACAAAATCTTTTCTTCAAGAATTGAAGAAAAGATTTTAGAAAGAATAGGAATTGATGTCAAATGATTGATTTTTCATGGACTTTTTTGAAAAAAATTTACACACATAACAACTATTGCAAAATTCAACAAGTACACGGAGCAGTCCATCATGTATCTACTCTCACTTGCAAAACCACAATCCCTTATATCCCACATCACATGGGGAAATACTAACTATAAACTTAAAAATACTCATAATTTTTTATTCATATCTCCATAATTTTCCAACTAGGTACCAACACAACCAATGTAGTAAAATGAATAGATTAGAAAAAAAACTTTGAAGAAAATGTGAAGAAAATCACTCAAAATTCAATAAAAACTCCAAAAAAACAAAATCATTACTTCATCTTTATATATTATCCATAATGTTAAATTTAGATACCAATAACCCAAATTGAAATGAGAAAAGAAATGACTATTCACTTTCATGAACTCCAAATGTATGAATACACATTTGCAAAGGTTGTTTCTTGCTGCACTCTGCATGTTTCAAACAATTTCCCTTGGATCTAGATTTCATTACCTTGCGAATCCGTTTGATGAATGATGGACAATAGGTTCATCAATGAATCTAATGATGATGCTAAATCAGTGACAGAAACGATTGGTTTCGAGTTATCAAACTTAATTCCTACAACCACAGTGAAGTTTCTGAGAAATATATAACCTGATTTCTTCGATTTCCATCCTGATTTCCACCCTGCAAGCATGTTCTGATTTTCCATGATAGTGTGATTCTTCTGGCAACGAAGAGATCCTTACAGGCAATTTAGGTCAACCTTATGAAGCTTGTCCTCGCCCAGCGAAAGGATTATCTAGTAACCAAAAGTCCCGGATAAACACATTGTATTACGAACACAACGCAGTGATTATGACGATTCTCATTCTGAAATCGTTGAACTGGATTGCTTACATTGGTGGAAACTGAGATCCAAGCAGTATACTGAAGGTCGAAACTCACGTCTTACAAGCGATGCCTCCAGAGAGCATGTGAATCCAGAATTTGTTTACTGGAGTATCTGTAATTGGCATGGTTGTTTTTGGTTGCACTTGCTAATGATGATATCGCACGCCAAGAAAACTGAAAGACGAGAACCTGAGTCGAGATAAGCGACGGGAGTTTAGGATTCCAACAAAAGGAACTGCAGTTGAGAGAAAAATCGGAGGGAGATTCTCCAATCCAAATGTTGGGTTGTAGCACTTGTTCGTGGCTATCTTCATACATCTAAAGAAGCCTGTCCTTTTAATTCACATTCAACCTGAGAATGGTGGAGCAGAAGGATGCAACGACGACCCTGCAGCTGAAAAGTATGACATGCTTTCGCACCGAAGGTGCAGCTTTAGGTCTGGTATGCGGATATGGAAACACAATCGCTACGTGCTAATTCAGGATTTCTTTGTGGGCCACAGAGTTTGCCAAGAAGGTAGAACCCCGATGGAAATCAACCTCATTTCATTCAAGAAATCAGACACCATTGGAGCCTTTACTGGTAGTACATCGATCGTCTTGGAGAGAAACAGGACAACGTTGACGGTCAGGAGCTCGAAACATTATTCAGATGCTTTCAGTTAAATCTCGGATGCTTGCCCTTTGAACCTGAGAGTACCAGGGGACGATTTGCTGATGATGGAGGAGAGTCACGGGATTAGGAATTCGAAAGTGCTAGAATCCCAAAATGACAAGGAAAGGACAGAATAGTAGTACCACAGGACAACTTGGGCCCTGTATGAAGAAAAATGACTGCTCCAGGAGACAGCTCCAAAGACTAACCTTTGGAAAAACGTCCGTGGACTGATGACAAAATTATTTTGAGATCAAGACAATGGTTTAATGAACTCAAATTGGAGTACACATGAACCGAATTAGAAAATACTGTTTTGTATTACAGACAGCGCAACAGAGAGCAGGCAAGGAGATGCCACTAGCTCTCCAATCAAAAGTTTAGTCAGCTGTGTTCCAATCTGTCCCGAAGTATGTACCCTAGAAACTATTTTCTTTCGCTTTGCAGACCCGGTGGTCACACAAAGTGAACAGATAATGTTATCAATTTTGAAGAGAAAGAAGAGCCTGGAAGTTCTCGCTCGCAGAGATATCTTTAGCGGAATCGACTCAACTTTAGTGATTACTGCTACGCTTAGACAGGCTACAAAATATCAGCAGGTGCGACAAACTGAAGGGCCATTTGAATTGTCGTGTGCAGAAGACGTGCGTGCCGCTCGCTACTACGGTTGATGATGGTGGAAGACGTTCTTCATGATGGCTGAGGTACGGGCCGAAGTCTCAACAGAGAAGTACCGGATCTGCAAACTCATGACAAACCGCCTTCTTGTAGGAGGAAAAGCTTGCAATCGTTTTTACGACACGACTGCTTTCATGTTATCTTTCGAAGGTACACGGTGTTTTTTCCATCTGATCACTACACATGAATGTAAATTCCTTCTGACGCGATCTGGTGTTTTTGCTTTTCATACAATTTTAGCTCTTTCCGAATCTGTACAAGTTTCAGAGAAGATCATCAGACTGTCCAGAACTGAGAAGTAACTACAGCGTGACATCGAAACATGCGCTCGTCCGCGGAGAGCTTCCAACGTGTACGTACAAGTGCGACAAGCATGAGAGAGAAAAAAAATAAAAATAAAAATACAAGCATGAAATGTGATCATTGTGCCTCGAACCTCGCCGTAAGCATTTAGTCTCAAAAAAGAAATTCGCCATTTGCAGTAGAAGCTCCTTCTGCTAAAATTTGTCCTTTTTGTTTGAACATTCCAGTCATTTTAGACTGTATGTAGATATTTGAGTTTTCTTCATTTAGATTGTATATCGCCTTACATTGTAGCAACTTATTATACTATGAATGCTATATGATTATAAATTTTTTTCTTATCTTTAAATATTTTGCAATAAAGATGAATTTCAAAGAATATCATAAAAAAATCATTGTTAATTTAAAAAGTAATAACTCTATTATGGGAGGAGCATTTCTAGTGAGAGTGTAGAGTATAGTTACCCATGATGCCATTAGGAATGATGCGAAAGTGTGTATACCTCACATGGAGTGAACGATAGTATACATTGTAGTTGACTAGGGTTAGGACATACTTATACTTGGTTTGGGAGTACCATGTTATTGTTATTGCAGACATGGTGGTTAAAAATACTACAAGTGACACAATTTCAGAGGGGATGATTACCCATCCTTCTAGATGTGAGGCAAGTGGAGTTGCATAAGTCAAGGTCTCCAAGTATAAAGATATACAAAGAAGTCAACTCTTTGTTATTCTAGCCTTGGAGTTATATGGAGCTATGGACGCCGACTTTGACATGTTCAAGAGAGAGTACGCGAGAGGCTAGCATATTAGGTAGTAGTGGGTATCACTCTCTTTTGTTTATTATATAGCCTATTTTAGGCAACATGTGTCCATTCTTTTATAGAGAGCACTAGCTAGTGCTATCCATAGGAGAGCAATCATGTTAATTGATGCTTTCTAGGATGAACCCGTTATTTGTAGACTATTTGATAGTTCATATAGCTTAGGTGGAGTAGGACATATTTTCCATTGTATGATATTCGGACCTAGCCCCATGTTATCCATTTGGTTTCCTCCATGTATGACTTGATGTTATCTTCCCATCTTTTTTGTTACTTAACTTCTTGCTTCTTCAACTATGGGAGAGATGGCCACATGGTTTATGATGCAAGTGTTGAAAACCAATATAGATTCTAAAAGTGGCAAAAGTTCAAATCATTCTTCCTCTTTTTTTAATTCCAATAAATAAATAAATTAATTAATTAATTGAAAAGTAAATTATTATTATTTTTAGATAATAATTAATTAAAAGATTTCATAAAAAGAACTGGTTCAAAATCATGATCATTTTTTTTTTCAAAACCAACTGCAGCAGTGATCTTCTAGCATGCCATAAGTGCCCTACAAAGAAAAACAAATCTAAAAAGAAATGAGATGTTGCTAACCAAATTCTAGGAGAAACGTAATTTACTGCATTAATTTCTTTTGCTTCTCCACCTACAGAATTTAATGATCCTAATGGAGCATGAGTCATGTATTTTGCAGCCAAAGAAAAATTTAAAAAATGTTGAAACTAATTATGCTTCCCAAGTTATATAAAATATTTAAAATATTGTAGTTTGGGAAGAGATTTTCATATAAAAATTTTAAAATCTATTTGAACCAATATGCCATTAGGTACTGCTATTCTCAATATTGAAATAGCACCTGGAAAAGGTGGACAATTAATACGAGCAGCCGGAAGTGTGGCGAAAGTTATTGCAAAAGAATGAGAGTTACTTACACTACACTTACCTTCAGGAGAAATTAAATTAATCTCTCAAAAATGTTTAGCAACAATAGTACAAATCGGACATGTTGATTTAAATAATTTAAGCATAGGTAAAGCATGGTCCAAACATTGGTTAGCTCGTTATATTTTTTTAAAACAAGGGGGAAATCATCCAAAAAAATGAAAATAAGAGAATAAAAAACTATTTTAAATTACTCAAAGTTATTAAAAAACCTTGTTAGGTTGTTGTTTTTATACCAAAGCTATTTTTGAAGCATACTAACTTAGTATAGCTAATGTTCTTTTTACGCAGCAAGATAAATTCAAAAAAAATTAATAAGTTAAAGCAATAAATTTTTAATTAAATGAAATAGATGTATTACAATTATATATAAAAGTATATAAAAATAAATTAACGAAGTTCAAATGCACAAGCGGAATGAAAAGGAAGTAAGAATCTGGTGACTATGAGACCAAAAAGACTCCCCCGAGTACGGCTTAAGGGTGGGGAGATTCCCACCCTTAAGCCGTACTATGTTATGACCTAATGTGGAAAGTACCCGAAGTACTGAAACTGTCGCCTTGAAAATGTAGCGTTGAATAGATCAAGAAACTACCACATTTAGTCGACTGTACCGAAGTGCTTTTTATTTCGATTTTATCTGTGAGTCACAGAGTAAGTTTCTATCGTCTTCGGGGCCTCGGAATATCCATTACTATTAATCAGTGTGTCCATTCCACCCTGCTTAACTAGAGAAGAAACCTAATGATGATTTCAAGCTACAAACCTCCATGTACTTTCGGTTTTTAAAGTATTACTGCATAAGTTCGAAATTAGTACTTTTTTGGCAGCTTCATGAATGACATTCTTAAGAATGGTCCTTCTGGATCTAAGCTCGGTCAACTTGATATAAAACTACCAGACTTGTATAAAATTAATATTTACAAAGCTCAAACTCCGCAATGGACCACACTTGACTTTCACAAACGTGTGGAGGCACAACTCAATAACCTTGCATACATACAGACATAATGCATCATGCTGCACATGATATTGAAATTAGTGTATCTTACATACTCACTGGAAATTCTTCGAGAATGATCTCCAGTAAGAATGCAGAGATGATGATTGCATATTGGCTACATGTCGTGAACAAGGGTCAAAGGATGTGAAATCGCAAACGTATATGATAAACACGTTGCAACGCATAACCTGACATCGAATGTGGTATTTTTCCCATTCTCCAGCCTCCTTCCGAAGTTACTTCGGAGGATGAGGTTCCGTGTCATAGGGTCTGTCCAGAATTCAAAGGAGAACCATATTCTTTATGAATCAAGCCCATGGTTGACAGAGGTCCTAGAAGTCAAACGATCTATCATGGAAGTAGCTCCAACAGAGCACAGATCGTACAAGTCAGAGTTTGAAGTACACACTTGCCCTCGCAGATCTGAACTGGAGCCGACCGTCGACGCGTACGCATTACACGCAACTCGCGCGTTTCTTAAATACGACGGTCACGGTTGCCCGCTTGATTTTTCAACGCCACGTTCCTTGGTTCCCATCCCAAGTAATGAGTAAAAGTGAAACACAATGTAGAAGGATATTCAGTCCATTCGTATAAAGTTATAAGCTGCTACAACGTTGTGCTTATCTTTTGCGGTTTTTAGGGAGAAGACTTGATGCTGACTTTGGTCACATGAATATATTATGAATAGACTCTTCATCTCGATTTTTTTAATCTTGTACAATGTAAATTCTCTGATCCGGATTGGATCAGCACAGTTGACGAGGACCTTCCGTCGTGAATATTAAATGATTACACGACCCAGAGAGACTACCAGGGGGCTTGAAAAACATAATACTGCTGACTTTGAGTCCTTCCGGTACGACTAGCCAAATATCAGACAAAGCCCAAGGATTTAGAGACCTTTCCTGTAAAAGGAAGGCTTCAGAATTACGATTATAAGTTTCTAGAATATACGATCACGTTTTCTTCTGCAAACTTGACTTTTGTGGTATAGGCCAATCTGCTGAGTCAGGCCGTTAGCCCTTGCCTTAATTTTAATAGCCACAGGTCAACTTGTTTGTAATTATCTTCACCTCTCAGATTCAAAAGCATATTAAAGTTGTAGCTAAAGCTGGAAATAGGTTAATATCACTATATGGTAAATAAGTTGTGCAATAAATCTTTGCGATGCAAAGTAGGTTAGTGTGCTAATTTTATGTTCTGTTTGATAAATGCTTATTACCACATACTAGATGCTAGTACGTTACTAACAAATCTTAACTAGTAGCTACTCATGGATCACGTCTAGAAACTTTAATTCATGATTTAGCGTCAACAGGAGATTGATTTCTCATAAGAAAAAAACATTATACATAAATATTATTGTCTTAATTAAATATACACCAAGACAACATAGAATAATAAAGTACAAGAGAAGGGAAATGAAAAGAGATCATAATAGGTATGATTCTAGGGAAGGAATGAAAGGGGGTACCAAGTAATATAGAAAAAAGGATGTGAAGAACCCATCTAAGTATGAAAGCAAATTGGTAAGATGGGCTAGGCATGGGACATGAATAATCAATTGCGACATCTACATGTACGTAATGATCAGTAACTGAATTTCGATCATGTCCACTTCAGGAGCTAGTAATTACAAGATTTCTACTATCTGTACCTTCAAATCGTGGTACCCTGGAAGATTGATACAAGTATACATTAACCCTGTCTGTGTCCCAACGAATGTCTTACAAAGTGGCATTCAAATGTGTAGTTGGAAATGGAAATACTTGGTGCAGAGTAGATTGACTTAGAATAAATAACAGAGCAATTCATCATGATCATTACGTGTGTATATATATATATATATATATAAAAACGTACATTCAGAGCATCGCTTTAGTCAATATAAGCCTGAAACATTACTGATCCCACAATTTTGGCAAAGTGAAGGGGATCTTTCCTGAAGGGAACATGGTTCAGATCAGGTACTGATCAATATGTTCATAGATGATGTTTTCAGAGACAAGCGGATTCGTATCTCTCGCTCTTCGAGCCACTGAATTCATTGTAAGACTTGGTGCTTCATCTTGATAGGTCTTGCCGTATCATACGGGTCTGCATAATATTGAAACCTTCAATGGAGTTGAAATATATTGACCATTTCTCAAAGCAAGGTCCTGAGTGGCCGGTTAGGCCCCGCGGACTTCGAATCTAAACGTGATAGTCTGTAATTATCGTCATCAAACGGAAAGGACTTGAATCCTTTGCATGCAAATTATATATCTACCTCTTTCGTGAGGACATTTTAAGCCAAGTCATTTCCTGCTTTGTCAACCTTTCCATGTGGAGCTGTAAGAGCAAATCATGTTAAATATTCCTTCAATTCTCACAACGTACAGTATATTGACACTGTGTCAGCATTTATAACCAAGTCTGATCTCCACTTCTCAAATTCTGGACAATAGGTCCAACCTGAACGTCTAAATTGTGCAAAAAATCGTGCCTCTATTAAATTGGAAGCCATAACTGTACATAGATGCTTTCGAAGCATGTAGATAACAGATTAGACTTTCCCGAACTGTAAGAGTGTGGGCCATCTTTTTCAGTTCTCGCAGGTCTTTGGGACACCCAAGTCTAATGCAGAGCACATCTTCGCACTTCGAGGTAGTCTTATGATATAAGTTATCGAACTCAGGGATGTCCATCCGTGAAATTTTTCAAGGCACTAAAAAATTTCTCCTACTACAGACGTTCACAAAATAATTCAGAATCTACATGTGAGATTAAAATTTTCCCCATAAGAGATGCCTCCCATGAGTTGGACACAAGACAAATCCTCTGCTCTAAAACACATAAACCTCGTGGGGAATTTTAGAAAAGGTCGTATAAGACAACAACCTCGAACTCTGTTTTTGTCCCATGCCCCTGGATCCGAGGATTTCAAATGATCCACTTTGAAAATTTTTTTCCCTCGAGTTTATAAATACCAAAATCGAAAGTTCGCTTTTGAATCCACAGTTGGAAGGGCCGGGTAGACAAATTATTTTACTATATGTAAATTTGATGACATGAAAACGCCAAAGATGACAGAAGTAATTCAATAACTTTTAGTGAAAAAATCTGCATTCAAAGGAGCTTGTGTAAGTTGTTGGTCTGGTGAAGCCGATTAGTTTAAGTTTACTTATTTGATGATCCCTGGCATTAATGAGCATCATTTGTTGGTCAAGTAGCTTCACTTGGTCGATGATCATGATCCTGAGGTTCTTAGCAAGGTTACGTTGCATGGGTGAGGCACATGCTCATGTGTCATGACACAACTTGAAGATGGCAGCGTGGGATTTGGAAAACTCGACTGCGGATTGAACGCTTTGAAAATATGAACACCGGGCCGAGGATGTGGACTGGGGCTTTGCCTCACTCAAGCGTCACCTGGCCCGGTCATGAAGTCATCGTTGGCTTTGGACAAGACGTGGGAAGACCACAAAAGTACGGAACGGAAGTCAATCGACTCTAAGTAACTACTTTGACCATGCGACGGGTATATATAGTGCATATTGCCAGAGATCACATAGGTTGAAGATCAGTCCGGACAACAGCTGCGTCGAGTCCATCAGCAAATACAGTGCCAGCCAGTTTCGAAGATGAAATCCTCTCGTGCCTTTGCGGGTTTTCTGATCTGGGCCACTCTGTTCGGTCATGCTTTCGGTAATTTCTCCATCTTTGCACCCAACAGCCAAATTTCGTTCACCAATTCTTTGATCATTAGGACTACGTGTTGCCCACTTGACGTTATTCTGTTCTTAAGATTGTAATCAGACGATAGAAACAGCAAAATCTGAATGACGTCAAGCACTCCTCTGTTAGAAGATCTCGAAGGGTACTTTATTTTTCTGCAGCCACTGTTCCTTTAGAATCCGATAGAGTCTCGTTCAGGCGATGAGCCGATCTCACAGCATGTCTGAAATTATTCTATCCGGTTGTACAGCTGCATTTCAGTCTTTGATGATGTTCGCTGGTAATGGGTAACTCGTCAGGCTCATAATCTGAATGTTGTAGGTTGGAAAGTTGCACGATGTATGAATATGATACGATGGATGTATCGAGCTGATTCTACGTGCTCAGAATTTCTATGAGTGTGTATCTGGATCTATACAGTTCTTGAGAATTCTTTAGAATCATAAGTCATCCTGAAAGGTGGAATGAAAACATACTGTAAAATGTTATAACATAGCGTCGTCATTTGGTCATTCATGTCGTGAAGATGAGATCTCAGAGATTGCGTACTGTCCAATATATGTGCGACAGTGAACAATACTGAGCGTCTACTGATTATCTCTTGCAGGCTGTGGTATCAACATCATCAATCGCTGCCCTTACAGTGTAACGACATGTGCACAAGCGAACCGTGCTCCTGGACAAACCAAGACACGAATGCAGCAATTCAACTTAGGTGCTGGACAAAGCCAATTCTTGGACTTCGGCAGTGGCTGCAACTGGAACAACGGTGCGATTTGGCCTTCACCTAGAGGACAATGTGAGAGCTCTACCGTTCCAAACGAGGCGAACGATTGGGATGTTACAGATTATGCCGAGTTTAACATGAACCAGAATGGCTTGGATTATTATGACGTCAGCAACGTGGTACGTACACCTGCTTCGTCTTTCCCTTGACACGCACAGTTTAGTCCAACCAATCGATTGACCGTGGAGATCATCATGATCACCACAAAATGAAGTCCATCTCATCGGCTTTAACTTCTTGCGTTAAGTGTGTCCGCCTAGTAACCTTCAGTTCCACTCCCGATGAAACGTTTCCTCGAATTGAGTTACTCTAGTCTACGATACAGTGCTAAATACAAGAATAACGAACAAAATTTGCAGATTAGTTGTTAATCGATGCGTTGGGGGAGAGGAGAATTTAGTGGCATTGAATCTACCGGGTATATGTCGAATGTGTAGTCTCTCGAAAGTGCTGCAAAGATGGGAGTTTCAGATCAGAGCTGGATCCAGGATCCGCCTCGTGGGGGCATTATTGGTGTCATGGATTCATTTAGACGAGAAGAACGAACGATAATGGAGAAGATCAAGTCACATGGCTTGATGAAGGAGAAGAGAATGAACGTGAGATGGTTGACATGTGCTTAATATTCATGGGAAGTATCAACGGTCGTTCATATGACTGATCAAAGCTTCTTGAATTCTTGCTACGAAACTTGCTCATGATTTTTCCAAACTTTTCATAAATATTCTTGGTTCTGCAGGTGGCGTTTACTCTATCCATGAGAATTAGACCTACGAATCCAGCTAATACACCGAATGGACGTTCATGCGGATCTCCTCAATGCATTATCAATAACATTCCGTGAGCTGTCATTCTTATACCCTGAAGTCATACCATAAAAATCAAATTTGCTCAACTTTGATGCTTTATTATATTGAGTGCAGTATATCTGGATCCAGTTAGAGTCACGTGGCGATCTAGATTTGGAGTCAGATTGAACACAGCTTTCACAAGACTTAAAATTAAACTCGTGGCCTTTGCATCTCCATCTCATCGATAATATCTGACCATTCCTACCTGTACATGATTCAAATCATCAAAATCCAACATTTTCAAATTTCATTGGTACTGGATATAGATGGATGACTTAAATCTAGACTACCACCAGGGTCGAAGTAGTTCTTCTTTACGCACATATAAATTTTGTTTTGGCCATGTTGCATGCAGATCATTCTGTCAAGGAAACAACAAGTTGATCACATGGCCAACAGGCGCCTACACTTGTCAAAACACTGATGGACTTGCTGAGCGAGGACCGACTGACGGAACGCGTGTGTTCAAGAACGCTTGTCCAGATGCATACAGTTACAACAAAGACGATGATACCTCTGTGTATGCCTGCCCGACAGGAACTAATTACGAAGTAATTTGGTGTCCGTAAGAGAAGTTATGAACGTGGAACTGCAAGAACACCGAGCGCTACTCTGATGAAATAAAACTTTGATATGCGGTATCGGATGAAAAATTTGTAAAGACCATAGCTGAAGCACGGGGCAAGACAACTACCTCCTGAATCAAGAAGGATGTGGACATTACAGTCTTCTGATCTAGGGAGGAGAACGAAGATTATCGGCTACAGTTTTGTTTTGATACTGAGAAAGACTACACTATTCCACAAATTGCAGAATGTTGAAACCTTTTTTAATCTCTGGTGTCTCTAAGATTGTCCCAGATTCACAATGCGTTCAAAATGTAGTCAGTCACTCAATTTCCGAGTGGTAAAATATCTGTGTTTGGAAGTTCTTATAAAAAGCTGTTTGCTACATTTCTCCCGAATCGCTCACAGTAAAATCTGATGAAATATTTTGTTCAACATCTTAGATGCTGTTTCCAAAATCAAGAGATCCAGCTGATCATGGAGACTAAATACGAGGGCGAGCGGCCGCGTCGAGTCTACTCAACATTATTAAATATAGAGACAAGAATGTACAGAAAAAAAAGACTCGAAATATGCAGCTCAGAAATGGATAAAATATTGATATCCAGCCGGCCGAGAGATCTTGGCTTTTAGATTTAAGAAAAAAAATGACAAAACTCGGATTAATTAATCTAAAGTATTCACCTGGCCGGTATGACGCATCGAGAATTTAACTCGTCATGATATTTTTATACATCTGGAAATTATGGGATAGTTCTAGCTTTACTCCTACTGCAGCTGCAATCTACTCACATAAATGATCCCTTCGAATATCCCACTTCTTTCTATGTTTCATCGGCTGTTTGGACTCTTAAAGCCTCATTGATTAATCTTTAATTTTGCTATTACTCATTCCTGCGTGTACGGATGGACTTGTACCAGATACTGGTTGGAAACACATAGTCTGTGAATAGATGTTTCGAATCTGTGTGAGCACAGCGTAGTTTTGTCGTCACCATCCCCTCTCAAGAGGCTTTTCAAGATCATCTCTACTCGACACGTGATATAAGAAATCTTCACAGCTGGAACAGCAAAATTCTTTCTGGTCACTTGTTCGGACAAGCCTGAGCATGCTTTCTTTGGAAATACCTGATTTACACATCTTTCTTGCGTACAACTATCATGAGACGACAAATGATTAGACTTCCCACGGGTGGCAACTGGGACTACTTTTCCCCAAACCTGAAAAACGACAGTTTTTCAAATGTAATGAACCTTTTCTTCAGAGAAAACAATAAGGGGAAAAATAAGAATACCGCAGTTTCTCACTCTAACAACCATGGCCGTAACCAAATGAAAATGCCATGCTCATCGTCTTGAAAATGGCATTATAAAAAATTTTCTTCATGTGCATCTGCCATCGACGGCCATATATACATCTGGGCACACACTAGACAGGCCCGTAGAATTGCAAGTTGGTGATAAGAAAAGTGAAGAGCTAGTCTACTACTACTTAAACAGCTGCAATAATTCGACTGTTTGAAATGAACCATTAGATATGCCGGTGGAATTGGAATTACTGGACGCTAGATTTGGGCTCTGCTCGAATTGAACGCCTGTGCCGTTGGCATAGATTTCAGCCCCCGTTGTTGTATCAGTGTCCTTTCCTGTCACTATTTCAAAGATAGTGGGCAACTCGTTGAGCATGCAGAAAAGCCGTAGCCTTTCGTCTCTTTTGAGCTCAGATGCGTAAAAAGCCGCCAGGCTTAAAATCCAAGCATCACAGTGGAGGGCGATGAATTTCACCCAATTTTTGTTTGCCATGCCATCCCGACAGAAGTTAATTCCAACAACAGGCTCGGGCAATTCTGACGGTACCTTCTCATCCGGAACTCGGACCTCCCATCTTGAATTGGGTAGACCATACAGACTTAAATTTTCAGCACCAGGATCACATTTCCTGTAAAATTCATCGAATTCGAACGTCAAGGCCCTAATTAGACCGCATTTCCGGTTAGTGATGTGCCCGAAGATGTATTCAACAGTACTGCGATCTATGTCGTCTTTACGCGGCTTCTTAAAGCTTTTAGAAAAGGACTCGTCCGAATCAGAAAGCATTTCACCTCCAGCTGACATTCTTGTCAAGGGCAGTAAAATCTCAACCCTAAGAATCTCCAGGTGCAATTGAATCTCTCTTCTCCTGAAAGATTTCCTCGCACAACGGGACGTTCAAATCATCATTGGCTCCGAGTGCATAATTTTCAAATGCTGCACCTTCGCATGCCTCGAGTTCCGCGGAATCATGAATGACTTATACATGAAGTCCAAGATTTTGATTTCATGGATATCTTGAATCACGTTCCTTGGATTGCTCTGCGTCTGCTGTAGCGCTTAGACGTTCAAAGCTGCCTGATTCTATCGATTGAAGCAATTCCTTTGGTCGCAGGTGAACTACTTTCGGATCTGTCCTTGACAAGTAAGTAGTGGCTCACTCCGCCTTCGTAACCCACTTCTCGAGTGGAGATGACTTACATACAGAAATGTTGTGTTTAAAGATTTCTCGAGCTCATACAGCTGTCAAGCGAGTATTACTTGCAAGACTCAACATGTGTCCAGCCCACTCGCCACTGGGTATATCGAAATTTCATCAAACGTACGTCTGCCACGGATGGGATCATATATACTCACTCTGATAACGAGAGTAAAGCAGGTAGGCAGCTAAAGATTGATCGACGGACATCCATACCGTACGTAGTTCCTGTCATCGACAACACAAGTTGCGTCCTGCAAGTTGGTTGAAAGCAGCTGGCTACGGTTTTTTCTGATCTAATTTCGTACACACTGGAGACAAATGAAACGGCCACAGCTTTTCATATGAGACGACCAGCTTCTGGTATGTTCGTTTCGTGTAACGTTTACGCGATATGAGTTACATATAATGGTCAATTTCAACTTGGAGTTTATTGATTACAAGTACACCACCAGAAGTTTATTTCTACCAGCAATTAGGAAAATTAAAAATTAAAAATAAGCTACGTAAGAGACTGCGGGTGTGAATCAGGTATGTGATCGATACCCGAATTTGCTCCCATATGATTTGGAGACTCGGCCAAATACAAAATTGTAGCTGATGCATTATCTTTTTCTCACACCCTCGATCTAACTTAACTTGTGTGTATATATATATATATATATATGCATATTATACTAGTACGTTTCCGGATAGAAGTACTGGAGCGCTAGAGTCTGGTAGTTTATTCAAGACAAGAATTTCAAGTGATAATTATGAGGAGCCAAGAGTATATGCTGACTCTGGTTATTGTGATAAGAATAGGGTTTGCATCCAATGAGACTAACTGTAACTGTCACCTGATAAGCGACGTTGCATACACAAACTTAAAATCTACACAAGCGAAGGCAAAAGAATACAAAGACCGTATAATTACATGCAGCTAACTTGGATAAAGTACTGAGTGTACCCTGTCCATCGGATTGGGAAGACTGCGAGTACTTACAGCGATAGAGTAGGAAATATCGCTTGAATAGCCTCTAGCTATCAAAAGTTGAGATAGCCCTATTCGGTCAAACTCCTTTGCAAGCTATGTGAGTTGCTAAAGTAGTGTTTCATTTGCTCTGCACATCTCTGCCAATTATATCCAGGCTCCTTGGAGTATCACTGGGAAAACTCCGGGAAAACTCCAAAGGTACTTAAAATAGCTAATTCTTATAGAGAACTCTTGATTCTTTCAATTTGATCTTTGAACGCAGCGTGATGCAGCTTCGGTGCCTTACCTGTTTTTGGTTTGTGTCCCATGGCCTCTTTGTTTAAAGGAGGTGGAATTTACAACATATTATATTGTAACGCGAATGGAAATTTCATGTGGAATATGATAGCAGCAAAACCAAACCTTGCATATCCAATTCAAGCATTGAGCCTATACATGCAATCTATTACAAATTACAACTTTAACATTGGAAGGTCACATGAAGAATGTTTGGACACTTTACGAGGAAAGAAATTTTTAATAATGAGTCACAAATATTCATGAAAGAACATTCAAATTCATTAGCCATGGTAATGCTAATCGAGATGGTGATAGATCTCACAACTGTATAATTATTATGTTATTATTATCATTATTATTATTTTAAAGTGAAAAAGCTGAGAATATGGATTGTAGTTTTGCTATGAAGGATGTTGAGGGCTTGAGTAGATTATTTCATGACCTTGGCCTTGAATATGGTACTGTAACATTATATTTGCTTATTAGATTATTGATAGTTATGTGTAATAAACCCAGATTTGTAGCCATGATCAAGCATATCATGAAGCATGTTCACTTGTTAAGGAAGAAAAAAGATATATTAGATTTACATTTTGTTGAAACTAAAGCAAATCTTGATCCTAATTCACCCGGTCAAAATGTCGTCCTCCCAACTCCTTCAAATCATAAGTAAAGTTTCCCCACACCTTGTGAACTATGAAAGGACCAAAGTACTTTGGAAGAAATTTCTTTCTTGCTCTCTTATATCTAATGGAGTCGTAAAGCATTACCCAATCACCTTCTTTGAAAATCATCATCTTCTTCGTCCCAAGTCGATTATCATGATATTTCTTCTGCAATTGTTGAGCCCCCTGTCGCATGGACATTTCTTTACTCTGAGAACGCCCGAGCGCCTGGCTCTAGAAGAACCCTCTAGAACCTCGTGTGAGTTGACAATCTCTTCTTCTTCTCCTTAGCACTCCACATTATAGCCAGTAAAACTTCAGCGAAAGAAGATTATGATATCTGATGATTCGACCAATAACTTTCGCTCAAACTTTACAGAAAATTGCTCCACAAACCTTACTATCACTCAGAAAAGTTTCAGATGTTTTTCTTTTCTAGATCTCTCAAAACAATTGGTGATTTACCCACCGTAACACAAGGCGATATGCAGACCCCTGTGTACAAAACCCATCACACATCCCAATCCTTGACTTCAATTACTCCCAGATTTAATGAGAAGGTCACTCATCATCAGAACTTGAACTGTGCAAAGTTTTATTGACAGAAATTTCTGATATCAAAAGATATGATCTCTGTACTAACTTCGTGACAGTCAGTGCAGTCCTGTAATTCTAACTGTATACACAAACTTCAAGCTATCACTCTGTACTAAAAACTCGTCCAATCGAGTCAAAACTTCGATTAAAACACAAGCCTGAGTCAAAAACTATTTCTTTGTGGACTCAGATCTCCCAAAACCCTTGTAAGGTTCTCAGAAACTCCCCAAATACACTCAAAGGTCTAAATTTCTTACTCTAACTTTGAATCATCACTTCAGAGTGACAAATCCTTCAAATCTATCCATTCTTGAGCCCACGTTATAGCTCGTCCCGTCAACTCTCCAACCCAATCCTCAGATCTTCGAATGTCCCCCTAGAAGGTCTCCAAAACTCCTCAAAACCTCGAAGAAGTTGCCCAAGAGCCCTCATTGGCCCAAACTCCAAGACCAATGAGAATGAAGAGTGTTATTTTGACCTCTAGTGTGGCCAAATTAGCTCCATTTTAACTTAGAGCTTTACAACTATCCTAAACACACTACTTAGCCATCCTATACACAATAAGAGTTGCCACTAATAAAGAGTTAAAATGACAACTCGAAACCGGCTAAGTATGAACGGAACTACAAACGGAACCGGGGAGTTTATAACTTGAGAATAATACTCATCGCCAAAGTTCCTAACAATCAACTCCCTATGGCTTGTTTTCGGTAAGCAATAGTGATGGATTGGAACCCATGTGTTGAAAGCCACCACTACGGTAAGTTCAAATCCATAGCGCCCAAACTAAATCAAAACGTACACTATTACGTCCCAAATCACGCCGTAGGAAACAACTGGTAGAATAATCGGGACTGGAGAGTTTATCACTTGTTGCAGAAAGTTATCTCCAAAATGATACACTAACCACGCCCGAAAATGATCACGATGAAGACACCGGATGTTGATCACAAAAGGATTAGGCATCGGTACATCTGGAGGATCATGTTGTCCTCTATCCATGTCCTCGTCGGCTCCACTTCAATCAGATATGCTCCTTAGTCAGCAAAGTGATGTGTCTAGCACTCTCCCATACCCTTTGCATCCTGACTGCGCTTTATATCTAATAAGGTCCAAGATAATATCTCTTGGAGCCTTTTCAACGTCCTGACCCTACAAAGTAGATCCAACGGTGGGCTCTTAACAGCCTTACAGTGCGTCGTCGGTTATCCTAACCTAAACTATCGCCGTCATGACAACAGCTCTAAAGATGACACATGTCATCATCTTCTCATAGTAGCCGCGTCACAACACGACACCGCTCCACACGTACCATGGCCACAGCTCGAGCCTCCTCCAACTCCAACAGTTGTTGACGTCTTGATTTGATAGCTTCTACTCCATTCGTCCTCTTTAACTTCCGTTGGATAGTTAAGAAGGTCGTCAAATCAAATTGAATTGGAAGCTTTGACTCGACACCATATACCATACGGAAAGGTGAGTACCCTATTGATGTCTTCCAAGTCGTCCGATACTCCCACAAGATAGCATGCAGCCTCTTGTCCCAATTTTGCTTGCTCCCGTCCATGTCTGCATCCTTGGCCAACATCATGCAAAAGCGTATAGTTGGTTAAGCTCTGCAACCCATTAGCATTTGGTTTGTAGGAAGTAGTCACCCGTGCCTTGATGGAGAAATGACCTAGCATGGCTTGTATAATGCTTCCAACAAACTCACCACCTCTATCATATACAATTTCTAGAGTGCATCCGAATCTAGTTATTATCCTCTCATACAGAAATCTATCCACTTCTTCCTCACTAGTAGATTTTAGAGGTCTAGCTTCTACCCACTTGATTAGATAATCTGTAGCTACCACAATGAACTTGTTACCCCGAGGAGTAAGATTCAAGGGTCCTACAAAATCTATTCCCCATTTCTCAAAAGGACCTAAAATAGGAACCCGATGTCAAAGGAGGGGTTTTCATGGACTTTTTAGCAAAAGCTTGACCTGAGATCACAACTCTTGCAAAATTCCACACAATCTTTGAAAATGCACTTCCAATGATAGCCCGCAGATCTAGGATCTTAAATGCGATTCTACCTTTCCCGCAAAAGTGTCCTCCACATACCAAGCCTTCATGAAACTCCTTCATAAGTTGAATTGACTCCTCCCTTCCAACAACCCCTTCCGAGTAGTCCATATGCTCCTTGATGAAACAACACGTCCTCTATGATGGTATAAGGTTCACATCGCTTCACCAATGCATTCCTCTCCCGTGAATGCATGCCTTGGGGAAACTCTCCCTCCGAGATGAAATCCCATATCCCCTTGTATTCGGCCCGGTACCTTTGTTATGGTGTCCATCATCGACAAATCCTCATCCGAAATGTATCATCCACCTTGGTTGATCTCCTTCCTCATTGTATGCTCGAGACATCAAATCGGCATTGGCATGTTTCTTACCGGGTCGATCCTCAATGATGTAATCAAACTCCGCCAGTAACAACTTCCATCTGGCTATCCTACCCTCAGCATTAGGCTTGTTGAAAATGTACTTCAAAGCCTTGTGGTCGATAACGATAGTAAACTTGCCTCCCAACGGATATAGTGTCGAAACTTCTTGAGTGAGAAGATCACGACTAAAGCCTCCCTTTTCGATCCATTGAATAGTTTCTCTCGGCCGCACACCATCTGTCTACTAGCATAAGCAATTGGATGATCATGGCTATCTTCATCTAACTGTATTAGAGTGCATCCTATAGCAATGTTTAATGCATCCGTGTAGAGAATGAAAGGTTTACCCCAATTTGGTTTGGCTAAATAGGAGCCGTTACCAACGCCTTCTTAAGAAGTTCGAATGCAATTTGCCTCTCCATCCTTGAGGATTAAATCGTAATACGTCCCCTTCTTCATGTAAACCGTCAAGGCATAAGCTTTGTTGGAGAAGAAAAAGATGAACCATCGATAAGTATCCCACCATTCCAAGGAACTGCCTCAACTTGGTCAACGTCACCGGAAAAGGTAAGTCAAGGATGCGTTTCACCTTTTCTGGATCCACCGCTATACCATCCTTGGAGATGATGTGCCCTAACAACAAACCTTCCTCACATCCAAAAATGCATTTTTCTGGATTGAGCGAGACCTTGGCTTTCTCCAACCGTTGTAGAATTTTGATCAAATGATCAAAATGATCCTCCTTCTTCCCATATACACAAAAATCATCAATGAAATCTCGAACAAACTTCCCAAGAAAGGGTTCAAACACTTTATTCATGAATCTTTGAAAAGTTGCTTGAGCATTACATAGACCAAAGGGCATTACCCTAAAGGCAAAAGTTCCCCATGGCGTGGTAAAAGTGGTTTTGAGCTGATCTTCGGGAGCAATTTGAATGTGATTATATCCACTATAGCCATCTCCAAAACTATACCACTCATGCCCTGCCATCTCCTCTAGAATCTCATCTATGAAAGGTAAAGGATAATAATCCTTCTTGGTGACAACATTCAACTTCTTGTAATCTACGCATACACGTAGCTTACCATTCTTCTTCTTGACTATCACAATAGGAGAAACCCGCATCCTTTAGCATGTCGATCTCCTCCTTGACCACCACAGCCGTTGGTGGATTTATCCGACGTTGCTTCGACGTCTTTGGGCGAGCCTTCTCCTCTAACTCAATGCGATGAGTTTCTAAGGTTACTTCCTTCAAATCCTTGTAGCTAAAAGCAAAGACATAGATATATTTTCGAAATATATCCAAGAACCTTGACTTCTCCTCCATAGTAACCTTGGGACCAAACTTGAGAGTGGAGAGCCGTCGAGTTATCTCATCTTCACTCATCTTCATCTTGTCGGGATCTTTCACCACCCTTGGCCTAGGAAGTAAATCCATTGCAGCAAGAACTTGAACTTGAACATCATCGTCCGAGGTATCTTCAGATGATGTCTCCTCATCGGTCGACATGTTGGTGTCAACCTCTGAAAAACTGCCACTTTCTTACTCTCAGACTCTAAGTAATCACTCGTAGGTCTATCTGAGTCTGAGACCGCTCCTCCGCCACTTGTGAGAGGGACCTTCACTCTATGGTTTTTCGGCCCTATACGAAGGTAACCCTTATACCACCGATTAGTTGTCCTCACAGCCCTCAACCAAGGTCTTCCTAACAACAAGTCGTAGCTAGCCTCCTCAAGCACTTGAAAGGACAACAAGGTTTGAACTCCCATCACACTTAGCACCACCTTGTCCACCACTCCAATGGGTCGCACCTTTTGCTTGTTGGCCATCCCAACAATGATGTTGGAAGGTCTTGAAAGCTTCATCCCCAACCTCTTCAACAAACGTTCTGACATGGCATTCACCGCAGATCCACCATCCACTAGTACATCCGAAACATCACGTCCATTAATGCGTACTTAAATCTTTGAAGCCTGAGTGCATACCTCCGAGGCAGCGTCATCCACCACTCCTACTCCAACATGCGCCATGGAAGCTTTCCCCTTGGATCGTCGCTTCTTAGGCCTCCCCTCAACTCCTTTCTTATCGTAGGATTTAGAGCAATCAATTGGCCAACAGTTATATTGGCTTTTTGATTCCCCACATCCTCCACCACGTCGTATTTGAACTGGGTAGATGAAATGGAGAAATCATCCATTCCCAACTTCTTCCTCGGTGCTCTCGGTTGACTCACACTACTGAATCAAGTACTCCGGCTTGGTTGATCTTCCATTGAGATGGACTCCTCTGCAAATCTTGCTCTCTTCTTCTCGTGTGCAAGAATATCAACTCTGGAACTTATAGAGCTCTCTCCCTTCTCAAACGTGCACTGATGAGGAAACACATCAATACACGCTACTCCCTTATCCTTCGATTGACTTGGAGCAGGAGTAGAATTGTTGTGTCTAACTCCATCATGTTGTTGAGGATTAGGACAATTTCGTTGGAAATGAGGGCCTCCACAACTAAAGCATGAAACTGTGAAGTTCCCTTGTGGTGGATTTCCTTTTGGAGGATAATTCCCATACCCTCTAGATACTCCTCCTACATTCTGATTCCTCCTCTCCCATACTTGTACTATGTTAATCTTGAGATCAACGAGTGTTTCTGTGATAGATTTCAACTCATGGTGCAAGTCTACCACTGGAGAATTTACTATTGGCGCAGCAACAACAGTAGGAGTTGCCATTCTAACCACAACAGGTGGTGATGCTTCTCTAGCCACCAAGCTAGAATCATCGTCTTCTAGGCTCTCCTCCATTCGAATAGCAATGCGAATAGCCTCAACCTTAGAAGAGGGCTTTTCATATCTCACTTTGCTTCGAATCTGAGGCTTCAAACCTCCAATGAAGTTCTTTGTCAACATCGCCACAATCCCCACCATGGTTGGCTCGACCTTGTCTCCACTCTTTCTCAACACCACACGAAAACGTGACTCCAGCTTCTCCGTTCTCTCTACGTATGATCTCACCTTCTCACTCTCTCCTTGCTTCAAAAATGTGACTTCACACATCAGCTTCTCGTAACTTTCATCCGGAAGAAAGTTTTCAACAAGATTCTCCGTCAAACTCTCCCAAGTGTCTTCCTCCACATGCTCCTTCTTGTACTCATTGTACCACTTCAATGCAGAATCCTCCAAGAAGTCGGGCAAAAGGATAGCCCATTCGGGTTTCCTTCTCTCATTGTTTCCTATACATGCCCTCTTGAAGTCTCTCACAAAAGATTCTACATCTTCTTTCTCTCTCCCATAGAACACCGAAAGCTTCCGTATTTCCAACTCCTTTTGTCGTTGTTGTTGGAAATTTATACGGAACTCCCTAATACAACACAAACAAAACTAGCTCCATTCTAGAGTAATTCATCAATGGCAAAATGAACGGAATTGGTTGGTCCAAGATTGCCATGGCTCTCTTCTCTCCTAAACACACTATGAGCCTTACCCTCATCGACATCTTCTCGATCATTCTGAAAATGATCTCCATCTTCAGATTAGAACTTGAGCCACCCAGGAGATTTCAATTTTTCGGTATCTGCACTCAATTTATCTTCAAAGCCCTCCACTAGTGACTCCAACAGAGCTTTCGCGCCACTACACTCGTGTCCTAAGGGAAGTCCAGTCACTCCACAATTTTCACAATAGGTTCCACTCTTGGATTCATGGGAGATGATGGTCCCGGATGAAGGTTTAGCTCTCCCACGTTTCGTCTCTCTCTCAACCTCCGATCTTTGGTCCTCAAAGGACAACTCACAAGCTTATGTCCCTCCTCTCCACAATAGAAGCAACTCTCACGTTTCCCTCTCGGGGAACTTTTTAGTGTCCTCTCTTCAAACTCCACTCTAAACTCCCTCGTGTTCGAATCCGCTGAAACAATCACGTCCAAATTTTGAGAGGTATCTTAGACAACTGGATCTTCCAAAGAGGTTGATCTCCCATTTTCCAATGAGTGTCAAGTCATCCTCACTATGCAAAACACCCATGCACTAACTCTCTCGAAATGACTATAAACAAGGAAAAAGCAAATCTGAAAAGTAAAGCGGTTTTGCTCACTTTTATACCCCCCTATACTTCAGATATCATAACTTTCTCTATAAAAATGATCTCTCAACGAAATTTGGACCCATATGTACTTAGCTCCTGATAAACAATCTTGCAAAGTTTCAAATCCTGATTCAATTCTTGCGCGAATTCATAAGCTCTGTACACTTTTTCTCGAGAGCTATTTTTCAAAACCCGTCAGGACCCTAGCAAATTCTAAACATCATAACTTTTGATCTAGACATGATATGACTGTTATTTCAAGTGCAAAACGTATCCCATCTACTATTCTAAAATCAATAAAATTCTTGGAAAAACTTTGGAAAATAAAGTGTTCCTCCCAAATACGCACTATAGTACTCTCGCCTCATCCCAAACAACACTTAAGTAAACAAAATGTACAAAATAACTTCTAAGCTATCATAAAATACTACCGGATACACAAATGGTACATTACTATCATGATCTCGGTTCGCTCTTCCCCCACAGTCCTCTCCATATGAGTTCTCATCGTTCTTATTTCTCACGGGCAAGAAACTGGATTCGAAACATCTCTGCTCCTTCTAGATTGAGGTCCCGACAACGTAACCAAAAATGACCATGACCCTATTGCTCACTCTTACACAAACTCTCAATGTCCAAGCTCCATTATGCACATTATCACCATGAGTAAGATATCACTCAAAAGGAAAGGGATACTTTGGTAATCAAAGTCTTCATTGAATCAAGGCTCCACTCCGAACATGACGTCTCCAAGAACCAAGCTCCCCAAAACCAAGATCACCACACTATCTTCTCCCAAAACTAACTTCCATTGAAAAACTACTTGAGAGGTGCTTCTCAACCTCTCTATTTATACTACTTAGAATCTTACCCTAGTAACTATAAGTAATCGCCATCTAACTTCCTCTTACCAAGTTTAAACGAGGTAGAGATCACAAACCCCAATGAAAAGGGTACATGGCAACATGCAATTGGTCCACTTGGATCTTCTAGAAGCCCAACTACTCCCTAATTGACTTCTAGTGTACCAAGTCAATCTAAATACCTAGATTTAAGGGTCTTCACCAAGTCCAACCAATGAAAACTAGTCCAAGTCAAGGGAAGTCAAGATACCCATGTGATGGAATCTATTCCTTGATTCCTACTAAACAACAAAATAGTAGTTCTCATCTACCACACCAAAAGTTACTCTATATTTTCCTCCAACTTAACCATAACTAGCTAAACATAGTCATGACTAAGATAAACTTAGGCACAATTTAGATATACTTACATTTTATCATATATGTACAACCCTGGGTCTTGCAGAGCAGTGCTTATCCAACATGATGATGAGGGGAAGGAGTTTGTAGTGGCTTATGCAAGTCGTTCCAACAATGCAACGGAGGCGAAGTATAGTTCTTATGAAGGAGAATGTTTGACAGCTGTTTGGGCGGTGGCACATTTCAGATGTTATTTGTTTGGAATCAGACAAGCTTACATGAAAGCTTGCACGATGGGTTCTTATCCTACAAGAGTATGATTTCACAGTTATTCATAGACCTGGAGTGGTGAACCGTGATGCGGATGGGTTAAGTCGAAACCCATGTACAAGTCAAGTTGACGAAACCGGGGCTCGATGGCACAATGATACTGATGAGGAGATGGTGTCGCGTTGGCATGCATCTGCCTTTTTGAGTATGTTGGCGCTTGAGAACTATATGATATCTCTCTTGGATCAAAGAGCAGATATATTAGCCTTGGACGATGAGACTCAGGACAGTTTGATGGTAAACTGAGACATTCATGATGACATGTTGGTGTTGGAGTATCTTCGTACTGGTGCTTTGTTGGGCACCTTGAGTGCAAAGGAGCAGGATCGAGTTTTACAAAGAGCTCGACGGTTCAAATGGGAAGGTAGACACCTTCTTCGAGTATGGGGAGATGGCAGCGTTCGTGTTGTGCCGCCCCATCTCGAGAAAGCACGATTGGTCGACATGCTCATGAGGAGTTAGGTCATTTTGGAGTAAAGCGGACATATAGCTTACTTCAAAGTCACTATTGGTGGAGAGGTATGCAAACTAAGGTGCATCAGTTTGTGGAGAGATGTATGGTATGTGATCGTGTTCGAGCATCATTCAATGCCCCTTCACCACAACTACATCCTCTACCGATTATGGGACTTGGTTATCGTTGGAGCTTGGATTTTGCAGGACCTTTGCCATTGACTATACGATATCATCGATATGTGTTGGTCATGGTGGAACATTTCTCCAAGTGGATTGAGTTGGTGGCCTTGCCTGACAAGTCAAGTGAGGGAACATCTTATGCGTTCTTAGCTACAGTGCTTAGCCGATTTGGTGTACCAGCAGAAGTGTCGACTGATCAAGGTACTTAGTTTTTGGGCGAGTTTCAGGCTTTGTGTGATCGATCATCGTACCACCTCAAGAGATCATCCTGAGGCTGATGGTCTAGCAGAGAGAGTTGTTCAGACGGTGAAGAGAGGACTGCGAAAGTTTGGCTTGGAGAAAGGTCATCTGGGAGACTGGGACATCTAGCTACCATGGTTGGCCATGGGTTATCGATTTAGCCGGCAAGCATCTCTAGCGTCATTCTCACCGTACTTTTTATTATATGGTAGAGATCCAGACTTACCTGCAGCTATCCGTAGAGAGTCAGGTGAAGTCTTGGACTTGGATAACCCTGATGTTTGGGTTAGGGTGTGTTCTCAAAGGGCAAAACTTTTCCGTAGAGTCATGCCCATGGCATTTGAGAACCTGGCTATTGCTCAGCATAGAGATACTTTGTGTTATGCTACCATCCGAGGAGATGGATATCGACCTTCAATTCAATCGACCACATTGGATGTTACGGCTGGTCGCACGATTCTACGAGTACGTGAGGTTTTACCTTCTGGGGTTTTGGTATTGGAGGGTCGTGATGGTGTGATTTGGAAGGATCATGTGCGTAATTGTGCGCCATGTCACCTTCCAAACATTGATGGTACTATGGATCCAAGCTTGGCAGTTGTACGTGCAGGCTTGAGATGTATGTTATGTGGATCAGCTGGTGGAGCAGCCGGTATGTTGATTTGTGATTCTTGTTCGAGAGGGTGGCATATGTCATGTTTGACACCTCCTCTCAATGCGGTGCCCAGTGGGTGGTGGAGATATCCTCGATGCGTTTAGCAGGCAAGCAGGTCTGACCGTTACATGATATGGATTGCAGATAGGCGACTTACAATGGGGCATTGTAGCACCCGACCTCCTGATCTTAGCCCCACGAAAGGCATATCATGTTATGGACTAGATGGCTACCTGGTGTCAGAGGGACCTAACCGACAGTTAGGGGGGCGATTGTGGTACACTTGTGTTGGTGTATGACGATCTATGTGTTGTGATGTTTGATGTGACAGCGATGTATGTTGTGATGCGATATGTATGTGCACGACAGCTGTCACGACTTATGAAGTGGCATCTCTAGTTAGGTAGGTGATGCCGAGTGGACGGTGGAGATATCCTCGATGGGATTAGTATGCAAGCAAGTTTGACCGTTACATGGTATGGATTGTAGATAGGTGACTAACGATGGGGCTTTGTAGCATCCGACCTCTTGATCTTAGCCCCACGAAGAGCATATCATGCTAATGGAGTAGATGACTACCTTGTGTTAGAGGGATTTAACTGCCAATTAAGGGGTCGATTGTGGTACACTTGTATTGATGTATGACGATCTATGCATTGTGATGTTTGATGTGACATCAATGTTTATTGTGATGCGATATGTATGTGCACACACATTGCTCTCAATACTTGTGTCTTGGAACTTAAATAATATGAGTCTATCATCTATATAAATGATAATAAACTCCTCTATTTCCTCAGAAAAAATATTGTTCATCAATGTTTTAAAATTGGAGGGTGTGTTACAAAGTCCAAAGGGCATCACTAGTAATTTCTAGAGCCCTATCTAGTTTAACAAGCTTTGTAGGGCATAGTGGGATTTTTAGGTAGGATTTTTTTTGGTTTTTTTCTTGATTTAGTTAGTATTTATAGTAAACTAGATCACTCTCAAGACAAATAGGTGGATTAGTGCAAAATGCCAAATATGAGTTAAAATGTGTAACAAAAAGAAGAGGCTCACAAGAATCAAAAGAGAAAGCCATTTGGACCTAGAAGTGAGCGCGAGCGGAAGGTGTCTTTGTTAATCAAGATCAAAACACGTGTCAAGAACAAAAAATTGCAAAAGTGATTCCAATGGATAAGCAATTGACAGTGTATTGAGAGATTGTGGCAAAGTTAATGACAAGATGAAAAGAAGTTCCAGAGGAGGTTAGGAGCTCAAGTTCCGTTGGTAGTCAGTGATCGAATTAAAAATGAAAAGCTATGACCGGTGTACGAATAACTCAAATCCTCAGGCTCCCTTCCAGTTTCTTCAGGCTGGGACCTCCATTGTGGAGTCTTTACTGAAACAGGAAACCAAAAAGCACGTGTTTGACCGGAATTGATCCTTCTGTACAAGTCAGAGCTGGTTGCTCTCTGCAAATGAAAGTGGATCAGACGTCGATTCTCTTATCCTCTCTAGACATTTTCCGACTCCTGGTCTATCAGGACATATGATATTGTTTCTCAGTTGACTGTCTCTCTTTGTTGACCTTTTCTTTCAGGGTCCGGTCCTCCAGGATAGAAGCATGGATGGCAATCGTCTTGTATGTGTAGGCAAGTGGTGGCGAAACAAATCAAGTCAGCTGTCTCAATTATGTAAATATTAAAGCTTCCTGTGTGTAGGTCCATGTCCGTGCAGCAGTATGGAGTCGTTCACAGGAATTGATGTTCACATCGCCCGAGAAAACTGTGGGCAAAGGAGAAGCAAGTAAGCCGGCCGACGTGATATTTCTCAGATTCTCCATCATCTACCTCCATCAAGGGATTGTGATGACGGAGCTGTGTTGAAAGGCGCCTGTGTTGAAGTTACTGATTTTGTGTTTTATATGAAAAAATTTTCAACCTTTTTTTGTCTGTTCAGATTCGCATATGCGTTTGAGAGGGAATGAATTTAGGACAGTTGGATATGGATACTGGAAAGTCACTTTTTCTCACCCATCCCACGGACACATGCGGAGGACTTTCACCTTGCAGGTCCTCAGGACCACTGCGCAGAGGACTTTGCGGATGGTACTGACTTTTTAAGTACCACCGAGAGTACAAGTAGGAAGCAGGTGTTTCGAGTTCATGCGTCGCAGAAGCGTGCTGTCATTTTCAGTCTAGTTAGCGGAATCGTTTTCTATGAAGATGTCGACCTCCCGTTGCATCACAACTTTTGTGGTTTGGGCAAGTCTGCTGACTCACGTCTGCGGTACAAATATCTCTCTCACTGCCGCAGCTTGCCTAACAATGTAGATGGTGTGAAAGTAATAACCCAAGTTGATGTTGCTACCTAGCTAGCGACAACTTCTTGTGATAGATCATAAATGCTAAATCCTGGATTGTCATAGGAACTGAGCATCATACTCAGCTCAGAGCCTCATACCCCAGACTCTTAGAGTAAGAAGTTTCTCACATTTCTAAATGCAGGTTGATTCAATGTTCTTATGTGCTGAGTAGAAGTAATTAGGTCTACTTATTAAGTATTATTTGCACAGGGGATCCAGTAGCATATACAGAGGGTCTTTGTGTATTTCAAGTTTGAGGCTTTGATTCGAGCAGTTTTTCTACCAGCGGTTCCTAATATTTTCTTTTTGTGTGGGGGGGCGATCAGTTGTGGAAATGACGACAATCATATACTCTGTTCAAAAGTTAATTGTCTTAGATGACCATCTCATCATCAGGATTCCGTTGATGTTTCGGGTTGTCATGATCCGTAGCCAGACAGTGTGCGTTTGAAGGACGGAAGGACCAATTAATTGACTAGAAACTAACGTGGTTGCCAATCACTCAAGCTGTGCACAAAGAGGATTCCTTAATCGGTTCAGAGTCACTAGGACGTGACAGTTTCAGTCGATCCGTGGAGTTCCATAGTGAGTCAAAGTGTTTCAGGGAGTGGAATGGCATTTTGAACAGAGACTTGTTGATTGCTGGTCATTTTTCCAGGATGTGGGATCAACATCATCAATCGATGCCCTTACACTGTCACAACATGTGCCCAGTCGAATCGCGACCTGCAGTTTAAAGGTAAGCTCAGTCAATACAATCTGGGCGCTGGACAATCCCAATATTTGGACTTCGGCAGCTCTTGCGTGTGGCGCAACGGAGCAGTTTGGCCCTCGGTCAGAGGAAAGTGCGAGAGCGCTTACGTCCCGAACGAAGCCAACGACTGGGACGTCACAAACTGGGCCGAGCTCAACATCAACGCCAATGGCCTCGACTACTACGACGTTAGCAACGTGGTACGCATTCAGTTTCATTCTTTCTTCGGAGTGGCAACAATCATTCATCGTTTATCATGCATGATGGTAAGCCAAGAGCTCTAACACAAATCTGCTGTGACAAGCGAGCGAGGAGTTCATCGGTACAAAGCTTATTAGTTTCCTGAGGGTCGGTCATTTTCATGTTTACTGAAGATTCTGACCAGGAGCGGCCCAGAAAACGTCCGACTCTGCTTAATATGCTGTGAACCGTTTATAAAATTTGTTTATTCTCCCCCTGAAGCGAGCGGTGGACTACATGTTTTGCAGGTGGCATTCACCTTACCCATGATGATCAGGCCTACCAACCCCAGCAAGCAGCCCAGTGGTCGTCAATGTGGTTCTCCTCAGTGCGTCATAAAGGACATCAGGTCATTACTCATAGATTCGTACTTAAAATTGGATGCCATTACTGACACACGATCTATGAATCATATTGGATTGTCAGTGAGGATTCAAGTCTCGATTCTAACCCCCAACGCTGAAACTGTATCAAATAGCGTTTGACTTATCTCTTGAGGTCTTATTCTCCTCAAGAGATAAGTCTGTCCATGTTGTGTCCGAACCAATTGTGGTCAAAGTTTCTCCGTTCAAAGGTTTAGTGGTGTTTAGTCACACTGTCGTGTGACACTTATCATTGCAGTCTTGGACTCACATGTGGCATTTTCATCGCAGAGGTTTCTGCAAGGGAAACAACAAGCTGATCCAATTCCCTTCCGGCGCCCTCGTCTGCCAAAACACCGATGGACTTGCAGAGAGAGGACCCACCGATGGCACCCGCATCTTCAAGAATGCCTGTCCGGATGCTTACAGCTATAACTACGACGACGATACCTCCGTGTATGCCTGTCCGACAGGAACAAACTACGAAGTAATCTTTTGTCCCACAGGTGGCGTCACAAGCACTACCAGTAACGAGGAGAGTCTCCTGATAGAAAAGGTCGAATTGGAATGAATGTTGGATCCAACCAGCAGTTTTCTAGACTGATTCTTCGTTTCTCTAAGACTGATTCTTCGTTTCTGGTCGTTTCAAAAATCTGCACAGGGACAGTACTCTGGCTTGACAGTTTTGTATAATAAAAGTAAAGACAGAGTGGACCATTGAGTTGGTATTTGCAGACATTACTGGTCAGACTCGGATGTCGAATGTGGTCACCGGGAAGCTCAGTAATGATTACACTCACAAAAACTACAATTGTCGTTCACGACGCTTTTTTTGTATTGGAGTGGAAACTAGGATTGGCTTTGAATGCTCTAGAAAAAGAAAGCAGGCAAACTGTCTGCACTGTTCTGACTTCGACTTCAAAGATGACAGCCCTTTATGCTCGAAAATCCGAATGTTTTTTGGAACTCGTCTCACTAAAGTTACAGACTTTAACCTGGGTTTCAAGCCAATTGAATGGTTGCAGATTGTACTCGGAAATGTACAAACTGCATTCAGGTTGATAAATCTCAAGGTATCCATAGCATAACAGTTCATGGAAACCAACATTTCATGGCCCAGCAATCCAACGATCCTCACTTTTCAGTTTCCAAAAGGCTACACAGATCCGTCCGGGGATCAGTTTGCATTTCATACTAAAAGAAAAAATCTGTACAGTTGCCGTCATTTGCTGGCATACGAGTGTAGGTCCTAGAGTTTCAAAACCTCTGGCAATGTGGAGTGAGGAGTCTCGAGGAAGAGAATAAAGACAGCAAAGCACATGATGATGACTGGTAGCAATTTCGCGACTTAAATTGCGTGTTTTTCTCCTGCAATCTCGGAGTTTCCTTCCGAAGAGTCGGCTGCAGCGTGATCGAAACTCGCGTACACGTTCTTCTCTCGAAGTAGATTTGCTCAAATCTGAAAAGTTAGGAAGAAATTGACATGAAAAGCAAATAGCTGGAATAAACGGCTGAGCTCGGCACGCACCTTTTCCGGATGGGTTCGGGTTGCGGAGTACAATGTCGATTGATGGAAAAGCCCACGATTTGCTAGTCGAGCATCAAGAATTCGATCTGTCTGACTAAATTGACGTTTCTGGCGACGGTGGTTGTTACTCTGGTTTCCTACTCTGTGTCCAAAGGAACCTGATCTATAGCAGCCTCCTACAGATCTGATCTATTTAATCTAGCCTAGATTAGTTCGAGGTCTTTCCCTTGGGATCTTTACACTAAACTTCCGTAGATCCACAAGGCCAAATTCAATATTTGTATGGTACATCATAGGTCATGTGTTCTCTTTCTCGAGGTTTTCTACAAAATTAAGTGATTTTCTTCTCCAGGGCTTCTCGCCTCCACATGCTGATGACATTTCTGCCGATACAGCCGCCCTCACAAACTTCGAGCTTGAGAGCAGTTTCATCCTCCCCTGTTCAAACCTCCGGATCTGCTTTGAACTTTTTTCCGGGTCTCATTTCTAAACAACGTTGCTGCCCTTTTTCTGTGTTCGCTCTAAATTGGCTGGGCTTGCGGAGAAATATGACAGAATCCTAACAGTCCTCCGATACTCTGGATGAGAAATGATAGAGTTGTGACGGTATGGGTATTTATGAACATGTATCCCACCACCTGGCGCTAAGCTCTAGAAAGCAGATAATAATTGGCAATGCCGAATAATACTCTGGCCACAGTAAGGTCCGAATCATTCCCTTGTACAGCCAATCGGACTCAAGACAAACGAATTCGAATGTACCTGATGATGATGATGTACTCAGATGCCACAGATCATCATATCTAGATTCCCACACATTCATTCTTCTTGAGCAAAGGATATACTAAAGGAATTGACTAGCCATCCGAGATCACAAGACTCTGGTCTTGTGATCTGTCAAGGTACATGAAGATTATGTCATCAACAGATGCACTCACTGATCATTCGTGGTAACGAGAAGGCGTCTGTCTGATCATGATAGCAAATTAAGTCGACGCAAATCTGATCATTAGCCATCAGCCATCATCCCCATCGGTGGTATCTAGGGTAAGTTCTAAGATCGTGATGCATGCGAGGGAATCGTCTGTTTGGATCCAGAGGCAAGACGTATCGAGGACCAGCGTAATTGAGATTCTGCTGCAGAGCAGGGTGAGTGGAGCGACGCGCAACGCGTCTTGCATATCCGAGATTCTCGAAATTAATTCTCTGATACGGGTAGTAGATCGGATTGGGTAGCCCCGCAGGTCGCAACAGCTCCGGACGCAGTTTGCGATCCTCGGGATAGATTGTTCTACGATAAGTGGGGTTCATGTGGATCAGATCAGAATCGCCCGGATCGTATGGAATGTCCACAGCCATTGCGCGTCTGGGTGCGAACCCGCGTCTAACCTGAGGAGGATAGTAATAAGAGCTAGACATTTCCACTGAGAGTATTCGGCACAGGGTACGACCTCAATTCTTTCACAACTGGACGCAATCCGTCACTGGATCCACGTAAATGTTCTGTTTAGTCGATGCACAAGGCTTGGATCATAGACAGTCCATAAGGAGTTGCTAGCAGAGATGATTCTCTCATGAGACTCGAAGATTGGAGATCATTCTGCATTCGAGTGTCAACACAGGGAAGCTAATGGATGTGCAGGTCTCGCATCAGACACAAATTGCAGAGTTGCGAATCATCCAAGTAGAAAATTCTAGGGATAAGTTGGCATCATGGGATGGGGTTATGGAGCTAGATAGCCGACAAAGATGATTCTTGACGCTGATTACAGATGAATACTCAAGGCCAAACAAGAATCTGACGAAAGAGAATTGCAGAACACGGAAGAAGGGGAGAGATAGAGATATTGAGATGGACGAGTCACACGAAAGCTAGCTAATTCACGAGAATCAGACACCCGAGCGGTGGACTCCCGGGACTCCCTGACACACATTGCATGCAGGAGAGTGCCAGATTTCAGGACGTTTGAGGAATAAAAGGGACACGCAGCTGGCTGCTCGTCCCAAACGCTGCGATGCTTGGCTTCTCGTCGAAAGAGTGTCTTACTATCTCCGCCAATTATCAGCGGACTCTGCATGTTCTTCCGAATTCTTAGGGCCGGAACATAGAACGTGGTGACGAGATTAGCTGTCTCAAAAAGAGAAATGAAAAAAAGTCCTCAAAATGAAAAAAATCTGCCAGTAGTCGTACTAGATTGGCCAATTCTAAACCAGTTACTACTCAACCTCATTTTTATTGTTTAGATGCATCGTGTTCTTCATAGAAAATATTCCTTTTCCTCATCCTCTAAAGTCTGACCTTAAAATTGGGAGATTCATATAACCGTCCAATTGGATTTGAAGAAAGCTCAGTTCACAGTTTGAACAACGTCTATTCCGTGACTCCATTTTAACTTGCACTGGAATGATACATAAGCATGATTTCCGGCCATAATATGGAGATCATGTGCATTCTCATGCTTTACTGGTGGAAGCACCGTTTTCTTTGTGTTCAAAGCCAAAAGTAACTAGTTATCTTATCAGACACCTAAAGATTTAGCAAGCAAGCACGAACAGAGTAAAGCTCTGAGCTCGTGATATCGAATATTCTGCATCTATTGTTGGTGAAGTTGCTTGTATTATGAAGTTTTGGGAAAGATGATATCCTGAGCTGATCGGCCAGGCTTTGATGCATCTCCAAGGATATACACTCGATTGTTGCATTTGAAGGAGAAGATCGTGAGAATCTCTAAGGCAGCTTAAGAGGACCAGACTGAGAAGTAATCTTTGGAATCCGATGAGCGGCTAAAGCTTTGAAGCTCTTCGCTAGATCGTATGCAGTGGAGTTTTTCGGCTCGCCGGAACTAATGAAATAAGCACCGTTCAGAAAGATGTCATTGACAGAACACCAATTTCCTGTAGAATTGTCCCACCGTCTTGTGACCTCTTTGGCATCACCAGCTATAAAATAGTTTCCCTCACTGTAGATAGTTGGAGCAGAACTGCCTCCGATTGCGTATACACCCCATTCCCAATAATAATTATTCACCACATGAAAGTTTCCATATCTACACCTGTCAAAACAGACACAGGAAGTTTCAATAAGTGTAGAAGTTTCCCTTCTTGCGAGATCAATTTCTGCTTATTCTACTTATGAATCATCCGAACGAGAAATATATGCCATCATCATTACATCTTTATGTAGCATACATTCATGGAACAGTTTGAAATCTGCGAGCGCTAGCTACACAATAAACATTACCTGGGCATGCGTTCCATGGCACCTTCTCCAAAATAATTGAAAGCCACGGTTGCCTGCATCTGCTTATCGGCTACCCATGAAGGGCTGTGTCCCATGAGCATGACCTGATTCAGATAAGACACAGGTTAACACCTATAGGCTGAATGTAACAAAAAATAAGTGGTTTAGCTATTGGGGCCCAGCCCCATGTTACCGGTTTGGTTTCATCTTTGTACGTCTTGATGGGGTCTTCCCATCCTTTCTGTTATTTTACTGTGTCTCTCCTTTAGTAAGGAAGGAAGTACCATTGAGCGGAAAGAAAATTAGAAGACGTTGTTATGTTCTGAGTAGTTTACCCCTGGAATTCGAGGATATCAGTAAAGATGATGATTTAGAAGATGCAAAGTAAGACAACAATGGACGGAATATGAATAATGTAGAAGTAGGAATGCCACTAACATGGAAACTTTTTTACCTTTCGGTTATGCTCAAAGTAGTTGTTTGTGACACTTATGTAGTTAGAAGACACAGTCACATCTAAGAGGCCGTCCGCGCAGTACGAAATTCTGCAATGATCTACCCAGATGTGTTGAGATTCTACAATTTTAATACCATCTCCGTCAAATTTGGATCTCTTTGGCATTGAGCTGTAGTTAGCCGAGAAATAGCCTGGTGGTCGCTGACAACCGGTTACATGAATGCCGTGAATTATAACATGGGTTACGGACTCCACAACGATGCCCCAAGACCCATTGAATAGGATTTGAGCTCCTCTCCCGTCAATCGTCTTGTAGCTGCTGATTAAAAGCTCTTCCTTCAGTACGAAGGTCATATCGGCTCGGAATACAATCCACAGAGGATCGGCCTGAGTTACAGCGTGTCGTAATGTTCCTGCTTTCGGTGACGCAGGATCATCCTCTGCAGATGTGACCTCATATATGGAGCCTCCCTTTCCACCCTGTGCATCTGCACCGAATCCAATACCACACGCTGCTAATTTTTGACGATTGCGTAGCCACTTGTGTCCACGATACCAGCAGTCATCGATAGGATTGCCTTTGCTGACGTAGAGACCAGGAGATGGCTGGGTTTTGTTTCTGCAGAAATACCACCTGACGTCAGGGCCGAAATTTACCAACTACTGACTGACACATTCAGGTGAGGTTAGAGATAGCTCCCCTTCACAAACATCTGACAGAATTCAGCGCATGTTCACGATGATGGTCCCAAACTGTTACGAACAAGCAGAAAAAGGTTCTGGTGACTTGTTCTTTTACTGGTACCGAGTCAACATATATGCTCAAAGCCGGATAATTGAAATGTTGGCAAACCATCATTCTGAAATGATTGACTTGCACAAATTTACACGGATCTACAAGTTCGCAGCTAGACTAAGCCAAATGACTCAAGAACTTGAATGAGATCATGAGTAAACGCACGTAGATGAGGCATGGGATGATTTCATGAACGTGAAGGACGCCACGAAGCCAAGCAGCAAGAAGAACTCTAGCTGTTGACGAACATTATAAATATAAGCCATTATCAATCTATTTAGACTGCTGATAGAGCTGTAATCAAGATGTAGCACGCCAACTGCTTGTACATACGTTGAACCTCCTGTTGAAATAAAACTGAGGACTATGAATACAGGTTCTGATCCTATATTTATTGTTCTGGAAGCACGTAATATTCAGCAATGAGATCCATTCAAATGTCAAAAGAAATTCCTGATTATAGGCGGGGGTGTGATGGGGGTGGGGGGAAGAGGTTGTTCCTTTGTCACGTACATGTTGAGTCAAAATAGCTTTGACTGAAAAGATCCTTTTCTCTGGAGGTGCGTATAGTATGTTCCTTTCATCTGTATCCTTGTAAGACTGGTTTCATTTGCCCGTTTTGATGTTCTGGAATTCAGCTCAATAGCTGTGATTCTGTTATAGGTAAGAAATCGCGTATATCCAAAGATCTACTCAATCACGGTACTATTGTGATTGATATTTAACTTACTTCTGCAAAACAGAACTGGATTCCAGTATATATGATTTTAGTATATTTCGTGTTCAAAAGGTCTTCTGTGATAGCTTGTGACCTTTGAAAAGTTCTCTTGTTGCAGGAAACGAGGTTTGATATGCTCGGTCCCAACGATTTGAATGTTCAAACCATATGTGCTCATGCTTTTACTGTGCATATAATCACAATGTTAAGGCTGCTTCCACACTAGTCTGAGGACTTTGGGATCTGGATAAAACTTCTCTGAATGTAATCTGCCTTTTTTATTTATTTATTTATTTAAACCTAACCATCGGTGAATCCTCACAGATGAAGGAACTAACCCGTTTCTTGTGCAGCTGCGAATAAGATAACTGTAGAAAACGAGTATATGAAGCAGCTCTAACCGAACATGCAAGTCAGTCGCATAAATTTGATACCATACGGAAGTAGAGGTATTAGATAATGGTTCCTTTGGTCGAGAGCAGAACGAGACTCGACAGTACACAACTCAACTTTACCCAGATAACTGAAACAGCACAAGTCATCAACCTCAGAAGCCAGATCGAAATAGTATCTGGAAAGCTAAGAACAATAAGGATGTTAATATCCTCTGTACGTACTCTATACTCCTGCGATCGTGGTAAAAAATTCAGATGAAGCACTCCTTGAATCCCGAAAGTTTCGTGTAACCGAGACTCCAGAAAGCATGATGGATCAAAGCCAGCCCGACACAAAAAGCTTCCATCCTTAGACTTGCTATATTTTCGTTTCGATAGCATATGTCAACTCCGCTCGGAGATAATTTGCATGCAGTCAGGTCTGGAACCCACCGTTTCGAGGCCCTGATGGAGATTTCAAAATCACCAGCACAGCCAAACTTCAGCGACGTCCAGAAATGTTTGTTGAAGCTCTCTGAAATGATACGTCTAATCCAAGAGGGGGCCATCTTAGAAGCGCCAATAGGTGCAACTGACATAATATCCCAAAATATGTAACTTCATGCTCAGAAACTGGATACCGATACAGTGATATTCCACTTACCCGGAAAAAGTTCAACTACCTGCAGGCCCACTAGTTCTGATGAGAATTCAAGTTTCCACCGCTCCAAACGTGGAACTGCCATTTAAACACTGAGATTTTATAGAATATCCTATATCATCTCCTTGACATCCTCGAATGAGGGTTAAGCTGATAACATATAGACACTCGTGATCGTCTCATTGGTTGGCTTCAAGGCCAAAATCTGAAATGACGTATAGTCAGCAAGTTTATGTTTCATCGAGTTGTGGATAAGTCTATCATGTACAGCACCGAGGAGACTTTCGTGTAAGACACAATTGTATCGAGCAAAACTTCTCTGCTGGTCGAACTTACCTGGAAATATTGCCAAATATCTGAATTGTACTGAACCACCTTTCAGTAAATATGGTTCGAAATAAAGGAAACTTCCTTCCTGAATTCGTCGAGCTTAATTGTGAAACATGATTCCTGTTTCAGTTTGAATGCCCATCAACAAATGGAAGTAACCAGACACGTTATCTGACAATAATACAATGCGAAACGACAACAGTAAGTGACGATCTGATTTCGAGTTTGCTCTTAAGAAGAGCAGCTTCTTCAGTCAGATTTATCATTTTTCTTTTATAGACCAGCTGTACTAGAAGATGGATAGTACTCAGAAGTGCTGGTTTGATTCAATGGCATCTTCAAAACATAACTTGCTGTCTGACCAGGAGCCACCAAATTTTAGTTGCAGAAATTGCAGGAATCAACCTGCAACTCGTCTGATAAAATGTATCGTCGAAGCTTACGGAGGTTCCAGTTTAAACGCTCCACTATGCCCAGTTCTAATTTTCCATGACTATAAACAGTACCACGGGGTCGGTCCAAGCCAGTCGATGTTCTTCTGTTCTCAGAGGGAGACCTTCATTCTAACATCCACGAGATTGAACATCACGTCCAACTGTGGCCATAACATCGGTTAGATACCTCTCGCAATTTCAGCGAAATTTCATTACAGATCAAAATCTGAATTATGATTCCTAATGATTCATAATTCAGATTATGCGGGGAGAATCTCAGTGCTGCCGATGTGCTTTTGTGATGGGGTTTCACATATAGCGGAAGCACGTGAGTAACTATGGGTTGCTATGACATGCACATTGAGGACGTCCAATACCAGTAGCAGTCACTACTGCTACTGGTATCAGTCAATACTTCGGATTGTGACCAGCAGTTGAGATGCTTGACCATTTCTGCTCGTTCTCCACTTTTTTTTGTCAGATGAATTGTCAGTGGGCACTGAATATCATGCAGTTAGTATATCTCAAGCTGACGAATCTTCGGTTACTGCATATGTTCCACTAAATTCCCAATTTTCTTAACAACGACGGTGGTACTTGCGCTGCCCGACACGTATGTATCAAACATCTCTTTGATAACACTGATTGTCGAAATGAGTGAAGGTTCAAGAATTTGTACCTTTGATAAATCTTTTTGTATTGAGTTATTTTCGCCGATCGTTTGAAGGACTGTTCGTATGCTGTTCTGAATTTCTATTTCCACTAATGACTCATTCTCTCTGTCTGTCTGTGACCTATCTGAGTCGGATTGTCGGTGATGATTAAACAAATCCCTTTCTGACTGTGAGGTCATGGAGACAGCCACCACGAACTTTCTGCGATTTCCTTCAAATAAACAAGATCTTAAATATCTGATTATCAGCTTTTAGGCACCGCATGCTTCGGACAAATGGAGCACGTTTCTGGTGCCTCACTACCAAAAAGTACCAAGACCATGGGCCATGCCTTTGTCTAAAAAACCGATCAGGTGCACATAATCTGATCTTATCGCTCAATTGGAGTGTTTCACCATGCTACGCTACTAGGGAAGCCTATCAACTCTTACATTAAGCTTTTCAAACTTAATGCCGCCATTTGAATGTTAATGTTCGAAGTTGTGGAATGTAGGGCCTCACAACCTGCAATGGGAAGATTTTCCGTTTGTAGTATACGCAGAAGTTTGTGGACAGTCACTAACTGCTGTTTATTTTCAGTCACTATACTGGGAGTCATGACACTTTTCAATATGTACATCTCCGCAGCCTCGGATCGCCAGCTTCTAAAGTATATATCTGCATATACCGACATCGTCCAGGTCTGTCAGATTTCCTCTTAGTATAAGTAAAGGAATGGCCGAAGTAATATTCTGGAATTCTCGTCAATATCAATGCGGATCAGAAGTTATATGTTTTTACTAGCTTAGAGCATTTCATTAGCTCTAAGCAAATGGTCACAGACTATTGTTGAGAATGATATAGAGTTTTCAGATCACATGATGACAAATGAATACTTTGCACATAAACGTCGACTTTGAAATATCCACCGCTGTCATTGAACTAGAATACATCAAAAGCTTTCTGAATTTTCCGCGTGTAGTTTGAATTTGTTACTGAGATGAGTCATCTCGACTTTTAAACATCGACATTAACTTTTCATGCCTCGACAGACATTCCATGCTTTAAAATCTTTCGAAATGGACACGTCGATTGAGATATAATCTTGTCAGTGATATAAGCACTTTCACCTTAAAAAATTTACACGTTTACTTGCTGTTTCTTGACAAATATCAGCTTCTTTTCAGGCCTTTACACAGTGAGATTGCCAACATTTTGACATCCTCATGCAGGCGATAAAACTGCTTAACTTGTGCTTTACCTGTTTCTGAAGTTATGTATCGTACTGTTCCTCTAGAACACATGCCAATATCATGCACCATGTTTTTTGCACATGTGTACCTTTGGGTTGCTCTCTTTTCTACTTAGCCCGCGTGCTGTCCTTTCTTTGCCTTCAGCAATTACCTCTAGAATACTCCTAGTCAAAGAACTTAAGGCTTAATTACCAGACAACAGTTACACTAGTGACTAACGAATGCATAGCTTAGCAAACGTTTTTCTGTCCATAACACTGATCATGATCTTTTTCTAAAATGATGTTGAAAGAGATATGAACTTCCAACAGCTGTAAAATTAAAACGAGTTTTAATTTTACATTTCTTTAAATAACCAAGAAAAGCCTTGAAATCTTGCGTTGAACCTACTGAAAGCACTGAAGAAGAAGTCAACTTTCAATAAACACATGAAGCTCTTTCCTCCCTGACTTCAGGACCTCCCGGCCCTGTTCTGCTCTCACCATCAAACAAGCCTCTTATTTTTTAGCAAAGAGCGCGTTCAAACGTGCGATTACATGCGATTAGAGTGATTTTGGCAGGCATTGACTACTGGTCCTCAGTTTTTTCGTGGGATTGTTTCATCGGCTTGCAAGTTGTGAAACAAATTTGAGAAACTTAACATGCCAAGATGCAAACTAGACGGCATTAGCCCTCTGCTAGAGACGATCCGAACCACTCTTTTGTCGTTTCAGACCTGGTGTTCTTCCAGACTCAGTACAACCAAGACACTGATTTGATAACTGAATATTCTACCTTACCATTGTTTGCCATACTATTTTAAAGACTAATATACTACAGAAAATTTTGACATTGAAAGTCACTTTCTTTCCCAAACATATATTGACACTCTAATATATTTATTTCCACTAAATACTTTGATTTGAATAAATGAACTATTAGATTTCATTTGATTTTTTCATGCACACTCTCAAAGTCTCAACTTCAAAAACTGCCCTTCAATGAGTCTTAACTCAAACTCTAACCCTTAATCCCTAGTTATCTTAATAATGTTATCAGCCTAACAGCAATTCCAATACAAATGACGCTCATTGCATTATTGACTCTAACTGTTGTATCTATTCATGCATGTGCACACTTACCCAACAAGGGATGGCGCAACATAAGTCGTGACAACAAGCCTGATACTAATGATAGGAATATGAAAGTTGTTATAACAGAGCTTGATTATATCATTGAAGATCAACCTAATAAACAACATGTCAATGCTGATATGATGTCTTGGCCATATGATAAGGAAAGAGATCAAACAATGGATGATACATTTTTAGAGGAGGATTTGTTGATGATGTATACCATGATGGAGTTACTGGAGGACTACAAGGAGATATAGAATTTCATTTCAGAAGAATAGTTTTCCAATACATGCGTTCAAGGGAGAGGAATGCATTGATAAAGATATGTGAATCTTCTATCATCACATAGAACAATGATTAATTAGAAGATATATTGGGAGAGGAATGCATTGGTAAAGAGATATGAATCTTCTATCATCACAAAGAACAATGATTAATTAGAATAACTATTGGGAGAGATAAGTCAATTCAGCTCATGAAGTAGTTTCAAAATGCATAGAACACTTTGCATGGAAGTTACTAGATGCATTAAAGATACTAGATGCATATTTTTAAAGGAAATGCATTTTCAAAGATTGTGTGAAATTTTGCAAGAGTTGTGATGTGTGTCAAGCTTTGGCTAAAAAATCCATGAAAACTATTCTTTTGACATGAGTTTCTATTGAAAATCCTTTCAAGAAATGAGAAATAGATATTGTACTACCCTTGAACCTTACTTATCAAGATAACATGTTTATTACCTTACTTATCAAGATAACATGTTTATTGTGATAGTTGAGGATTATCTAACCAAGTGGATAGAATCTAGATCTTTAAAATCTATCAATAAAGAGAAAGTGTATAGATTTCATATGAAGGGATAATGATTAGATTTGAATGTTCTTTAGGGATTGTATTAGATAGAGGTGGTGAGTTTGTTAGAAGCATTATACAAGCCATGTTAGATCATTTTTCCATCAGGACATGGGTGAATAGTTGCTACAAACCAAATGTTAACAAGTTGGAAAAGTGATATCATGTGGAAGTACCATACGACTTGCAAAACATCAATATGATATCCACATTTACATAATATCAACCTTACAATTCAATTTTATTTGATAATCTTCTTGACTATCCAATGGAAGTTAAAGAGGTTGAACGAAACAAAAACTATCAAATCAAGATGTCGATTGTTGGAGTTGGAGGAGTCCATAATTGTGGCCATGATACATGTGGAGCAGACTCAATAATGAGAAAAAGTATCATGACAATCGATGTGGGACGAAGAAGATGAAAGCTTTCAAAGAAGTTGATTGGATAATATTTTACGATTGCATTAAATATAATAGGGCAAGAAAAAAAAATTGCCAAATTAATTTTGAACTTTCATAATTCATAAAGTGTGGAAAAAATTTATTTATGATTTGAAGGAGTTGTGAGAATGATATTTTGATCTTATCAATCATGACCAGTTGAACACGTTTCAATCCAAGAACTAAGTGAAATCTTAATCTTGACATAAATATAATACCCACGTTGTATATGTATATGTATGTTATATTTAAAGTGTGACTAAATATATTTTAGTTAAAATTTTATTTAGTTTGTTATCGTTGAGTTGGAAGAAAACATATGATAGCTTTTGATGTATTGGAGTGAAAGATGATAACAACTATTTTGTTGTTTACCGGAGAATCATGGATTATATTTTATCACATAAATATATTGACTTTCCTTGACTTAGATTAGTATTTCATTGGTTTGACTTCATGATCAAACTTAAATCTTGGGACTAAATTGATTTGGTACACCAAAGTTAATTGAAGTGTAATTGAACTTCTATGAAGTTCAAGTGTATCAATTGCATGTTGCAATGTTTACTTTCTCATTAAAAGTTGTTATCTCTACCTTGATTAAACTGAATAAGAAAAAATAACATGGTAATTTCTTTTATTTACTACAGTAAAATTCTAAGTATTCTAAATACAGAGGTTAATAAAAAAAGATTTTTTTTCCAATACTTTGAATGAAATGTCTTTTCCTTTTGAAGTGAAATATAAATCTTTGTGAGATTACTTAGTTAGCAGAGTTATAATTAGATTATGGAGTTTGGGATTTGAGAATTTATGTAAAATGGTGTAACAAGCTATAGTCATTAACGAAGAAGTGTCTTGTTAGATTTATGATGAGCTTTCAATAAGCCATTGGAACTAATCTAAGTGAGAGTCCGCTCAGAGATCATTATTCAAACTCTGAAAAAGTGATATGTGTATCACTTCTCTCATGTGTTTTCACATTCTAATTAGAATACTTGTGCATTTCATAAGGAAAAGATGAGGCCTCATGATTTAAAAAAATGATACATGTACTTATTCGGGTTGAGAGGTCCAAGTGTTGAAAATGAATTAGAATGTTAATGATTTTGTAGAGAACACCCATGTCATGGTCACATTAGCAGTTTTATCCACCACTCTTAGGCTACATGATTTTCTTTATCTTGAGAGCAAGCAACCACTAAAGAATTAATTTACAGAAACTTTCGGTCACTTTGATCCACTCATCACAATAAAATTATGATAATTTGAATTCAAGACAACGGTGGCTAATTAGAGTGGCCAATATTAATACTATTGCAACTTTGAGCAGTGAAAGAATGACAAATGCAAAGACTTGCGGCCATGGATGGTAGTTTTCCTTACATTAAAAAAATTTCCGTGTATATACGTATATACAACTATAGACATGGTATGTTTCGAAGCTTTGAAATAAACACGAAAATATTCTAGACTTCTGGACTTACTCACCAAAGTGTGAGCAAATGATAATGAGAAAAAAGAACGGTGGTAACTGGATAGGTACTTCTAATGTATGGCTAAATTTGCAGATGAGTGCTGCGGGTGAGAAATACCTGCAGCTAAATATGAAGCTTCCAACAGTTTGGAACGGGATTTGCATCTACCAATGAGATTTTCATGTACAGCAAAAATAAAGAAAGTGACAAACTCTGACTTATAATTGCACCATCTGCTCTTATTGTCCGCAATCGGCTTCAAAAAGGAGACGGAGCTTGTATGTTCATATGCAGTCTCTGGCCATTCCAATGTAGGGAATTTTTTGAAAGAAAAGATGTCGATCACCTTGAATTTTCAGTGAGAGATTTAATGGCCCTAGAAAATTTTCCTCGAGACCATCAATGTTTAGGTCTACTGACTCGTAAATCTGATGGTCCAGTTGAGCTTCACGGACGTGCCTACTTTTTCTTCGAGTACCAGTGGTATAAATTGCCTTACAGTCCCTCAGTTCAGGCTGCATCAAGCAGAAATTGGTACACGTAACAAACACTTGTACACTCGTAGAATGAGAAGCCAGATGTAAGTTTATCAATGTACACTCTTCGCCCTTGGAAGCGAAGAGTTATCATAGACGTTATCTGAGAAATATCGTGCAGAATACTTCAGGGTGGTAGAATCATTCCTAGGAAGAAAACCCAATACTTCCTCCCGAATCCTTGGAGTCACCGTGCAGGTGTTTCTTGTCCCTCCTGCATCATGAACATGAGGTGTCATACGTGACGAACTCGTCAGCGCATCTTCCGAGAATCCGAGCCCATTGCAGAGGTCTCAGCCTTGTTTGCTGGGATGACTTCCACATATTTATGTCTTCATTATCAAATTTAAAGTAGAATATATCTTCTTTGGACATACCAAAAGCAGAGGAACAAATCAGACAGAGTTGCCCCGATTTTGAAGTTTCAATAGACGGCTCAGCACGGGGAATCAGCTTTCCACCGAAAGCCGAACCCCCGTGCTGAGCGATCGCAACTTTAATGGATTATAACTCATCATGTCCATGGGTAGTGCGGTCGGAAGTAGACACCCGAACCGTGCACGGAGGTTCTGAAGACTCTAAATTAGAGCGACAACCGTCGTATCAGAGCACCGTACGATGAGAAATGCGAAGCCAAGCCAAAGTTGAAAGCCAGAGGAACCTTTCTGAAGTTGAAGTGTCCATCTCCGATTGGATCGTGTGAATCCACATAAAGACTCTGAATCATGAGGGGAGCTTTTTGTTTGTAACATGCTCTCCCACCGCGGGGGTTTTACAGGCGTAGTCTGTTCATCAAACTAAGTACTAGAATATCGAATGTTTTCCTGAAGATGCAAAAGACCATCCGATCCATTTTTAGATACGGTGTGTAGTATGTCTCTCTCTCAGTCTCTTCTCGAAACCCGGGTCCACAAGCGCAGCCGTTGCCCAAGCTTTTGAACCGTATCATTCTTTAGCTTCTTCGTTGCACGTGTTTATGTTTGGATGTTTTTAAGTATGACATGATTGACATACATAGTCTTTCCGATCAGATCTCCCTTAGACTTACAGCAGCCGGCACAATGTCTCAAAGTCTGCCTATGGTTCTGGATGTCAACAATACCAGATGATGACCGATGAAACCAGATGGATTCAAACTTAAGCCTCAGCAGAGATTTTGATCATAATCGTGTATCAACGAACTTGGAATTCAATGATTCTCATGTTCCCCAATTCATCGATCCGCTCAAAGTCTTGTGGGTACCGGAGGGTTTATCCATCTGATAATAAACGCCGGACCACTCAGAATGACGCTGAGAGGTGAAGTCTGTGGGGATTCAGGATGATTAGAATGACAACGGGAAATGCTCTTATCGTGGAATACAGAATAAGAGAGGACAGGAATTTTGACCCATTGGATGCGACTTGGGATGAAGTCTCGAGTTTAGCTTTGTAGACATGCGGGATTTCGAAGGTATTCGATCGATTACTAGTGCGAACAATATCCGAGACTTGCATATGTATCTCTCAGGAAACCAATTGTAGTGACATGGACATGCAAGGTAGGCGGATGGCTATCTTGGGGTTTACATTTGGCTCAGTCATGGGTTGGTAGCAACAGCTTTTCGGCTGTCATGATCAAATGCAACACCATGCAGCACAAATATATGACACGAGCACAATTCGACCCCTTTCTCCCCCGTTGATTCTGCATTTCCATCATGGGAAACAAGATCTATGTTGCATGCAGATGATGGAACCCACGCCGACATGCGACTTGATCGCAAGTTGTCTGTCATTTTGGAGCTTTAAAGAATTTCTGACCATTATCTCAAAGGTAATCCGCCAATCCCAGGTCCATGGCAGCTGTAGTTAGCATGTAAAATGGCTAGCATAGCAAATGGGAAACTGTAAAGCCAGCTGACTGTATTGTGACGGTTGAACTGATTGCTGAATCAACTTAGTGGAACTTAGGGACCTCAGTTCGGCTCCGATCTTTCAGATGTGCCCGAAGTTTACCATTCTATGTCTTGGACAACCTTTCCAACGCATTCTAATCAATTACAACATGTCAATCGGTCGTCTTTCTCTCGGCGCACGTCCTCAACTGTCTTCCGTTCATTGTCTGTCGACCGGCCGGAAGTTTACAAATATGTACCCTTTTCAGTTATGTATTCACTAAACAGGACAGAAGATTGATGGGTGCCGTTGAGATCGAACTTTTCGTGCATGGATTTGTGTTGGCAGTGATAAATGGGATGTTGATTGATTTCTTCTGACAGCCCTTCAAACCATCCTCTTCTATTGCGGGAGAACGACTACGAATCTCCGTAATCGAATGAACTCTGTGCAGGCTCTATGTTGAAACGACATGAGTCTTTGATTTATTGGTGTTAGACGAGGATTTGAAGGAGTGATTGGTGTTCCTGCAGTTTACTGCTTGTGACAGTGATGATGTGGATTTCCAGTATTCACATCTGGATTTATCTAATGACATGGAATATAAAAGACATCCCCTTAAATCCATCCCATCCAGCGGAAATCTTAGTGACACAATTCAGAGTATTATTGCAGCGGTCTATGATTGATTTTCAGAATGCATGAACGTAATCACCAACACCTTGAGGTGCAAGACATGAAGAAAGTCATTAGATAAAGAACGTTGGAAGTTGAGATTTTTTTGAAAGTTCGATCGAAGTTACTGAAAGCGAAGAAATGAGTTGGATGTCGATAGTCCCCAGGTTCCATGTTAATGCGTTTCGTTGAAGTCCAACACTAGCGTTAAAGTGGGGCAAAGACACTACACTGCTAAGAGCTGATTACTCTGTAGCCATCGTTGGGTGCAGTGATCACGACGAGAATAAATCCAACTCATGAAGTCAAAGGTCCTCCGGTACTGAATTGCACCCGTCGACTTCTAGATTAGAGAGGCAATTTTAGAAGCATCACTCATGAATGGTGCCAAGGAGCTGTGGACAAAGAGGAGAATTGATACAACGAAGATGAGCACAATCATCAGCAAAGTGTCCGAAAGTACAAATAGCGGCTAGTATAATAAGTCCGGCAGAGCAGGTACCTGATTTCGGTCCAGACAATCTAGCGATGGTCAATTTCGTGGTCAAAACTGAATATAAAATCATTAGATCGCAATACCGTATAGGAACGATGGGCCTACAAGATTGGCGTTTTGTAATTTCCAAAGAACTGAAAGAATCTCCCGAATTTTAGGGTTTCAGACATCGAATCACAATAAATGTTCTGAGTAAGAAAATGAGAATGTGTTGGTCCACTTATGACAAAAGCTCACGTAGGACCAGTACTTCCATTTTCGAAGCAGTTGTGTTCATTACTGTGAGAACTATTATTCTACTCGTTATGGACTCTGTTCCACGTTTATAACAACACTCGCGCACCAGTTTACGAGGTTATAGGTCACGGATGCAATAGCCCGTCTGAGTTCGGTGAGCGAAATTTTCATGGTCAACGACCCCATCAAGCGAGCCGGATGATTTTCATATTACCCAACGAACTCTGGCAAGTGAAGAAGCAAGATCTAAACAATATTCGAAACCCGTACCACAACAAAAGCAGTGAACCAGAGACACAACAAGGGTCTTCAGGAACCACAATCTCAAAAAAATGGCTACAATGTCTCCGACCTGTGGAAAGAAAAAGATGATCTTGGTTGCAAACTTGCAACAACACCCTCTCTAACTTTGAACCAAGACTATGCGCGATGATGCCTGTCCACGGCTTTTGGGTATGTGCAGTGCAGGATACACCACAGAGCATGCACTGCTAGCAGCAATAAAGATTACCAAATCACCGCGCCCTCCGTCAAGCTCACCGTCTTAATCTCCAATCAGTACCACGCTCCTCCGTGCCTGGCAGGCATATGACCAACAGAGAGTAGATAGTAGACCCCGAAGTCTGCTCGGTTAAATTAGCAAGAAGAATACTGTATCTCCCATTTGAGCAGAGGAAGAGACCTCTGCTGCAAATGAGTCCAAGGACAGGTGCCTCGTCGAGCTTGTACTCATGAGGCGTAGCAGATTCGCAGGCGTGGCTAAATTAGAACATTCTAAAGAAGCCTGGGCTGATCGTTCAGACTCCAGACTCCAGACGCTGGCCATTGGTGTTGTACCACCGGCCTGCCAAAATTATTGCTGACTCGAGAAGTCCTAATGCGCTGACTCGTCACTGGAAATTGCGCTGTCCAGACAACGTCCGTCAAACAGAGCGCTGCGAGGACCTACGACGCTAATTGGAAGGGGCGGAGGAGGTGGAGGAGGAGGAGTCTAAGTATTCGAAAAAATATCGCCGAAGTCGTGGAGCCCGATTTGGAGTAAATCAAGTTTCGACTTTCATCCCGCGGCTGCGTGCGTGGTTGGTATCGCTCCGTTCTCCTTTGCTTTGCCCTTGCTGATTAGACGGTGAAGAAAGCGGATGATTATGTCCACGACTAATCACGAGCCCCGGCGTGGAAAACCCGACGGCGAAAAGTCGGTCGCAGTTGTGACGGGGCTCGCCGCAGTAAGTGCGAGGCAAGACCAAACGTAATGCGGCGAGCCAATGCGAAGACCGGAAAGCGAAACAGAGGGATTTCCACCAATGGCTGCAGCGGAAGAGAAGTCGGGAACTGCTAATTACCGTGACTTCGTTCGACGGGGCACTCCGTGCGTCGGAGCGAAACATGTGGCAGCTGTTTCAACTGGCGAGCGGTGCTGTGTGGTTGGTGTGCGTACCCGGTGAGGGAGTGAGGGAGGGAGGAGCAGCAGAAGAAAAGGAACCGGGAAGGGAAGAGTGGGATGGGTGGACGGGAGGAGGGATGAGCGGACACGTGGGGGAAGCTTGCAACCCCATGCTGCACGGTTGAGTTTGTCGCGGTGGAGAGCAACGGGTGCTGAGTCAGCCGAACCACGCTCGATGTCCATCAGTATTTTTAGGCGATTCCACAGAGTAGATTTGATGTGGACTCCTGCATCACGGCCGATTCAGGTCGCAGCCTTAGGTGTTTCCATGGCCAGCTGGAACTGCGTACTAGACGAGCTGGCACCATACGCTTCCGTTTAGCCTCCAGAGGTCCATCGGGTTTCTCGCTCTCCTCCCCACGCCCGTCCGCTCACCCGTCGCCCTGCCCTGCCCGCTTTCCTCTGCTTTGGCAGCGCCTCCCTTCCTTGCTTTGTAGCCCGGTCTGGCCTCGCACCAATCGCCTGCCTTTTCTTTTGTCACTATTCGGGCTGTGCTCGGCAGCTGCGTCTTCCTTATTTCTGAAGGCGCCGGCGCTGGGCTTGGGACGAATTCACATCTAGCGCGCCTCGCTTTGGGCTGGGCTGGACTGGACCGGGCTACCGTACCTTGCCTTCCCTTCATCCAACCACCAGAATCGGCCATAGTCTTATTAGCAGCGCTTAAAGAGTCGAGAATCGACATCGATTGCTCGCTAGGTCTTTCGTGTGAGGGAGAGGAGAGAGTGATTGAGAGCGATTCGCCGTGATCTGCGCCTGATTTTTCCTTCGGATGTGAGTGCGTGCATTTGATTTGCGGGATTTCTTTTGAGCTTTTCCTTTCGTACTGCTGCATCATGGTGTTGGAAGAGATCTTGAACTAAAAGGCCGCAGGCGTCCATCCTACTTCTTGTCTTTGTGACCATACCCATCCGCTCTCGCTCTATCTCCCCTCTCTTCTTTCGTCTCCTTCCCTTTGGAAGCAGCCCGTCTCCCTGGCTCCATCTGTGTTTTTGTCTATCCACCCTCCGTCAGTGTCTCTCTTCATGCCTGCAGCCAGGCTGATGGATTCGACCCTTGGCTAGACAACATTTTGTTGTTGCCGCTAGCCGTGTTCTGTTTTGAGTGAGTAATCGAAAGTGGCATTGAGTGTTCGATCTCTGTGCGGGACGGACGCTCCACGCTGCTGTTTGGTCTTAAGTTTGAATGTAGGTTTTGGACTTCGTTTGATTGTGCGCTGGTTGTGGGAGTTGTAATCCGGTGCGCGTGACTCACCTCTCTGAGTGTCTTATCTTTTCTGACAGTTGAAAGGGAGAGGAACAATGGCGGTTCCTGCGCACGCGGTGGTACCGAGAGCTGAGGCTCTCGCATCCTCTTGCCCGATGACCTCTAAAATTACCTCCACGAATTCCACTACCATGGTGAAGTCGCTCGTGCCAACAAGATTGAGCTCCTCAGCCTGGATCACTGGACAGCGATTTTGTGTAAATTCCTTCTCGAAGAGTCCAGTCAGCTCATCCTCTGTTCCCGGAAAGGCCACGACTATCACCATGACGGCCACCATGCCTCCAAAAGCAGATCGCAAGTAAGTGTCTTTAGTCTGCATTTTCCACCATTCTACACTACCCTGCGCATGCCGGCTTCCAGCAATGACATCGAGTGTGTGATGAAATCCTCTCATTTGGGTCCTTGGACTGAGATACAAGGAGTCGGTGGTACTAATGGGAAGAGAACGCTGCCCTGGTTTTAGAAATGTGTTCTCGATCGTAACTGGTGTGAATAGAAAACTCCTCGTCTTCAAGAATTAGTAAAGGATAAAGCAATCTTTTTAGGTCTTGCTTGCGAAGAAATGAACTCCGGCTGCGGGGCAGCAACAGCCCTTAGCCGCAGGGTAGTTGTAATGTCGGCGTAGAGTAAGGAACGTCGCGGAGCCAGAGGATCAAATGTACGATTCGCACGGGAATCTATACGGCAATGCGTCGTTGAGAAATCGCGCAATTTTTCCAGATTCGGCTAAGTTTGCTTGATCGCTATTGGTATGGAGAAATATAACGTAGTGGGGTCCTTAAATGGTGAGTTGCATTTTGATCAAAAGATAAGGCATGAACGTAACTGGAGTTCTTGCGTTGCAGGGTATCTGGTATATACGTCCCTCATGAGACGCACAAGCAGGTTCTACACTCCATTGCGCCATCGAAATTGGAAATTGTGCAGTCTCTTGATACATGGGCGGAGGAGACATTGTTGCCGTTCTTGAAACCAGTGGAAAAATGCTGGCAACCTCAAGATCATCTCCCGGAGCCATCGTCCGAAGGGTTCTACGAAGAGGTCAAAGAGTTACGTGCACGAGCTGCCGAATTGCCAGACGATTACCTTGTAGTTCTTGTGGGAGATATGATTACTGAGGAGGCTCTTCCAACCTATCAGACGATGCTTAACACTCTCGATGGCACGAAGGATGAAACTGGTGCTAGTCTCACTCCCTGGGGTGTGTGGACACGAGCTTGGACCGCGGAGGAAAATAGACACGGAGATCTACTGAACAAGTACTTGTATTTAACAGGCCGTGTTAATATGAGGTCTATCGAGAAGACCATTCAGTACTTGATTGGTTCTGGAATGGTAAGCGTTTTCCTGGCCATCTGAATGTTTTTCCGTCGTGGTGTCCATCTTGCAAGTCGAGAAAAAGTGCCAAGGTACTTGTAATGGTGACAGGATATTGTAGCACTTTTCTTCGTATGCATTTGGCTACTTTTGGGCTGATTCCCGAGATAACGGAATTTGTAAGATGTAGATTAATAAGTCACATGGAGAAGCGGTCAAAATCATCGCCTCGCTATACTTACCGACATGATTGTATGAACAGGATCCACAAACTGAGAACAACCCCTACCTTGGATTTGTCTACACTTCGTTCCAAGAACGAGCAACATTTATCTCGCACGGAAATACAGCGCGTCACGCCAAGGAGTTCGGTGATGCCAAGCTGGCCACTATTTGCGGACTCATCGCAGCCGACGAGAGGCGACACGAGAATGCCTACAGTAAGATCGTGGAAAAACTGTTTGAGGTCGATCCAGATGGTGCGATGTTGGCTTTCGGAGATATGATGAGAAAGAAAATTGCTATGCCAGCTCATCTGATGTACGATGGAGTAGATCAAAACCTATTCAGCAACTTTTCTATGGTCGCACAGAGGACCGGTACATACACTGCTAGAGATTACGCCGACATTTTGGAGCACCTTGTAGCTAGATGGAACGTACCAAAGATCGAAGGTTTGTCCAGTGAAGGAAGACGAGCCCAAGAGTTCGTCTGCACGCTTGCTCCTCGCATCAGGAAGTTGGACGAGCGTGCTCAACTCAAACCCAAGAGATCTCCCAAGACAGGGCCTTTCAGCTGGATTTTTGACAGGGAAGTGCAAATGTGGTAAAGTTCCAATTTTGAGTGTAAATCTGGGAAGTGCCTACCTAAGGACGACAATTAATGCAGCAACCTTACAACTCTTCGAACTTGGCAGAAAACAGAGGAATTTAAAGAGTCATTCACGGTTCGTAGAGTGTCCGAAGCCTCCATTGTTTGAGCGGGGCTTTTTTTGCAACCTTAGGGTTCGAGATGAAGCATAGCGGACAGAGGTTCACTTGTACATAAGCTACACAGCTACTTGTGTGAATCTTCAGGTTTATGGCAACTTGTTAGCTGTTTGCAGTCACAGGGATGTGGTGGAGGGACTGCCTAGCAGTAAGGGTTTGCAGGATACAGTGGTAACAGTGAGGAGCTGTAGGACGAGTACAGGCTGGCTTGCTCAGTAAGACAGTCTCCAGCTTGTCAGAGTTTTAGATGATTCTGAAATTATCCATGCCAGCGGGAGCTATGTAGCAAGTTCAGTTCTTTTGATCTAGGAAGTGTCACTGGATCTGGGAATAAGAAACTTTCGATCATCATTTGATATAACTTTCCAATTCAAGAGCAAAAGTGAAAATGTTGTGTAGGTGCGTAGTGATTTTTAGTGTTGTTGGTGAACGGAAAGCTCTCCTCCGACCTTTATATAAACTTGCACTGAACAAAAATAGCATTTAGTTCCCTATTTCTAATCGGCAGCTTCTGTCTCTGTTGAGTCCAAACGGTGTACCGGTTTCAATAAACTGAGCCGAGTTTGTATGCCCGACGATCAAGCTTTACCTTGTCACAGGTCCAGTGCTCTCAATGGATGCGTTCCGATGTCTAATGGAAGATCAGGGATCGTGACAGATTGTCGCGCGAAGATTGTCGACATTCTCTGCGATGTATTCTCAACGAAGAGAGGTCTGCTGTCACAGAATCTTGTAATGACAGGTACAGTCTTGAATGAAGAGGTTTCCGTCACCGACTTCTGCCCTATGTTTGCGCTTCTGAATGTAAATTGCGGCGGTGGTTTTAAGTCTGTACAACCGTTTCACCTTCTACTCTCCTTAGGAATTGATCTGTATTTTATCGGAAAAGTTTCCGGATGTGGTCACGTACACAAATATCTGTACATATCACATTGTATGTACAGCGAAATGATACGGTGAAACATTTACAGCTGTCATTTTGGTGGACAGTTCAATCCATGCAGTGGCTACAGAAACTTTTAGATGAGAAAGCGAAACGATTGGTAAGCCCGACGTCCTCCACGCTTGCTTCCTAAAGTAGGGCATTCTGACCGTGCACGGCCGGAGCCATGACAACATAAAAAATTCATTTTACCAAACTGCCTATGTTGCAACTTGCAAATGACACTACTTCATCGACAACGGCGAATTTAAAAAAAAACTGAAAGATGTTCACTGCTTCTACGAGCAGCGTTTCTCTTCCTTACTCGGAATATTGCCTCACTGAAACATGGCCAAACTTTCTCCGCATAGGCCGATTAAATTATGTTGGCAGTTTCCTTATGTGAATCATAATTTTGGACGGAAAGAAGAAATTTGACATGATTGAGGAGAGAAAACACGGCCAAGTGCAAAGTCCAATATCCAGAATCGTTTCAGTTCATAGATGGCCAATGAGTAGCTCGAGCCAGAGCACCTCAAGAGTGTCACTACTTTTGGTTCTGTCATATCCGATCATGATGTCCACAGCATTGAGCGGAATCCGCGCTTCGAGAACCGACTTCAGTGTGTGCATTCGTCGTGAGAATAAAATCTAATATGCAAAAATGATTCCTTGTTTACGTATCCTCGTGCAGACGATTTTTGTGCGGACAGGGGACAACCTGCGCAAGTCAAAACCTGCAACCTTGACTAGCTCTGCTCTGTGATCTACATTACTCCTTCACAGTACCCATCTTCGCAATCTGTCGATCATTACCTAGAAATTTGTGGCTGTAGTTGCAGGAAACAACGCCATTGGGCATTCGGTGCTACAATGGCGAATTTCCGTTCACACAAGTAATCAAGTGCCCTCGCCCTGCCAGTCAGTGCATGACCTACCTGATCTAACCCACCCTAAAAACCACCCCAAGAATTATGACACAGTTTTCATGTCAAACCCTTCAGGGAGATGTGAGATCGTTATTGCTCGCTCGAGAATTTCCCAGGCCTTGTCGGTTTGCCACCCGCATTGTGTTATCCTGTTTTCCCGATACCTTTCACGCATTCAATCCACTGACGACAACCATATCCCCGTCTGATTCGCACCCGCTAACGATCCAGAAGCTCATCATCATCCGCTCCCGCGACTCGTCATGAACCAACGACGCCTCCCAACCATGTACATGCATGTCCCCTACGCCGTTGCAGGCGTCAGCTCTTCGCCTTCGTGCTCCATGTACATGCACAGCAGCCTCTACCGTACACTCCAACTGGGTTGGCCAAAGCCCGGATCGAGATGTGCAGCCCAAGCAAGGCAAGGTTTTTGAAGCCCCGTAGCTCGAGCACAGATGCCGCTGTACCGTACGTCGTTCCGCCGTGACCACAATGCTCACACTGCGCTCAACGTGCGGAAAAGGGACATGGAAATGCACGTTCTGTCACATGGCCCCTCCGCGGCAAGAAGACAGAGCGGGTGCTGGCAGAGGCGAAGAAACCCTAAGAATCCCGAGAAGCACAGATTCGATGTGACTCTGAATTTCATTTTGATCTTTTTGTCGTTGGATTCTTTGCTTCACGAGCGAGACCGAGAGCTTTCATTTGGTTTTGCGAGTAAAGGTCACTATGGAAGCAGATTCTTGAGGGAATTTGGAGTTGGATGTGTTGTTAATTTCGCGTATTCACAGGAAATGGAATTGACAATCCAGATTTCTCGGAGTGTGCGTGAGCTCTGAACCTTCCCCTGAAGTTCGGGTGCTCGTAAACGTGGAACAGAGCACATGAAACCCAGGTGCTTCGCATCGTTAACGGTTCGGTGCACATAACAGCGGTAACAAATGCTCACTTCTCTCCTAATAATTTTAATATTTCCATATTTATTGCGTGGAGAATGAAGGAATGTCCTCGACAATCCTGCATGCTGTACGATCGATTTAGAGGAAACATCATACGACAGAGGAACTCAGGATAAAAAGAAGGCCAGAAACCTCATAAACAGGACGTGGTTGCAGATGGCAGCAGTATTGATAACTCCGGACGCTTTCCCTCACGTCATGCACCAGTTCGGATTCGTCGCCCTTAATGCAAGAGGGCATTGTTCGTTTTTTTCGGAGAATAAGAGGCGCTCCATTTATTGCATATTGCGAGTTCGACTGTTCAAAAAGCAGGGTAAATGTTGACCCCTGGTCCAGATTTCGTCGACGCTACATTTGGAAACCTGTACTAGACGCAACCAGGATGAAAGAACGAGAGTGCAAAACGCAGAATCATTGATTCATCATCACACTGTCCAGTTATTGGCATGGCCGGAGCTTTTGTGGGTGCTCACAATGGTCTGAGACTTCGAATCTTACCTATACATTGCAGCAGGAGGCGCTTTTGTGATTCCAAGATTCTTACTTTCCTTACCTCTTAAGCTTAAGGGTTCCCATTTGTTTCCTTGAGAAACCGTGTCTTTTCACCGAATCTCCACCGAGTTCCAAAAACTGTCATCCGCACGAGACCACATTCCACTACTCCAACGCAATATCATCGAACCTATACTCTGCCTTACAATTAGGAAAGGTTGATGCATGCATTCAAACATTGAGTTCTTGGAATGGCCTGGACTTTTGTCGGTGCACTCATTCTGGACAACTTACCGGCGGTCTAAGACTTCAAATCTTACGCATACGTTGCAACGGGAGATGCTTTTGACATTTCAAGGTTCTCCGTGTATGTCCAAAAGAAACCAATGCCATGTATCTTTCTCCGACTCTGAATATGGGCACTCAGAACTAGTATCCCGAAGAGAGCATTTCCCTTCTTCGACCCAAAACCATCAAATCTCGTCTTTCCCAGGACGAAAAGAGTATGCATGCATTCAGACCAGTAACGGGTAACGATTTCTAGCTCGCAGTTAAGATCGTCTGTGGGAATCGAGCAAGAAGGTGGACAATCTCGAGACTGGTCCATCTGAGCACGCTTTACACTGCTTATCCAAACACGCTCAGGTCAAAAAGCAAGCACTAAAACATTCGTGTGTGGTAGCTCTGGTTAGGTTAAGTTCAAATATGTCTCCGGCTCGGGCGACACATAAGCGCAAGTGGCTCTTTTTCTACTGCCTCCTCCTTCATCGTCTCCACGAATCGCCCCCACCAGATCTGGCACACAATCGACTACGATGTCCGTCAAGAGCAGGAGATACGGACTTTCCAGCACCCGGCACCCAACTCCCAAACCTTGGAGCTTTGGCAGCGCGGTCAATAGGAAGCTGGGCTCCTGCTTTTGACATTGTACGAGGAAGACGTCGTCGAGTAGGAGGAGATATGCTATGGCCCCGCCGCCCAGCCGCGACTGACCATCAGTCGTTCCCGTAGTACTCTGGGACCGAAATCATCAAACCTTCTCGCTTACGAAACAATGAGTGTTCTGGTCGTACGGAGACCAGCTTTCTGTGGATGTTGTTACTGGTTCTGGTGCATTCTAATGCCTTGCGATCGTGCATGTCGCTCCATCATGTGTCCCAATAAATTGCTCACGACTTTGCTAGCGGCTACGATCTGTAGCTGCCAGGTGACCTTTCTTGTAGTTTTTGGGATTCCCAAAGCTAGGAGCTGGCATGGATTTCACTTGCATCTCCTGCTGCAATCATTCATACCACTACGTGCTGCGATTCTGTAGGTTCCGACTCTCACAATCACCGGCATGCTTGTGATGGGATTCTCTCCTGCCTCGTATTCTTGGCCTTTACAAGCCGGAGTGATATGGTTGGCAGCTCATGGAACCAAATATTCCAGGAGTTGTTTAGTCCTCTCACACTTCAAACCCCGACGAGGAATTAAGTGAGTTTAGAAGAAATTAACATTGTCTGCAGTGGCTTCTGCATTTGGGGTAAAGTTCCACAGGTTTAATACATTATTTTGTAAGAACTTGCCAATAGAAATTTAATATTGACTCTTGTAAATGGGTTCACCCACTAGTTACGCTAACAAAATAGCTGTTCTAAATTAATAATACACCCCTTCAAATGTAAAATACAGTGTGATCATTTTAATTTACAATTTCTCTATCTATACATTCAATTCTTTCTCTATTATTTTTGTCTTCTATTGGATCATGTCTTATATTTGTGTTCTTTCTTCGCACCATTTTCTCGTCAGAAGCTTTCACTCTTCAATTTTGTTCACGTAAGATTACTCTCACTAAGAAAACTGAAATATGGTATGCTACAAGTGAATATGAAAATTAAAACATGAAGTGAATATTTATTTTTTAACCACAAATCCATTATACATATATACTTATTTATTTACTTACTTACTTACTTACTTATTTTTTAAGGAGATCGAGTCTCATTTATTACATCTCTTAAGAATGGGCACGTACATACTAATTTTTAGGTCTACCGTGCTTTGAGAATAGTAACGACGTGCAAATGTCATTTGCATTATGAAATGTCAAGTCCAACACATTTCGCTTCTATCATTTATAATATTATACATTGTATCTTGCGAGATGATACCAAGTATAAGATTTTCATGGGTCCTTTGAAATTGTATGTTGTAAGAAAGATATTTTCATTAATATAATAAATATTTGATGAATATTTTACAACATCAACTATAAATAGCTGAAAAGGAAACCTATATTGATTTTTGAATACATTGAATATAAAAAATATAAATATTTTAGCAAAATGACATGATAAAAATATATAGATCAAAACAGGCTTTTTAAAATTGGATGTAAATTGATGCAATTATTATGATAAATGTAAGTTATAATTTTCATAAAAATTTCAAATTTTTTTTTAATTTTTTTCCATAATCCAAAGTATGTATGTTTGAAAAAGGAATCATTATTCATATAACTATAATATATTATAATTTTATCATATATAAAATATGAAAATATTTTTTTATCCTATATCAGCAATATATTGCATATTATAAACTTATAATATAATTATGATCATTTTATACTAAACTATAAATGAAGAAAAAAAATTTAATCCTTTGAAATATTTATAATATTGAATTTGGAAAATGTTTAATCATTTTAATGTAAACGGATCATTGAAAATTTTATTTTTCATAGATGTTCAGTTTATTCAATCTAATTATTCAAACAAAATAATAAATTATAACAAAATAATCATAATCACATGATGTTAAGAGTTATATTTTATTAAGAATAAAATATTTTTTTCTTGTCAACCTATGACATGATTATTGGACAATAATTTGATTGTTTTTTTTGTACAAAATCAATCTTAAGTTATTATATTTTGACTTAAAAATTTTATAAGATTTTGATAGTTTATATTTTGACTAGATAGTGATTTATTTTCTATATAAAATAGGTTTTCATTCAAACTATGTTCAACATATTATCTTTCATTCTCATAAATTTTGAAAATTAGACCAATAATATTTATTTTTGATAACTACTTAAAAGATTTTGATAAATTTTGAATCTTTGTTTGAAAATCACATGCTGATTGCAGATTATGATTAAAAATTTTGCCATAAAAGCTTAAAGACTTTAAATTGAACATGAAATGAAAAACATTATGAGCAATTAGATAAGACAAGCACATGACTTGTAAAATCAGCTGAAAAAAAATTTGAATTTATTTTAATGTGATTTATTTATTTAATGATCATTGAAATTTGTATATACCAATGAAACTATTAATTTAAATTTAGATTTGAGAAAATTTACTCAATAAATTTTTTCAAAGTTAGAAATTGAATTTTTATAATATTTGTAAAATTTTAACTCATTTCACATAGAAATTTTAGTTTGTTATATTTGTTGTATATGAGAGTTGTGTTTATTCTTGTAATATATTGATATTTTGGAAGATTATTCCAACATATATGAGAAAATTTGATATGTAAGAATTTAGAATAGATTTGCAAATTTTAGAGAAATTTGAGTTGAAACAACGGTTGCTAGGTTCAAACTTTGTGTGGGAAAATGAGACTAGTTTTAAACAGACTTGGTATCAATACAAGATTGAATTTTCAAATAAAAGAGTGAACGATGGAATGGAAAGTAGAACCAAGAGCATTCTTCCACATCCAGTTGCTCATGACAGAACATACTTCTTCCTCAACTATTCGTACGAGTTTTGAACAAGAGATAAAGTGAACAGCTGTCCCGACGCACGCTGCCCTCAACGTTTCCTCACAGTCGCTTTTGGAACTTGGTATTCTCATTGACTTTGACCAAATTCAAGGAACGTACACTGCAGTGGTATTGTTATTCTTAACCTTCTTGCACAAAAGATTGTCTTCGGTTCCAAGAGGCATGGAAGGTTATTTAAGCATTTGCAGGTTTTAATAAGAAAACTCGGTTGGAGGATGCCAGTTTGGAACAAAATGGGGACGAGGAAGCTTCTCGCTGCAAGAAAGAGGGACCCGATAGTTCTTTGTGTTTTAGCGGGAGTTGTTAATGATTGCGTACGTTACCCTAGTTACCAGGTGATGAAAGTCATGGGGTGCCTCTCAAAACAGCAAATGAGCTCTACATTTCGCAATCCCGATACTTGATGCTTCCACGTTCTGATAATCAAAAAATTCAATCCTCGTAACTGTCGGAATAAGACGATTTGACATTCGTCTCCTGAACAATTACTTCCTGCTTCAAGTGCACCCTATTCAGAGTAAACGAGAGAAGATCAGAAATCCAGGAGGTTTTACAGGTAGATGGTTTCACGGGTGACCGATGCAATTGATTTCCAGTTGCTACTCTGTTCGAACACGGTGACGGTCCTTTGTGGAGCTTGAGGGTGACACGACAACAATGATTTGATGGCGAGGGTCCAGGAAGTCTCATTAGTTTCCGATGAGGCTGCATGCAAAGATGACGTTGTTAGCTCCGTCACTCGACAATTTTTTAACCAGAATCTAAATTGGAAAAGATGAATCAGATTAGGATACCTACCGTGCGCTTCACGCTTGGTTGGTCACGTTGGTTCTCAAAGTGCAAATAATTTGCTTTATAATGACAGCAATGCTTTCTTAATTTTAATCCCTTTCTTCGCCTTGGACTCCTAGAATGTCGTTTTCTACTTGCATGTATGAATTATCTTGTAAGAGCATAATATAGTGTACATGCTGTAATTTACTGGTATTGCTATTCCAATTTTTTTCAATGTGAAAATTTTTCTGGTTCAAAGGATCAAACTAAATTGAGTAGTTTTTTAGGTTTTGTCGATTTTAGCGCAGATTTATTAAAGCTTTTATTCACCTTGTTCAAGCCTTCACATATATGTTAGTAAAATGTAAAAAATGGAGATGTCAAACGATACAAGAATTAACCTTCAAACATTAGAAAATGTTTCCTTGCATGCATATATTCTCAAGTGATATGATTCTAATGGATCAATCAAGTTGGTTATTGATGAATGAGATACAACAATGAATGGAAATCTTCAATATAAATGAGAGGATGGTTGACATCAGGTTGATTTCTTCTTTCAAAAGTTGGTGATAGCAGAGCAAAACTATCACATAACTGAATGAGATGAATTATCCATTGTTTTGAATACCAAATATTGGAAACACAACTTGAGAGACAATGAGTTTGATGTGAAAATTGACCAAAAACCGGTGTATTTGGAGATTTAGAAAAATCTTTCCAAATGAAAAATTTGATAAGCAGATGACGTCAAAGATTCAACCTGAAACTAGTGTATGTCTTGCATCAATTACATTATAGAGATGAAAATCCAAACAAATTGATGGACTCAAATGATGATTGCAACAAAGAAGGATGAGAAGATCTTGAAGACCATGTGAGAATGATCTTGGCCGCTTTATGGGCAATTCACTTCTGTTGCAGAGTTTTCTTGATTGAATATATTATTGTGGAACACGTGCAATACTACGTAGATAATATTCAATACACATCCATAGCATCCCTAAAATTCGAAAATGATGTTGTCACAAGATGTACTTCTTAGATCCAATCGCTATCCATGTTCTAGATATCTCCCATGAATTTGGTCTTTATCTTATAGGATTCCTTTTCTTTTCTTTCGTAGAGTTCTTGTACTCCTTGTATGCTAGCGTCGTTGTAAACAATGACTCAGTACTTAACGTTTGTGAAAGATTTGCATGGGAAGTAGTCTAAATGAAGTAAAAGTTGTTTTGAGAAGCTAACTGTCATTTAAATATTGTTTTCTTGTTTCACTATGTTCATATGCCTTGGATAACGACTATCAAAGCTTGTTTTCAGTTTGAGTACTTTCCGCTCCTGGAGAAAAACCAATTTCTGATTTCTGTATTGGTTAGTTGATCGTTCAGACTAATCAATACCGTCCTCATAAAACGAGCACATATTATTTCATCCATTCATAGCATTCTGCGTCCATACTGTTCGTTCTTTCATGCTGTTCGGACTACTCTCAATCAGATTTTCAAACTGAATATTTGTTATTTTAGAGAAATCTTTCCCCTAGTGTCTACCTCTACGTATCTACTACAACTTGACATATACATCTTCGTTTCTACCTGTTTTGGTACATTCCGTTAATTTCGATCTAATTTTTTTTGTATTAACCTTTCGAAATCATTTCGGTTTTGTTTGCAGTATCTTATTATTTCACGAGCATTTTATAACTCAAACTTGCATTCGGATTCGTCATAGAGAACAGTGTCACAAAATTCTCGGGAACCAATCATTCCCGAGCTTGCAGCTGCCGCGTACAGATAGAGGAACCTGTGTAATGGCTGCCCTCACAATCCCCACCTTCCATTCATGTTTGGAAATGCTCACAACCTCCAGTGCGGATGGTCCCAGCTTCAAAATCCAAGCTTCCAGTACCTTCGATGCCTGACTATACAATTAAATCGATTCCGATATATTGGATCAGGTTTTGCAACTTGTTTTTCTGCAATACTTTTACGTGACATAACAGAAAATAATTAAAGTTAAATTTTTTAATTTAAGTGTTATTTTAAATTTATTTTGACTTTTTTACTCTTTATATATATGGCCATACGTACTCCCACAGAAAAAGGCGATGGTTCCTGCAGAAAGTCTCCATTTTTTCCTCGGCTCTTTCCTGACCCTGTTCAAGAACTCCACATCTGGGGTACTGTGTTGAAGTAGTTGTTGTTGCTTCTGATATTCTCGGTCTCTCTTGCAGGTCCTGATGTTGTTACAAAGAGCTCCATACTCTGCGGAGCTGCTTCAGAGGCCACGGAATTCGCTAGGTTCCACGGAGCTGATGCCGGAGGATGTCATCCTGCAAAATTTCATACCACCGTCGGCCCATCATTCCATCCCTCGATCCCTTCCAAGATTAAAGAGATCGAGGAGATGAAGAATCTGAAGCAGGCTGTGCAGCTGTATGCTAGAACATTGTTGAGATGGAGTTTTGAGTCAAATAATCCAGAGCTGTTGTATGCCTCGTTCCAAGCCAGCTACTTATACGTCACAGGGCATTCCTGCGGCGAGGCCAGGATCTTCGACACGAATATGCATTAAGGCGTGGATCCCCTGAGCTATCTGTCCGTCACTTCTTAGGGCTGCACCGATCGGGAGCTTGTACCGTCTGCGTCACAGAACTCGCTCCATGTGGATCCCATATTTCCGAGAAGCGTGCACCATATAGTGACAAATGGGGTCCGCAGGTATTGAATTGGACGAAATCTTTTAAGCCGTAAACGAAATAGAACTGATTTAGACCGGAAATGAAAAACCACGCACAGATTTAAGTCAATCGTCATCAATCAATTGAAAACCCTCTGGTAAGCTTAGGGTTTAGGATAAGGACATGGATGATGGAATACCGCGTTGTACTGGAACAATTTGACGTGTCCACATTATGTTTAAACCTTAAATTTCAGAGAGTTACAAAAGTGGTATAGAACACTTAATTGGATCACATGATGTAAGTAATTGATAATGATCTCTAGGTCCATAATCAATAATAACATTTGAACCACAAATTAGGTCATGTCGCAATAAATCCACACTAATTGTTGACAAGCTAATGCTTTTGATGCACTTTTTTACGTGAATAATTGTTGATTCTTTTATTTCATATCCTAACCCTCAATTGAATCCAGCTTCTGGACAGATTGCTAGAACCTCTAACCAATGTGGTTCATACTGATGCACGATCAAGAATATGTACAGTATCTTAAACATGGCTATCAATGTATATAGGAAAGTGTGAAGTTTCACTGCGCCACCATTTTATCAAGCACGCCAGAATCAGACACTGTCAGTACTTTGTAAGGCTGATGAACGATGCTCACTTGTCCTTTTGGCGCCGTGTGACATTTCAGAAGACAGTAAGAATCTTCAAACGCTTCCGTGCGAGGCTGAATAGTGTAGGAATTGAAAGAAGTGGGGCGATGAATGCCTGTGGCAAACATAAAAACCGGAAACAAAAAGTACATACGGTGCAGGACCGCACCAGAGAACTAAGACGATGTTGGAAGATACAGTTGATACTTCGCTCTCTAATACACCTGCACATTTCTTTGCGAAGTACTGAAGTACGGTTTCCATTTAAGCATGCATACAGTCACATGCATTGGACGTACAGTGCTCCACTTGCAGTACGCAGCTGAGGACAGTACGACCCAGAGGAAGAATTCTCTTAATAAATGTTAGATCAGGTTTTGGTCCGTGGACTGGGTGACTTTATCAAGTTGGGAGAATTCTTTGTTTCAAAAGTTTAAAAAAAGGTCAGGCCTTGGAAGTCTGGTTTTGTTTTCTGAACCTCAGGATTGCAATCTTTAATTTTGACAAAAATCGGGATTCCCTAATGTCTGAAGTTTCTTATTACCGCCTGTTTCTCAGACACAAGGCACCTGAGTCAAAAATAAGATTTGTATTAGATGACTAATTTTACACCTACCTGCGAGAATAGTCTGAGAATGGGCATCCGGACCACCGGACAACGAGATGATCTGAACCACGTGACTTCATACACCTCGAAAGTAAGCATTGTGATTGTTGATCTGAGCAGAACGAACACTGTCAGGAAGCAGTTCAGGCAGAGATCTGGATTCTGAACAGTGTTATTATTATTAATTTAATTTGTTTTTCTTTTTGGCGAGCATTCTTATTGCATCGCAGGATGTGGGATTTTTTACAAAGTGTCATGACAAAAGGTCGACATGACCGAAGGCGCTATGCTCTGTTTTCTCATCCGGCTTGCTCCACTTTTATGGCATGTTTCAACATGGAGCTTTGGCGCCATTACAGGCACCCTGCATTGCCCTGTGGTAGAGGCAACAGGTCCGAGTCGGTCATCCACGAGAGTATTTCACTTTCACTGGGCCTAGCCCGGAACTCTAAAACGGGTCTGGATTTCTTCAAACAGCCCTCCTACCAAGCTTGCTTTCGAGCCTGATTTCTGTGAGCTCTCTAGGGAAAGAATAGAGTGAGATCACAATGTGGAGCATCTCTAATGATTTCAATTTTCAGGAACTTTGCAGAGTAATCGATGGCTGATGGTGATTTTTTACTTAATACAGAGTATTTAATCTGCGTTCGTGGGGATGTATATGCTAGCTTTACCAACAACTTTGTAAAAATGGCCTAGCTATAGAAAGGACAGTATGGGGGTAAGAGGATTGATTGCTCCTCTTCCGGACTGATGTATGTTAGTTTAGTCCGATGCGACGCTGCGTTCCGAAAGCTGGACATGTGCATATCCCTGGGGGATGTAGGGGACAGCAATGAATAAATGAAGTGATGGCGCCAACGAAAACGCTGTCACAGATGTGCACGAGATACTCTGCGGGGAGATCAAGCTTGTCTTCTCGTAAAGGCCCATTATGAACTTGGCCTAAAGAGTGTGATCTGTGAGATTCACGAAGATTGTGGAAAAGGTCTGGAAGATGCCGTCCTGTTACGTTAATTCTTATTTATAGCAGTTTGAAAACGCGAGTATCAAATTTCAACGGTTTGTTTCCTCTTCATTTTTATTCTTTATATAATGTTAGCTCAATATCTGTGAATCAGAACTGAAATCATGTTGTTTCAAGACGCTCATTCAATATCACGAGAGAAATGAATATTTCAAATGAACTATGGAATTATTAAACAAAGTTATCAATTGATGTATATATGTTGAAACAATTTTAATTGATTCATCTTAATCATTTCAACCACATCTATTTAAATACAAGATTTGAAAAAAAGTAGAAAAAATATAACGAATTTCTATATTCTTTTAATACGAAGATTCAAAAAAGTATTGTACATGGAAAGCATGAAACTTAATTGAATAATTTCTATTGAGATGATTTTATCCTTCCAACATTTTGAAATAGTGGAGTACCCCTATTTGCCATGGCTCATTATAGAGCTATTGTGTCTACTGTTTTGGCCGTGCCCGGTTGTGTGTTCCACTCCTTAGCGGATAATACACACATTGTGGGCCCTGTAGACAACATGAGACAGGCCTTTGATTACTTGACTACCGAGCTTCATCTTGTAGGCTTGAGAGTCAAGGTGTAGGGCTTGGTCTCCTTTGGGCATTCCGCCTCATCTTCAGCTTCCACAAGGATGTATGATATCGACAGAAGGCTTACGTATTCTAGGAGTGCCAGTAGAGTCTGAGGATTTTGTTTCACGCTACCTTGACGTTGCATTGGTCGAGGATGTTTTGCATGTAGACGACCTTCCTCTACTAGGGGATCCGCAGTTGACGTTTGGTATACTGTCATCTAGTATTGCTTGTCGATCCACCTACCTTCTCCACACGGTTTCTCCTTCATTTACATTCATATCATGTTTGACAGCCTTTGATAGAAGGATCATGGGCGTCTTTGATGACATCATCGGACCAGGGACATTCGAGTGTATGACTGGAGATTTGGCAAGGAGACACACATTTTTGCCAATTTTGTGTGGAGGGGTAGGCTTATTATCGATGGAGGAGATGGCACCTACGGCATTCTTGGTGAGTTGGGCGCTTGTTGTACCTTTGTTATCTTCTCGATTTATGATCGCAGATAGATCTATCTTAGAGATATATATGAGGGATGTCGATACGGGATCATTTCCCTTACATGTATTATAACTACATACGATAGATGCTTTACCACGGGAGGTACGACATGAGTTCTCATCGTTTTCCTCTTTGACTACTGATTGGACTAGGGGTCTACAGTCTATCTTGATGGACCGACAGTTTCAGGAGGCTCTACATTCACTCTTAGTGGATCCGGCCATTCGTAGAGCTCGTCTATGCTCTTGCTCGGACAAGGGTGCAGGCTCCTGGATCTTGGTTCAACCATGCATCAGGGCTTTCTGACTCGCACCAGCTACTTTCTCCACAGCGATGAGGTTCCGTCTTGGCTTGGTCCATCCATCTACATCTTCATTACTCACATATGAGTGTGGTATTACCTTAGATGCAGCAGGTGTTCATATGACTTGTTGTCCATTCGGAAGGCAGAGGATAGCTACCCATGATGTCATTAGGGATGTGGTGTTTGCTATGGCGCGAGAGGGTGGATACCTCACACGGAGAGAGCGTTGGTATGCCTTGCAGTCGACTAGGGTTAGGGCAGACCTATATTTGGTTCGGGAGGACCAGGTCACTGTGGCTGATGTGGTGGTTACCGATCCTACTAGAGACACAGTTTCGGAGGAGGTGATCATCCATCCTCCAGGATGGGCGGCGAGTGGAGCGGCAACAGCCAAGGTCTCCAAGTATAGAGGTATGCAGAGAGGTCACCTCTTTGTTCCTCTAGCTTTGGAGTTATATGGAGCTATGGACACCGACTTTGACATGTTCGCGAGGGAGTGCGCGAGAGCCTACCATACTAGGCGACATAAGGTATCACTCTCTTTAGCTTACTGTATAGCCTATTTTAGGCAACATGTTTCCATTGCTATACAGAGAGCACTAGCTGATGCAATCCATAGGAGAGCAATCACGTTAGAAGATGCTTCTTCGGATGCTCCTGTTGTTTGTAGACCTTTTGACTTGGATAGTTCAGATATGTTAGTTGATGTAGGACATATTTCCCAGTGTGATACTATTGGGGCTTAGCCCCATGTTACCCGTTTGGTTCGATCCTTGTACGCTTTGATGGGGTCTTTCCATCCATTTTGTTATTATATTTTGTATTCACATTCTGAAAGAGGTTTAAACTAATTAACATTTTACTATATGATTGGAAATTCTTGGGTTAATCCTTTTCAATTATGTATATGGGGATCCTGCACCAAAGCAGACTTGGTGCAAGATTGCTGTCTTGCACACCCACTTGGATGTAAATGTACGCCTCTATAGCCGCCTAGATTTAAATAATACAGCTTAGACTAATTTGAAGAAGCCAACATCTGTTCCAAGAGAGCAGAATTCCAAGAATCCTATTTGACTTCTTGATGAGACGGATATTTATCTTACAGATAGACAGAAAAAGTATTTATTCTCTTGATGAAATATCTTAGTTTCAACACACTTGCATACTTATTGTTTACTAAATGAGAAATATTAGCCACAAGGGTTGAGGGAGACTGTAAAGAAGTTTACAATTTTTTATATATTCAAGAATAAGATGATACTGTAAACTAGGTCATCTTGTGAGGAAGACTTATGCAATTGACAATCAACATGTACAAGCTTGATCAGTCAAATACTGCCTCCAAGTATGCAGTCAATATGGTAATCGTTAAGTTCGACTTAAGAATAGATAGGGACATGTAACACTAAAGGTAATGACTCCGGAATGACTTCCAAGATGCGAGATGTCTTATCAAGACCTCTCCTTGCTTTATATACCATAGGACTAGAGAAGTCTGCAATCCAAACTATGCCACATGGCTAACATACGTAGGTTGCATGTTTTGTTATCTTATCCTAACCAATCCTAACAGACGTTTGGCACACAATCTGATCCACCAATGCATGGTAGCCATCTCATCATTTACCTTTTGCTTTTTGGATAGTGCACACCACTATCTTGTCTTTTTGTGATCTAGTGACAACTCTACGCTTTGGCTAAACTAACTATGGCTAACCAAGATTGGTTACAAACCTCCCCCCATTTAAGTCGCAACGTCCTCATTGCAAGAAGACTCAAAAGTCTCTACAAGATACTTGTAGAGACTACAAGTATCTTGGCATTTGTAAGATTTGCCAATGGTTCCCAAGTAGCTTCATTAAGTGGATAACCTTTCCATTGGACTAGATATTCCACTTTTGGGTTTGTTAATATCCCAAGCTCATCGAGTTGATCTAGGGTTGTTACGTACCTATGGTACATATATGTTTAGGGCTAACCCGAAATTAGGGTTTCCTTGTACTCACCCTATATATATACATGGGAAGGCAAAGCCTTCTCTATCTCATTCATGTACATTCTCTCTTGTCTGTTTGGTGTGCTCTCCTCTTCTTGGAGTGATTCCTGAAGAGTCGATTTCTCAACATGGTATCAGAGCATGGTGGGAGTATTAGTTATGTAGATGAGACAGTGAGGAGTGTGCGAGATCAGTGAGGAGTGTGCCTCAGAGTTGGAGGCTGTCCCGCTGAAGCGATTAGATTGTTGGGGAACTGTTTCGTGTTTTCTCAGAATCTTCAATCGCATTTTCGGAGGTCAAGATGATCATTTTCGACCTATTTCTGATCGCCAAACTCCCTAAAGAAAGTAGTCTTGCGCAGAATGGTCAAATTTGATAGCCATGAAGTTTTCGTGCGATTTGGAGTTGTTGGTGATAGTTATCGCCTTTTCTAAAATCTTTGAGGAGCTGTTTGGAGACCTAAACGAGGATTTTTAGAGATTTGAGGGTTTCAACCAGAGCAAAGGCATAGCCTGAGCGCAGGTAGAAACGGAACTTTGCTCGCCTCTATTAGAGCTCCTACCACGAAAAATTTCAGCTCAATCCGAGCTTTCTTTGTCATTTTCGCTTAAAATCTTGTGCGGCGGTAGCAGAATCGCGAACACATTTCATTCTTTGTCTGCAGGTCAAGACAAGCGCATTTTGCCAGTTTCTGGAGTTTTGCATGTTTCTTGATCGAGATGCAGAGGAGCTGTTTTTCCGCCCTAGTCGTAGAGGTGTTCTTTGTGTTCGTTTTGTATCTGTGTAGGTACTTGCCGTGTTGGAGTCGTGATTTCCACTCTTGACCACAACCATGGCAGAATCCGTGAGCATGATCACTGGAGAGAAACTCGACAAGAACAATTTCCAAACGTGGAAATTTCGAATGAAGACCTTCTTTCAAGGCCAGGGGCTATGGGAGCTTGTGACTGGGGAGGAGAAAGCACCAATCGTGGTTGCTGGTGATCTTCGTAGTGAGCATACATTGCGTGAGTGGAGAAAGCAGTTGTATCAAGCCATCCACTACATTTCGCTCACGATTTCATGCTCGATGATTGGTCACATTCAAGACTGTGACACACCCAAGGAAGCTTGGGACGCATTGTCACAGACATTCCATTCGGGAACAAGCTCGGAAGGCTGCCGATTCTTTGCTGCAGCAATTCAATACTGTCAAGAAAAGCTCGATGTGTGCTAGTGACTATGTCAATCACATCAAACAACCGCAGATCGCTTAGCATCTGTCAATGTTCAATTTGATCCGACTGTGATTATTGGTGCAACATTGCAAGGACTACGTGCCGAGTACAAGCAGTTCATTACGTCAATTTCGACCAGAGAACCTCTTCCGAAGTTTGACGAAATGGTCCCAATGATGTTGGGAGAAGAAGTGCGAATTCTGGGCAATACTAGTGCTTTGTCTAGCCCGCAAGAATGTGTGTTTTTTGCAGGTTCTGGAGGTCGAGGTAGAGGTCGTGGCAGAGGAGCCGGATATGGTCGTGGTAGAGGTCGTGTGCAGAACAAGGCACCCAACTAGCCAGGTGCGCCACCGGGTCGCTAGAAGGCGAGGTTAACACCGCAACTATTGTCACAAGAATGGCCACTATGCCAAAAAATTGTTACAAGCGTCGAACGATGCGTGCGCTTCAGGCCAATGAGGCCATGTAGTCGCTAAAGAATAGCTACTCATTGTGACACACCAGAGTTATGTCTTTGCCTTCGCACTGATCTGATTGGGTGATCGATTCGGAGCTACCACCACATGGCCGCATTAAAGAATGGTTTGCGTCCACTTTCGACAATCGTGGAGAGTCCTTAGTTCATGGTGACTGGAGATGATACGAAGCAGAAGATCAAGCATAAATTCCGCTTGACATTCCAGGATCTAATCTTTCTGGAATCGGAAATGTTTTACATGTTTCTACTCTGACTCGAAATCTGTTATCAGTAGGACAGATGGTAGAACAAAATTTCCAAGTGCGTTTCAACAAAGATGGATGCTTTGTTGAAGATTCCACAGGTACTGTTGTAGCTCGAGGTAGCACGAGTGGTAGACTGTTCAAGCTAAATGCTATAGTTTATGTCAGTATACAGCCAACTCCTGTCATTACAGAAAGTGGCTTTGTAGTATCTAATATAGATATTTGGCACAAGAGAATTGGGCACATGAACTTTCAGAAACTGAAGACTCTTCCGAGTTCAGATCTAGTCACAGGTTTGCCCAACCACTTCTGGCCGAGCCCATCTTTGCGGTGTGTCCCGCTTGTCAGTTCGGCAAGCAAGCTAGACAACCCTTTAAGGGATTAGGTAGGAGAGCGACCAAGCTTCTAGAGCTGGTGCACACAGATGTATGGACTTCTTCTCAACCAAGTTTATCTGGTTTTGAGTACTTCGTGTCCTTCATTGATGATTTCTCTCGCTACACCTGGGTTTACTTCCTTAAGAGCAAGAGCTCTTCAGATGTGTTGTCAGCTTTCCAGACTTTCCACACCTTGGTGGAGAAACAGTATGGACAATCTATCCTTTGTCTACGTTCCGATGGAGGAGGCGAGTTTCTGTCTGGAGAATTCACTGCTTACCTACATAAGCATGACATATTGCGCCAGAAGACTTGCAGTTATACTCCACAACAGAATGGCGTTGCGGAGAGGAAGAATCGTCACATAGCGAAGGCGCTTTCGCTATGTTGAGCGAGAAGAACTTGCCTAGACCGTTCACGGCGCAGTACATTTCCGTTGCGGTGTACTTGATGAATCGAACTCTGATTGCAACAGTTCACAATAAGACCCCGATGGAGGTATTCACAGGCCACAAGCGTGATTACTCATTCCTGAAAGTTTTCGGTTGCATCTGTTATGTACACATTCCGGATGAGAAGCATAAGAAGCTTGATCCGAAAGTTGAGAAGTGTATTTTTCTTGGATATTCCTTAGATACAAAAGGATATAGATGCTATAATCCTTCGTCTAGGCAACTCTATATCAGTAGAGATGTTGTATTTGAAGAGTTGCAATCTTGGTATGCACCTGAGATTGTTCCGGTCATACCCACTCTTCCTGCTAAATCTGCACCAAGGAGTCTGTCAATTGTACCTTTACAGAGTGGAGTTTCTGGAGTCACACAGTCTAGAGCTAAGTCTACTATACTTGGAGCTGCTACGGATGAAGTTCACCGAGCACCATCCAGACCGACTCTAGTTTTGAGGATCACATTATTTTGCAACATATGATGTCCTCACCACGGATTACATATATTCATCCGTTGGATGAAGCATCCCAGAACGATGCTGTTGGAACCTCAGATCCGAAGCAAGGGGCGACAAACAGTTTGATACTGCCCTACAAATATCTGAGAGAGTTCGGCATCCTGTTCAGCAATTTATGCATGAAAGTTTCCTTGCTGATCACCATGCATATATGACTCAAATTCTTACTTGAGCGGAACCGCGTACGCTTGAGGAGGCGATGCAAAATGGTGAGTGGCTTGATGCCATGGAGACAGAACTTGCTGCACTTCGTCACCAACAAACTTGGGAGTTGGTAGATTTACCTCAGGGTAAGAAAGCGATTGGCTGCAGATGGGTCTTCAAGGTCAAGCGTAAGGAGGATGGTACTGTATCTCGATACAAGGCCAGACTGGTAGCCAAAGGCTACGCACAACAGCATGGAGTGGACTACGAAGAGACGTTTAGTCCTGTTGTCAAAATGGCAACAATTAAATGCGTACTGTGGTCGCTATTGCTGTCAACAAGGGATGGCATATACATCAGATGGACTTCAAGAACGCCTTTCTCAACGGTGATCTCGAAGAAGAAGTCTACATGCAACAACCACCTGGTTACGAAGATTCAAGATTTCCTTCCCGTGTTTGTAAGTTGAAGAAAGCCCTCTATGGTTTGAAGCAGGCTCCAAGAGCATGGTATGAGAAGATCAATTCCTTTCTCAAATCTCTTGGATTTATAGTCTGTCATTCCGACTCATCACTATCTTGCATGAGATCAGAGTTCATGTAGTGATAATTTCCATCTATGTAGATGATCTTATTATCACTTTGGGAACCATCGGGAGATGATTTCCCTCATCAAGAGTATCTTATGTTCCGAATTTGAGATACAAGACTTAGGGTATCTTAAATTTTTTCTTGGTGTGGAGTTTATTACAGAGGGAAAGGATATGTGGCTAATACAACGCCAATATGCTTTAGATAAGCTTAAGGAGTTCAAGATGTCTGATTGTAAACCAATAGACACTCCTCTACAATAAGATCTAAAGCTAGAGTTAGACGATGGAGAATTACTTGCAGATCCCCACCTGTACAGACAGATGGTTGGGAGTTTGATTTATCTGACTATCACTAGACCGGATTTGAGCTATGCTGTTGGTCTAGTCAGTTGGCTCCTGCATCCTCCACGGGTACCGCATATGATGGCGGTTAAGCGAATTCTCCGCTATGTGAAGTCCACATTTCATTTTGGACTTCGATACAGATTTGGAGGTGAGCTGAACCTGCATAGCTACACCGATGCTGATTGGGCAGGAGATATTTCCGGCAGGAGATCCACGTCTGGATATGCGTTTGGACTTGGGAGTACGGCTGTGAGCTGGGCTTCTAAGAAGCAACTGACCGTGGCACCGTCTTCTTCCACGTAGGTAGAGTATCGTGGTGCTATGAATGCCACTTGTGAAGCAGTTTGGCTTCGTTCCTTGCTTTTTGATATTGAAGTAGATTATCCTAGTCCTACAGTTATCCTAGCTGATAACATTAGCAGCATGATGTTAGCCAACAATCATGTTTTTCATGCTAGGACAAAGCACATTGAGGTGCACTATCACTTTGTTAGGGAGAAGGTCCTTTCAGGTGTAGTAGATCTTAGATATATACATACAGGAGATCAGGTTGCAGATATCTTCACCAAAGCTTTACCTAGAGAGTCGTTTGCTACATTTCGACATTGTCTAGGAGTTTAGAATGTACAGTTGAGCTTGAAGGGGAGTGTTAATATTCCAAGCTCATCGAGTTGATCTAGGATTGTTACGTACCTATGGTACAGATCTGTTTAGGGATAACCCGAAATTAGGGTTTCCTTGTACTCACCCTATATATATACAAGGGAAGGCAAAGCCTTCCCCATCTCATTCATGTACACTCTCTCTTGTCCCTTTGGTGTGCTCTCCTCTTCTTGGAGTGATTTCTGAAGAGTCGGTTTCTCAACAGGGTTCCGCTGACCTCTTGTCCGTTTCTTGAGGATTCTCTCAACCTCATATTCCTCTACACCATCAATCATGGTTGGTAAATGAGGAGCTTGATGTGGGTTGCCAAAGGAAGGAGATCGTGGTGTATACTTCCTCGAGAGACACATGAAAACCGGTATGTATTTTCATGTGTGTTGGCAACTCTAACTTGCAGGCAACTTCTCCAATCCGTTGGACAATCAAGAAAGGTCCAATAAACCGTGGACTTAACTTTTGAACCCCTATTAATGACAAATTGGTGGTACACAACCACACCTGATCGCCTTTTTGAAATTCCACATGTCGTCGATGAGCATCAGCATATTATTTTTGTTGATTTTGGGCAATGGCTAATTTTTGCTTTGCTTGATGCACTCCTTGTTGGACTCGTGCCACAAACTCGTTCACCGCTTCAACTTGGGTTGATGGTTACTGAATCTGACCTACACTCATCAAGCTAGATGGTGTGATGGGGTGTTTTCATACATCAAGAAGAAAGGGCTGACTTTTGTGGATGCATTGATTGAGTTATTATAATCAAACTCAATCAAGGGTAAAAGTGCATCCCAACTTTCTTGCTCCTCCAAAGTGAAAGCTCTAAGCATGTCATCAATAGTTCTATTTGCTCTTTCTATTTGCCCATCTGTTTGAGGATGATAAGCTGTGGACATGACTAGTTTTGTTTTGAATAGCCCAAAATATGCTACTAAATTGAGTGCCCATATTGGTGATGAGAACTGTAGCTAAACCATGTTGAGCAAAAACTGCATCCATATAAATTTGAGCAAATTTAGGTGCAATAACTGTCTTTGTTGTGGGCGTAATGTGGATCATCTTGCTCAATTTATCCACAAAAATGACTATCGAATCATAACCCGTAGGCGTCATTGGTAACTCACATACAATGTCCATACTGATGTGCTCCCATCTTCTAGTCGGTGTTGGTAGAGGTTGTAGTAGATCTGCTAGTTTTTGATTGCTAGCCTTATTTTGTTGACAAGCCAGACAACTTTGAACATAGGTGGTGATGTCCTCTCTTAGTTTTGGCCAAAACTATACCCGTTGGATGCCTTCAATGGTCTTCTCCACTCCTACAGGCCAGCAATAGCTAAATCATGTGCCTTCTCTAACACTGTTGTATGGAGAGCAACATCTGAGGGTATCCAAATCTTTCCCTTATAGAACGCCAATCCCCGTTCTAAATGTGCTCGACCCTACTGAAGGGCTTGTGCAATCTCTTCATCCTCCTTGATAGCTCGATTTAGGTTCTCCCATCATTCAGAGTGAATCTTCACCTCCGTGATGTGATTAATGCACGGCATTCGTGTCAATGCATCGGCTAGCTGCTTCTTCCCCTCCACATACACGATCCTCATGTTGAAACGCTATCGCCATTCAGCCCAACGAATCTGCCACTTTGAGAGATCCTTTTGAGTTTCTAAATAAACCAAAGGCTTGTGGTCTATCTCAACCACAAACTCCTCATCTCCGAGATAATGCTTCCAATGTTTAGTAGCCAACACAATGGCTAACTCCTCCCTCTCTGTGATATGATAATTTGCTCCGCCGGCAAAGTTTCCGTGAAAAGAAAGCAATTGGGTGCCATCCATCTTTCAATTCCTGTTGTAACACTCATCCAACTGCCACACTTGATGCATCTGTAGCAAGTTTTGTTGCTCTACAAGGTTCATACCATTTAAGGATTGCTGTATGTAAGAGCGTATCCTTCAAAGCCTGAAATGCAATCTCTTGAGCTGTACCCCATTCCCATTTCTGCCCTTGACCTAAGAGATTTGTTAAAGCTTGAGCAATACGAGCAAAAGCTTCCACAAACCTTCTATAGAAGCCGGTTAAACCCAAGAAACTTTGTAGTTGAGTCTGATTATCTGAAGCACTCCAATTTTGAATGGCTTCCACTTTGTCACTCATGACTTGGATGCCATCCGCACTAACTCTCTGGCCTAAGTAATCTACTTAGGTTTTGCCAAACTCACATTTTGACAACTTAGCATACAACTTATTTTCTCTCAACACTTGGAGTACTTCTCACAAATGTTTCTCATGATCTTGTAAGGATTTGTTATATATCAAGATATCATCTTAAAACATAATCACTGATTTATCTAGATATTAACGAAAAATATCATTCATCAGTCCCATGAATGTGGTAGCGGCATTAGTTAAATCAAATGGCATAACTAGATACTCAAAATGTCTATATCTAGTTCTAAAAATTGTCTTTTATATGTCTTCATCCGCCACTCTGATCTGATTGTATCCGATTCTAAAATCAAGTTTGGTGAAATACTTAGCTCCATGAAGTTGATCAAACAAGTCATCCATTCACAGTAATGGATATTTGTTTTTCACCGTTTGTTGATTTAGAGCACGATAGTCCATGCACATCCGCATGGAGCCGTCCTTCTTTTTCACAAATAACACTGGAGCTCCATATGATGACACACTAAGTTGGATAAACCCCTTCTCCAACAACTCTTCCAATTGTATCTTGCATTCCTCTAGCTCGTTTGGTGCAAGTCGATATGGACTTTTACAAGGAGGAGAACTTCCTGGTAAGATCTCTATCTTGTGATCCACTCTCCTTCTTGGTGGTAAACATGGAGGCAAATCATCTAGAAAAACATCTTGAAACTCGTTCAAGATGTCCGTTTGACAACTCTACCTTTTCATTTTCATCTTTTTCTAAAGCTAATCCCAACTTTATAGCAATAGATCAAGATAGGAAATTTTTTGTAGCTTCAGGATCAATCAATACTTTCACTTTTACTCCTTCTATCTCACCATCAGTCACAATCAAACATGTTTCCTTCTTTCTCAAATCATTTACCTCATGTTTGTGCTTCCTTCCCTCACCTTTCCTCCTTTTTATCGAACCACTAAGGCCGCGAGGCGAGGTTACAGGTGCTCGTCGTTTCCCGGGTTTCCATCGATCACTTTGTCTCCACCTTCAAGATTGTTGAGAGCTCGTCGATAGGGAGGTCTAGCTCCTCTTGCTAGAACTCGGGTATGGCAATTCATGGCAATGTGACCAAATCTTCCATAATTATAACATTGCCTCATTTCTCGTCTTCCCTCCACTCCGTCTCCTCCACTTGAATTTGCTTCTCGATGTGGATTGGAGTTGCAATGATCTCCTCCTTGTGTGTTCACTCCCCTTGGAATGAAATCTTCTCTCCTCCTTATGTTGCCCAACTCCATAGGCATTAGTCCATAGTATTGATTCGTGGGAACTGATTCCTCTTCACCGTTGTGGTAAATGTTGGACATTCGTTGTGCACAAGCAATAGCCTCGTTCAAGTTGCTTGGATTGTCCTAAATCACCTCATGTTGAATCTTTTTCTTCAACCCTCTCTTGAATAAATCAAGGGCTTCAGCTCCACTCATATCTCGTATCTGAATTCAAAGATTTCGAAATTCCTCAATGTACTCCTCCACACTTCCCTTCTGTTCAAGTTTCCACAACCTCATCCGTGCCGTGATGATGGGATCAACTGCTTGAAAATTTTGAAGAAGATCTCATTTCATTGCACTTCAAGTAACTTGTTGGCCTGACTCATTGAGCTCCATCATCCAACCCTGAAACCAAGTAGATGCTTTCTCCAACAACAAAGTACAAACAAAAAGACCTGCAATATGATCGTTGATATTGAACAAAGCAAGATGTTACTCCGTTCTCTCAATCCAACCTTCCAAAACTCCCATGGTTCGACTATCTTGATAAGGTTCTATCTTACAAGCTTTTGTCATCTTCAGAATTATGGATGTCTGAAGATCTAGCTCTCTTGCTCGTTGTGTCGCTTGGGCTTCAAGAGCACGGGCTCTCACTGTTTCTTTACTCTCCACCATGGATGGTGACGTCTCTATCTCCATTTGAGTTTCTCTCATTCTCTCATTTTCCATTCCTCTCGTTTTGACTGATGTCAATTCTTGAGCTAACTCTTGTACTTGAGTCTGGCTTTGCTCAAATGCATTTCTCAAATCTCTCAACTCATGAATCATTTCTCTCAAAGTATGCTCCATGATTTGTCTCCATCCAGTCTCTCTTAGTATAGGGTTAAGATGAACACTCTCCAATTTCTCAAGATTGGCAACACAAAAGGAATAGGTGATGCTATCACCTAAATGGTAATACTCCTCTCCAAAGTTTCTAATAACTAGGCTCCGAAACATAGCTTTAGGATGATACACACAATAGATTTCACACCGTGTGTTGAATCTCACCGGTGGTGCTCTATTGAGGTCCATCTTTAAACTAAAATGTATATTGTGAGATCCCAAGTAACATCGTAGGTGAGTATAGGTAAGATAACCGGATCTCGAGATCTCATCACTTGGTCCATGAAGTTGGCACCAAAATGATAAACCTGGTCCATGAAGTTGGCACCAAAATGATAAACCAAATACTAAGTCAACATTGCTTTCTCAATAGATAACAGTTTGACATGAAAAGGATTAAGAAATGGGAATCTCGGTATTATTCTATCTCCCCCATCCACTACTTGCAACTCAATGGCCACTGCCAGCCTCTAACAATCACTCTCTCCTCAAATAATTGTACCAACCTAGAGGGGTTGATATTCTTCCAAGAAGGGTGATCCACACTCATAGGAACAATAAGCCTGCTCTGATACCATTGTAACACTAAAAAAAATGACTCCGGAATGACTTCCAAGATGAGAGATTTCTTATCAAGACCTCTCCTTGCTTTATATACTATAGGACGTGATCACTAGCAGTCTAGGACCATCCGAGTTGTAGATTATAATATTTAAAGCCCACTTTGAAGAAATAGATCAGAGAAGTCTGAAATCCAAACTATGCCACATGGCTTACATTCATAGGTTGCATGTTTTGTTATCTTATCCTAACCAATTCCCAACATATGTCTAGCACACAATCTGATCCACCAATGCATGGTAGCCACCTCGTCATTTACTTTTTTCTTTTTGGATAGTGCACACCACTATCTTGTCTTTTTGTGATCTAGTGACAACTCTACGCTTTGGCTAAACAAACTATGGCTAACCAATATTGGTTAGAGGACATTTGTGTTATACAGTTAAAAGCATATTTTTTTCGTAATCATGCCCATCTAATCTTTGTTTCTCGAGAATGAGTGGAATATGATGAATATGTGAACGAGAGGTTTACATTGTGCATATGTAAATTGCTACAGCCACCTTACCTGCAGGTGACATGTTCATTTCAAAGTGCACAAAAAAATATAAAACAGGGTAGAATATAACTTCAATTGATTGTGTACATTATTCATTAGTTTTTGGAACTGTGTTGATAGTTTTGTATGAGCCATAAAATCGTATTCTGATTTACTGAAAAAAGTTTGAAACAAAGGAGAGGAGTGGAGTTCATCTAACAAACACATGAATTTTACATATTGATGTTGTCATGTACATACATATGGCATTACAATAAACATCACTGTCACATCATACATCATAATCTATAGATCTTCATACCACGAAGCCATCTAGTCTGTTAACATGAGGGCTAAGATCACGAGTCCGGGTGCTACAATACCCTATCGTTAGTTGCATGTCTGCAATCCATACCATGTAACGGTCAATGTTTGAAAAGTGATATAACACACAATTATGCACATGATCACATGATCACATCCCTCTAATACTAAAACTCTAGAAGGTAAAACCTCACGTATGTGTAGAATCATGTGACCAATCATAATATCAAAAGTGGTCGATGCACTTTGTTAAAATAAACACAATCACTAACATGAAAAATATAATTGAAATTCAATATCCACTTCCTCGGATGGTAGCATAAAGTAAAATATTTTTGTGCTTGGCAATAGCCAAGATTTCAAATACCATGGGCATTACTTTGCAAAACAGTTTTGCCCTTTGAGAACACGCCCTAACCCAAACATCATGGTTATCCAAGTCCAAGACTTCAACTGACTCTAGATGAATCATTTTCACCTAATAAACAAAAAGGTGAAAATGATGCTAAAGATGCTTGTATGTTCAATCAATAATCCATGGCCAACCATGGTAGCTAGATGTTCTGATCTCCCATGTTATCTTTCTCCAAACCAAACTTTCTTAGTCCTTTCTTCACCATCTAAACAACTCTCTTTGCTAAACCATTAGCCTCACAAGGATCTCTTGAGGTAGTATAATGATCTATCAATGTTTGATCACACACAAAGCTTGAAACTCATACCAAAACTCAGTACCATGATCAATCAACATCTCCGTTGGTGCACCAAATTAGCTATGCACCTAAACTAGTAAAGCATAAGTTATTACCTCACTTGATTTGTTAAACAATGTCACCAACTCTATCCAGTTAGAGAAATGCTCCACCATGACCAACACATATTGATGATGTTGTTTAGTCAATGACAAAGATCCTCCAAAATTCAAAATCTTATGATAACCAAGTCCCATAATACATAGAGGATGTAATTATGGTGTAGAGGTATTGAATGATTCTCAAACACGATCACATATCATACATCTGACCACAAATTATTGCACCTCAGTTTGAATATATCTCCATCAATAGTGACTTTGAAGCAAGCAATATGTCTGCTTCATTCTAAAATGATCTAACTAATGATCAGCATGTTCGACCAATTGTGCTCTCTAGGATGGAAGTTGCATAACATGAATGCTGTCATTTCCTCATGTTTGAAGAAGACGTTTACTCTCCCATTTGAACCACCAAGCTCTCTATAAAACTTGATCATATTCATTGTACAAAGATACTCCAACACCATCTTGTCATCATGAATGTTTCGGCTTACCAAAAAACCATCCTTAGTCTCACCATCCAAGGATAAAATATTCATTCTCTGATCCAAGAGAGATATCACATACCTTCCCAATGCTAACATACTCAAAAAGGCAAATGCATGTCAACTTGATACCATCTCCTTGTGCCATAGAGCTATGCTCTGGTCAACTTGACTTTTACATGAGGTTTGACTTAACCCATCTACATCATGGTTCACCACTGAAGGTCAATATACAACCATGAAATCATACTCTTGTAGTATAGGAGCCCATCGTGCAAACTTTTATGTAAGTTTGTCTAATTCCATCAACCACTTCAATGATTGATGATCCTTGATGAAAGTGAAGGAGTTCCCAAACAAATAATATTTGAAATTTGCCATCATCTAAAGAGATGCAAAAATTTTACTTCATAAGAACTATATTTTCACTCCGTTGCATTGTTGTAGTGAATTGCATAAGCTACTACAAACTCATTCACTTCATTATCATGTTTGGTTAGCACTGCTCCATTTCCGGAGCAAAAGATTGATTCCAAGCCTTATGTGTCAAATGATCTACCAATTGTTGTACTTGTATACATGAAGTACCTAATGATTCATCCAACGTGCATGACACTATCCCACTAAGGTTTTGCATGATGATAACATCTTTCGGACATGGATTGTCATGTGCATCCATGTTTTGCTCGAATAAATCACTAAGTCAAGTAACACAAGCACAAAAAGATGCAACATATGTCAAATCTCCTCTTAGTAAAAATTCTAGAATTGATAATCAACCGCACTTGTAATCGATTCACACAACCCTCACCAGATTGCTAACCTCACCAATAAGAGGTTGTCTTGTTGCAATAATCAATACTAAACTCATCAGATATAACATTGCAACACCTATCAATACATCATAGGACTCTATTAGCACAATGCATGTGTTGTTTTACAACACATGCATCAAGTTGATGTATGGTGGTGGTGCATCATTAAAATCTCGAAGGGATATTTAAATCTGAAATTGACATATGTCTATATTGGTCTTTTGTAAATCAAGGCTAAGCATCCCATCCTTATTGAACATAAGGGGTGTGCACTAGAATCCAACAACATCCATTGAGGTCAATAAATCTTTCCTGAAGGACCAACCAAATTGAAGACACCACTCATGTTATCCAACATCATTGTACTTGATGATAGCTTGGTATGGTTGTATGTCAGCCTCATTGGTAACTACATCATTCAAACTTCAGCTTGCCAAGTTCCACTAGTAATTGTCATCATCTTAAGATTAACACTCCTAATAATATTATTACTAGAAACAACCAACATATCCTTTTTGCTTTTGCAAAGTATGATTGCTAATCATAATATATTAGATGATGACACTCCCAATGCAAATAAATCCTTGGGTGAGAAAATAGAAGAATGAACAAGAGTATTTTCCGCCCACAACATTGTGCTGGATTTTATGTCAGACTCTATTAATGGTTGGACCCTACTTGTTCCATCTCCAAGTACATCAATATTGACCTCCACCCTCATTTCTCTAATAGATCATCTAGAAGCGATGGATGAGCTATTTAATGCCTTAGACAATGTGAACGAATGAGAAACTTGGCAACAAAACTCCCTTCTTTAAGGATCCAACTCCATGGATGCTCCTCTAGACTCAATAGTTTGTGTTGCACTACGAGTTAGAAAAATTGCATATGGATGTGCAAGTGCACACATGCATTGTAAAACATCTATATCATATGATGTAGAGACATCAACTCCTAAATCTGAACTTTGCTAGGCTATAGTCATACTTGCTATCTCTTACTCTAGCAGCTTCAGTCGAGATGTCATGTTCATCTCATGACAAGCCTCGTGAGCTAACACTTCTTCCAAGCTGCAAATTCTCCTTCTCCACAAATCTGATCTCTACATCTTGAATATGATAAATCTTTGCATAGGCATGTTTTGCTTCCTAAACCCTCTTCTCTAGCTCAACCTTCCGTTTGGACAACTTGTCCACGTTTTCAGTCAATAATGCCGAATAATGGCATTTTGGTCTTGCTTCCCAATTGTTAGTCAATTCATCATTTGGATCAAGTCCATATATATCTATCAGCTTGAGGATCCCACCTAGGCATATACATTGGTCCTATCTCGTTCAACTCCATCAGCACTAGGACCATCACCGTCTCCAACTTTTGAGACAACTGCAATACCAAAGCTAACGGCTCCGTAATCTCCTTTGAGGATTTGACCTTCTTTCGTGTATGCTTTGGAATGACTACCTCCTCCACTTTCTTCTTCCATGCATCCACTTTCTTTACAGTCAAAGTACAAGGAGTACTTTCCACCCCAACTAGTCTCTTGCTCTTTCTGAACAACCCGATTACTTTGGTGGTGAGTCTGAACCAAACTTCTCCATTATAGCATTGCTTACTTCGGATCTTCTGGGTTCAAACCGGGCAATCACTCCTATGCTCTAGGTAGACCCACTACTATCATCATGGATGTCCACCTCAAGGTTATCCAATCTAGACTCCAACCGATATAGTTGTCGTTCCCTCAGTGTTAACCATTCCATCTTCGTATACAAATGCATCTAGAAAGAGGAAAGATATACTATACTCTTATCATCTTCCCCCAATTTGATGGCCATGGATTGCACATTTCTGGCAAATATCTCTCCCCAGTTAACCCGAAGGGTTCATCCCACAAATCTTTCCACAATGCGCACTTTGTGCATGCTGACATAGGTAGTGTGTTCTGGCAAGAACAGTTGATTAAGTGTGGCAAGAACAGTTGATTAAGTGTATATGCTATCTTTCTTCTAAATACTTCTTTGATTAAATTGATTTTATAGCCATTCATCCCTTTCTTCTCTATGGGGTTAAACCATTTCGTCTTTTCAAAAGTGAATATTATATGTAATGCCAATCCTTTGCCCTTGTCCTCTTCATAGGTTAGGCCCAATGTTTTTACCCACAGTTTCACATCCCACTTCTTTGGTTGCACTATGCTTCCTATTGCTAGAACCGCTTTCCCCCGACGTGTTTCATCGCATAGCTCTGGACAGAAATAATCCCACCCCCATGAGAGAAACGATCCATCCAAGTTCTCAACCTTAGAAGCTCCATTGGAGTCCAATCCGCCATCAAAATGAGTGACCGAATTATCTCATCGACGTATTATGCATTGTTGGTACTCTCATGGTTCTTTGTTTCCACATCAGGTTATCTCTCACTGAGATACCTTCCTGTCGGTGCGAGTTCTTGGTGTTCTCCTTTGCATTCTTTTTTGAGGTTTCTTCGATCTGCTGACCGATGCCAAACTTAATTTCACCTTTCTGCTCGTGTGAACTTAACAATATTCATACATGTCTAACTTCCTCATATTCGGACAAATACACTACTTAGTTCTCCGAATTTAACACTTTATTTCACAAAAATATAAAAAAATCCTACTAGTCGTATTATCTATGCTCCTACATAATACTTTTTTATCCTCCAATTGTTTATTCTAGTTGCAAATAGAGCCCCATCCAAGTTAAGCAACAGCAAGGATTGGTTGCTGAATACTTCACTACGTAAGGACCCATCAAACAAAGATGTTCTTTCCCCAGAAACTTCATATAACGGTTGTCGTACAACAATATTTTATCTGAATCACTCGAAAATCAACGTCATACATCTTTTTCCGCTTGGCTTGAATTTTTTTGGAAAGACTTTTTGCCTCATCCCTTGATTCCTCAAATTGAGGGAGCGTCAGTAACCTATGCAATTGACTATCCTCTTCATCCAGTCGATTCTCCACCAAAATTTGATAGGAGGGCACCTCAAACTTGACTTGTGTAATGGGATGCATTCCATAGGTTAGATATAATGGTGTTTGCTTTGTGGTAACCTTCTTGGCTGTTCTTAAGTACCATAACACCGCCGGAACCTTAGTATTCAATCATAGATATGACTGATTGTCACCTTATTGAGAATTTAGCAAACAACCTTTTAGACTTCTCCGTAAGATCATTCCATTTCAAGTTGAAAGGGGTAATCTTTTGATGCTTTATCTAAAAATACATGGTAAGCTTTTCAATTCAAATATTCAAGAAATGCGCTCCCATATCACTAACAAACTCTAACGAACATCCATATCTATAAATGACTTGAGTAAAGAAGAACTCGGCTATTGTCTTTGCATCATCTCTTTGGGTAGCAACCGCTTCCACCATTTTTGTGACATAATCTGTTGCTACCCGAATGTACCTCTTCCGGGTCCCCTTGTTAGCTAATGAGATGGATCCCATAAAATCTATTTCCCATTTCTCAAAAGATGCTAAAGGTAAGATGGATTTTAAAGACCACAGTGTGGTCACTGTTGGTCTCACAATCCTTTTGCAAGCATCACACTTCTGAATAAAGTGATGGACATCTTTGTACATGGTTGGACACCAATACCCCGCAGCAAGAACCTTCTTAACTGTATTCCTAAGAGCATAATGGCCTCTTGTTGCTTCTTCGTGCATGGCTTGTACCACTCTTTGGACTTTGTAAGACTCCAAACACCTACGAAGCACTTCGTCCGTCCCCATTCTAAACAATATCCCCTTCTCCTGCTGATAAGACGTAGCGTTGTGGATGAATATCGCTCTCTACTATGGGGTCAATCCTTATGGCATCTCTTATTCCCTAAGGTAATGATAGAGATTCTAGTATTGTGTCCTAGTGTACTTAGTGAGTTGAAACGACTGTTCATCTGGAAAATCATCTCCCATGGTGTTGGCAAGAACATGTGTCTCTAATCAAGATAAGAAGTCCGCATTCGTATGATGAATTCCCTTCTTTGTTTGCACGGTGAACTCCTCATTCTCTCTTAGAGGTTACCATGACAATACTTGCGATTCTTAATTTGAAAGGAGATCAAAGAATTCAATCATATGATCATGTCTATGATAATGCTCATATGATATTGATCTAAGATGATACACTCTTTGACCTTGAAGACAATACATCCACCATATGTCCACCCTATCATCCGAACAATTGATTATTAACTTGAAAATCGAAACTATCTCTCATGTCTATCATAACCTTCCGGGCTTGTGGTGTAGATAGATAATGTGAAGGAGTTGATAAAGTTGATGAATCCTTGATAAACTTAGGAGCCACCATTTTCTCCTCCTGCATGTTAAGCTCTATACGTTAAATACGACAAAACACAATAACCAACATAGGTGATGTCTTATGTTATAAGATGTCATCTCTCATTCTATATATCAACTACCTCTCCAATATCCCAAACCAATATTCAGCAGCTTGTGCTTTGATCACCCTATGATTAACACTAATCAACCAACTCATTCAAGTATACGTCTCTCAATTACCCTCACCAGTCTTCTATTAGAAATCTTGCAAGCCTCATAGCTTGTTAGTACTCGATCCTTGGTAGTCTCTCCTCAAGCGTGCAAAGAAATCAAGAATAGGGTTAAAATTTAGAATCTCTAAACTCTTTCCAACCGTATCATTAGTGACGCACTCAAATGATAAACTCGTGCAACCAAACACTATACTCGAAGGGTCAGCCAATCGATGATTATTAATTGGCTGACCATCCAAATGTTGGAATAATCCATTCAAAGTCATAAACACACTAAACAAAGTAGAGTAACGCATCAATTGTAAATCACATCATAAATCAAACTCATGTATGAAGTCATCCAAATCAATGGTACCAAACGTACTTGAATATCATCTACGACCTTTGGTGGCTCTTTAGATATCATCAATGTCCCACAACAATGGTGCAAGGATACGATCCAAAATATCATCAAACTCAACTTCGTCACTATCTCACACTAAATTAGAGTCTTCTATGAACCTCAAAGTCCAAGGTTGATACCGTACTTTGCTACGGATGCACCCATTGCTAACCCTAGCAAGCTCTCCTTTAGAACCTCTAGAGAACTCCACTGTGACACAAGTGTATCAACTGCGTAATTATATAGCAACATGTCCTCAATTGGAACTAGAAATTGCAATACAAGGTACCCGAGGCATCATAAGATGCTTACATATGTACAACCTGAAAACTTTTCATCACCACAGTCACTCATCCTGTCTACAAGTCCACAAATCTTGTCTCATTGAGTAGAAACATGGATAGTTTGAATGGTCCGTAAATCCTGTATCACTATGGCATCACATCAGAGCACTAACACTCCGAACAATAAAACAACAACAGCAACAAATATAGTGCACAAACAAGAAGCCAAGATGGAAATATATCATTCATAAAACACATAAATAATAATACTCCATCTCAAAATATCCATCAACGGTCAGATCAGCTCAATCCAATCTGGACTCACATAACCTAAATAGGATATTTAAAAATACTAAAACTGACTTTTGGAGGCCTTATGCTCTCTAGATCGATAATCCGACTATGGTGATTTGACCCTATAAGGTTTTGATTTCAACTAGATTTTTTAATTCCATACCTTACAAAAAATTTTTTTTGCAAAAGTACATCATTTGAAACTTATGTATGATTTCAAAAATCTTGGACTCTACTTTCGGACCCTTCAAAATCAAAATTTTTGCAATTCTAACATTTTCAACCTTGTGTCCTATATTTTAATTATTGCATGAGATGCTTGATATTTCTATGATTCAATTAAATTTCAGATCGATCAGACATTATATGATAATACTATAGCATGCCGTTATTATTTTTGACCCAAAAATTTTGAAACATCAAATCTTGGAATTCGAGCAATTATGTTTGAAACCTTTTTTAGCTAATCTTGATTCTAAGTACCAAGGTAACTATGAGCATCAACCGAGTTCATCAATTTTCAATGTTGCTTCTGACCTCCAAATTCTAGATTCAGATTTGAAACACTAAAACACACAATTCAGAAATTAGAAATTTATCACACAAACTTCAAATATACTGTAATTCTAGATCACAAGCATTGTTTTCACTCCATCAATGCACTGCAAACTCTATAACAAAAAGATCAAAGCTACCAAAAAGATCAAAGCTACCATCGATCATAACTTACCAAAATAATTTTAGCACTCCAAGAACTCCAATTCCCTCCGCGTAATCCAATTTGAGTTTAAGAATCAATATTTTCTACTTTCAAAACTTACATAATTACATTGAGGTTATAACCATAGTATATAAAAAAAATTAGAGTCTAGGAAGATCCAATTTGTGATTTTAAATACTATATAGGTTTTTTCACTAGCTACTATTTACTATATCTACACTCTCAAAATATCAATTTTGAAAATTGTATTACAACAACACTAATTCAAACTCTACTCCGTAGTACTTTCTTGCATGTCCGCGGCAAAGGCTATAAATGGTGCAAATGCTCTTCACCAGGGCCCCAGTTATATAAGGATGCCGCTACAAAACAATGTAAGTCTCTAAACACAAATGACAACGAATCTTCTAAACATCAAGAAGAACTCTTCTTCTCAACCAAATACTGCAAATGAACACTATGCGTGTTCAGCACAAGGTCATCTGTAAACTGACCAAATCTTATGACCTGATCATCTGCACGTATCAAGGCTCATCACATCAAAGGGACAAGGGATTGTACATCACACTCCATGAACATACGAGAAAAGACATACTGCTGGCTCTCAAAGTCACACACATATAATAGATTGAAATGAGTGAAAATCTTATAAGGTTCAATTGACTAGTACCTGTTGGTGACTCTACAGAAAACGTAAACTAGACGATTCAACACACTCGTTGAAGTGATGGCACTAGTTAGTGACTGCGTGCTTTTATTGTAAACGAAATCGAAACTTGGGTGGTATTCCAGCACATCAACTACATGTCGGTTGAGATCAACTAACAGTAACTTGCAGGAGCTGCTCCACAAACTGATGACACAGGAGATAATTTGTGGCATTGATACAAGTGAGTTCAAATTCAAATGTGCACATCCAATTGATGTCAATGACCTGAATTGCATCTGTAAATATAAATGCCGCTTGCTGTAGATCTTCAGAACTCCATCTACATAATCTTGCGGTTAGATTGCGTTTTTGGCTGTAACCGGTTACGCTTACTTCCAACAGCAAAACTGGGAGCAGCTTATGAATGTATCATGATACCAATAGAACGTTTGTTTCTGTAAAAATCCTGAAAGTTCTAATCATAGTGACATAGTTTGCGGCAGAGGGAAATCTTCTGAATGCCACTATCAATGTCATAACTAAGAGCGGTGGAGATGACGTGACCACTGGCACCTCTGAAGACACCAGTGCCACCAGTAATGGTTAATTCGTCCACGGGCGGTAAAAGACCTGCTGTTAGAATTCCTGAAAATGAAAGTGTTCCGTCATAAAGCGTGGAGTTGAAATCCAGGACTCCTGTTGCCTGTGCTCTCAGAACGTGGTCGGCGAGAAATCCCAGGACTCGAATGTCTCTCTGTGTACCGAGTTCTTCAGAAGTGTTGGAGCTCATGGCTCTGATCAAATTGTCGCTCACTTGAACTTGTCTCTCAAGCGGGGCACTGATGCCTGGAGGATAGATGCGAACCACAGTGTTGTTTACTCCCTGTGACTGGAACCTCCTCACTATGTACACAAAAAAGTTAGAAGGGGGCTTCGGTGTGAGTGAATGTGCCACTCCTCTACCACAATATGCCATCATGATGAGCCACATTGTCATTTCCATGGTGGTAGCAAATTTTAGCTGGAGCACCTCTGCCCTCGGAGTCATAGCTTTAGTGTTACGATGACAGAAAAGAAGAAGATCGATGAATATGTCTAGTGAAAACAAGCACATCAACGACATTTCGGTAGAGATCAAGGCAGACTAAGTCAGCATACATAGGGGACCGGAAAGAGACAGTCCACATATTCTCTCAGTTCGAAACCGTAAACTGGCAGTGATCCGATAAAATTTCAGCAACATGATAAGTCGTGCGCAATCATGAAGAACTCCCGGGATGAATGTTTCACGTCTCAATATCATAAGAACAAAGTTTTTTAAGGAATAAACTGAAAATTCTGTGAAATTTGTGTTCCCAATTATTGCACACTCGCTATAAGCACATTCTGAGGGATATTGACAGTTCTGGGAACTGTCAAACACTTTCAAAGATAGCATAGTAGACAATATCCTGATACAGTACGTAGGCGTGTTATTTGTGCTATGGGCGACGAATCAATACTTACGGTCGAACAAGTAATCAATGTCTCGATCTCTAAAGCTACTGTACGTTCGAATACGGTCTCTCTAAGTCCCACTGCTCTGCTGTTCTCATGATCATCTGCTGATATACATCTGTATGCTAGAGCCAATTGCAATGAGCAAATAATAGATTTAAGTTTCTCGACGGTCGTTTACGTTTAAGCTCTCTTTGTGACAGCAAATCAAGATCTAGACCAAAAAACCATTAGACTTGGAACACCCAGATACTCAACAACCAACTGAGGGTCAATCTGTCATCGGAGGTATTATCTAAGAATGAAGACGAAAGTTCTTCGTTGTGGCAAAGCGGATCTAAATACTATCTTAATGTTTCCATTTTTTTCACATGAATGAAAAAAAGTGGGTAGAAACCAAAAGTTACCAGGGACACTCATCATGGCACATGTAGGCGAATCTACTCTCGGTTACCCGGGCCCCAACTACTGCACATGTAGATAACATGCACACGCACGTCAGGAAGCTCGTTACCTGACCGACGAAAAGAAGTAACTGTACGTGTCATGTGATGATCGTGGCACCATCTCGATTGTCATTTCAGTTTCCAGTTTACCTTTTGAACACATATTAAGAGATTTATGTTCGTGGCTGAACGACTTGTCAAAAGCACAGTTTATCATTTGTTTTTCTCCCTTTGTATTCTAATTTGAACTACGTTTACATGCTAGAGATCATGATTCCAACTACAGATCGTCGTACAGTTGTGCGGAGTAATGATTGCTCAAGAACATGCAAAAATAAACTAGCTCTCCTCGATCCTGGTCAATATCTTCCATAATATTTTCAAGTCCGTTCCAAATAAGATGGCCATTACCTTCAATTGAACTCAGTTAATTCCGAACTGAAGTTGACAATGTCTCTCGACAATATTTAGATGTGAGCTGAATCATATCATCTAGGCATATGATTAATTAAACAAGGGATATACTGGAACACATTACTAAGTGACTGAAACAATCTTTTACGCATGTAAGAAATTTTTTAATCTGAGTGCCTTAAAGAAGGGTAGTTTCAACGTTGGGGATTTACATTCGTAAAAGCTATCATGTTAAAACAGTTAGCGAAGGCTGGCTGTTTTGACATTATCTTTTCAATGGATGAACTCTCAGCTCAATCTCTCTGCAGCCTTTAGCTCTTGCGATAAGTCGGAGGTTTTCTTTCAGTGACATTTTAAACTCAGGCAGTCACTTCGTCGGCACCTATTTAGTAGGACCTGAAGAAAAAACATAAATTATAGAAGCATATACTTCGATAATGATAAAGAAAACTCAAGCTAATATATGTGAAAACATAATGAAGAGGTGGTTCAGTTCAATCAAGCTGTTGTCCATACATTTTTCGTATTTCTGTACTGGACGGCAATCTGAGTATCAATCTATACAAAGATCACCTTGTAGCGAGTAATACTTTCTAACTGCAAGTGAGATCTCAAGCTAAAATCCAATTGCCTGAATACACACCCTGACAAGATAAACCTTCCCACCTTAGAAACTGAATCAACCAATAAGAGATTGCAAGACTTGATATAATAGTGCCGTGTGCCAGTTCATAAGCCCTAGTACCTCCTTTACCTGTGCTGTCGACATGCTTATATTGTAAGCTGCGATAACTGGCGGTTGATTCTGAATCTGGACACAGTGCGGCATCCAAAGATATGCCACTGTCACAAACAGTCCGCGGTTTTCCAACTGCATACTTCCTTGCGATGCCGACATCTGCATGCGTCACTGCCGATGGCGTCTTGAAATCAGCATTATCAATACTAGGAGTGTACGAAGTGATCACAGTTGCTGTCGGTGGTAATACCCCGCTCCTGGAGAAGAGGTTCCTGGGTTGAGGCCTAAGGAAGACAGATTCCACCATATGCATATGATCCAAACTGCAACCTGTGACCAAAAGAAACGATAGTTGCAATAACAGTAGATTGTAGAGACGCATGACTGGCTCTGCTGGTGCTCTTCTGATTTCAGCTCGTAGTGACACTCAGCTTTTCGACAACGAACTCTCAAACAATCCGTCGTCTTGTATAAGCAAAGCAAGGGGAGACAAATACACAAGAATGCTGATAAGAGTGAGGAGTTCAATGCAGGCAAATGCTCTTGATTCCTATTTATTTCAGATTAGCGAGTTATTTTGATGATTGGGAGAGCATTGTCTAAGACTCGGCGTCTATCACTCTCACGAACCTAACTAACTAGATCAAACAGGAAATTACACACACTTCATCAGAACTAGTTGATTTACGGGAAAGTCTAATGGCTTTTGAGAAACTAAAACAATCGTGGTGTTTTCGGAATGATCCTGAAACCTGCTATCAAGCTTTAGAACCTCCAAAAATATGGAATATAACCAGGAAAATGTAACTTTCACATTTTTTGCTGTACAGTGAAGAATTTGGACAAAAGAAAAACCAGGTCAGTTTATAATTGCAATGGTTTTACTATTGTGATATTATTGAATCTTTTCTAACGTGCTTACCACGCACCGATGATTTCTTTCAAGAGAATCTGATGCTTAAATTAGAATAACACATCATGGCACATTTACAAAGGACGATATGTCTACCCGCATTAGTTAGAGCTATTTTTCTTTCATGACAAAACTGGATCAAACAATGATGAGATCTTCTGATTTCCTGCCTCGACTCGTATAACTAATGATCTGACCCACATAAATTATTACTTTCTTGAAGATATCATGGTCACCGTGTTAGAATTCCTGCCTCGAAAGCAGAGTAGTCTGTTGACATGCTCTAATCGTGAACTGTATGAGTTGAAAAACACAGGAGAACATAACGTTTTCTGCCTAGCCTTGGGTCGGAAGCTTTGAGGCACAACAATGGTTGACTGCGTATTTAGGCTTATGAATTTGCACTAAGTTCCGTGTACGTTGTCGGCCTCTTTGTCCCTCCGTTAAAACGAACGAACCTGCACATAACTACGTGCGCTGAGTACACAATTATACAATATACATTCTTCCTGGAGAAGTGGAGGCACAATAGATTAACAACAGCTCATCCAGTTGACTTCTTACGCGGTGATCTTTATTAGAGAGCTTAATTACTCAGTCGGAAAATGAGTAGCATATTATGAAATTAGTGCGTTGCTCTTCAGCCACTAACCATGGTGTCAATAGGAAAACTTTAAAGCAGTATTTACTTAAATATATGTACATTTACCTCCACTTCAATACAAGAAAGACGAAGTATAATAACAAAAAGGATGGGAAGACCCCATCAAATGGGACAAGGATGGAACCAAACCCGTAACATGGGGCTAGGCCCCAATAGTATCACACTGGGAAATATGTCCTACAGCACCTAGGATATCTGAACTATCCAAGTCAAAAGGTCTACAAACAACAGGAGCATCCGAAGAAGCATCACCTAACGTGATTGCTCTCCTATGGATTGCACCAGCTAGTGCTCTCTGTAGAGCAATGGAAACACGTTGCCTAAAATAGGCTATACAGTAAGCTAAAGAGAGTGATACCCCATGTCGCCTAGTATGGTAGGCTCTCGCGCACTCCCTCACGAACATGTCGAAGTCGGTGTCCATAGCTCCATATAACTCCAAAGCTAGAGGAACAAAGAGGTGATCTCTCTGCATACCTCTATACTTGGAGACCTTGGCTGCTGCCGCTCCACTCGCCGCCCATCCTGGAGGATGGGTGATCACCCCCTCTGAAATTGTGTCTCTAGTAGGATCGGTAACCACCACATCAGCCATAGTGACCTGGTCCTCCCGAACCAAGTATAGGTCTGCCCTAACCATAGTCGACTGCAAGGCATACCAACGCTCTCTCCATGTGAGGTATCCACCCTCCCGTGCCATAGCAAACACTACATCCCTAATGGCATCATGGGTAGTTATCCTCTGCCCTCCGAATGGACAACGAGTCATATGAACACTTGCTGCATCTAAAGTGATACCACACTCACATGTGTATAATGAAGATGTAGATGGATGGACCAAGCCAAGACGGAACCTCATCGCTGTGGAGAAAGTAGCTGGTGCGAGTCTGAAAGTCCTTATGCATGGTCGACCCAAGATCCACGAGCCTGCACCCTTGCGCGAGCAAGAGCGTAGACGAGCTCTAGTAGTACGAGGAATGGCCGGATCCACTAAGACTGAATGTAGAGCCTCCTGAAACTGTCGGTCCATCAAGATAGATTGTAGACCCCTAGTCCAATCGGTAGCCAAAGAGGAAAAAGATGGGAACTCATGTCATACCTCCCGTGGTAAAGCGTCTCTTGTATGTTGTAATAATACCTATAAGGGAAATGATCCCGTATTGACGTCCCTTGTATATATTTCCAAAATAGGTCTATCTGCGATCACAAATCGAGAAGATAACAAAGGTGCAACGATTGTCCAACTCGTCAAGAATGCCGCAAGTGCCGTCTCCTCCATCAATAATAAGCCTACCCCTCCACACGAGATTGGCAAAGATGTCTATCTCCTTGCCAAATCTCCAGTCACACACTCGAATGTCCCTGGTCCGATGATGTCACCAAAGACGCCCATGATCCTCCTATCAAAGGTCAGAAACGTGATATGAATGTAGGTGAAGGAGGAAGGAGGAGCGATCTTGAAGAAGATAGGTGGATCGACGAGCAATACTAGATGATAGTATATCAAACGCCACCTGCGGATCCCCTAGTAGAGGAAGGTCATCTACATGCAAAACATTTTCGGCCAATGCAACGTCAAGGTAGTGTGAAACAAAATCCTCAGACCCTACTGGCACTCCTAGAATACGTAAGCTATCTGTCGATATCATACATCCCTCTGGAAGATGAAGATGAGGCGGAATGCCCAAAGTAGACCAAGCCCTGCACTTTGACACCTTGACTCTCAAGCCTACAAGATGAAGCTCGGTAGTCAAGTAATCAAAGGACTGCCTAATGTTGTCTACATGGCCAACAATGTGTGTATCATCTGCTAAGGAGGAGAACACACAATCGGGCATGGCCAAAGTAGTAGACACAAGAGCTCTGTAATGAGCCATGGCAAATAAGGGTCCCCCCAAAGGATCTCCCTGTCGAGTGCTAGCGGCGGACTGTAGAACGGTGACTCCCTCCTCAGAAAAGCCATGCTGATAAAATAAAGAAGAATGTGAACCGTAGAAAGATCGTACGAAAGGAATGAGGCTTGATATGGGTCCACCAGCCTCTCTAAGCTCTCAAAAAATGGATGCACGCGAGACGCTGTTAAAAGCGTTCTCAACGCCCACCTGCAAGACAACCCAATCCGGATGGATATCTAAAAGTGCTCTAATGCCCAACGATACTGCCTCACAGCGTCATGATGTGGCGACTCCAAACTGATGTGGACATAGATGCTCCTGGAAGTGTGAGCGATGCTGCAAGACAACGGTATGGCTGATTAATCGCAATAAGACCTCTCCAATAGCAATCGGTCGAATGCCTCCAGTGTCCTTCTCCATCGCAAGAAGCCGACTAGCACCCAGAGCCTGACTAACTGACAACGAAATCTCCCCTCTCGCAACTGCAGGAGCCACCTGGAACAACTCCGTGAAACCAGTAGAGGGATCGTCCGCCTAAAAGCAATCTAGAAGATGCTCATATACCATCCCTGACAAACCCCCAGAGGATAAACGTGGGGCTGTGGATAGAGAATGAGCAAATAATGATCTGTCAAGACATAATGGCTCCTCTGGCTGATACTCTAAGACCTCTAATGGTATCTCCTTGCCCATGGGTGGATGTAGAAGGCGTAAAGAGGAAATCGTCTCCTCAGTAGGACTAGCCATGGACAAAGGATGGAGGGGCCGTGCAGCCCTGCTATACTCCTCGGCATGCCCAAGGATCCTACACCGTCGCAATCGCGCCGAATCAGAAGTATCATGTGATTGAACCCGACTCCTAACCTGTGTGGCCCAAATAGACTCCTCCTGCAATGTAGCCCAATCCCATGCATGGAATCTCCGAAATCTAGCTCTCACCTCTCTATGTCGAGCACGTCCCCCTCTAGTATAACGTAGACACCATCGCGGAAGTAATAAAAACAAAAACCATGCTAACTCGTCCATGGGATCGCGCGCCAACCGATGGAGCGGTGTCGCATGGACATTTCTTTGCTCTGAGACCGCCCGAGCGTCTGGCTGTAGAAGAACCCTCTAGAACCTCGTGTGAGTTGACAATCTCTTCTTCTTCTCCTCAGCACTCCACATTATAGCCGTTAAAACTTCAGCGGAAGAAGATTATCATATCTGATGATTCGACCGATAACTTTCGCTCAAACTTAACACAAAATTGCTCCACTGCCCTTACTATCACTCAGAAAAGTTTCAGATGTTTTTCTTGTCTATATCTCTCAAAACAATTGGTGATTTACCCACTGTAACACAAGGCGATATGCAGACCCCTGTGTACAAAACCCATCACACATCCCAATCCTTGACTTCAATTGCTCCTAGATTTTATGAGAAAGTCACTCATCATCAGAACTTGGACTGTGCAAAGTTTTATTGACAGAAATTTTTGATATCAAAAGATATGATCTCTGTACTAACTTCGTGACAATCAGTGCAGTCCTGCAATTCTGACTGTATACACAAACTTCAAGCTTTCACTCTGTACTCAAAACTCGTCCAATCGAGTCAAAACTTCGATCAAAACACAAGCGTGAGTCAAAAACTATATCTTTGTTGACTCAGATCTCCCAAAACCTTTGTAAGGTTCTCAGAAACTCCCCAAATACACTCAAAGGTCTAAATTTTTCACTTTAACTTTGAATCATCACTTTAGAGTGACAAATCCTTCAAATCCATCCATTCTTGAGCCCACGTCGTAGCTTGTCCCGTCAGCTCTCCGACCCAATCCTTAGATCTCCAAATGTCCGCCTGGAAGGTCTCCAAAACTCCTCAAAACCTCGAAGAAGTTGCCCAAGAGCCCTCATTGGCCCAAACTCCAAGACCAATGAGAATGAAGAGTGTTATTTTGACCTCTAGTGTGGCCAAATTAGCTCCATTTTAACTTAGAGCTTTACAACTATCCTAAACACACTACTTAGCCATCCTATACACAATAGGAGTTGCCACTAATAAAGAGTCAAAATGACAACTCGAAACCCTAAGTATGAACAGAACTACAAACGGAACCGGGGAGTTTATAACTTGAGAATAATAGTCCTCGCCAAAGTTCCTAACAATCAACTCCCTATGGCTTATTTTTGGTAAGCAATAGTGATGGATTGGAACCCATGTGTTGAAAGCCACCACTACTGGTAAGTTCAAATCCATAGCGCCCAAACTAAATCAAAACGCATAATTTGTTACGTCCCAAATCATGCCGTAGGAAACAACTGGAAGAATAATCGGGTCTGGAGAGTTTATCACTTGTTGCAGAAAGTTATCTCCAAAATGATACACTAACCACGCCCGAAAATGATCACGATGAAGACACCGGATGTTGATCACAAATGGATTAGGCATCGGTACATCTAGAGGATCATGTTGTCCTCTATCCATGTCCTCGTCGGCTCCACTTCGATCAGATATGCTCCTTAGTCAGCAAAGTGATGTGTCTAGCACTCTCCCATACCCTTTCCATCCTGACTGCGTTTTATATCTGATAAAGTCCAAGATAATATCTCTTGGAGCCTTTTCAACATCCTGACCCTACAAAGTAGATCCAACGGTGGGCTCTTAACAGCCTTACAGTGCGCCGTTGGTTATCCTAACCTAAACTATCTCCGTCATGACAACAGCTCTGAAGATGACACATGTCATCATCTTCTCATAGTAGCCGCATCACAACACGACAGCGATAAGCGAAAAGCACGTCTAGCCTCGTCATGCAGAGCCCGAGGAAGCCTATGGAATAAACGTGGGCATGGAAATCTAGGTCTCAAAAAGCCCTAGAATCGAACATGCATGGGAAGCTAACCACTCCCACGACCCCGACGATATACCCGGAATACTTAACGAAGGAGTCGATGTAATCTGCGTGTTCCCCGAAGTGACAAAAACCGATGTCGATGTGACTGTCCTCCTCACATGCGCATCCCAAGTGGTCCAATCATAATCTTTGTGCATCTTTTCCATGTGGGTATTTACTCCTTGCGAGGTAAAGAGACAATGACACGCCGGACATGGTGTATCACGCACCGCTTTTGGCGGTCCCATGAGAGAAAGTCAAGCTATAGCTAGCACAAAGGGAACGATAAAGAAACCCTGCACTCCATCATGTATCTCCTCCCATCTGCAGAACCACAACCCCCCTAACTATGGAAACCCTAAAATCTAAAAATACTCATAACTTTTTATTCAGGTCTCCATAATTTTCCAACTAGGTTCCAATAAAACCAATGCAGGAAAAGGAAGAGATGTGAACAAAAAAAACCCAACCCATATGTCTAGTATAAGAAAAATCACTCAAAATGCACTCAAAACCCTAAAAAAATAAAAACACTCATATTTCACAATATCATTCTACATAGTCTTCAATTTAGGTACCAATGGAACCCAAATTGAAAGACGAAGAGAATGAACTATTCACTCTCCATGTTTGATTCAACTCCACTTCCGAACGTATGCTTGCACATGATCCCGTTGAATTACCTGGATCATGTAAAGACTATAGATTGAGACTTAAAAATCATGGCTTCTAATACTCTTCAATATGAATGAGAGGAAGAGTTCTAAAAATTGAAGTAAAGAAACCACCAAAGGTATTGTAAAGACTATTCAGTCTTAAACAGATTAAAATAAGCAATTATGGTGTTGAAAAGTTTTAAATATTTAATATCAAGACTAAAAACTCATGCATTTTAAGAACTGTATACGTATGAGAAGTCAAGAAGAACTTGGCTCGTGGTTGGCTGGGTCGGAAATGTCAGTCTCATGCATGTTAAGGTCACAACAAACATGCAACGTGGGATATTTGATTGGAGAGCTCTCAAAGACCAGAGATAACTGCATAGAGACGTTTTGGATCTAACCTTCAATGAGTATATGATGGAATGAACTTCTTTGAGCACAAATGCTAGTGAGCGAGAGTGAAAGAGAGGAATATCCTCTAGAAGTAGGTTAAAAGTAAATTTCCTGACGTGTATCGTACTAAGCTGAGCAAGTTGAAATTATGAGCAATTATTAAGTCAACTTAATAATTGCTCATAATTGTAGCAAAACAATAACTTCTTGAATTAGTACGTCGCAGTAAGAACCAACCTGTTTGAGTGCGGAAGACTTCTTAGATTTACAAAAACTCTAATAAATAACAAGAAGTATAGCTAGATAGTAAGATATTTTGATAAATTAGTTCTTACAAATCATATAAAAAATACATGCATAAGAGAGATACATGACAGCTTCATTTGGAGCATTCATATGGGAAGAAAGGCCACAACTCTAAACAATTGAACCCTAAAAGTTTTTAAAATATCAAAGAAGCTAAATATCATAACCAACATATGTGATTTACATCCAATATAGATAGAATTCATACTAACTAACAGTAAATAAAAATATGAGAGCAATCATGCGAGGTGATGTTTCTTTGGATGATCTGTTTTTTAAAGACCATTTGACCCAATATTTTAGGTATTGTAACACATATTTTTTAATGTGATGCTATTGGGGCCTAGCCCCATGTAACCGGTTTGGCTCCATCCTTGTATGATTTGATGGGGTCTTCCCATCCCTTCTGTTATTTTACTTTGTCTCATTGCAATATATATCCTATATAGATAGAGTTCATATTGATTAACAGTAAATAAAAATACAAAAAATTATCAACATTACCTACAAAATTTAAACTATATACAGATTGATACACATCTTTTCAATGTTATTGTCTTTATTAAATACATCTAGCTAGAATAAAAAAAATCTTAATTTTTACTTCGAAAATGGCTTTGTGATCACTTCAGCAATCAATTCTTCAAACATTTTTATGTATCTGAAATCTACTTTATCTCAAAGGATTTTTTCACAAAAAAAAAGATAATGCTTTTCAATGCGTTGATTTCTAACATAAAGCTTATGATTGTTAGCCAACTGAATGTTATCTATGTTATTATCATATAATGATGAACTTATATCACCTAAGAACTATTCCAGCCATACCATTTCACATTCTACATTTGCATCTCCTATGTACTTTGTCTTTTTAGATAATAAATCTGAAGTAAATTGCTCTTTGTTGCCTCACAAATATTTACACTCTAAAGGCTGAAAATATAAGTTAACACACAACCTGTTCAATTGAATTTTTGAAATCATTTAGATCCAAAAGAAAAAAAGAGGTGACATTAATTTCAAAGCAAACAATGTACTTTACATATTTTAGTATTGCTCTTCACAACATTACCAATCAAGGAAGACTCAAAAAGGTGAGTTATCTTGGAGCATAAACTAAAAAACAAGCACAAGTAAATAACTCACATCATATATAGTAACTAATATGTATATCCAACTTTTTATCATCTTAAAATGTATGTCTATATTTGTAATTATTTACACTTATATCGGATGAAAATTTTTAATTTTCTCAATGCAATCAAGAGAGTCTTCAATGCCATAGTTTTAAAGTGCAATAAATTATTAACTCAATACTTTATTGTATCATCAAATGTATAATTTCCAATAAAAAGATTTCAATTCAAGGCAAAATTAAAATATACGGGAGTCTTTCATCAAACTATTCTCAACAGTAATCAATGGTTTCACAATTTATTGATTATTGTTTCATGTGATGATCAAATGGTTAATATGCATAGAATCATAGCTTATAGAATTATTATTGAGGAACATATAAAAGCAAGAATAAATGTTAAAAATTATCACTCCAAATTTGATAATCTAATCATGATGACTAAAAGCCTTATATTCATATGATTTAGTTTTTTTAAAATTATCACACAGAAATACATCATTGACATAATCTGATAAATCTCTTACTTTTGATGTGTAGCATTTTTAACAATGACACAAATTGTAGAAAACTTGGCAACAGTTCTAAGTGTCTTGCAGTGATCAATGTTATACTCTAGCCTTAACAACATTTATGATACGAAATCTACTTACATTTTCATGGGTGTTTCTTTGTACAAGTACTAGTTGAATCAATTTTTATCCGGTTGCTCCAAAGCTGTAATATTCCCATCCATAACTTGTCGCTTATAAACATTTTTCACAACTTCTTCAAAATTTGATTGCTCAATTACTTTAAAATATTTACTCATTCTCGTGAATAAACTTGATCATGTTTACTTGATGTAAAATCAAAAAGTCCTCATGCATCCATCATTTACAAAATTGATGCATAAGAGCTTTTTGATAAGTTTTATTTGGAGGTTGTGGCAAACTACTTGAACCTTGTTGAACTTACTCCAGCTCTTCTTCATCATGTGTTGTAAATGTTAGCTACACCTTCCTAATAAACTAACTGTTTGAACAGTTAAGAGTCTATAAAGATTTTACATTAGATTACAAGATAAAATATTTATTTTTATAACAGATATTATTTTCATATCCTAAACCTCTTCTTCTATAGTATGTAAGAAAGAGAAATATGATTTTGTAAATCATAAAACAAAGGTCTAACATTAAATAATCGTAAAATATTGGATCTCAAAATCTTTATGTTTTAGAATCAATAGTATATCTTTCAAAGATTGAATGTCCTTTTTTAATATCTTGCTATTTTATCCCCATTAAAAAATATGCACACATTTAATTAAAAATCTTGAATTCAAATGCCAATTTTTTGCATATAAATGCTTCAGTTTGCATCTAATGAAAATTTTTTTAATTGAATTCTTGTTCATCAGCCATACAATTCACTCAACACAACGCAATATCAACTTTACATGGCACTTTTATCCAAGATTATTATTCCATGTCAATTTTTCTCTGATCTTGGTGTATATCTTACTTTATTAACTTTATGTGTCACATGTGGAGATCAAGGTCACATCTTGTTTTGTTGTAGATTTGCAACAGAATTCATAAGAAATGAAGATTTGATGGGAGATGTTGAAATAACATCAGCTTATGAATCAATTGAGCTGAATGATGAATGATGATGGTCTACATGTGTTTATAATATACATTCATCTAAGTTTAAGTGAGTCATTTTTGCCACAAATCATTATCCAATTACAAATATAAAAAATACAAAAAAAAAATCTAATATAAAAATAGATTTAAAGTTTAAATTATAAGTTTATGTGTAATTTTTTATTAACAAGATTTTTTTTGAAAATTTAAGAAAAATATGAAAAATCATAATTTATAAACAAATTAAAATGAGGTAGAGATCACAAATCCCAATGAAAAGGGTATATGGCAACATGCAATTGATCCACTTGGATCTTCTAGAAGCCCAACTACCCTCAATTGACTTTAGTGTACCGAGTCAATCTCGGCCCTAGATTTAAAGGTCTTCACCAAGTACAACCAATGAAAACTAGTCCAAGTCAATGAAAGTCAAGATACGTGTGTGATGGTATCTGTTCCTTGATTGATACTTAACAACAAAATAGTAGTTCTCATCTACCATACCAAAAGTTACTCTATATTTTTCTCCAACTTAACCATAGCTAGTTAAACATAGTCATGACTTAGATAAACTTAGGCACAATTTAGATATACTTACCTTTTATCCTATATGTACAACCCTGGGTCTTATATTTACACCCCGACCAAGATTTCACTCTGTCCTCAGAGTGAAAGAATCTGATCGTCGATGAAACGGCTTCAACTTGTCGTGATTCACTCGATCAAAATGTCGTCCTCCCCACTCCTTAAAATCGCTAGTAAAGTTTCCACACTTTGTGAACTATGAAAGGACTAAAGTACTTTGGAAGAAATTTCTTTCTTGCTCTCTTATATCTAATGGAGTTGTAAAGTATTATCCAATCACCTTCTTTGAAAGCCTTCATCTTCTTTGTCCCAAGTAGATTTATCGTGATACTTCTTCTGCAATTATTGAGTCCGCTCAACACGTACCATGGCCATAGCTTGAGCCTCCTTCAACTCCAACAATTATTGATGTCTTGATTTGATAGCTTCTACTCCATTTGTCCTCTTTAACTTCCGTTGGATAGTTAAGAAGGTCATCAAATCAAATTGAATTGGAAGTTTGGACTTGATACCATATACCATACAGAAAGGTGAGTCTCCTTTTGATATCTTCCAAGTCATCCGATACTCCCACAAGATAGCATGCAACCTCTTGTCCCAATTTTGCTTATTTTCGTCCATGTTTGCATTATTGACCAACATCATGCAAAGTGTATAGTTGCTTTGTTCTGCCAACCCGTTAACATTGGATTTGTAGGAAGTAGTCACCTATGCCTTGATAGAGAAATGATCTAACATTGTTTGTATAATGGTTCCAACAAACTCACCACCTCTGTCTGATATAATTTCTAGAGGGCATCCAAATCTAGTTATTATCCTCTCGTATCGTAATTGATGGTTAATTAGTTAAGTATACACGAACGGATGAAGGTTTAGAAATGAATGTGCTGATTGAAAAAAAAATGTATTATATTGAGATTGAGTCCATTTTCAAGTAAATCAAAATTGTAGATCAATAATGAAACAAAGTGTTATGCTTAGAGAGGGTTGTACCTATTGCCATTGCAGGGATGCCTTTTTTTCTTAGATACATCATACTTTCACCATACTATGATGTGGGATATCAAATTTATTTTGGAATATCATGAATATTAAGTTTGTGCAAACACCGATTGGAGAAAGAAATTTTAACTTTTAAAGGAGTGAATGTGGATGGAAAACAAAATTTAATGTGATTTTGTATATAAAGAAAAAATCACGAGGAAAATATCAAATAAAACATTTGATGCTTATATTTTATATAAACATCAAATGACAAAGCAGATTTAGAAATAAATGTAGCTTAGTCTTAGATTTCAGGGCGCTCTTATCAGACAGATAGAATAAGTAATAGCAAACCATTGATAAGGGTTGTGCTCAAAGTATTATGGTGTCACAATTTAAATGATACATCTAAATCAGTGTAAGAACTTATTGATAATCAATTTTTAAGCATTGAACATCTATAGTCTAAGAGCAAATAGATAATCAAACTCTTATCTTTAAATATATTGATGTATTGGCTTGAAATCTAAGGAGAATAAAGTAAATGCCAAGGAAGCTAAATGAACATGTTATTAATTTGAACCCTGGATCCGTAGGTGTTAAAAAAAGATATAGAACAAATCCTAATAACTCTTTGCTTGTAAAATCGGAGCTTCGACTCATATTTGCTGTATTGAGTTGTGAGTGGGAATCATCATTAGTTATTGTGCCTAAAAAAATTATAGTAAAATATGTGTTTGCCAATATTTGTTAAAGAGAAAATCATCCACTAATGATAATCACTATCTATTGTCATAAGCTAAGAAAAAATAAGATCAAGCAGCTGGTCATATATGCTAGAGTTTTTTGGTTGAATTTTTAAGATACAATCAGATTTGTTTCAAATATTGTGAAAAGGATCAAGTTCGAAATCACATCAAATTTTGCAACTGATTCGGATTCATTGAATATAAGCGTTAGTTATTTTTTTCAAAGTTATTTAACCCACCTGTTACTTTCCAGTCAAGATTATTTCTGTAATTGTTTTTGAAATTTTTGTTCTATAGTTCCAAGCAGTTCCTCTAGAAAAGCTTGAGAAATTTTTTTGAATGAAATGTCTTAGATCACAATCCACATTAAATCTTGAAAAATGTTAGATTGGTATGAGTGAAGTCGTAGTTCTTTGACATAGAGATTTTGCGAGGCGTTTAGAGATAGATGTGCATACAGTTCAAATGATTTTTGAATACCTCCTAATAATTTGAGAGAACTTTATGGATGTTTGGTACGAAATATATATTTATCGTGTGTACCCAAAATCCATTACGTTCTGAGCCTATGCTTCATAAGCTTCCACTTGATAGAATTGTTAAAAAAATGTGTTGACTTTATATGAGAAGCTAATCAACATTTGACATTTGCATTTCTGAAGAAAGCGTTCACCACAATACCGGTTCTTCGACCATCACAAAGAGATGAATATTCCATGTGTATATAAATACTTCAAATTTTGCAATTAAAACTATATTTACTCAAAAAAATAATGATGGCAAAGACGATCTATTTTCCTAGTCGAGTATTAACCAATGCAGAAAATAAATAGTATACTACTAAAAGTGAAGCTCTTGGTATGAATTTTGAGGTACCTAAAATGTCATCACTATTTGCTCTGAAATAAATTTGTATGTAATACTAAACATTGTGAATTATAATATATAATTTATAAATAATATTTAACCAGTAGAATAGCAAGATGGATGACATTGCTTATATTATAGAAATTTGATAGTTTTATGAAGATTTAAGAAGGGAAAGTCATGCAGTTTTTTATGATTTGATTGAACGAAGACCGACATATTTTACATGTGCCAGATGATTTTTCTGATGAGAATGTTTGCGTTCTATAGATTTAGCAAGATTTATAATTCTTGTTATTCAGATATATTACATTTTTTCAAAATTTGGAGTATATGAGACTAATTAATACAGAGCAGAAAATTAGTTTTCCCTTACAAGGTCGGACGTTATTAATTTAATGGTGATGTTTTATTTAAGAAAGATGTATATGAATAGCTTCGGAGGTGTTTAGAGGAAGAAGACTTCCTATTGATATAAGTGCGATTCAAAGAAAAAAGACACTATGAGCCGAAAAAATGCATGAGAAATCTTTTTATTTGCAGAGTATGGATGATCTATTATGTTCTGTGATGTGAAGGAAATAAACTTTGGAACTTGAAATACGATCCGTGTCAACGTATAACATTTAACACTGAATGATCTTATTAAACTCCTATTTTACAATTAGCTCCATATGAAAGGTGAGGATTAGACTTTCCGGAACAATTCAGCAATAAAATAATAAAATATAATTCTTAACATTGGCTGACAGCGGAGTACGTATGTGATTAGGATCCGAAATTGCTGACGGAGCTTTGGGCATTCCAAACAAGCATAAAGCAGTTCTATTGGGGCCTAGCCCCATGTTACAGGTTTGGTTCCATCGTTGTACGATTTGATGGGATCTTCCCATCCCTGTTGTTATTATATTTTCTCCGGTTAGTCCTATATCGCGTATGGGTTTGAAGTAGTTGTATCGGTGGAGTGTGAAGTTCCAGTTTTCAAAATTTGAAGCATAGAGAAATTATACAGAGAAGAGAGTTTGAAGAACAGACAAATGGAGCTTGTTAGACTGAAATAAGACAGAAAAATCCAGAAATTGGTCTATTGACTTCAAATGGACAGAAAAAAGAGAAGTGATGGGAAGCTTAAGGAAGTGAGCTTGAAGCTCAGTCACATGCTGCTTCTTTACAACAGCACTAATTATGGTTATCAGATTAATGGTGATCCATTTTCAAATAGAGTGAATGTTTGGAGAGTTATTCAAACATAAGTTTTCAATGTCCCAAACCATGAGAGGATGAGTAACATGATAAAGAAGATTAATGTGAGAGATTGTTCAATCTTTACAAGATAGAAAAGTGTTCGTGAAAGAACACTTCAAATATCAAGAAAGGAGGGTGTAAAAAGATAAAAAGATAAAAATTAATTCTCTTGAATTAGATATTTAGACTTTTTTTCAATAGTGAAACCAAACGTAGTAATACTTTTCATTCATCTAGCATTGAGTATAAAGTGTGAGGTCAGATTAACTTTGGGAGTATCATTTGAAGCGATATTCAGTTTTATATGAAATTTGTTTTTTCACATCAATTCAGAATGAATGTTGTTCTTAGAGAAAATCTTAAATTATTTTTGCTGTGTTATCAGCAAAAATATTATTTATCTTACCCATTCATAAAAAAAATAATTATAAATATAAAAAAATCTTCTCAAATTTTCAATATTTTGAAATAATTTGATATTTCACAGGTGAATATTTAGATGAGAGAGTGAGAAAATTGGAAGTGATATGTGACCAAAAAATGAGAAAAAGCCAAGAATTTTCTTGAATAACTATTGTAATACGTCTTAAATTCATACATTATTTGTTCCGTACATCTTTAAGTAATATAATTCACTGATGTTGTGTCTTTTTTAACTTTATTTGCAAATCAGAAAATGTATATGTTATGTATGTGTTTTTGTTACGTCATCTAGTGGTGCTAAGTGCAGTATTTTGAAGTGGAAATTGGTCCAAAGAAGTATAAGGACATACTACCTTGTCCTTATGAATTGCTCAAAGAAATCTGTTGAATTTATATTGATGACTACATGAGGTGGTGATTTGTGATACTTTTATTTGGTCATTCGAATTGGACTCCAAATATGATAATGGGCAATACTATCATGTCAATCTTGACTCTTAGTTGAGACCAAAGGCTTGCCTTGGAGAAACTTTTGAAATATTCAAAAACTGTCTTATTGATGTAGACTTCCATCCTTGTGGAAACAAAACTAGAAATAAACTGAACTTTGTGTCCATTTTATTCAATTTTGGCTTATTACAGATTTTCAGACTGAGTGTAGATTGCTCTCTTCCTTAGGTGTGTGCTTTACACTAAGCAGTTTTACTCTTCATAGTATCTCTCTCATCTGGTGACAGTTTGAGCATCAGCCTTCTTCGTGGTAAATCATCAAGACAATGAATGAAATTCAATGTTCAAGCAAAGGCGAAAGGGACCATGGACACAAGTCAACAAGCGCCAGAAGGCAGCAAGAACTGCCCAATGCTGGAGACAAATTTAAACTTCAGTTCATCATTGTATATTTTAGTCCCACCTCGAAAGTTTCGAATTTGTATCTGCAAGTTTCATTTCATTTATATAAACAAATACCTCAAGGGTTGCTGGTTCAAGGCCAATGGTGGTGTCTTGTATGGATTGAATTTATCGATGCTTGAAAGTCAAATTGGAAAGCTACTTATGAGTGAGTTTTGACAACGTAACATATCGCTTTCATATTCTGAATACTTAAAAGCATGTTGATATGTAAAGCGAAGTGACGGCTAAATTCAATACATCCTTGTGCTGTATGCAGTTGTTCTAAACCGTGGCTGTACTTTCTTCTTATATCTCTTGTTGATTTAAACAATGCTGAGGGCTCTCAAGCTGATCTTCTATCTTCTGACGTGGACAAATGAAATGAGCACACGGTTTGTATCATACTGTAACTACAAGTGGTTTTCTCCAAGTTCAGTGAACCTTGATGCATTGTAGCACAATACATCTGGCTTTGATACTTTCTGGTATAGAACCCGATGAAGACGAATATAAAGTTCAACGAGGTCCCAGAAGCTGACTCGAACTTGAGCATCGCTGAATGGCGGACTTAGCTTATGAATCTGACTCTACAGTAGATTCGTGGGTTTGCGATGCACCTGGTCATCAGCATCTACCTCAACCAGGGCCTTACATCCGTCAAGTTTCTCAATTAGCATCTGGCATGTATGTAAGATATGATCAAGACCTGGTTACCAGCAGGCCTAATTGATCTGTTTTGTCTCAGGTATTCACACTATTAGGCACGAACGGCGTCAATAGATCCTCGTTTATGAAGAGAGATTCCTGATTTTCTCCATAGCATGAGCAATGACTAAGATCTAGCTACAATGCCAGAATTTCTCGTATCCATACTTCTCTTGTCCATATGCCTGTACACGTTTGTCTTCTCTATACTTCTCCCCTATGGATTGCAGGCAATCAAGTTTGGAATGAATGGATTTTGCAATTCAAACTTCCACAATTACCCGGGGACATAATTCGCTTCTCAATGATCAAGCAGAGGGAAACCGTTCCTACATTTACTGAGCTTGTTCTGTGCTTGAGATGGTGGAGCAATTAAGGTCCTCGGTGCTAATGGAGACACTTGTATTTTCTGAAGAATATGAACTATTACTAAGTTCCAGCTACGACTATGAGTATTTGCTACATCCATGCTTCTCTGGTCCATGTACATGATAGTATGCACGTTTGTCTTTTCTCTAATTCTCTCCTGCGGTTTTGAATTGATTCAGATCTTGATTCATGCTACAACGCGGGGGCATAATTTGGCTCTCAATGATTAATGTCTCTTGTGCTGCACTGTCCTGGAGATGGTGGAGCAGCCGCAGCCTACTGCCTGGTCCCTGGTGCGTTCTTGCATACATCTACAAACTTGTCGTCAACTCAGACGAGAATGTCTGACTATGATCACTTTTGTCTGTACCAACTTGAGACTTTCCAGGGTTCCGTTCCCGTCGGTGCTCCTCTCCTTCACAGGTGCGGGTAGCCAAGTATTGCTTTTCTACCTTCTCCTCGTCCAGAGAGCCAGTCTGCGTATTTGTGTGCACAGTAGTGTTGCCTCTTCGACTTACAAACGTTCATGGAATGTCTTAATGAATTTCAAAGGCACGGTGGCCTAACAGACACACTCTCAATAAATCGATGACATTTTAAAGTGGACATCAACTCGACCAACCTCATTTTGAACTCCAAGTGCCTTCACAGTGCCAGATTGAACGTCTGACCCACGCGAGAGAACTACGGTAGCTAGTGCTGGTCATAACCTGAGGGATGCAGGATGCCGCATACAACGATTCGACAAACCTGAGAACTTCAGGCTGATACGCGGCGGCATGGTTGCTAGCTCTCCCGACAGCCACAGGACTAAGTTGCCATGCAGATGACTGCCCACTTCCGATTGGTTGGTTTGCTCAACTTGTTCATCCATGCCTCCGTCGGTGATAATCATGCACTCCAAACTTCAGTGATGCCACAGAGGCCAACGACAGCCTAGAACCGAAGAGACGACATCAAATGCATCTGGAGAAGATGTGTGCCATGAACAGCATCCTACCGAAACGTTCTTGTCTTGCCTAGACTGATTTTCGACATTCTCTGAGTTTGGATAAATGATCTCGTTTTACTTCCTCATAACCCGGAACTCAGCTCATGTCGAAAGTGCCTTCCTAGTACCCCTCCCGGCGCCACGTAAGCATCAAGCAGGTTTTGGTCACTCAACAGCGAGAACACAATTGGAAGAAGAGTGACCAGAAGAACATTGAGGAACCCACTGGACGATTCTGTTAGTCTGGAACCCAGTTCACCCCAGAATGAACAAATCTGTCAAAGGAAAATGAATGTATCGTGAACATTCGACTCCGAAGATAACATCAAAGATCTCGAACTGAACCACGAACGCAAAGAATGGGTACTATCCAGGATTGCGTTGTTCAGTCTCATGTATAGTGGGTGGGGAGATCGACGGCTCAGAAGCAATCGGACACAATTTGGATGAAATAAGATTTGGACAAGGTAAGGACAGTTTTCTTTATCTCAGCTGACCCGCGACCGGAATCATGACATTAGAACCCAAGACCATGGCACCGTTCCAGAAAATCAATGATGGCCACTGGGAAACTGACCAATTATTTATTTTTTATTATTTTAACAAGCCAACAAAAAAAGAGGAAATTCTACATTTTAAAAAACGAGAAAATTCTCTCGTATGACAAACTTTCATGGAACCCAGAGTGGAATCTGGCAACTTATGTTTGGGGACCACGTTCAAAAGCTTGGACGAGTCCTCCATGGATTGAAGTGGTATCTACCACAATGGGGTGGATGATATACCTGTCCCATCACTGCACCACGCACTGGCAAGAACATCACCGGCTACCGGATGAACCAGTCTATTTCCATGGCCTTGAGTATGAGGAAATTATTGATTTCAAAAACGCACGAACGAGTTCATTTGGAGTACGAGGAAGTAAATCTGCGAGTGCCTGAGAGACTTCTCTCTTCATACTGATCTCCAACAGGCTAACGGACGGCGAGCACATACGACCGTGGATTGGAAATTCCGCCAGAGTATTTGCCTTGGCCGCCGCAAACTTGGAACGGTGCACGCGAACGGTTTTATACATCCGTGAGCGAAGTAGAGTGAACATTGCACGCCATTCTAAAGACACGTACAATTTTAAGGATGTCCACCAAGTTCCCCGATCGCTGGTCTGCCCAGAAACGGAGGGACCTGACGTGGATTTGCAAGCTTCACGGGCTCGATTTGCCTGACTTCGAACGGTTTCGCGGCCTCCAGGCCGACTGACGATGGCTTGCAAAGCCCGCATTCTGTCATTCCTTGATGATCTATGTCGTCTCTCTCGAGCTTTGTTGGCCAGATGCCGGAAAGACAAGCTAGGCAGAGCATCTGGGAACATGTCAGATCGCCTCGGAGGAGCCAGAGCATGAAAAAAGCGGCTTGGGTGAGGGATTCTGGGCCAATTTCGCCAGGCTGTGACGAAGGCGCCGGGAGGAGCACTTCGCGGTCCACTTGTGCTCGCAAATGTGGGGCCACGCCCTCTGGATTGCCCCCGGCAACCTTCCAAAATAACGTTGCTGCCTATAAATCTGCAGTCAAGCAGGTCCCACAACTCGGATGCGGTCCATTCAGCTGCTCCGTCCTGATAAACGAAGTAGGTGATCGGTTGTAAGGCAGCAGAGTCCGACTCGGTGCATTCTCAGCTTACAATTTGCTGAAACATCGAAGTTCTCTGAAAGTGCAGAAACTCGTCGAGGCGCTGCGCTTTCGGAGTACTGGACCGAGGACCGTTTGATTAATATAGGATCTGGCAGCTTGTATACATACCTCAACAAGATGCTCACGCCTAATAGTTGGACTGTCCTTGTGCTGAATAACATCAGACTCAGGTGGTGCTTAAGTCCTAACTCCATGGAGGAGCTCAATGCAGGCGAGTTGCAGGGACTTTACAGTAGACTCTTGTGGACCATTCCCGAGGAGGATGAGCGTGAGGAGGAGAACACTTCTCCCCTGCAAATGAACCATCATACAGAGAAGGCGAATGGGGACACTTTGCACAGAAATGAAAATCTCATTCATACTAGAGAGAAGGCAGTGATGAGTACTTCCTCTGGCGGAGCATGTCGATGCAAAATCTTGATGAATTGCATTCAGCTCAAGTCTACGGTCTCAGCTTCATTCAAGAAGCTATGCAAGAGTCGGAGGTTTCACAACCGCACCAAGACTGAAGCAGTAATCAAGGAGTCCTCGAGAGCAATTCCTCCTTGCCCCCGCCGAAGCAGAGCCAATGAGGAGGATTTGAATAGTCAGTGTGAAGAGGTCATGGAACTTTACGCGGCTATCTCTGAGGGTAAAATTCCTCTTGAGAAACTCCTACACTTGAGATTATGAGCACTACCATCCCCATCCCAATCTGCAGCAACAAGATCAAAAATCCGGAATCGGAGCAGTTGCAGTGGAGTTGCCCTAGCAGCACATGCTGGTCCTTTCTCTTTGTAGCCAAGTTTGTCGAAAACGCTTATGTTCATGATACTCCATAGTGTAATTAACAGCCAGTGTGTACTTTCATGATGGGTTCAGGGAAGTGGAGCAGGTATGAGGAAAGCGTGTGTAGGTAGCAGTGTGTAGAGAGATATAGACTTGTACCGAATGAGTAAAAACCTGAAGCAGACATGACAATTAAGATTTGCAGAGGCAGAGTTGTACATGTATATTGGGTAGTTAGAGAACTTAGCCATACTAGCTAGGGTGCTCTTGCGAGCAGCTAATGGGTAATTTTCCAGTAGAATCACAGAACTTGTCCATACGTGTTAGATAGATATTTTTGAGATGAAATCATCCATCAGATTGTACGAATTCTCATCGAAGAGCAGACCGAACGTTTTATTAGTATCAGCTGTACAATACAGGTGGAGATCAAGTTCTTTGAGGTCAACACGTGAATCTTTAGCTACATCAGCAGCAGCAACCACATCCACAGCAAATATGGTACAGCCGAAGACGACTCCATGCCGAGAACAAGACACTAGAAGAGGACATTTGAGGCAATATGAGATCTCTAGGTCAGGGATCGCTGCTGTTTGTATTTCATCCTATCAACGACACCAAGGACGAGGACATGGCAAGGTGCAGGAGAATTTCGATAGTCATACAATGTCAGGTGGTCAGGTTCCTTCATGTTCGTTTCAGCTGAAGCCATCATCCATCAAGTTTTGAGATTAAGGAGCAATTTTGAGAGAAAATCGTTGCTAGCAGTTTAGGGGTAACGAGGTGAAGAAGAATTGGTCGCGTCGTCACAGAACGCCGCCCTTCTTCAAACTACAAATATTTTCAAACGTCCAGAACTACGCAGCACGTGCGGATCAAGCCGTGGCGCGTGACATTGCAAAATTTAGAGAAGTATGCGCTCCTTCAGGGCAGGGACGAAGGCCTTTACCCCACCTTAAGAGTTCAAGCTTTTGGCTGCAAGGTGATGGATCGAGGTGTCAGAGCTACCAAGTTAAATCGGTGTGGCAGAGAGACTGGGCAGTCAAGAATTGATTAGGAGAAGTCCCTGCTTGAGAAAATGACACTTGATTTCAATCAGTGCTGACGGTTGCAAAATGGATTTTGCCACTTTTCAACAAACTGCGGTTAAATGTAATACATAGTTCATAACACCCACCAATCAGTAGCTTGAAAAACATGTGGAGTGGTAGATCTAAAAATCAAAATAGCTTGGCCTGCCTGATTGTAGGATTTGAACGATGTACGAACAGGAAATATGTATATCATACTGTGTACATAAACTGTTCAAACTGTCGATGAGGCAGTTATGTGATTAAGCTCCTTTTTTTCAAGTATATATATATATATAAAAAACAGAGCACGTGAGCACTCATTCTCATCCACTCAACATTGTTACTCTGATTTGGGACCGCGCAGTCTTACGGCCGCATATCTTTGGTTTTTTTTTTTCTTTCTATGGTTTAGAGCACAGTTCAGCCTGGATCTTTAGAGCTTTAGACTGAAAACGATTCATTAGACATACAGTCACTGCCAGTAAGCATCCAAATGCCATGACGATCGTCCTTTTAGCATTCAAAAAAACCCGACACCTCAAACCAAGAAGGCAGGCATCAAATATATATCAGCATTATTTCTGTTGTCGGTGAGGATCTATAGATTTGAACACCCAAGAGATGTTCACATTCAGCACAATTGCAAGAAGGTGGCGGGAATATCTATGGCATTTGTTCACGCTCAGGGGTTCAAAAAACTAGTTTTAGAAACAAATTTTTGGGACGAAAACTCGACGCGGCTTATCATGACTATGAGCGTATGTGAACAAAATCTGTCCAACTTAATTTTGGGAAAGTTTGACAGTTGTTTGTATCCACTACGTAAAGCACGGTGGCCTGTACGCCACGAATGTCTTGAGGAAACGTGAATTCGTAATGCCGGCTTGCTCGTTTTTTAGGTCCTTTTAGTGGAACAAGCTTTCCAGGGGAGGACGAGACTGTTCTTTCAGTTCCGGGACGTTGATCCGTTCCCCGCATCTCAGGAACAAGAGGTATGGACCCTTCCTCATCTGGACACTTAATGCACAGACTTGACAATTTTGTGCTCCTTAGATTCTCAGGCAAACAATGATCCACGCGCATTGCCACTCTGTTCTCAGAAGCCTTTACAAAAAGAGCACAAATTTGTGTCTCCTGTCACATGAGTATGCAAACTATGCTCCTTTCCAGTCGCCGCATTGTATTACAAGGAAAGCTAAAATTAATTGAGAGTGTGATGATGATTATTGTTGGATCGATTAGTCTGAAACTGTCGACTTGAAGACAGGCGTGGACTGCCCAGGTCTACGGCAGACGAACCAACCAGCCAATATCTGAAATCTGAAGGTTCCACTCGATATAAACTTGTTTGCAGTTTGTAGTGACCTTCTCCACTGATTCATCGGCGCCGCGAAAGATAGAGAACGGCAGACCCTGCGATATCAAACTAACATTTCTGGTCAGCCATTCATTGAGCCCACGGCGGAGTGTTCTGTAAGAGAATTTTGTCTCGCAGCTGCGGAGTCAGGCAGTATAGGATGCCCTTTTTATAAACTGTGACGCCGCGATATGACCGTGCATCAGTGCAGACGTCAGTGGGGCCCGACACCGCTTTGCTTGGAGGAAGGTGTGAGAATCTTAGATCCATGATTGGCAGCAGTATATTTGGGCTGAACCCTTTGTCTCGACGGTCAGGCGAGAGGATTGTAGCAGACACGGCGTGGGGCTGCTTTAAGGAAAGCTTCGGATCACCATTTTCTAAACAAGATTAAACGTCCACCGTTGTTGGCCCAACCCTCTTCCAACTATTCCGTTCGTCCTAAGAGCCTACGGTTTTTGTACCCGAACTTGATTTCAGTGAACAATTTTCTGCATCAAGGGTGCATTACTTGTCGGGGTACTCACTTACGGTTGTAGTGAGTGAGGAAGCAGAGACCTGATCGACTTGACCTTTTGAGATTTTTGTTGATGTCTAGTTGCTGGACGCTAAAATCAGAGAGATTGGTTGCCAGGTTGAGTTCGGACTCGTAAATAGGACCGAGATGCAATGATTTCAAGCAGAGGCAGTGTGACTGTTGCGTAATCTTCCCGGGAAAAAGGAAGACCGCTTACACATGGACGGAAGACCATCAGACTTTGACGATCGCTGTCATCCAACCTTTGAAGGGATCATTTGGACCATCAGCATGTTACCGATGATGGACTCTCACACCAGTGCTGCACTATTGACCTACACCAGATGTTGAGATGCTCTGTTCTTGGAAGAAGCAAGAACAAAGTAACGAGAATAATCGAGCAGTCTAATGGCAAGCAAATCAGCATATCTGCTTTTAGTTATTGATGAAGAGAGGTAGCGTTCTTATGCAGCACTCAATGGGATGAACTCCTACAGTTGCAGTGAAGAGTAGAAGAAAGAATCGTAAGATGTTTAGATACGCAAAGAGGGCTACGTTGACAACTGAACATGTATTTCTTCAAGGAGTTGGTCACAGCGATGGTGCACCTGTTAGGACATAATAAAACGAATGAGTAAACTGATGGAAGCTGTATTGGGAAACACAGTGAGTCCTGCGAGTGTATGCTAAGTGCAGTGTTACACTCTACTTGGCATATTGCGTACCGGAATTGTTTCTATATCAATCCTACTTGCTTACTGGTATGTCCATAGGCCAGAAGGTTCTACGGTCAGCTGTCTATTTAAATATAGGCCTTGCTCTATTAGTTGATAAACTGCTCTCTGGTGGCTGCGAAAGAACTGAGGAGGCCAGCAGGGGTACAAAGACCGAGAAGGAGTCTAAAATACAAGAGGCTTGCGAATATCAATGTGGATGGATCTGAGATCATTCAGCTAGTTAACGAGACAAGAAGTGTCTGGTCAATGGTGGCCAGACATTCGGCTAAAATTGGCTAAAATTAAAGATAAAATTTTCATGATAAGACCTTTCAGATAAGCACATGACAATCATACATGAACAGAATTATGCCTCTGAGTCTAGCACATAGTGGGGCCAGTGTTTTATATTTCACTGTCTCAGGTCTCCAATTATGAGACTTTGTACGGCAGTACTTTTGGATAGTTCGTATGCGAGACATCATGTAGTATCAGCACGCCAATTTAAACGGTGATGATTTGTCTCTGCATTTCCAAACTCCTCCTTTTACATTTTCTCATTTTGATTTAAAGCAGAAACGCCCACGTAAACTGATCTCTACTGGAAGTCTGGAAGTGTATAAAGAATTATGTACGTCTACGTAGGACTTCCGTCAAGTGCTTGTATCATTGATGGCGATGATGATTTATTTCAGCCCTCAAAATATTTCCAAGAGTTACTCCGTCACCAACCTTTTCTTCCAAGAAAAAGTTTTATATTAGATAAAAGAGATTCTATGATGGAGATGTACGACGTAGAAATATTATCATTGCTGTACTTTATGTGTTTCTCATCAGAAGTACGATTTTGAGAAGGCAATGAAGATACATATCAATCTAAGATTATATAGTTTAATGAACTCAGTCAGGAGGTACGTTGCAAGGTGGGTTGTTCACAACTGTCTTTCGAGACTAGAACTGCTTACATTCATCTTTTTCCAGGTCAGACAGTGGTGTTGTAAGGTCCTCCTTCTTTCATGTATTTTTACAAAGAAATAGATCACTAAAATTGTTCAGCCAGACACCTGGCTGTAGTAAGTCTTTACAACGCTATACATTTAAGCAATTTCCAGGTAGTGATATTACCAAATAATTTGTAAAAAGAACGATTCTATACCTATGGTTGATATGACTGAAATTATACACGTGGAAAATTATACACATTTGCCACATGTATATAATTTCAGTCATTTCAATCCTCCTTTCTTCCTAGCTGAAAATACAGTAAGATATGGCCACAGGCACTTTTTGAATGTCATGAAGGACTCAGAAGTTATGTGGACCAAAATTATGACACGCCCCTTTTTTAAATAGTGGCTGATTCGTAACTCCTAATCTCCAAACTCATGCTTTCTACTTCACAGAGTTTTCTTCTCAACTCTCATACTAGTTTCTCCTTTAAAATCCACGGCTATGATATCCCCAATGAGGATGGAAATGCATCAACGAGAATGCATCCTCAAAGTACGGCTGTGAAGATGAATGGAGGCCAAAGTGATACAATGCCAGATTGGCTACAGAAATCAATAGCAGGCCAGCAGACACAACAAGTAGTAATTCGATCATTTTTTCCGAACAATAGACATCTTGACATCGTAAGATTTCTTCATACAATTTGGACCACTGATCATATCGTGGCCACACATTTCGAAAGGCAAATTCATCGTCTTAAGTGGCAAACATTGAGGACTTGGAGAGCTTCCATTTCCAAACACCCTCTGAAAGCTAAACCGAAGCTGCTCAGATGCTGCAGTGAACCAAAACGCTAGAAAACTTATACGTAGAGCCAAGGAAGACAAAATATGGCTCATGGCAGTCATGTGAACTTTAAGAAACCCTATCCGCAGGAGCCTAGAAAAAACCGGTCCTACTCAGGAACTGAAAGTGCGCATTCTCTGTGAAATAAGTGAGAACGTATGTAACAGAACGTCTTGGTTTCTCAGAAGATTCCCTATGCCAATCAAGATGACAGATCCTTCACAGCTCCGCATAGTAAATAGATTTCACAAAGTACTGTAGGAAAATATCAAAAGAAGCCGAATAGAAATTTACTTGCAGAAATTCCATGAGATCTACAAAGCCATCAAAAAACAAGAGCGGCGATGCTTTCAAATGAACTCATGGAACTTCTCCAAGTGAATTTGATTGCGCCTGCTAAAGTTAGTGCAGTCACCGCAACAGACTCTTGCCAAGATGCCTTCAAGGACCTCATGGAACTCCTATAAGTCAATTTGAACGCCTCGGTTGAATAAAATTCCCAGCAAAAGCTTGACAATGCTTAATGTGGACGGCTCTGAACAGGTTCCATAATAACCTCACTTTGCATTCGAGAACGACGCAAGATCACCGTCAATGCAAACAGCAAACCACGTTAGAAACTCTACCCTTCTCCTGCGAGTTTTGTAAACCATCCTCGTCTTGCACTGTCGCCACCTTCGATCGCAGCGAGCTCGGCGGTCCACACAGCGGAGAAGATACAAGCAAATCGCATGTTCCAAAAATATCCTCAACCATAGAAGGTAGAAGTTTGCTCCATGCGTTCAGACCTGGACGATCTCCTCTGCCGTGAATTCACTGAGCTCCCTGCCACCCGAATCTCAAACATCTCGTAGAAACAATACCGCACCGGCGAAGTAAATAGGGAGAAGCTGCTACTGTGAGAGCCGCATAAAATGATCTATTCGAAAGAAGTATTTGACTTCGATCCAACGCTGTCATGAACTGAAAACCGACAAGTAAAGACTAGAAGCCGAGCTTCTACGCTGCCCTACTCCTTGTTGGTAGAAATAGCAGAAGCGTTAGTAGAAAGATCAAGGAAATACAAGTTAGAAAGCATGATCGAGTCCAAAACACAAGTAACTGTTCCCGATCGTGTATTACAGGGCAAGTTCGAGTAACCTGTATCAGAGACCATACCAAGATCGACGAGTGAAATTAGTTTAATTTCTGGCCTCGTTTCCGCCTTTACTGACAAGATCACGGACCCCTCGAAACTGTGCTCAAACTTACGAAGAAGACTATTCTTTCTTTCCATTCTAGCTTCGCACCCCTGAAAACTCGCTATCGAACAGACGTGATCCTTGCTCTAGAAAACGAACTCTACTACGCGGAAAGCACCCGAAGTCGGAACCTGGCAAAACGAGAACAAACGTCTGTAGCTTGGATCGGAACCGAATTCAAGCAGAGTGAGTCAAACGATCATCATATCAGCCTCGATGGACAGAGGCGAAAGCCAGAGAAGAGGCGTATTACAGAGAGGCTTTATGAAGGACCAGATCTTGAAGGATGAGGGGATGGACTGCATAACGAGGATCATCTTCTCGCATGTGCAAGATTTCATGTTTAGTTTGGGCAGAAAGAGGAGTCCAAAGTCCTCTTCTGCCATTAAAGAGCGAAATGGGTGGAGGAAGAGAAAGCCCAGTACTTCCTGAGAGGACCAGAAGACTGAGGAGTGATTTGGGCAGTTTAGGGACGGGTTTATATGCACTGCTGGGCTTCCAATAGCATTCGGAAGGTTCCACAACAGCTGACCATCATGATCATAAGCACAAAAGATTTCCCGTGAGGCTGTACCATGACCGTCATCATGCTCCCTCCCATGATCTGTGTAAAGCAGATTCGTCACAGTAGTTTTCGGTTGTCCACACACACGATTCTGATCTGCAGAGGGGGAAATCAACTAAGTACTACAGTAGCATACGCATATGTTATTTCTTCGCGTGGCGTCACATCTTCATGACCGTGCTACGGTCGAGAATACGGACTCTGTGGGATGTCAGGAATATCGGCACCCAATGCTCCTGTATATCAAATGCCTAACCTTCTTGTTCTCACTCTCTAGCACTAGATGTGCTGAATGATATCGACGTCACTTCTCTGACCTCATCTTCAACTGAATTCCCAGTCAGCCTACTCGTCATGCTCGTCATGCTGGTCATCACATGCAGGGCACTATAAGATTGTAGGGAGCTCGCAGTAGTTGACTTTCGAACGCAAAGTAGAGAGCTCAGATTTCTGCTCCTAGAAGAGCTCCTCTTAAGAATCCGAACAAACTGACTATTTTCTGAACTCAAGTGGACCATGTTGAGGAAATTATCTTCCCTTTTGAACGTTACTGAACCTCCCATCAAATCCAATGACGTCCAAGTAACTGGTAATCTTCTTAGCACTCATGCTTTTTTGTTTTTGCTAAAACTTCTTAATATAACCCTTAGCAGGTGCTCCATTCCCACGTCTTTAAGACTTTGGGATGAGAACAGATAGAGGTGAAGAAAACGGAGGCAGCGCTTCTAAACGCCTATGAAGGACATTTTATTCGGCTAGGACCTGGTGATGGAACGAAGGGAATGAAAGTGGATCGTGTTTCGAGGCTTCCAGTTTTGCAAGTAGCTTGTAGAAGCTAGTCACTTCACTATTAGCAACGGGTCTCCGAACAGAGTCCATGACTATTGCCACTGAGCTTCATAGTCTATGGATGACGGAAAGCGTGAAAAACCCATGAAATCATGCAGAATCCACATGCCTCAACAGATGTCTCAACAGTACGCTCAGGTCCAACAGCGACATACCGGTTCCACTCAGAACCATTTTCAGGCATATAGACCCCGGAACCTTCAGATGAAACCCTCGACCTTCGATAACTAACCAAGACAGTTGGTTGAAGATCGACACTGAAATACTTCAGAGGAGAGCAAGACGTAGTTAGTTGCTACCTCACTTACATACAAACAGTTGCTGCACTTTGACTTCATATACCCACTTACAGGAAGCAAGCGAGGAATGAAAATTCTTCCAAAATGGACATAACACCGCAGAGAAATCCTCATGGCCCAAACAGTGCAACATTCGTGCGGTAGGGCAGAACTAACATTGCACAGTGAGAGAACAAAACAAACCCTATTCGGGCAGTGGTTTAATCTGCCAAAAACCTGAAGTGCCGAGACTCTGAACAATCTAGCAGCAGTCTGAGACAATAATGCCATCGACCAGGTGCTTCTGGTGCGCAAGAAAGGTGGTACCGTACCCGAGACGTAACGGGTAACAACAGGGCACCGGAACAGGTAAAAACGACACGATGGCGGATCGAACTGGCCGAAAGTTTTCCCAGATGTACAGACGGAAATCTGAGATCAGTTGCGCCGCTGAAAAGCAAGCGAGCACCGAGACAAAAGAGTGCTTCACAGTGCTGGCCGGTTGTGTGATCTTTCAAAAGCTTCAACGGTCTGGATTGGTCCGATGTGGTGGAGTTTTAGCCAGCGGAAGGGTTCGTCTTGCCCGCCGACTTTGTCCGTTCTGTAATCAGAGTCCGGGCTTAGTCTGCCTGGTAAGTAAGTCGGGTAGGCACTTCTTTTGAGGTCGTACGCTCTGCTGCTTTCCCAAAGGTGCCTTCCCTTAACTTGCCTCTCAAGCATGGCATCGGCAGCCACCTCCGATGTCCACATTGCTCGCTTGCATTGGTGTGTCCAAGGAGGCTGGAGCATCCTTCGTGTGCCATGATTCAAGCGGAGCGAAGATGGAAACCACTCGGTTTTGTTTGTCTTCAAACTTGTCTTCACCCATGGATTGAACCGAATCACATATAGAAACTTCGTAACCATGTCAGACTACTTTACTTGTGGCTTGCACACTTATACTTACTACTATAAAGTTCTTGAGTTTTCATTGAACGCCGTATTTCAATAACAAAATAACCAAAGATTCAACAAATTTCAAAATTTATATATACTGTATCTAATTTTTCATGGAATATCAATCTAAAAAGTCTTTAGTTTATGAATTCCACATGAGTGCAAATGAGAGTTTAATATATATATATATAAGTTCATTCAATAAACGATGTGTGCAAACATCTGTTATATACAATAAGAGAATTAAGAAGTTAAACTTAAAAAGCTATATCAATAAATGGACATTTTTTTATGATAAACGGATTATGAAAATTATGAATGAGAGAAAAAAAATCCTGCTGATGCAGCTTTTATTTTTCTGAATTAAGCCCAAACTGATTAATTTTTTATCGCTCATTAATGGATTTGGTTAAATCTTTTGATGTTGAAATCTACATGAAGTGCTTAATTTAGAAATATGCAACTAATTTACTTTAGTAAAGAGGCTTCAAGCATACTTATAAAAAATTTATAGTCCAATCACAATTTGTTTACTACTTAAAGATTGCATTAATGGCGCTGCAGAAATTAGAATTTTATATTCAAAATCATCATACATGTAAGATATATTGCAGAGTTGATGAATAAATCCAAATTATTTCTATACTACATATTGATATTTTATCTCCCTTACCAGATGCGATATTTGCCATCGATCAATTGTTTCTCTGCAAGTTGGTTTGATGTGATTAAAGCCAAAATCAAATTGAACGAATAAAATTTTGGGTATTGATGTAATAAAATAATTTGCAACCAAAAAAAACGGCTTTCACCGTTCACATTTAAAAATTAATTCCTGAAATGAAAAAAAACTAAATAAAACACAACTAATTAATTATTATTTCTGATAAAAATAATTGATTTTATTTTTCAACATATTTGCCTTATAATTACATGAAATAAATTTTTAATATTTAATATTAAAATACATCGGATTTTATTAATAAAAATTGCAATTTATTCTTAATTTTTTCAACAAATATTTTTAATTTAGCAGTCACATTAATGAATTTTTTATCTTTTATAAAATATAAATTTTTAAAAAATATTGAATATTGTAAAATATAATAATTCTAAGGTTGAAATGTGTAAATATCAATTAATTCACATATATAATATAAAAATATAAACCATTCATAATATATAATTTCAAAATATCTTCATGTTAAACACTGACCTCTTTATTGTGATTTATTGACATTACTTTTACATATTTCTTTTGATTTTATTAATTTCAAAATATGACGTTGAATTTGATGAGCAGATTGAAAATTACCGAACATTAAAATATGTGTAGTCCTCATAAGAAAATAAATAATTTATTGTAACGATTTATGTAAATTTATATTGTGCATAATTTTTTGATATGATATTTTAATGCACAGCAATAAAACAGTAATTCATTTGCAAAGAATCATTTAATTCCAATTCAATATCCAATGTAAAACTCAAATACATAAATTTCAAAGCTGAAGTGTTTTTTCATTATTCAAAGACCAAGAGCATTAAAACTTATGTGATGATGAGCAGATTAATAGTACAAGAATGATCAAGTCATATCTCAGATGATGAATGTCAACTGCTCAATGTGTATATTTTACATGGCATTGAGTACATTTATATCTTCTAGTCTTTTGATTATCATAGATAGATTTAATGTTTATCTAGTATGAGGCTTAGTTGGACATATGACATTGTCTATGATATTATAATAAACCTCTGATTATTTTTTAAAAGTGATAATTCAGGAACAATTTTCAACAAAAAAGAATTCCATAAAATATTGTTGTCTTTAAAAAACACGGGATTTACAAAAAAAATTTGATCTGTTTTCCTTAATTTAATATTTTATACATTGACTCACGTTCAAAACTTAATTGTATGAATATCAATCAATATAAACATGTTTCAACATGTGGCATATTGATATTGTTCTTCAAGTTATCAAACTTGATTATATCAGAAAAAAGTCATTTAAAAAAAATAAAATAGAAAAGCATTGAGGTGCATTTCAAAATTTTTGAAAATTTCGTTAGCAATTATAAAAAATAGAATTCTTTTGGTTGTTATTCAGCTTCTCTTTTCTCTTAAAAACATTATTTATAATACTTTAAATTAGTTAGATACATTTTCTGTTGTTTGATTACCATATTCAAGGCAACTTTGCGATAAAAAAGTGACTAAAGATTTCCTCTTATGCCCGTGGCAGAAAATAACACTCAGTATTCTGGTTTATTATTTTCCTTTCATTTCTTCTCCCCTTTCTACAATTCATTGGTACACTGAGCGCATAAAAGAATTGCGTATAGAAGGTAACAATTTTTAGTGTATATCCACGATGATCATGGTTTTTATTATTTTGTAAAAAATCTGCTGTCACACCATGCATCCGGACTCTCGAAAGTGTACACTTTCAAGCAAATGCTTTCGCAATTATTTATTCTCTGCAGTCAAGTCACATTCCAATAGACTGTCAGATTTATATGAGATACGACTAGACTCCATAATACTTCTTCATTTTTACTTGTGTGCTGCTTAAAAACATATGGATTTAAACATTAAGAATTTTATCCCATATTATTATCGATTACATGAAGTGTACATTCGAGAATATCTTGACAGAAATAGAGTTTGATGACCTGGCGATTCCTTTCTCATGAGCTAAATGGGTTAAAGGCTCTGGTTGGATCATTCATTTTCTTTCGGTTGAGTAGATTCATGCAGTTCACAAATTCCCAAAGCTCCAATCCAAAAGCACGTTGAGATAATGCGCCTTTGATGACCTGTCGATTCCCTTTTTATGAGCCAATGATTTGGATAATAAAGTTTTTTATTGAGAATTTTTCTCGATGTCCTTATCATGTTTTTAAAGTTCTTATAATCCAAGACCAAGTATGGTGTTTGATGACCTAGAGATTCCTTGGTCATGAGCTATATGGCTTGAAGTTATATGTCTGGAGATTAAAATAGAAAGTATATGGAAAATCTAACTAGAATACAGTGGAGAAGACCTCGTGTATACAACATTGAAGATTCTCATGGATCATCTATTGTTGGATATAAAGTGCAAAGATGTCGGCACTATTGGGGATCCAATCATCTTCCTACTTAATCCAGAATTTCATCTCTAAACAATGTCATTTGATTAAGTATTTCCAAGATGATTTTAAGCCATATGTGCAAAAAATTGGTCACGGGCCTTTTGTGAACAAATCTATGCTCTGAATATATCAGACATGTTCCTTAGATGATGCTTTTATTACAAGATTAAAAGCTCAAAAAGCATCGTTCCAACCAAACGATGTAAGAGGATGAGACAGAAACAAACCAGGAAATGAAAGATTCCGATAAGGGTGAGAAGAAGGCACTACAAACCAAAGAACGAAAGAGTCCCAGATCGGCAAAGATACAAAAGAATCATTCTAATGATGAAAGACATCTTATTCAACGAAAAACTTGAAGGCAAAAGTACCCACGAAATGTAAATGTAAACGCCAGGAAGACATGAGTCCCGAAATCATGAAGAAAACACATATCCCTTATTGGAAGGACTATCCGGTACCTGTTCCAAGTCCGGTCCAAGTAGAAGACTGGAGCCTGTTTGAACCAAAGCCAAGCCCATAGTGGTAATTGTCTGCAGCTGATTAGCAAAACCATCATTCACGAAATTCAACGCAGACATGGGAAGACCGGATGAAGCAATCAATGGATGGAGCTTTGGCTCACTTTGTGAGCTAGTAAATTACACCTCCATCAGGCTCCAGTGTCTTCAGCTTCCACAGAGTACAAATGAAAGGAAAATAGGACAAGGGTAATGTTTAGACTTACGAAGGCAGGACCACAAGGCTACCCACTTATTTGGGTGGTTGAACGGGTTGGGCTGGTCTCTTGGGATCACGGAGCATCAGAGAGAAGGCGTCGGCATGGCATGGGTCGAAGATCGCTAGAGAGCAAAATTGCTGAAGTGGGACGGACAATGGAGGAGGGTGCCTCGGCCCAGGCGTCGCGGGTAAGGAAATCTGAGTCCAGTCAATCGAAGATGGACCAACAGAGCTTGGTTTGGGTCCAGGACTCCAGGTCCTGCGTGTCCAGCAGCTGAGGCAGAGGAAGAGATTCAGGTTTCAATCTATGGAGTGCAGGACGAGTCCAATTCCGCCCAGCACAAAAGTCCACGACTCCATGCATGCAAGGGCTGTCCTGCTGGAACAGATTGTAGTGGGAAAGGTAAAGCTCTACGAGACTGTAGTACTGTCTGCTGACTCTGCTCCTTGAGGCTGGTATCCATCGGTGTCACCTTTTGCCTCATGTCCAAGACCCAGACAGCGACGCCAACATGGATTCTCTTGGACTCGTGGGGACTCCCGGAACTTGGAATCTGAAAATGGATTCTGCGCTCGAGAACTCCCAAGGTGCTGGTGTGGGAAAAAACTGGCATAAATTTCTGTTGCTGGTTCATGTACAGTGGTGTTGTCTTCAACGGATCAGTTTCGCATTCCGACTTCAAGGTATCGGTGCCTGAATATCAGCCGTCAAGGCAATTGGAAATCGTGACCAACATCGGAATATGTACCCCCGTGGGGAGATACACGAGCGAAACATGGAAGTGCGGAATGGGAGAATCACCTTTTGAGTGCTGGAGTAGAGCTAATCTTAGACTCTGCTAGGCACACTCCGAATTTGCTCTGATTTCCTGGGTCCACAGAGATCCGGGACTGGACTAGAGTGGACTGATTGAATGCGGGATTTCCAATACAGTTGCGTTCCTCGTTCTCAGACATCCCTCACTCTCGGTGGTGCTTTCTCTGCGTGCTCTCCGGTATCATGAGATCTCCGAGATAGTTGTGATGATTTTTAGACCTCGGCCTTAGGAAATATGAAGTTGATGATGGAGCAGAAGGAAATTTCTGCCTATAATGTTGGAGATGTGCTCACTTATCCCAAGCATGAATAACAGCAACTCTGTTTGTTCCTTGCCAGCAAACTCTTGAAATGCGTGATTTCATCGATATTGCTATATTCATTAATGAACAACTTGGACTTTGTCAGAGAGATCCATATCGTGCATCGGTGGAGACCCCACACATCTGTAAAGGTAAAGTTTCGTCACGTCACATACCATATTAAGTCTCTATAAATGAACGACTTCAAGAATGTGGCCCAAGTCCTTCAAGTTAGGAACAGAAACGACTCCACGAAACTGGTATACAAACTTGATCCGACAAAGATTAAGCTGGAATGAAAGAATGTCTTGTGATACTCCTGAGTGGCACACTACTGGACGATTATCCTTGAGCATTCTCAGTTTGCAACGTTGGCTCGTCTGAAACACATGCTTGTGACTCAAAGAAGTATTATTGACATATGAGGTATATATCTCCCATATTTCTTTGGATCTTTTCTTCTTGACACATGATTACCAGTAGAAGGAAAGAATTTCATCCTTAAGAGAGAAAGTCTGGCGCCTTTGAGGTGACACCAAGGACCTGATACTGATCCATCGTGTGATTAACGTCCTGAGTTGATTGAGAAGTAGTAAGAGGATTGCAGCAAAGGGTATAAGACTTGAAACAATCTTGTACCAAAGCATTCTGTATATCCCCTATTATAAAAAAAATAAAATATTTTTGTTCCTCAAAGTTGATATGGTGCTCATGAGACTTCAAAGAAGTCGTATTCTCTTAACGTAAATTAAGGCTTTTCAGATTCGCAGTTGTCGGTTTAAGTCCAGCTCTTGTCCATACAAAAAGGTACAATTTCCGTATGATAAAAGCGAGGTTTATATCTGACGTCAATGTTGCACCATTCACGATCTAACCTGACCATCGGAAGACACTATTGAGCCTCGCACGAGACTCATATTTCCGAAATTCTTCAATTCGCTGGCACACTCCAAGTTATCGTAAACTTTACAGCAAATGCTCATCAGAAATCCGCAAATCTTTCATGAAGGAGAAACTCTTGGGGATTTCAAAGGTATTGAAGACTTCATTCGACTTGCTTGAGCTGTACTTAGTTCAAGTATACTCCGGGGGTTGCTGCTCACTGCTCACTGATGCCCTCTAATAACCTGGATGTTCAGTCTCAACAATGATTGCGCTCTCCTTTCAAGATCTTCGAATTCTGTGCACTGAGAAAATGACATTAACCCCCGAAAAGAATTCAATCTCATGTCGAGTGCCACTTTGTGTTATTAGACAACATGTCAAGCGATTTCAAAACACAGAAAGATAGCGGAAGAAAGATGGATACAAATGTCACTAGACAAGTTAATATTAAATTCTGATCAACAGTTTTCATAATACACAAGAGCCGGAGTATCGAGCTAGTCATAGCTGTACTTAAAGCTGACAATCTGTAGCTACCGTTGTTCTATGAGCGCGATTCGCACGTTGGAAATCTGAAGATAATCTGTGGCAGAGGAAAATCAATTCTTTACGTCAACCGTAGGTTTCGATCGGCGACCCATGAGCCATCCATTTCTCCTTTTCGAATCCTTCGATCAGAACTCCTGGGCTCTAGACTTGAACTGACAAGTCGTTGAGCGAACAATTCAAGGGACTAAAATGCAACTTTGTAGACCAAGGATGTGTGGCGGCATGGAAGTGGCTTGGTAGCGAAATCTCAAAAGGATTTCAAAATGTTCTGCGACCATATCCGCATGCAAGGTTACGAGAGGACTGAAATTGGATTCCTGAGCATAACATTTTATTACACTCGTACTGGAAAATTTACATTTTGTATTCCCGTGTGAGCCATGAGCCCAGAATCTTGTAACTCATGTACATTTTCTAGCTGCCATGGTTTTGATTCAACTAGTCAGTGCTGCTAGTCAGAACTTGCTATCGGAGAACGTACTCAAAGCTGTGGAGTAAAATTTTCAGATGGTTCTACTCTAACCTCGAGTGAATTCACTCTTGCTGCAACTATGTTTGTACAATCTGCAACCTGCTTCGGATAGCCTTGGACAGGTGCATTCTCCTTCTCGTCTTTGAAAGTTCCATGACGTGCTCCCAATCATCACAATTGCTCGTCCGGCCTCCTCCTCATGTAAGATTTGAGCAAGGGTCGAGTGTCCTTTCTCTTCTGAGCAGAATGATTACCCGATCAAGGGTCCTGTAAGCTCGTGTTATCTGCCAATTGATCGATCGCTGTCGGACTTGACACTCGCCGACGCTCTCAAACCTCCAGAATTCAAGCTTCGAATTCCTCTGGTAGGTGGAGCGCTTGATCTTCTGTCACCGGACAAACAAAGAAAAACATGCTGCACCAAATATGCCTATCGCGTGCACAGGTTCGTGGCTAGCCTTGCCTTGGGCCTGGTAGAGTCGGGTTCCCTTCCGATTGATGTCTATAAAAGTACCCGACTTCATTACAGTTGTGGACTTTGCAAGCTCCCAGGCTGATTTTCGCTGGATCTTGTCGTTGAACTTCGTGAACCTCTGTGCCGGCATGTACCTCCTGTTGATGTTCATGAGAGCACGCCCTGGTCGTCTGATAGACCCGAACGATGTACATAGCTTCTGAAGTGTGAACTCAATCGTACCTCTGTTGAGCTCGATGGGACGCTGAAATAGAGCCCTCTGAAAATGGCGCAGAATTGTCATCCACCCGTACGATCAGCAGAGGAAATCCTTCAATGAATGTGCACCTTCTCGATCTGCTTGTAGCTTGGTAATTCAGATGTCCTGAATTCGAGGTTTGTTGACTTGAAGCCCCCAAGCTCTTCGGCCTCCCCTGCCGGTATTTGTCATTGACTTCTCAAGCAGCAGAATCGAAGAATGATGAATTTCTTTCTAAAACGTCGTGCACGCCCCTTGTTCTGCACTCCCGGCGACCTGATGTCGTCCGTGTGCACGCTAGATCTCCCCGCCCTGTTGAGGACGAGCTACCCTCTGCAGGATGGTTGATGACTGCGACCTCCAATTGTCAGCCAGAAATGAACAGCTGAAGAAAAGTCCTTCTGCCTCGTGTGTGTGGGTTCTTTGCCTGGTAGAGCAGCAGAGCTCCTTATGCCAAGGACCCTGCTCTCTTGGTTGTAGTAGACTTGAATGCTCCCAGGCTGTTGTGCTAAAGTAGACATGGTAAACAGATTCTGAACCCGCTTCACACACGCTTGTGCTCACCTGTATTGTTCGTGCATGGACTCTGCTTCCGCCTCATCATTCTGACTTCCTGCTCGGACGGCCAATTCTGCATCCTCTAGGCTCTTCTTCGATCGAACACAGTGCTGTGCGATGAGTGTTGTAACTCCTGTGCTGTGGATTCTTCGTCTAATTGCAGCCTGGTGAGTCCGGTTCTCTCGGTAGAACGCTCGAGTCCATCAGTATCGTAAACGTGAGAGCTCCCAGGCTGATTGGTGTGCGCCAGATAATCTTGTTGGGCTTTGAAGACTCCTGAATCCATCATGCACTCATCCTCTGCCACTCGTCGCACGCACCCTGCAGGACCACGCCCCGGATCTCTCTGACCAGCTTTGCGATTATTTGATCATGAATTTGCATCCTGACCGTGGCTTGTTCGACAAACTTAGTCACAAGGATATGTAGCAGCTCCTTGTTGTGAGGTTCACCATATTTAGCTGCAACACCTGCAGCGGCTTCTTCTGCTGCTGCTCTGCTGCACCTGCTTCTGCTGCTGCGGCAGTTGAGTCGCCGTGTGAGTCAGATTCTCAGAGAGAGGCCGAGGATCCGCAAGTTATCGAGTGACAGCTTCCCTTGAGACACAGCGGAATAAAGTTGGCTGATCTCGTCGCACTGATAGCTCAGCTCTTCCTCGTCGGCTCTCTTCCGTGGGGGGCTGAAGGACAAGGGCACGGGGTACTTGTCATCCGTGCTCTTGATGGTGCTCTCCACCTCGGAGTCCAAAGTGGGCCACGAGTTCGAGATCCTGACGTTCCTTCGCATCTGCTTGATGGGAGACGTGAACTTGGGCTTGGCCTGCACGCCCTTCATCAGGCCGTTGGCGTTGCAGGGGCAGTTGCAGTCACGCCCCGGGTATCTGCTTCCAAAGCTGCCCTTCCTCGAATTCCTGTTCAGCTGAATGAGGTTCTTTCCCTTGTTGGATGAGTCCTCCTCATCCTCTGGAATTGCCCACAGCAGCCTCGTGTAGAATCCTTCCACCTCCCCTACTTGGAGCTGGTCATCGAAGCCCGAGCACCACTTGATGTTCATCTTCCTGAGCACGAGAACGGTCCAGCCGCTGGGAGTAAACATACTACGAGCCCGAACGCAACGCAACGCAACGACGGAACGGACTGGACCTGAGCAGAGAGCAGCTCTCGCGCCTCCTCAACTCTTGACAGTCCACTCTAAAAGCCACTGCGCCTTCAGAGAGTCGAGAGAGAGACGTTTCAGCGAATTCAAATCCAAGCTGGTGTGTCTGCCGTTCTGAGCCTCGAGGCCTGGAGCTTATATGCTGCGGATCCGTCAATTCACTTGCTTGGATCATGGGAATCGTTAGCCAGCCGGTGGGATCCAACGGACTCGATAAGGTTCCTGGTCCGGCTATCCAGTCATGGCTGACTCTTCCGAAACATGGCTGAAAGTCGGCAGAATCATCAAGCTGGTCCCACTGGGCAATTCGCGAGCTCCAAGTCATTCACCACCTGCAAGACTTGCAATACTTCCCACTCCCCGCTCTCCAACCCCCGACCTCGTCCTGCCTGGCCTCTTGAATCCAGGAAAAAGCCGCAAACCTTGTTCCTGTGGCCGCTTTTCGTCCTCCGCGGCGCCTCAGGATCGCCCGGCCTTTGGCCCCGCGACTGAGCCCAGCGCATGCACCACACTCCGCCAACCTCAGACTCATTTTCTTATTCCGTTCCCGCTGAACGACACACCACCAACCGTACGAAACCCGCTGAAAGACGCGTCGATGGAATTCTTAATACGTGCATGGAACTCAATCCAATGAAATGGAGAGATGGGAAACACAAAAGATTTCATTTTTTCTGCGACTAATCAGATACTTTTGCCACAGACTCAGCGTGAAGTAATTTAAGGAATTTATGTGCAATAGGTTTGCCAATGAAGATGGTCTGCACAAGGATAGAAAGAGATGCTGAAATGAATATGACCCTTCGTTTCAGCGTATCTTTCCTATGACCCTTTATATATGATATGACCTTTTATTTTTTATAATATTTAATATTACCATGGAAATATTAGACATATGGAAGTTTAATCGAATCGCATCCAAATTTGAAGGGAAAAAGCGAAGGAGAGGACCACAAATAATCTTTTATTTCGTCGCAATATGGGGGAACTGCGCGAAATTAGCTCGTTTGCTAGAGAGACGCGAGTCTCTCTATTTAAAACTTGCACGAGTATGTTTTGATGATAATGCATGCTGTCTCCACAAGTACAAGACTTTAGGGTCAAAAGTTCCAGACCTAAAGAACTTTCCTTGCGGATGTTGATGAAATTTGTTTCATTGTCCAATATTTGAGTGCTAATATCTGAATTTTTTTCTCAAAGTGGTTTTACGGCTGAATACTTGAAAATGCCCAATCGCCGCATCCGGGCAGATTTACGGCCCACTCCGTTCCTTCGTTCGCTCGTTGTGGCCAGCGAACCGGCGCCAGGTTCTTGTGCCCGCGGACACCGATACCACGTCACGTCACGGTTGCCCTCTAAATTTGGCCGATCCCGATGCCTGCCTAGTTTCCATATCACGCTTCACGGCGTCACGCACTGCCGAACAACAAACAAAGTCCGGTTGTTGTCTGTCTAATTGTTACTCGGTTCAGTGTAGCCAAACAAGGCCTGCTCATGCCACCTTCCCACACGACATGTGCTCCCCTCGTCTCTGTGCAATTCTAACAAATTTCGGCACTGTCCACATGCACAAGACCTCACCTCAACTGGCTCAGAGATGCTCCTCCCTTTATTAGCCTCTGCTTTTCCCCAGCATAACATTCTAAACTCCGTGCAATCAGGCGTAGTCCAACCCGGGTAACACCTACAGAGTTCTCTCCGCCAAGTGATAAAAGCGGACTGCCTGAAACCTCACCACGCTCCCACAACCTGAACATCGCGGCGATCAGAAACGGCAATGCCCCGATACCTCGAGGCTGCCCGAGGCTCCTGCCGGTACTCCCGCGCGCCGCAAAGGCTGACGCACTACGTAAGGTGTCCTAACTGGGGATGGCGGGACCGCGGGGTAGGGTCATCACCACACGGCGTCTTGTATATGTCGGTAGAGAACCTGCGACTGCCGTAAATGGGAAGTGCGGTGGGGTGCACCAGTTGGGAAAATGCGGCCTGGTTCTCGCCGGCACCTTGGTGTGCCGCAAAAGTCAGTGACTCAGGCGGTCAGAGCAGCAAGCGGACTTGGAACTCAGAGTCTGAGAGAGAGAGAGAGAGAGCGAGAGAGAGATGCTCGGGGAAGTCGGACGGGACGGGAGGGGGCTCAAGTTGGGGCGAGAATGATTCTCATGAGGTGGAATGCGAATACACTGACGAAGGAACAGGAAACACCTCACAGAAGGCGATTCCCCGAACAGTTCGTGGGTCCACAGTTGGCTCCCACACAAGTATTCCCCCTGTGCAATCCGCAATTGGTTGGAATGCCTGGCCAGATTGCCAAACGGTAGATAGTTCTTGACCAGCTGCTGTCCAGCAGAGCTAAGGGCCAAGCCGAGAACATCCGGCCTCCTCCGGACCTCACCGAATCCATGTTCGGGTCCTTCTCGTCTTCCCTTGAGCTGCTGCCGCAGTTCGCAGCGACTGAGTGAGTGCGTGAGCTGATCGGGGGAATGCGTGAGCTTTTTCAGAGAAAGCGGTTAAAAAGATTCGCGTCTCAGCTGACAGCCAGGATCCGGGCCAGGTGATAGCTCCACGTTTTGGACACGGGAACGAAAGTCAAGCCACCGGTGCTGCTGCTGCTGCCGCTACTGGCTCGCTATCTGAACTGTTGCCCGGACTCGAGGTGTTACGTGTGTAATCCAATATCGCTATATCCTTACCCTGCCGCTACAGGGCCCTCGTTTGCAGTGGATATAATGCTCCGGCCGTGTTCGGATGATGAGAAAAACAATAATATCCAAACTCGTTAGCAGTAGGATAAACCACTTTGTCTATATCTGATCCTCTGTGGGCGGAATTCAAAACCACAATTCTCCCCCCGGGCGCGAGCAATTCCAGTTCCTGGCCCGATGGATGCTCGGAGGATGGTGCCCGGCGCTCGCGGCAAAGCTCTGCAATAATGCAGATGAATACTTGCGAGTTTGCGTACCGCATGGCCATGGATGCCCATGACAAAGGCAAATTGCTGGCACGCCCACACGACAAAGAGATGTGCCACTATGCACATGGAGAACATCCTACCTGGAAGTTCCTGCCTTTTGTAGCCATCGGGCGAACATGGAGGTTGACTGTGTCATCAGATTCGGGGCGCCTTGTGTACACCTGCATTCCGCGCATGCCACGCACGAAATGGGCTGTAGTCTAAAGAGTGAGTGTGCAGGAAGAAGCACTTACACAGATCGTGAGGTCGCTGCTGAGCAGCGGCTAACTAGCGAGCTTCCGCTCTCACTGTCCATGTGATCATGAGTAGCAGATTGCGACAGCCCTGGACCGCAGCACCTTCTCAGAAACCCAGGTCGGTGCTGCGATGCTGCATGCATCGCCGGGTTGCCAAGACTTGCGTCTGATAGTTTTTGCCGGACTGGATCGGGTTCGGATAGGACATGTATGTATATCGAGAGCTGCAGTTTCTACTCGGTCAATGAGAAATTTCGCCCTCCGGCCTAGCTCGCTGGCTCTTCGTGGGCTGTCTGGAATTCGCTCACACCTGCCGTATAACACTCGCGGATTGAGTTTGGATAGACCGAAAGCTGAGCTTGTGCTTGGCACGCGCGGAGCCAATTAAGGAGTGTCAGCACACTATGTTTTTGTGAGCTGAACCTTCCACGGATCGTACACATGATGCGCGGTCTCTCGTAATCATGAGCAGCGAGCCAGCGAAGTCATGGTCTCGTTGCACATGTGAGCGGTGCATTGTGTGCTACCCAGTGAGTTTCTCGGATAGTGCAGGCAGGCGGCGAGCTGGCCAGAGATGATTTTTTTTCTCCTTCAGGTGTCTGGATTTCGGACCCTTCAGGCATGCGTTTTGTGCATGCATGTGCCTCATCCTTCTGAGATACAGATAAGTTGGAAGAAGTTAGTTCTTTCGGTTGTGATGCGATCTAGCTTCCAGAGCGGCTCCGGGCTTCAGTAGATTATATTGTAGGCCTGTTGGGAGAGGTCATACACCCTTCAGACAGGATGTGACCAGGAGGAGAAAGGCTCTTGAGCTTAAGTGAGATTTCGACTCCATTTCGAGCTTTCTCGCAGCAAGAGGTGCTAAACTCCGAAGACAAGTTCTCAGCTCGTCTCAAGGTTCTTCAGGTAATGAAAGACTTCAGAGTGATCGGTCGTAGTGTTGTCTGTTGTGGAGTGCTAATAAGGATACACTATGATGATGCCAGTTTGCCGCTAGTGAATCAGTTGGAAATTCAGTACTATCAGAAATTCAGATTTATCTGTACAATGTCTTGCTATGCATAGAAAGACATTGTACAGATAAATCAAATTATTCAGGGACGACCACGTAAGTATAAATGTGAAATTTTTCAGAGTGATGAAACACTGTTTAATGGTCGATACTGACAGACATTGAAGAAAGACAACCGCCACAGTTAGTGTTTTCTGAATCAGAGGACATTCTATGGTGGTTACTGATTGAATCTGACTTTGACAGATCGAGTGAGGAGGTGATGGTAGAAATATGACTCGAGTTGAATCCATGAAAGCCGTTAAATACCAACTGTGCAGCCCTCACCCTGGAACAGCATGATGGAAATAGACAGCTTTTCTTAAAGTATTCACCAGCCTGAGGAGTAACATTCAGGTTTTTCAACTGATTTCCTCGTTCTCAACGATCGTATATTGTTCATTTTCTAGGGCTTTGTTGTGAAAGTCCTATTCTGCCATTTGTTCTCAGAAGTTTTCATGGACTCGTGACAGCTTTTTGATTAAGTTCGTGCCCACACTTGAGAAGTTTATAACCCAATAAAACAAACTTTCCTTGTCCCAACATCCCGAAATCTTATCGTGAGAGGGCTTCGGACAACGAAACCAAACCCCAGTACAAAGTCTCTTTCGTTATCTTCCTCTGTACTTGAATTCTCCTCCTGTGTTTCAAACGTTTGAAGGATCTGTTAATGCGCAGTACTTGGACTTTAGGATTTGACTGATCAACTTTCCTGGAACTTTGCCTTCTCTAGATCTGTTTGTGTTTGTCCAAAATGCTTGTTTCCCTGACAGTAAAATCCATTCATCCAGGTTTAGCAGAGGCTAACTAGCTTCAAGCGTGGGACCCATCGCATAAGACGGTTTGCTCGAGCTCTGGAGCCTGCCTACTTACCTACCTTACTTGTTGAATGCATAGAATACAAAAAGTCAAAAAAGTAATTCGAAACAGACTGAACAGGAGCTGCTGGGCCATGGGGGACAGAATAATCCTTGAAAACTGCCCACAATAACCCTACTGGTTGGTTGAGTTGGTGCTTTTTGAAGAACTACACGATGCAAGTTGGTTGTCAAAGTCTATAGACGGCACAGGAAGCTCCAGGTGACAATAAAAGTAAGGCATATGCGTCGAGATTCCAAAACCGTGGACCTCATGGCAGGAATGGAGCCCTCCGAGCTTCGTTCTTTACTTCTTAAGCTTCATTCTAATCGCTCTTCCTCAATCTCGTCTTCGAAAGCTCGAAGAACAATTCAAGATGCTGATCGTGATTTCGTGCGCTCACTCCTTTCTTCAAAAGAAGTACCTAGGTGCCGTCTCTGGGCCTTCATAGGTCACTCCCAGTTTCTTATCCTTCTGATTGTATGTCAGTGCTCTGCCTCCGTCCCATTCCTCACACGGTCAGCTCAGAAATTCAAGGTTTTTTCTCATTGAAGTAACACGAGGATCATGGCCAGTCATTGACCCTGCCCAGTGTCTGTCATCGCTCTCGGTCAGCTCTTTCTAGAAAGTGGCTTATTCATTACAATGGAAGCAATCGTGGAGCAAGATTCGTGATCTTTGATGCTGAGCTCCGGCGAGTTTGACTCCGTGTCGATGTGGGAGTCGTTTGGATTGCCAGCAAGTCCAAATCAATACGGAAGGGCAGACCTTGTCGGAGGAATCATCACAGAATGTTTCTCTGGAAGCATTGGTCCGTGAAGGTTTGTGCGTCCAAAGTAACGTCTCCTGCTAACAGCTACTTTCCAGCGTTCATGACTAAAATTTAATGCCACACATGCTGTTTCCCATTGAGTTGTGAAGTAGCATGTGCGGTGATAAATTCTATTTGGACACGCTCATGGAATCGACGCTGACCGAGTTGTGACAAATGTTGGATTCATCGTCAGAAAACACTACAGAGTTCTCTGAGGCTGTCGATTCAGGATTGCTTGAACTGCCCTTTTCAGTTCAAATCTGCTTTTCCATTCAGGTATGGAATGGTTCTCTGTCTGAAGTTACTTCTTGTATCGACTATCTGACATTTGCTTTCTGTACGACGCAATTCAATGACTCAAACAAAAGTTAGAATTCTGAATAGTTTCGAGTTCCACTGTTGCTGTCACTTGGTCTTCTCGGTGTCTCAAATATCTGGTAATTCAGTTGTGACACCATCCACTTTTAGATCACGGTGGCCGTACTGACATCAGCTGTTGTAAGTACGAGTTTGTCACAGTTGACAGTAAAGTTTCAGTTCACGTCATTCGAAGAAAAGGATTTCACAAGTATATATAACATGGTTCCGTTTACAATATGCGGCATATACAGACATTCAATTCTGCAGGGAATGCCAGCAATCATCTTTCGACAACGCATCTCACGGACAGGGCAACTAAATGTTTCGTACTTGATGCTCAAAGATGTTCCATACAGGACTGCAGCAATATATCTGTCATTGAGTTACATCCACATACTGGGGATCGTAAGAAGTTCACTGGTTCACGAATTCAATGGGTTGTCGTTTGAAGTCCTCTGTTTCTTCCTTCCTCGCATTGTACTGCTTGTCGTTTTCCTCCACATTGTGTAAGAGCTGCATTTTTCTGCTATGGCTTTGACGAGTGAACTTGATTTGATGTGCAGTGAAAACAGAGCACTCACTTAGAGGTTCCTGATGCAAGTCCTCAATCATCTCTAATAACCGTCTGACTAGTTGAAATCTCTGATGTCAATCGATTGAGCGCGATGCCCCACCCACAGTCATCTAGTGTCAAAACATTTACAAAAGCTTTTGCTCTACTGTAAATCTTCAAAGACTGGAGGGGATCTCAGAACGTTGGGGAGCATGCTGCTTCTTCAGGTCATTTTTGCGCTTTCTTCACTCTGTCACAACGTTCCCTGAATAAACAGGGCCCATCCACTAATTGTGCCAAACGATATGTTCTGTATGGAATTTTAGTCCTATCTTTTTGCTGTCTCTACAATTAGAGCTGGTTTGTACATTCAGATTTTATCGTTTTTTATGACTGAAGTTTCATGTTTCGTTCAACGAAAGTTTTAAATATCATGCCCGTAACTATGAACCATTATGAAGCATAGAAACAATGTGGAAGGTAGTGAAGCTTAAAGGATTATGGCAGAGCTGTGGGATTGCTGAGAATATCGTTTAGGTAAGTCCATTTTTGACATGTGATTTAAAACCGGACAGTTCCCAATCTGTGTAGTGGCTGGTAGCATATCGCCCTGATATGTTCGAGAGACTTTTATTGCAAGAAAATTCAGAATGAAGCCTTGCATCCTACTCGCCATACTCCGGGAGATAACTCTCATATTTCAAGATTTGAGGATCAGAAATGGCAGATCACCAGTAGTACTTCGGAAGATTTCGTGATGTCTACTTTCACTTCTCCCATGTAGATTACAGCAGGACTTTACTTTGCAGTAATGCCTAAGTGTCTTGTCGAACGAGTGCTGCAAGTCTTGCAAGTCTTGTAAAATCTTCGTGTGGATGTTCTTTGGACTAAACTTGTTCACTCTGATAAAAGAAATGCAGAAAAGTTGAGACAAATTTCATTTCCAAAGTTTACAGCGACTGGTGATTTCCCTTACTTCCAGGCTGTACGCAATTTTTCAAAATCTCGATCCCGGTAAATTATGTTAAAAGAGAGCTTGTTCGTCCTTTCCTTTCTGAGTTATAGACATCCGTGTACTTGGAGATCATCTCTTGACGCTTATTTGGTTGTACTTGCACTGATGAATCATGGATAAGCCATAACGTTGTCTTATCGACCCAGAGTTAGATTCAGAAGATTCGGACATTTGGACCTACATTAACTCGAGAAAACTTTTACATCTCTATGGTCGGAAGAGGAACTTTGTCAGGACATATACACGGTCTGAAGTTAGCTCGTTGACTGTAGGCAACGTCACAGCTATTGCTGTTACGGCCTGTAGTGACGTTAAGAGACCTAGGCCCCAGCGGGTAGAGCACTAGAGTTCAGATTAGGGCTCAACTCCCGTCTGGTACGTGAACCTCATTCTATGAAGGGCAGATTGGATTCGCCTCGATTGTAATCTCGATTAGGATCATAATGTGTGGTCAAAGGTCATTGTCAACTGTAGAGACAATGAGACATTTTTATGTGCAGAGAAAGCTTAGAAGTCACTGCCGATTTCGTTCGATCTCTTACCGACTAAGACTGGCAAGCCGCATGTAGTATGAGGAGAAAAGATATGGATGACGAGTAGAGTTAATATCTGCTTGCAGGTTTGTTCAAGTCCCAGTAATTTCAACTTTGTATATATTCACGTGGCGAAATATATAAACTGTGGTACATGGAGCTTCAGATTACAATGAGCCTTCCAGGCAGAAATATGTAGTTTTCAAGGTCTGCCACGATTAAACGTTTATCGAAACCCACTCGGTGCGCTTGAAGTTCTCTTATATTTGGGAGGGATCATCAACTAATAATGTGGTCGGAATACAGCGTTTGAGAATCTTCACCGACATAGATTCATTTTACAGGACTTTTAGAAGTCCCGCTTAAAGGTTGAGAATGAAAGGACTTGGAGCCTCGTAATGTCAGTACTATTTCCGAGGCAGATCAATCGACGTCAGTGCGTAACATAAATAAGGGAAGAATGGCCCATCTTAAAGAACTTCTAGAATTGTATCTTCCAAAGCAGATCAATGGACCTCAGTTCTGAACATGTACAAGGAACGAAAGGCTCATCTTGAAACCCCGAGGCTTCAATACATTTGTGCGGACCCGTAGACAGTGCAAGCGTCTAGATTCAACGTACGGCAAAACCACTCCATGCAGCTGGATTTTCAACCCACCTGTAGCTTACAACTTGCAGACATTCATGAACCATGTCCGTGGTGCAGCTTATTTACATCGATCGCAGCTCAGTTAGAAAGAAATTGGCAGATTGCGCTCTTCCCTGAGGAGATAGATCCAAGAGAAAGGGTGGACAGATGCCTGCGGAACATTTGAAGAGGAGACTGCGATCGTTGTTCAGAGGACAAACACAAATGTTGTACCAACATCTGCTGTCAGCAAATAAAACGGCGGCAGTCTGCTGCTTGCAATCGGAACAGATCCTCTGACGATCTTCGATAGAAAGTCGCATTAACGACTTCTGTGGGTTGAAAGTCTCACTCCATACGTCACTGGTGAATGCTATGGACCAGACTGGAAAAGGAAAGGGACGCAGATACGAAAATCGCCAATAAAACGTCGTGGGCTTTGACCGATCTTTAGAAATTGCAAGTCAATCGCGTGGTTTTCAGCCATTGTCACAACATATTGATACTTGCATAGGAATGCACGCATCGATCTAGCTGTTTGGGTACAGATTCCAACTTACGACTGATTCCGCAGCTGTCATTAGCTAGGACCGCCTTTCTATGTTTATACATGTCGGCTACTCTAATCAAAGTCGGTAGGAAGTCTGCAAAGTCATGGGACTGAAACACGTTTTCATCAGCAGGCCCCGATTTCCCGCAGGATTTGGTGAGGCTTGAGCCTTTACTTTTTGTAAGCTCTCTGAGGAGGGTCTCGCTTCAGCTTTGCAAAGACTCCGTAGGCACTGCTGAACTCCAGATTCGCTCGCTGATTCCTTTTTCCAACCTCGACTTCTAAAGTCAGAAAATGTCAGAAAATGGGATGAAATGCTCACTTGCCTAAAAAGCAAACTTCCAAGGTCTGCCTAGTAATATGTTCCATGCAGGTGGCAAAGCTTAAGCTTTTCATCATTTCTCTTCCTGGTTTTAGGGTCAGACTCGGGTATGTCTGCAATAACAATAAGGTACGACTGACATTTCTCAGAAGAAGCAAGCCAGTGGCTCTTCATCAAGTTCAAAACTCAGAAGAACCAGATAGAAAAACTTCAAAGAATATGGATTACAAATTATCCAGCCTGACCAGAAAGCTCTAAAATTCTGAGAAAGCTTTGAACAGTTTGTTCGCATAGCAACAAGCATATATGGTAGGAAACACGTGTGAGCCTGGCGCAACTCAATCATGGAAGTAGTTCTGGCTAAGAATAAGAATAGGCTCATGAAGTGATTACTCTTGGACTTTAGCAAGTCAAACTAAAACCTGCGCATAAGAAGACAAGTTTGTTGTCTAAATTCGAATTGAAACGTTTGCTGACCTCGCCGTTCTTTGTTTGCACCTTGTCCTTGGGAAGCGCGTGAATCTAACCAAGACTTTACGATAAACCAACGTCGACAAACAGTAACGTTCTTGCGTTTCAGGGCTTCGCTTTTTCGGCTTCCCGAAATTCTCTACCAAAACAACATTAAAAATAATAATTCCATTACACCTCAAAATGGGAATACTGGCACAGAGAACAAACAGAAACTATTGTTCGCAAATGGCAAGTCGTTGTTGACTCCGGTTATCCGTGTGAGTAAGCGGTAAGCCTTGCACGGCTGCTCCTTCAACCCTTTTGCAGCTTCGCTGGTGTTCAGTCCCGGGCTTGAAGGTGCGGAGGGGAGGAATCAGCTCTCGAATAATCAATCTATGAAAAGGCGTGCCATTTGGAGAAAAACGAGATTATGCCGCCGCAAAGCTCTGCAAAATCCCCATCGGCCAGAGTTCAAATTTATGCGAACATTCCCAACCTTGAGTCCAGTGTCTTTTTGCACGGAGAAGTGCATGCAAGCCTGAAACCAAGATACTGGTAGTCAGACAACCAAGCAACAAATGAGTACAGGTTACGGACTCTGAGGCAAACGCAAGCCGGCTCGGGCCCTCCGATCGAAGAAGAAGAGAACCATTCAAACTGGAGTCCAGTATAATATGCACTTCTCAGTAAAATCTGTTCCTACAGGCAAATAAGGTTTACCAGTCATGTTCAGAGACTACTTACGTCCATAGCTCTCAGCACCTGCAGTGTACACTCGGTGTACGGTAGTCCACCGGTAAACCAGACAGTTAGCAAATTAGTAGCTCCTCAGCACCTGAACAGATAGCAGTTTCTTTCTTTCATATTTCGCATACTCATCATAGACCTCAGAAAGGAGCATATTAGCTTAGTTACGAGTGTAGTGTAGTAGTCCCATTCGCAAGGCTAGACGAAAGAATAAGGCGAGTCTGTCTACAATAATAACAGTCGAAGAAGCAGATGGCTCGATAGGGCAACGCTAGAAATTGAAAACCAGACGGTTGGGAGCCAAGCTGCAAAGTTCTGATTCTTTGTTATTCGTTACTGAAGAGATCATTCCAGAGGAATCGCCATGAGCAGGTTCTAGCTCTTGCTGGAACCGTCGTTGACAGATTATTACCGCATATTTCCCCCGATCTCTGTCCGAGGCCATTGGATTTATTCATTCTTCACATTGGGGAGGTGCAGTCCACAGAGCATTTGAATAAGGTCCATAATTGCTGAAATATCCAGGCTCAGTACGTCGCTCTTCCAGTGGACGAGACCACCTTACCACTGGACTCGTTCAAATATATGGACTCCTTATTCAGGTTCAGTGATGAATCATTGAACGACCTTAGCGGTGGAAATGCACATCTTCGTGAAGAGGCGAAGATGGAATATCTAGGCCCCAAGACATTCGCTGGAGCGGGGAACAACGACCTCGAGGCTTTCCACCAGCAGCTTCAAAATCTGAATCAGAACCACGAGGTAACTCAAAGCGCCAGACCGCCGGCAGCAGCTGCAGCAGGAGCAGCAACAGCGCCGAGCCGATACGAATCGCAGAAAAGACGAGACTGGAACAGCTTCGGCCAGTACTTGAGAAACCACCGACCTCCCATCAATCTGGAGCAGTGCAGCGGCGCCCACGTTATAGAGTTCCTTCGGTACTTGGACCAATTCGGTAAGACGAAAGTGCACGTCCCGACCTGCCACTACTTCGGAGTTCCGAACCCTCCGCACCCATGCTCGTGCCCATTGCGCCAGGCCTGGGGCTCGCTCGACGCTCTAATCGGTCGTCTCCGCGCTGCTTTCGAGGAGAACGGAGGCAAAGCCAGCATGAACCCGTTCGGCGCGCGCCTCATCCGCTTGTACCTGCGAGAGGTTCGAGAGAAGCAGGCCAAGGCTCGAGGGATCGCGTACGGGAAGAAGAAAAAGGGGAGGATCTCTCCGCAGCCTTCCATGCTTCCCGTGCTCAGCACGGCCTCCACGGAGCAGCAGTTACCGTATGAGCACCACCACCACCACGGCCAGTTCCCTCAAATGCCCGTCCATATCCACCACGGAAGCGTGTCCAATGCCTTCTCGATCCATGACACCGCCCGGAGCTCGGGCTCTCAAGGCTATCAGGTGGACTCGTACAATCCGAGCAACAGCGCGGTCAACCTCGTGTCCCGAGTCTATCCCCCCTTCGAAATCCATTCCTTCATGGAGGACTTGCCGTCCAGAGATGCCAATGGTTGGGCGTGGAATCCCGTCTGTGGCTAGAACGCGGCATCTGTATAGGGGCTTGTAAAAATCTCACTCGAAGCTAGTCGCTGTGAAATCGGTGCATGTCGGCTATCCGCATCTCGAGGTTTTGTGGAACGGCAATGGTGCACCGGACTGAAAGCTTCCTGCCTGAACTGTCCACGACGAATTCTATGCACCTGCTGGCTTGAACACATGCAGCACATTTTTGCATCGATGTAGCAGATTTGAGCACTGACCGGGGATCAGAAGGTCAAAAATGACTAAATTCTTTGCAGATACAGGAATTGTACTGAGGACATGCTGCCGACCATTGGCATAAGCTTTCCTATGCGGGAAGCTTTACATAGGATATATATAGGGAAGGATACATATCCTATGGTGATATACAGCAGGGTCAGTGACTTCCAAAGCAACGTGAGCTAAAACAAACAGCATTTTGCCCATATCAGGTTCCATTTAGGATATAGCAATTTATTTTTTGCCAAACTGGTAGACATCATCCAGTCTATCGCTCGAATTCGGCTCTTCGATTAGTCAGGGAATGTAATCAGAATCATCAGTTGAATTCATGGTAAATAGTAGGTAGGCACACAGTGACTTTGAATCAGACACATTGGCAAATATGATGAATAAAACACACACTGAAGATGAGGTGAGTTCCTATACAATCACGCCTGAACGTGATGCTGCTGAAGCTTTATAAATCATTTGCATCACGAGTCTTGTATACTTCGTTCCTTTTCCTCTTACTTCCTGTCTACAAGTCTGAACCTTTGTCCTTCAAGTGCACTCGGATCTCTGTTGACAGTATAGGCTTGATAGCAGTACAATCCATAGAATCTGGGTTATCAGATTAAACACTGCATTTTCTGATTCGGCATTTGGGTGGAGTTTGGAACTCGGAGACGAAGTTCATACAACATCCATTGCCCACACCTCGAAATGCAGTCCAGCTGTGGATGTCCTTGCTTACAGCGCAGTCGGACAGTTCCTCTTGATCTCAGTCCGCGGGCTGGTTGTGAGATCAGCTCAGCACGCGGGGTCTATGTTTGATGGAAGTTAAAAGCATATTATATGTTACACAACGCTCGAGCACCAGAGTGAAGATGTTTGATCTGTGATTTGTTGTTTGAACTGTGTTTAGTCTGTGATTTCGGTGTCATTCTTATTGCGCTCATGTAGGTCACGTGGATGCGATAAGATTCATGACTGCAATGGGAGAAAAGTGAGCTTCTGATAAAAGTACAGAAAAGCTCATGTCCAACAAAACATATTCTAGCCTAATGATGATGTGTACTGAATCAGCTGAAGTAAGTTTCGTACTTCATGATTACAGTCGTCTGTTTATCTCTTGGCTAGAGACAGCCAAAAAACTCCAAATTCCGATTGGCCAGTCGTTTCAAGAAACGACGACTTTTCCAATTCGTTGAAAGAATATTCTTCTCACCAGATACTTGAATTAGGCCGACCCTAAAGCTCTCGATCCTAAAGTTCTACCGAACCCCTCATATTCATTTCAGAGGGAATGCATGAGTATGCAAGATCGCACTTCCTAGGATATGAATCCATCCTAATACCAATCCCAATCCACTTGCCTTTCAGCGAGTGGACAGCATGACAGTGGTCAAGTTCAACCGTGAGCCGTCGCATTTTGAAGCTCCCGAGGTCCGGCCCCTCACGCTTGACCTTCACACTCCAACGCAGTCAAAAAGTGTCCGTGGACCAGCATATATATATCTGGAGTTCAAATATACTGTACGGTAGACTGAAATGTTTAAGATTTTACGCTGGGTTGCTGACATGAGTTCGGAAGTATCGATCTGATTGAAGTCCAAATATTGCACCCATGCTGCAGTGGGCTCCTTTCAGTCAACAGACTTGAGGTCCTTCTGGCTTCGATGAAACAGGCCCTTGCATCTTCCTTGGCTCAACATTGATGTCTCAAGACCTCCGAGACTTCATGTGTCACTCACCTCACGACTGTTTTTCTCGTCCTTGCCTCGTCACAGATCTAGGCAGCGGATGTTGATGCTGGGTACTGAGTTAGCGAAGGGAGACGGTTCTCATCTTTGCATGCACATCTGATGGAGAAGGTACTCCCACTGCTTGTTTCACAACACCTTCCTGTCAGTGGGAAGAATTTATGAAACCGATGGCTACAATATCTCTACCATATATTGTGCGGACCTGTGGGATGAAGACATCAGAAAGGATATCTCAGCACTTCTCCACCTGAAAACAGTGATGGATGATGACATTAGAGCATGCAAAGAATCCCGCGTTTCGTGGGATGAGACCCCGAAACCTTGGAAAAATATCTGCCAATTCGAGCGAAGGATCAGAGCATTCAACACTCACTATAGCACGCCCGGGGACTTGGGAAGGGGTTCAGCAACCTAGCGAAGAGGTGGGCAGAATGTTGCTTGTCCAAGAGCTTGGTCTCTAAAATCTTTGCATTTCTGAGACCAGCGACCGGAGCTGGACGTCCGAGAGGATGTTACACTTTTAGAGCCAGAAGAGGCGGTTGGCTGTGGAGGAACAAGGAGCACGGGGTAGGCCTGAGACTACTTGCTTTTCTCATTCTTGAGTCCTGACTGGACTCGTCTTGATCTTCTATTTTCATAGTTTTACTTCTACGGTATACTAACACCACAATGGTTCCACCGAGTGACCTTACATAAGCCTGTGACTGTACATCATCCATCGATCTTTGTTCCAGTTGCCATCTTCCAGATCACGTTAGTTCAAGTCGGTTCGAGATTTCAGGTGCTGATCCTTCGGATCGCTTGGTAGGAGTCATTCAGCTTGGTAGCATAGCTGCCTCGCTGTAACCGGGCTCTGTGTTCGAGTCTCAAGGTGGCACACTTCGTGGAGTTCCTTTAAGAATATTGGACTCAGGACCTGGTTGCCTCCAAAGCAGGCAAATGCGCGGGTGTAAAGAGCCTGGAAGAGCATATAAACCTCCTCACTTTAACATGCCACAAGAATATATATATGGAGTCACTCATCGCACTATACGACCTCCTCAAACGTAACCAGCTCGATGCTTGTATTTACTACTGCTGTAACTGCAAATGGAATCCGCCTGGGTATTTGCTTCACTGGACCAAACCTATGTATATGTTCAATCAGGATACAAATGAGAGGTTATCGTTTATCTGACACACGGAACAAAGTTTGTGGGCATGGTTGACTTCATTGACAAAGTGTATTGTGCCTTGAGGAGGAAAGTGCTGTATTGTAGCTACTGTACATGAAGGTCGAGTTGACAATTAGATCCACCGAGCTTTCCAGGCCAGCATACACAAGGTGGTTAGTTGGCGTTCAGAACACACTTTTAGGTCATTGAAATAGGTAAGATTCGAAAGAAGATTCGTCCCACAGTAATTATTATGGACTCTATTCCCTTGTCTACCATGTTGCACACTTTATCTCTGGATCGCAGGACGGTTTCCGTGAATGGAAGGCATGTATATGATTTACTCCTGGAACTCATGCCGACGTCTTATGGGCAATCTTTCCTCAAATTTATCACAGCTTCTTGCGTACGACAAGAGGATAGATTTCGTTGTTTGGAGCTTCATACAATAGATTCCGTTTCGAATATTCATGAGATGTGCTTCAGTCCACCATTTTGATGGACTTATGACGAGCCCAAATTAATGCAACTAGACAAAGAATTACGTCTTTTCAGAAACTATCGCAAAGCAGCACAAAAGATAAAGAATATAAAATGAAATGACCGGAGTACGGCCATGGAAAAATAGCAATGCTTGAGGCTATAAACACTGGATCGGTATGTACCCTGACAACGTGACCCCAAAAAAAAAAAAATCTCAAGTTCGAATGTTTTGAGATCAAACTCCGTCACCCGTTCCTGGTGAAGTTCTCCAAGTGGTTAAGAGTTAAAGTTAGGACTAAGCAAAAGTTCCGAGTCCTGCTATCTAGGTTTAGACATTGACTTGTGAAATTCGTGCACAGACAAGTGCCGAGTGCCGTAGTGTCATCGTTTGTTGAAACAAATTACGCGTTCCGATAGAACAGGAGGCGTCAATATCGGTCAATTCCCCATTACCAATGCCCAATGCAAAGTCTTTCATACTACGTGTCCTTTACCCTGTTAGATGACAAGGATACAAGTTATCGACACAAAATAATGTCTCGCAATCAGGATACGCACAGTAGAATATTAAACTTTCAGAATAAGGATAGATCATCAAACACTTGAACTTTACTCGTATCATTTAGTCAATTGACCCAAAGTCTGCTACTTCTTTCATACAGCCTCTGTAAGCTCGTGGGTCATAGTTCACTGGAGGACATCTGGGCCGCTATACCCAAATATGTGGAGGACTCAGGGACATATAAGTTGGATGATAGTTTCCTTGGTCCCAAGTACCTTCACAGTGCTCGTAAAAGCCTTCTACAGCCTCAAAGATTCTAGGTTCTATGTACATATAAGTCCCAGACGTATAAGCCTGCAGTATCTACAAAACAATGCGAAATCCGAATTTGGAAGGATGCCTTCACTCCACATCTTCAGATTTTTTCGTAGGTTCCTCCAACTCTTCCTCTTCGTCTGCTTCTTCCTCTAGAAGTTCAAAGGCATCCACCTCCGCAAAGTAGGCACATTTTTCCTCACGATAACTTTCTGGAAGTAACATGTTGCTCTGCGAAAGAAACGGACACATATATTGAAAGCCCTAGCCATGGATTACACGGACAGTGACCGCCCACATCAACAATCGTTTTGCCACTCTCGATGATGAACTAACTTTCCGATTCGAGGCACAATTTCCTAGACTAGTACCTATACCTTGAGTTGAACCCTGAGAGGTTAAAAGTACCTGAGTTTGGCTGCTTGACGTCTTTCCCCTACCATGCCAGACCTTCGTTTGAGGTGTGAAGAAGTCTTTGAGATGCCTCAGTGAGTAATGATGACTTCCTCTCATGGATGAGGAGCTGCATTCCAGACCATAAGAATGTATCAGTGGGATGCATAGAGATGGATAGAACTCACCAGGGCACCAATGTTCTCTTATGTCACTCCTAAAGATCGAAGCGCACCATTCAATTTACACAAAGTTTATGAAACATCTGAGCATAAACTGCAACGCATGATATTTTCAAAAAAGAAGTACTGAGTACACCGTTGCGACACTTTGGCGGAGAAGCGGTGAAGGCACCCGCACATACCTTGTACAATTGCCTCTCAGTTGAGGACAAGTTTTAGACCGATTCGATTTCTTCGCAGGCTGCTCACTCGTTCGACGCTCATAAACTCGAACGATGTCTTCAGGTGCAGCTTCACCATTCTTTGGTGAGAGGCCGCCTCCAAGAGCAGGCATCAGGTGCTCAGGAGTTCGCAGAGCAGCATTTGCAAGCCTAGACGACACTCGTCTTGCAGGTGTCACTGCATCCACAATAAGAAAATCAACTGTAAATAGAGAGATGATCAGAGAACAGAAGAGAATTTATCGCTACAACTTCGGAAAAAAAAATTACTATATACACACCGGATAATGAATGGAATGGGGTGGGGTGGAGTGGGGTACCTTCGGATGCGACCGAGATATTGCCCTCATCTGAAGAGGGGCGGGCTTCAGATGAAATTGGGCTCTGATCACCAGAATTTTCAGTTGAATTCTGCCCTACGTCCTCCTCTTGACGAACAGAAAGGTCTTCTGAGACATCAACCGCAAGTGATGAAGGACTAATTTCAAAAACTGTTGGTGATTTATCGGAAGAATGTGGAGACACATCTTGGGCATCGGACTCAGTATGAAGAACGCGATTTTCTTCGTCACTTGTGAGTAACCCAGGGGGACTAAAAGAAGCTTGAGAGCTTGAGGAGATCCGGGCAGAAGGGCCCGCACCGCTGGAGAGACTACTCTCTCTTTGCACAATAGAATATCCACCAACTTCATCGGTTTTCTTCTTATTCCTGTTTAGACCAGAGCGGCTCTCCTGCGAAGGGACTACATAAACGGAGCTTCGGATTCCACCGTCGTTCCAATTCAAAACCTTGGCAAGACGTTGTTCAGTTCGAGATTTCCTAGCCCGTGTCATAAACGACGGGGGCATATTCTGAATTCCGGCAAGCGGCTGCCTGACCGGGTTTGAATCTCCTGACTCTCCGTCGCAATTCGCCCCACTTATGCGAGACTGCCTGGTGCTGAAAGCGCTAACATCCACATTCTCGCGCTCCGGAGGCTTAGCAACGTTCTCAGAGGAGCGCAATTTCTTGGACCTCGTGCAAACAGAAGGGCCCTCCGCATTCCCCGCAGGCAAATCAGCTGAAGGCCGCCGCGAGGCCCTGCTCGAAGCCACTGATTGCCTCGATAATGCCATGATCACGACGTTCCTCAAAGCTTAACGAAACATCAAATCGAAAGAAAGAAAGAAGGAAAAACCCTAACAACACATTCCCTGTAATCGCAAGGCCAACAAACTAATCTCGAAGCGACTGTCCTCAGCTGCGACAACGTCTAAGCTCTAGAACCTTCAAACTATGTACTACCCGCAACGACTGAACCCTCGGCTATGTACTCTGCCGTGTCAGCACCGCAAGAAGATCAAAGCACCGTCGTCAATGCCATGTAAGGCCTCGTTTGAACTGCCCTGCGTGCCTTCGGGATCTGCCTTTCGTGCGCCTCCGCGATCTTGCTCGTCACGCTTCGGGACAGAATGAGCACGAACGAGATTTGAACTCACTTCGAATGCTGGCGCGGGAACAGTGAAGTGGACAAATTTGCAAATGTCAATGGTCCAAATCTTTCCCTTAATTAGGCAGCTGAAGAACAGGGACCAGCTGGCGAGTTCTAAGATGTACACGTGTCACTAAAGACAACATTCATAGTGCACAATACTGCTTTCCTCTATGACACAACACGGTTCTGAAGTTAAGCCACATCTTCTAAAACCGCGCAGTCTCTATCAGGTTGGAATAGCAGTAAGTGCATCTTATACAGCGTAGACGGTTTGTCCGTGAGTGTGACTCGCATGAATCAGTGCAAACGGAAGGGAGGAGCATGGAATAACAAATGCGATGAGAAACCATCAAAACCATGTCTGTCCGCAATCGTGATAATCTCCAATATTATTCAGCTTCACTAAAGGAGAATAATAATAAAACACATAAGCTTTTATATATATATATATATATATATATATATATTCAGTTTACAAACCCAGAAGGAAATATTTCAATAATTTATTCATTTCCAAGGTCAAATGGTTCACATCACATGATTAATAAATATTATAAAGATATATGGTATAGAATGTAGATCGAATTCTTGATTAAGTTTATATGCATACATTATTTACATATACTCAATCATGACATTTGCAAATATTAAATTTGGAATTTCAAAATATCTTACATCCTCAAAGTCAAAGATTAATTCGAGTAATCTAGCCCCATGTTACCGGTTTATTTCCATCCTTGTACGCTTTGATGGGGTCTTCCCATCCTTTTGTTATTATACTTGATTCGAGTAATATTTAGGACTATTTGTGGTAGATGAAAAAAATAAAGGGATAAAATGGCACAAAAAAAATTTGTTAAAATTTATAAATTATATTTAAAATTTTCATTTGAAAATATTTTATATTTTTTTATGTTTTTGAAAAACTCCCAAAAATATATATTGAGTTTTTTTATTTCACAATGACGTGTATATTTGAAATCTATAAATTTTAGTTGCAACTTGAAAATAAAATAACGATGTCAAACATAAAATATAAATCATTTCAAACAAATAAATTATATATTTTTCTGGATTAATTTTCTAAGTTCATTTATGGAAAAAAAATGGGAATACTGAATGAAATACTGTGAGCCGAGATGAACATCTGAGGGCGAAAAGTATTCTCTAAGACAGGTTTTGAGCTACAGATCCTTAAACCTGTGATCAAATTCTTGTTTAGATCCACTTCCACAATAAGAAGATTCAACAAGAGGGATTCACAACTCTACAACTGCGTTCATTTCATGGACAAGCTAGAGCTTATGATGTGTCTCTCGCAAAGATCTGTGATCTCACGATGGCGTAAATTTTTCACTTAACAAGTAATTACTTAAAACAACCAAAAAGAATTTAAAGTTGGAATTTAGATTCACAAATTTCAAGCTTTTATATTTATATAAAATTATGATTTTTAAAAACTCATGTTTTAAATGTTGAATTCAAAATTTTTTAAATGAAATATAATTTTCTTATTTCTAACTCAGAAAGAATGATAAACATGTTTGGAAATCAAATTTTTTTTTGGCTACATGTCTAAATTTATATTTTTTTCAGCAAAAAAAATCAAAATATTTATTTTTTATTCACAAAAAGATTACACTAACTTTGTCACTAAATTTTCTTCACATTTGACAAATATATAGACTTTCATATAAAAAAGTTCATATCTTTTTATATATAAAAAAGCTTTTTCACTAATATGATGATGATTAATCAAAATAAGATAATGACATTTTCTATCATGAAAAAAATTTTATTTCAAAAATTAATATTTGAAAAGAAAAATAAGTTGTTTAAAATTTTGTTTTACCTCCTTTTTTATATTTATTTCAATACGTATTATACATAAAAGCAAATGAATTTGACATAACATCTCGGAAATTTGTACTTATTATCCAATATACACTATTTAAATAAGCTTAAAATTAAAATAAAATTGAGGTTTAGTTATTCAGAATTTGTTTTTTATTTTTAATTTAATATTTTGGTATATATAAATATAAATATAAATAAATAAATAAATATAAATATATATAGTGATTTATTTTTAAATTAACTTTAACACTTATGTGTCTGAATAGCAAATCGTTGATTGAAAATATTTTTTTCACAAATGATTCTTATATTTAAGTTAAATATCAGTATGATTTACTTCATCATGTTACAATTGATTCAAAAAATTATTTAATATTTAATAAAAATTTTCAAAATATAAAAAAAATAATTAGTCATTATTATGATTATTATTTTTTTGGAGTGAATAATTGAAGTAATGTAATTTATATATTAACGAAAAAATAATTTATAAAATTCATAGTTCTTAGTTTTGTGTGTTTTTTTCTTAGGTTTATAACTGAATTCAATTTTATAATATTTTGTGAACTTGTGACATATTTTTTGTATATGTCAATTACAACATATAGATTTCATCAGAAAAATTCATTCATATGTCATGATTGTCATAGTGCAGATCTAATGTTTACAAGTGAATAGTATGTTATGCACTATAGTTTACTTTCAAAAATTCTAATTTGTAAATATTGGAAGTTTCAAAGGAGAATATCCATGAGTAAATGTCACGTTCATATACGTTTTAATGTGTCAATAATTTCACATCTTCAATGGCAATTATCCAATTGCACTAAAAATTGATTTCATGAAACTTATTAGATTTAAGTTGATGAATGTGAAAAGCTGCATAACGGAATATCAAAGATTGTAATTTTTGTGAATAATTTTCAATAAAATATTGATATTATTTAATTAGAATTTTTGCAAACCTAATTCTCTAGTAAAAAATATTAAACTAAAGATCTTTTTTCCTGAAAATCATATATATCACATCCTGTAAAAAGAAAACCTCAAAATTGAGCAATTCATTTGGTTGCATTTGAAATAGTATTATCTGTGTCGATAACTATATTGCACTGAGCTCCTTATTCTCGTCCTAGAGTGCTTGGATCTGCTACAGCTCTATCCTCATATAGCTATTAGGATCAACAAAGGTTGCATGTTAAGCTCACATGCGTATGTGTTTCTAACAGGAGGTATTATACTGAAAATCTCCACGGCTGCTTCCACATTATCCACTTATAATTTCCAGATTCACTGTCACATTAATACATGACAATAAAACTAATGTCATGGACAATTCTTTTCTTTGAACAATTCAATTGGTTGTATTAGACTGTGGATTTTCATGACTCAGTGTGTGAAAAGTTGCAGTGTATAGGAAATGCACATTTGGCAGATGATGAAATGAAGGCACCAGAACCCTTGTGCACGCTTTTTCCTAAAGTGTCTCTATCACAAGAGTTGCAACGCATGATCCTTACCACATGCGCACCGCTACACAACACCATCAACCTCTAATCTCTGTGCCGTTCCCAATCAGCAAACAAAACACTTAGCAACACAAAATTACAACTGCAGTTTATAACATGCACACGCGGACAAAGACTCACAACGCCGTTTAACTCCAAAATATGGGATTTTTCAGCATTAGAACGGCGCATAAAAACCCAGTAGGCCTGTGAATTCCCTATTAGGTTAATAATTGTTTCTTTGTTTCACAATGTGACTGCAGATAAAGTCAAGGAAAGCATCCTCCCGGAACATGGTCCATGCAACAGCCCAAACAACCTTTGAAAAGAAAAACAATTATGTTCGTATAATAGGGGCCAAGAGATATCTCATTGGCGTCGCTTTTTTAAGGTAAGATCTGGGAAAGTATAATGAGTGTGGATCTCGTGTACGTCGCCAATCAAAGTGAAGTCCAACTCCATGCAACGAAAGTGCGAATGTATCCAGGCCGAAAGATGCTCTGAAACATCGAAAGATGATACAACGAACGAGAAGTTGTCAGAGAACAACTTGATTAGATCTTCGAGCTTTTAAGTTTCTCAAATTACAATGCCCATCTTGCAAACAAAATTCTGTCAGTTTGGAAACATGTACAGATTGTTGCTTGCAGTCAGAACATAGTAAAGATGATAAGCGTATAAGCGGTTCGCCGCGCTGGAATGAAAAAACATCTCACAACAAGCATGCCAAAGGTGTCGGTCTGCTCTACAGAATTAGGCATAATAGGAGCCAGACTGTTTGTCCGCAGATACAAAACTACTGCCATGATTCTCGATGTTTTGATTTGTAATAAGAACGGCTTAGAAAATAAATGAATGAATGGAAACCACCGGAAACCCAACAGAGACAGAAAAATGAAAGAACGAATCTTTGACGTGAATAGAACAATATTTTTTACAGACTGTATACATCAACCCTGCTCCTGAAAACCCGTACCCTGCATACATTCAGTCAAATTCTCGAAAGGTTCTCAAAGCAGTTCAAACAGTTATGATCCAGTTCAAACAGCTGAGATCTCGACTGTGGAATAGTATGATAAGGTTCAAAGCTTCCAACATTCTCCCACTAAAACATTCTTTAAGAACAGCTAATTCAGTTTACAGAACGTGAGATCATCATCAAAGAAATTTGACTAAAAGCAGTACAGTACGAGTTTTAAAATACGGGAAGGCTTTACTAAAACCATCTGTTGTTCACAAGTGTGTCCTATTGGACTTATTCTCTGCTGTTGTATATTGTTGAATTCTGCAAGGGCGTTATGTCAGAACAATTGGATATGGACAGAAAGCAAGCTCTTCGCCTCGTGATCCCTCATGATCAGTAGATGGGAGGGGAGGGATAAGTCTGTGTAGGTGGATTCAAGCACTTCCTCTTGCAGTCCTCGCAATTCGTGTCGGAAATTCCCTGATAAAGAGCCACCTTCTTGCACTCTGCTGCAATGCTTTCACAGTCCTCGCGCTTGGCATTCAGCAGCTTCTCAATAAACTCAGCTGGAGCGGCGGAACAAGTCTCCGTGATCTGATGAGGAGGGTTCAAGCACTTGCGTTTGCAGTCTTCGCAGTTAGTGTCAGAGATACCCCGTGCTACGGCCACCTTCTTGCACTCCGCAGCTATGGGCTCGCAGTCCTGCCTCCTCGCATACAGAAGCTTGTCGATAAACTCCTTCGGTGCAGCAGAGCAAGTCTCTGTGACTTTAGGTGGAGCCGAGTACGTATATGGAGCAGGTGGTGGTGGTGAATGGTAAACTGGGGGAGACGACTCGTGGACATATGGTGGGGAAGTATAGACAACTGGAGGAGGAGGAGGAGGAGCTGATGAGTAATCGACAGGCGGTGGAGACTCCTGGTACTCTCTGAGCTGACGAGCTCCTCCCGCACTGACTACGGGGACAGATAGAAGAATGCATGCCACCAATACTGAATTGATCATATTCCCTCGATGGCGGTGGAGGGCCTCCATTTCGTTGCAAGTCGTGCGAGCCGGAATCAGAGAAACTTCAATTGACCCGTCCAAGAGTTATGTTACGAACTGAAGATTGATGGCTAAAGTGTGCACGGATTCCAGGCCAGGCGTTCAGAGATGGTCTTGGTGTGGGGATTCGGAGTCAGGATGGACGCTGAGAAGGAGGTCTGGATTGGAGTAAAAAGAACTTGCAGTGGCCTTTTATAAGGACGTATATGAGGACCGAGCGAGAGAAAAGATGGCGTTACAGAGAATTCTTGCTGGAAGCGGACTTCGTACTCCATGCAAGTAGAGATGTGACCTCGTCAAGGGATGATGATGTCAATATGCATGCGCTATTGTCAGGATCAGGTAGGTCCTCGAGGTAAATTGCCCAGTCATAAGCTCCGAACCACTCAACCATTGTGCAATGGGGGGCGGCTTAATCAATCTAGCACGGACTGGAGTCCATAGTCCATATGTATGATCCACTTAATTTAGAGAGAGAGAGAGAGAGAGAGGAATTCACAGTCAACAAGAGAACGGAAATGGAAGTACCATGATTCTCGAGGGCAATGTACTAGTCCAATCGAAGTGTTCTGCAAGATTCATGGTCCTGAAAGCCTGCATATATTTACATTCTGTGGAATAACCTTGCGGTCTTGATGTTTCCGGTAACGTCCATAAAGAAGGACGTTTGCTTCAGCGTACCTTGAAAACTGAAAATAATTATAACTACAAGACGTTTGAGAAGTTACTTGGAATGATTGCGCAGAGTTTTGACGTAACAAGAGATAGAAAGGAGGAGACTTGCAAGAGTCTGCAAAAGTCTCTTCCGCATAGACGACAAACTACTATGCGGCGACGCGAGAATTTGTTCGGCATCAAAATGAATCAGCTATTTCAAATTGTGAATTTTCTTTTCTCATGTGGACTTTGTGAAACTCTGAACAGACGCATGAAGAGAACTTCCGGCTGTAGGCCCAAGAGACTTTCGGGCGATAAATTGATATGAGGACTATTCTAAGTAACCACATTATTCGCAATCTTCGCAATTAGAGTCAGAGACTCCCCTGGCGAAAGCCATACTCTTGTACTCTGCAGCTATGGGCTCGCAATCCGATCTTCTCGCCTACAATAGTTTGTCGATAAGGTCGTTGAGTGATGCAGAGCAAGTCTGTCTCGGTCCCTTCAGATGGAGTTGAGTAAGTGTAAGGAACTGAAATCTTGACGGTGAGGTGTGGTGGTGAAGTGTTAACTGGAGGAGGCGAGTCGTAAATGCACGGACTATGACGAGGTCATGATTCTCAGTTATGAGTCCACGGGAGTTGGAGACTTCCGGTACTCTCTGAATACACGGGCTCCTCTAGCAGTGGATGCGGGGAAGTTTTACAAAATGCACGATATCAATGTCGATCGATATGAGCTGATAGAAAAAAAACTTCATTCGGCGTTTAGAACGTTGAGTTAAGAACTGAGAAGTGTTTGTCCGAAGCTTTAGGTGCACGAACTGCGATGAAAACTTCTGGAAATGTTCCTGTTGCAAGAATCTCAGTAAACTGGATATTCAGAACCGAGTAATACATATTAATTTCAATCGACTTGCTCTCATTCCGAAATTTTGGATGTAGCTAGCGATACTGAGTTAGAGTTACGAAAGTATTCTTCTGAAAGTGGACTTCGTCCTTCATGTTAGCGAGGGACGATGTTAGGATCTCACCGTGTGCACGTCACGGTATCACCGCGTATTAAATTAAACTAGGTGAAAAAAACTAGGACCTGCTTTGAAAATTAGGATGTTACTTTTAAGTATGGCAACAAGACCCAGCGGGTCAGTTATGTCTGAGATGTCAAATCTACACGTAATCTTCGCTTTAAGTTTTCGTAGGCAGACGTTTTTGTGTTTCATTTCTGGCTGTTGGTCTAAAACTAAATTCCTCGTCGTTTATTAAAGCATATCTTCCGGAAATATATCCCCTACCTAAAAATTCGGAATTTGCAGTTCTGTTTACAAGCTTTATGATTTGTGTCGTGGTGCCATACAATCAAAACCTCAACGAACGGAAGCGTTCCTGCGTACAACAAAAGCCTCTTCAGAATATTGTCCACAAACGCGATGAGCGAGAGAGCGAAATATTGTGGAAGAGAATTAAATAGTCCAGTCAAATCTAAACATGCCTTTAGTATCGACCTCAATTGAAGTTCCATCTCCTGACAGATGATGTGTATTTTATTTTATTGCCGCGGGGAATCTTTAAACGAGAACGATTACAAGAACGGGGAACAGGTATTAACTGACTAGCCTGATTCGAAGCTTTGCACTTTCTGAGGGCCACCTTCAAATCTCTTGATTTCATGACCACAGAACTCAACTAGTAATCATGCAATCCGAATCTTGAAATTACAGAACCCCTTTCCTAATCTGTGCGTTGGTCCAAGTGTAATTATTTATCCTTCCCGTGAAATAAAAAAATTTCGGACATGCATATACTAAGCTGTTGATGAGGTACAACATCACATGAAGGTTAATGATCATGCGTTGTAATCATCTTGTACGTTAAAGTGGCAAAATTTGCTCTCGGAAACCGAGCTATGTTGGAGAGATGCATGTCTGATATGAATAGAAGAAATATCGATTCACAATTATATGGCTCTTGACCACTCAATATCACTACTTGGAAGGAAAATCGTACGTATGTGCTGGTGGATTCTAGCACTTTTTTTTGTTGCAGTCATCGCATATCGTGTGTCAAAATTCCTTGATGAATAGAGTCCTCCTTGGTTTCGCTGCTATGCTTTCTCAGTCCCCACGCTTGGTCTTTAGCAGCTTGTTAATAAACTCAGCTCGCGTAGCAGGACTAGTCTGCGTAATCTGATGGAGAGAGTTCAAGCACTTGCGTTTGCAATCCTCGGATTTCGTGTAAGAGATGGCCCTGCCCACAGCCAATTTCTCGCACTCTGCAGGGTTGGGCTCGCAATCTTGTCTTCTCGGTACTCGAGGGGTGTTGCAGAGCAAGTGGTTCCCACCTTCGGTGCAGCCGAGTGGGTCTATGGATTACATTCCAGTGTATTCCTGACTCAAGAACCGTCGCAAATTGAATTCCGCATGAGTAAGTATAGATCTGATTCATATGCACTTCCGATGGCATTTTCTCATGACAGATGTGTAACATCTGTCATGAGAAACGGAGAGGATGTTACAACGAAATGCTCTTGAAAGAGGACTTCGTAATTCATCCAAGTGCGAGACGGTCTTGTGGTCTTTGCTTGTGACCGAGTCAACGCGCACAAAACCGGAATGCGCTGTATTGAAGATTAGGTCTTTACTGTGGGGTATGATACCAAGACTCAGCCAAGTCATACCCCTGGACAGATATTTTAAACATGATATTTTGAGCATGCTGCAGCCCAAGGAAGTTTTGCAAGGAGTGCTGTTCAGAAGACAAGGGTGCTGCCAAGAAATGTTGGAATTCCTGTAAACCTGGGACGAATAGAAATAGGAATGATACTGTCATTGGATATACTTCTTGCAGGTCGGATAAATGAAAGTGTCAATCTATTTTGCAGGGATGATTAGAGATTATTCCATGAAATACACTGAATCAGATACTATACAAGACCTATTGTATTATATATTTCACTGCGTCCTGATATGTGCCTAGAACCGTAAGAGTATATATATATATTTTGTAAGACCGAGTAGTACGAGCGGTGGGGGCTAGATGAATTTTCAAAGGCATTCTCATACAACGAAATGAATGCTAGCAGCACAGGGCAAACGTGACCACTTGTTGAAAGCTTAATACCTTTTGCAGAGGGTATACAGTCAAGCAACCACAAAAGCAACTCACAGCAAACCGATACGATTTTGGTCTCCGAAGTACATACGTTCAAGCAGTCCAAGTTGTTGCTGAAATATCTAAGAGAACTTAACAACTAACATAAGTAAGTAAATAAGTAAATAAATAAATATATATATAAGGCCAATATGTAATGTAAGGCCAGTAACCTGAAGCCCTGTTGTGACCTTCAGAGTACCAAGATGATTAGAAAACTTGCACAATGTCATGTGACGAGACAAAATGCAACATAATTGGAGTAGGAGGCAAAGGAGTTCAAAGTAATACACTCCAATGCAAGTTGAATGAAGTGAAATAGCAACGAGTGCGGATGACGTCGAAACAAAAAGTATGCACGATAAAATTCACGCAATGCATTTTAGTAACATGTCTTAGTAATCCTAGTAACATGTCAGTAATATTCGGAAACTGTCCGGCACGACTACCCTTGCGAACCGGCTTGAGATGCAGCCAAATTATGATTCATCTTTGAAGGCACTTGCCACTGGAAGTGTTTGCAGAAAGACGAACGGAATAAAATCCCTCTCCTTCCAGATATCAAGCCCGGTACCTGATGTACATACGTTCATTCTATATTCTGGACATATTCAACCTGTGTTTCTTCAGCTTGGGTCAGTATTTTGTCGTTTACAGCGCTCACACGGATAAGTTTCATGCAGGAAGATTTGCTGATTTCCGAATACACATCATTGTGGTAAAGTTGTGGCCGATTCCGTATCAACATGAATTTGGAAGGTCAAGATGTTTACTCCTAAGAGCACAACGACAACATAACGAAAAATGTGGAGAATAAGATAACAAGCTTGTTGGGAATAAAATCGATCAGATTCCAAATATTTCAAATGTGCTTCACATTCCGCTGCGTTCACGAAGGAATGCATTTTTTCATGTAATCACATTTGTGGAAATTGAATGGAAACAAAAAGTGGAGAAAATCTTAGTTTGTTCTACTTTCTTCGATGGCGCCGGACAGTGTACCCTTCATCGTCTTGCAAGACTGATTCATTCCGAAGAATCTAGATTCGTGATCTATAGAAATTGACTAACAACACTGCAACTAAAATGAAGTTCATGATCAAATTACTGAACCAATTTCCCAAAATGTGTCCTGTTCATAAACTAGTGTCCGATTGGAATTTCGTATACCTGATAGATAAAGATGAAGCTTTACTTGACATCTTCATAGACTTAGTTTCGACTCTGCTGCATTCTACTCTGAGCTGCAGAATCGACATTGCTAGCTTGAGCAAGGTCTAGGCTACGTACAGCTTCTTCGTCTCTTGTTCATGACTTTCACAATCAGTAACTGGGAGGAGAAGGATAAGTATATGCAGGTGGATTCAAGCACTTCCTTTTGCAGTCCTCACAATTCGTGTCAGAAATCCCCCGATAAACAGCCACCTTCTTGCACTCAGCTGCAATGCTCTCGCAATCCTCGCGCTTTGCGTTCAGCAGTCTGTCAATGAACTCGGCCGGAGCAGCAGAGCAAGTCTCCGTGATCTGGTGAGGAGGGTTCAAGCACTTGCGTTTGCAGTCCTCGCAGTTGGTATCAGAGATGCCCCGCGACACTGCCACCTTCTTGCACTCAGCCGCGATGGGCTCGCAGTCCTGTCGTCTGGCGTACAAAAGTTTTTCGATGAACTCGTCGGGTGCTGCAGAGCAAGTCTCGGTCACTGCAGGAAGGCCCCGGTAGACATAAGGAGGTGGTGGTGACTCATAGCCATGAGGTGGTGCATGAGTGACTGACGGCGCCGGTGCCTGGTACTCTTTCAACAGACGGGCGCCTGCTGCACTAGATGCGGGGACGTTCAGAAGAAAGCATGAAATCAAGATGGAGCTCATCAGCATTCTTCGATTGCTATGAGAGGTCTCCATTTCCTTCTACGCTCGCTCTGCAACAGACAAACGGGAAACTCCTCTACCGTAATTCGGGCTGCTGCGCAACTATCGAAGGTAACTGGGTTCTTTCAGACTCAGTAACGCAAAGCTTGATGGCTTACAGAGTTCTCAAGTGTGAGGGATGAACTTGGCGATATGTATTACGAGAACAGGCAGCGGTCTTATATAATCTGGAGACGCTGGAAGATAGGGGCAGTTGACTGTGCATGGAATTTGTCGGAAGAGTGTACTCTGCCCACCACGTTAACTCGCTTTTATTTAAGTGTTAAGAGGACTGGGCCAACGCGTACAGGGTTCAGGCGACCAGTTCCCAGGTTTCTGCATCCGGTTAGGGGTTGATACTCTCAAGCTTCAATCCCTCCGACGACTTAGACATAAGATAACTTGCCTCCGGGAATTCTGTAAGATGAGTGTTATTCTAAAAGACGAGTCAAGACTAAACTGAAGCTAACAATAAACTTTGACCACTTTATCATGACTGCAGGACTACCATGTGATTTGGTCTAAATCGTGCAGGATAGCAACGCTCGGGGCTAACCGGAGTTACTTCGTAGACCAACAGGCCATTCGAAAATTCTTTGCTGGCATGGATTTGCATCCCGGACGAAATGAGCGATTGAAATCCAGGAATCTGGATTTCAATCGCTCATTTCAGGGCAAGAGCCGGATTTGAATCACGTGTAAATGGTGACTTCCAGCAATAAAGAGCCTAATATCTTGAGGCAGGAAATAAGAACCAGAATTTTAACCGGAAAGAGTTGTATACGGTTTACTCATCTTTCCAGTGAAAATCCCCATACTGAAGTAGGAATCTTGTGATTCAACCTTAAAAATTATGACAAATTAACCTTAATATATGAAAACATGACTTATCCTTGGGCTGTGAGAAAATAAGCATTAGAGCATCTTTACATGCAATGATGGACCAAAAGTACATTGTTCTTTCATAAACTTTTATAACCTTTTATTAAAGAATCATAGTCTTTTATGCTTGTGCATTTTTTTTCGGAGAGAATTACATGTACTGATTCCATTTTTCTTAACAAAAGAAAACGAATGTATCCAAATGTCAAATGCAAGTATGCTTTAACATCAAAAAAAACTATATTAAACTTATTAAAAAACATTTTTTTCAATTTTTTTTGAAAAAATAGAAATGATTAGATGTTAACGATATGAATAAGATGAGCTAATAAACTTGAAAAAAAAATTCGAAAAACTTGGAAGGAAATAATTTTTAAAATATATATTTATATCTATAACGTAAAAAATTAATTTTCGTACTGATTAAGCTTTAAATATGCTTAATTCAGAATGATGTTATAAATTGAAAAAAAAAATTTCTAAGGAGAATTTTTTTTTTAATGGTTGACGGTTGCCATTTATATTGAAAATTATTCTAATTAATTTTGGTGAACATTTAAAAACCTATACTAAATGAACAAATTATCAAATGATTATGTTTTTGATCATCCAAATCTTTATAACTTAAACCAATAAATTAAAAACCAGTTGAAACTTTTAAATATTTTGGATTTTTGTGTGATAATTTACTCTATATATCAGTTTGTAAATTGATAAAATATTGAGAAATGTATTGGTTATTTTAGTTATGAAAATATTTACTTTTTTATTAAATTTCAATTTTAAAATATAAGCAATAAGTTTTGAGATAATAATAAAAGATATTTTTATAATTAAAAAACAATCAAAATAGAGAAACTCATTAAAATTTTGGTGCAACATCATGTAACATTATCATCATTTTGATTTTACAGTAATTCATTAAAATTATGGTTAATTTTTATGAAAATTTGTGAGTTGTTTTACTAAATTTTTTTAAGCTTAATGAAAATCAATTTGATATAAAAATGATTTTAAAATGAAAATAATATTTTTTAATATTTTTTCTTTAATTATTGTAAAATTTTATCAATTAAAATTGGATGTACACTCATAAAATTCTTTCACCGAATTAATTGATTTCTGATATACTTCTCTTTCCGAATTAAAATAAAGAAAAAACCATTATCTTATTATTTTGAAGGGACAAATTTTTTTAAAGATGAGTCCAATATACTATTCGGATCGAGTTCTTACAAACTATGAGTATCAACGGTTTTACACTAAAACTTAGAATTAATTTGGGGATTCTTGATATTCTGATTTAAGCAATAACATCACATTAAATATGAACAAGACGTTAAGTAAAATTTGTTATAACTCTATACATTGGATTAGTTAGTTGATGCACACTGAGTGTTTATAGCTCTCCGTTAAGTAATATTTAGTTTCAAAGCGTTAAAGAAAATATATATTTTTAAAATTTTATTTTTTACTTGAAAGTTTCTATTAAAGTGCCTTATGATATATTTTACAGTTTCTTCATTGATGCTATTAATATGTGAAAATTTTTTATCGTGTCTTTTCTATATTCTAATCTTTTCAAACCTATGTCCAATACATTATTTGATAAAATGAAAAATAATATATTGTAGAGAAGCCAACATATAATACTTCTAGGGTTCTTTAGAGGGGGGCATTTAGGCATAACTTGGATATAGATTGAATTCATGTTAGAGTCTTCCATAATGATGAATCCACATTGATAACTAGAAGTTTAACAACTAGCATGGATTGTTGCAAGCGTTGTGGTTGCAAATCTTACATGTGATAGTATTTCGGAGTGGGTGATTACACATATTCCATGGAAGGGAGTGGATTAGCAACAACCAAGCTTTTCAAGTATATGGGTATGGAGAGAAGTCACATCTTTGTTGCTCTAGCTTTGGAGTTATATACACCGACTTTGATATGTTGATGAGAGAATCCTACCATACTAGTCAAGAAGATATCAATGTCTTTAGCTTATTTTATAGTCTTTAGAGATTGCACAAGATCTTACCATACTAGGTAAAAATGGTATCACTCGCTTTAGGTTATTGTATAGACTTTTTTAGTCACCATTTATCCATTGCTTTATAGAGCACTAGCCGGTGCAATCCATTGGAGAGCAATTGAGGCATTATGTGATGATTCTTCAGATGCTCTTATAGTAAGTAGAGCAGTTTGATCTAGATAATTCTAATTTCTTATGTGCACTAGGACATATTTTCCATTGTGAGGCTATTGGGGCCTAGCCTCATCTTACTCTGGTTTCATCCATGTATGGCTTGGTTTATCCATATACTGCTTGATGAGGTTTTCCCATCCTTTTTGCTATATATTTATTACTTTTGCCATGACGGAGATAATTGGGTTTGTTTGGGGTATGAGGGAGAAAAGCTCTATTGGTATCATGATGCCGTAACTAGTTTAGGAAGAAGCGTGAAAGAAAAGTGTGGAAAGAGTTCGGGTTCATTGTACAAGAAAACAAGAGTGTCCCTATGCCTTCTCTCTACCATGTGGTCTTGCCATGGTTCTACTTTATATCACAAGCTCGTTTTGATCTCTGTTCCGCAAAGATCACGTGTCCGAGGACAACAAGATTGATGTTTGAGCTGGCTGAGTTCAAAAGGATCAGAGAACCAAATAATAAAGCAAAAAGTATGGAAAACCCCATCAAGTCGTCATGCATGAAACCAAAGGGATAACATGGGGCTAGGCCCCCATAGCATCACAATGGTAAATATGTGCTAGGTCAAAAGCAAGTAATTAATTCAAGATTTCACCATGTTTCATCATGGTGGCTATGAGTACGTATCAAACACATTATAGTTGAAACTCTTTTGTACCGTTGGTTTTTTGACTTGGATTGATACAAACATCCACTTCTAGCATGCTCAATTGCGAGGTCGCTCAGCTCGTCCAAATTTTTCTTCAATATCTAGGGCAACAAGGCTTAAATCTGTTCCTCCTTTGTATTCCATTTGCGTAGGTCGGCAATAAGCAAATGCATCAAACGACGGCGATTATAAGTTCAAGCTCTTCTGCTCCTGCCTCTTCTAACGTTTTGTTTTTTGATTTCGGCATCTCGTGCCGCACAAAACAACTAAAAATGCAGTTATGCACGACTTACTTCTTTGTTTTGTGTTTTCGATTGACACGGAATCCTGATAAATGCCCTAATAGTTTAAGTAAAAAGGAAATTCCTCATGCAACTTAATTTCTGATGCATGTTATGCATCTTAATGTAGTTCTCCAAACGTTTTTCCAACAAATGACGATTCCTTAGAACCAATTAAAAGCATCCCATGAAGTCACCTCTACAAGAGTCTACTATCCTTCGGTTGGATAATATGTTAAGAGCTCACCGTTGGATTGACTTTGTAAGGTTATGATGTTGATAAGACTCCAAGAGATATTATCTTGGAACTTATCATATATAAAGTGCAGTCAGGATGGCAAGGGAATGGGAGAGATCTAGAACATCATTTTGCTGACTAAGGAGTTTATATGATCAAAGTGGAGCCGACTTGGGACATGGATAGAGGACAACATGATCCTTGAGATATACTGATATCCAATCCATGTGTGATCAACATCTGGTGTCTTCATTGTGATCACTTTCGGGTGTGGTTAGTATATCACTTTGGAGATAATTTTATGCAACAACTGATAAACTCTCCAGATCTAATTATTCTTTCAATTGTTTCATACAGTGTGATTTGGGATCTAACAGTTTACGTTTTATTTAGCTTGAACGTTATAGATCTAAACTTGGTAGTAGATATGGCTTTCAATATGTGGGTTCCGATCCATCATTATTGTTTAGTGAAAGTAAACCATAGCGAGTTGATTGTTAGCAATTTTAATGAAGAATATTATTCTCAAGTTATAAACTACCCGGTTTCGTTTGTAGTTCCGTTCATACAAAATCAATTTCGAGTTGTTATTTTGACTCTTTATAAATAGTGCCTTATATTATTTATATGATAGCTAAGTAATGTATTTAGGATAATTGTAAAACTCTAAGTTAATATGGAGCTAATTTGGTCACATTAGAGGTCAAGATGGCACTCTTCATTTTCATTGATTTTGAAGTTTGGACCAATGAATGCACTTGATCAAGTTTTTCTAGGTTTTGAGGAGTTTTTGAAGCCTTCGAGGAGTACATTTGAAAATTTGGGAATAAGGTTGGAGAGCTGACGAGAAGAGCTATGACGTGTACTTAAGAATGGGTACATTCAAGTAGATTGTCACTCTATTATGATGATTTAAAGTTAAAGAATGAAATTCAGACCTTGGAGTGTATTTGGATCAATTCTGAAAATAGTACAATGGTTTTGACAGATCTGATTCAATTAAGATATATAGTTTACAACTCAATCTTATGTTAAGATTGAAATTTTGACTCAATTGAATGAGTTTTGAGTACATAGTGATAGCTTGAAGTTTGTACATACAGTTAGAGTTGCAGCATTGCACTGATTGTCACAAAGTTAGTATATGATCATAACATTTGCTATCAAAATTTTTCATCAATAAAACTTTTTACAGTTGAAGCTGGGATAATAATTAACTTCTCATGAAATTTGAGAGTAATTGGAGTGAAGCATTAGGATGTGTGATGGTTTTAGTACACAAAGGTCTACATATCACCTTGTAATGTAATGTATAACTCGAGAATTTTTTTGAGAGATATGGAAAAGAAAAACATAAGAAAATTTTCTGAAAGTACAAGAAAGTTGTAGAATAATTAAAAGTGAAGTTTGGACAAGAGTTATTGGTCCAATTTTTAAATACCATAATCTGCTTCTGCTGAAGTTTTATCGATTGTAATGAACTCGAATGTGGAATGCTCAGGAGTAGAAAGAGAGAATATCAACTCACACGAAGATCATGAGGATTTTTCTACAGCCAGATGCTTAGGCGTTCTCAAAGCAAAGAAATGTCCATGCAATAATACTATATTTACGATCAATCAAATAATGTATGTTTTTAGGTTTTCCTTGTGTTAGCACCTTGCAGTGACTCTGTTATATGTTGTTGTGATTTTTTGTTCCAATTGGGAATATGTTGTTGATATAGTTATGGATGTGATACATTGTTATGGATGTGATACATTGTGGAATTTTCTAGAGGTTTTGGAAAAGATTTAGCAGTGGTGCATCTATAATAGAGTGAGGTATTAACCTTGACTATTGAGGTTCACACAAGACTTTGATTTGATGTCTATGAGTGATGGAGCTGAGTTTGGTGATATCTTAGAATGTGTTCCCACATCATTATTTTCAAGTATGGATGATATGTATAGGGGCATCAAGGTTTCCATACAATATTCCGGTATAGTGGGATCATTGAGCTTGAGGAATTCATCCATGAGTTTGATTCATGACATGAGTTGTAATGGATATGCAACTCTATGTAATTTCATTCGTTTATGGGCTGAAAGGGATTCTTCAAGCACATGGAGGGTCCACCGATGAATAATTAGCATGAGTCCCAACATGAACATCCTAAGGAGATTGATTTCTATAAACAATATTGGTCTCCAAATGACATCTTTATTACTTTTGATATAAGGTTCAATGGGGCAAGTTCATCTTCTATACATGTCATATATGATGGAGTTGGAGCTCCTAGAGTTATGAAGAGCTCAAATTTTTTAACCTTTAATCATATTTTGGAGTTCTCTGCCCAATTAATACTATGAGGGATGAGGATTCCCAAGCTAAGAGACTTGCATTTGTTTGAATGGAAGAATGTGGAGAGTCTTCAAGAAATGTATACTTCAATGAGCATTATCCAAGGAGTGACAAGGGCACATGCTTTTAATATTAGTATTGGATATTGGACATGGAGTTGAGATGGACAATTAAAAATGTTACCTTAATATCTAAGGCATCATGCACGTTGGCCATTGTGTTTTGTCTTGAACGTAGTGAGCTTTACATGCAAGAGTAGAGAATTATGACTAATGGGTTCAGCAAAAAATCACCATCTTCATCAACTCCTTCATGTATCTGTCTATAAGACAAACCCGGATTGGTTATAGTAGACATGTGGGATAGTTTTGACCATCCAAATCGAATGATGAAGGTGTTGGATCGAGATAAGTGCCATCATTTTCATATCAACAATTAGTTGTTGGGATAATGTGTTTGACATGTGATTGGTCACATCATAAGAAGGATTTCTTTCAGAATCAAAGAATGGATCATGTTGGATCAACATCATGTGAGTACTGTCACAAAATGATCACATGATTCATCAATATTTTTATCTCCATCCGGAATTACGATCAACGAAAGTTGCCATGACGGTCCTTGGAAGAGGACGAGAAGTTCAAGATGGCAGCGGAGGTGGTAGAGGATCAATCCCTATTCAAGTGATAATTGATGAGGCTAGTCATATAGGTGAATATGATATCTTGATTGGTGTAGTTTGAGTAGAAAGTAGCTAATATAGCTATATTCTAGCAAAGTTTAGATTCTAGAGCAATTGATTCCACTTTCTATGATAGAGATGTTGTATAATTCATGTATGCATTGGCACAATCATGTGCAATTCGTGTGATTCGTAATGCAACACATCTTTTATTTAGTCATAGGAGCATCAATGAACTTGGATCCACAAAGAGGTGAGGTTGGCGGCAAGTCAAACTTCCTCAATCTTTCACATTGTCTGAGCCAATGAATACCTCATCCATGGCTCCTAGATGGCTAATTGGAGAGATGAAGGTGGAAGCAAGTATTTATGTACTTGAAGATGGACCAAGTAGGATCTAGCTATTGATATCGGAGGAGGTAGCATACAAGCCAATGTTGAGGATGGTGAAGATTCTTATTTGTTCTCTTGTTTTCTTAACCAAGGATTTATTGACGTTGTGTGCCATCATCCCATGTTTTTCAATTGCCAACAATAATTTTCAGAAGCAAAGAGAATATGTTGGTTGCTTTTGATGTTGACATCACTAGTACTATTGATCATGGGATCAAGACAACTACTAGAGAAACTTGGTAAGTCATTGCCGCTAGATTGATGGACTTTCTAGTGATGCCAACATACAAGTGTACTAGGGTGTCACCAAGTGAGATCATGTTGGATAACAAGAGTGTTATTTTCTGTTTGATCGGATCTTCATGAAAGGTTTATCGATCTCAACGAGTGTTGTTGAATCCTAGTGCACAACGGTTTATATTGGATAATGATGCATTACTTGATCATGATTTGCAAAAGATCGATATGGATAGATATCCATTTTAGATTTAGACATCTCTTGGAAGTTCTAGTGATGCATCAATATAATATATCAACTGGATGGAATTGACTATGCAATTCCAACTAGATCATATCAAAGAAAGATCTACGACGTGAACATATGTTGTTGTTACATTTGCAAAATCTTATGATGTACTGGTGGATGCAATAATGTTATACTTGATGGGATTAAGCATTCGTTGTAGTTCAGACCTTTCTCATGTGTGAAGCCCTTAGCCATCAACCTAGCTTTGAAGATCCTCTTCTCTTCATCCGTTCGATTATCCTTCAACTTATACACCCACTTGTTATCAACCAAAGGTTGACCCTTTGGAAACTCCACTAGCACCCAAATCTTATTCTCAACAAGCGATTGCATCTCACGCTCCATAGCAATTAGATAAACAAAACTTTAAAAAAGTGCATTTAGCCATCTTTACCGACTATGGACTGCATGGTCCAAAGAGTGCAGGAATAGGAATAGACAAAATTCCTATTCTACCACTTCTCATTCCCATCAATACAATCAATTCCACAAAAGAAACCAGAATGATTTTGATGAATTCCTTTACTACAAGATTCTGTCTTTACAAGCTTATGTCGCAGCGAAATGCTCAACAAAGTACTCCTGGTGATCACCAGCAGGTCCAGTTCATGGACGAATATCCTAGTAAATTCACCGATGCACGAACCCAATCAAGGCTATTCGAACGCCGACACACCAGCTCCTTGAGCTCTCGTTCTACCTTGACTACAATTTTCAGTACAACAGTGTGATGCTTGCAAGAGCAAAAAGATCCCATCACTTTATTCCTATGACTATTTATGCAAAATTTCCTAACTTCTACTCGTAACTGTCACGGATCGCTCTCTCCTAAATCTACTACTCTGACTACTATCTAACCCTTGCAATCCCTGAGTATCGCGGAGTAATAATAAGTTTGACCCTGTAGTCAAACCTAGACAAAAAAATGCTCATGTTCGTGTGTGGAGGCAATTCATTCGTGAACACTTACGTGAATAGCATGGCAGAGTAAACTATTGTTGTTCTGTGCTTGCTATAAACTTAAAAAACTCCTTGCTGCAGGGTGGTGCTACCATGCAGCGCTCCGGTACAATAGCATCAACGAGTTTTTACTTCGTAGCAAGCAAAGAACGAGTATCTAATCTGTTTGATTTGATAGTTAAAATATCTTAGGTGGAATAATACAAATTACATTGCTATTCACGTAAGAGTTCGCCGTCGCCTCGTCGCGTAACCATGAGCTTATCCATGCAAGATAAATCAGAATGTGCTTACTTATTTGGAGGCGCACTTGAGAGAAAGCATTTTCGAGGTCGGGTGACATCTCATGGAAAGCAGCTTACAGGATCCCTCATCTCCCACACAATAATAGGTCCAATTCCTCGGACACAGACTCCCCAAGTTCATCCTGAGCTGGCCCCCGTTGGAAGCGCAAGTTTCTCGAGCTTCTGTATGAACTGCCAGGTATGAGTGGACCAAAATGTCAAACAAGCATCCAAGCATCCGCCGCACTCGACCGTAACATCGACGCCATCATTATGGAGCAGTTTAGAGAGAACCCACTTAATATACAACGGAACTTCAATGCAGCTGAGCTGCAATGCCTAGATCTGCCTTGTTGAAAGAATAACAAGCTAGATGCCATCGGCGAGCCGGGAAAATTCGAAAGTACCCACAATACCCTCACTGTCGGACAGGAGATAAAAGTAAGGACAGAGATTACCTGCAACCGGGAAATGAATCCCATGTGTAGAAATTTGAGTTCCTGAACATTAAAAGCGACGTTTATCGAAATTTAGAGTAAAATTCGTAAAACTTACCGTCAACGTTGGCATCAACACACGCTGAATGTGCATTCTGAGTGCCTATAAATTCTCTCCATATAAAGCCAGCCGGCAGGCCATTGTCTTTAGCTTCATCCTCTTTCATGAGCTTCATTCTCGTATTCCAGCAGAAAGGAGCTAAAATCTAGTCATAAAATGACATGTTTGAGTCTCGTTGTCGATAGATCAAGTTCTCCAAGCCATCAGGCTTGGAGAGCATGGAAACGATTAACTTCAATAAAACCCGTGACTCTTGGAAGCGTGCAAATTCAGGGATTCATTTGTTGCGAGAAAGAAAATAAAATAAAAAATCCAATCAATGACAGCCATTTTGTATAGACCGTATATGTATCCCCAGATGCAGATGCAGATGCTGCTGACGCTGTATCAATGGTAGCATCATTTGAAGGACAGCTGCTGTGCAGACTATGCTTTTACTCGAATAGGATCTACCAGGTACGTTTGGCAAATTTGATTACAGGATGTTGGTCCGGTATACCCAGCCAGGACAGAATGATATAGCCGCGAAATGTAGTACGAGGTGAAGTTTTTCAGTACAACATCCATGTGTTGTATAATAATATCATCAATTCGCGAAATGTCGATTCTTTGTCAGTTACAACTTTTACATCCCATACAGGAACATGAAATTTCGTTATCCACGATACTGGTATATCCAACTTTATACACTATCAACATGGAAAAATATAAACTTACATGGAGTAGTACTTCGGCGCCTAGACCGAAGTACCAAAAGAATAGCAAAGCACGTACAGGTGACAGAATATCATTAGCAATTGCAACCCAAAGTTAAGCCTTCTAGATAAAAACTGAGGACTGAGATTGTTACTGAATACATTTCATGTCATTGCAGCTGAGTTAGCTTCAAACCATGCGCAGTTTCTCCATAATTGTTCTCAGCTTTCTTGTGATTCCATTGCGGGACCAAAACCGAGTCTTGGATTTATTGTTTCTTCGTGGAGACGAGATGGATATAGACAGATTCCCTAACATTGTTGGACCGTCCTGAGTGAAACATGGGCAGGCAGATGTGGTCGGCCGTGGACAAAGGCGTGATTTCATCTTCATCAGCAGATCAAAAAAGTGTTCGGCCAAACTGCGCCGCATGTTCTGAAACTTGTCGGTGTGGGCAATCGTGAACTTTTAATACCTGAATGTAGGCAAGAAGCATACCTGTTTAAAAGCAAACAATCCTATCTCTTGTGAAATCAATGGAGAGTTTCAACGTGAGTGCAAACAAAGAGGTCAATACTATAAGTACTCTTGCCAAAAGGGCAGGCGAGGATGATGCGAGCTGTTAAGAAATCCCTATTCCAAATTAGATTACGACTCCTTTCACTCTTTCTGATCTCTTCGTCTGATTTATCCGGTGGGCATAGCGAGATAATCACCCGCTCATCACTTTGCCACTTAGTTCTATGCTAACATCAAATGTTGTATGAAGATTCATTGTTTTTTATTAATGTGGTTTTCACTGTTCTGTCATATGAGTTTTCAATATGAAAATAGCATATATATGATAGAAATGTATTTTTGGATTTTCTAAATATTAATTTAATTAAAAAATATATTGTACTGTGTTTAATATATCTTTACGAAAATTATACATTTATCTTTTGTTTGACGACCATATATGTTCAAAACAAATAATTTATTACTTTAGAATATTGTAAATCCACTTTCATCATTGTTAGATTATTATGTTGACAAGACTAATTATTGAAGTTATTAATTATCAAAGTATAAAAGCTCAAAAAACAAAATGATTTGAAACTTTTCTTTGAATACTTGTTGATTTGCTGGAAACATCCACTTTTCTTCCGTGAGTAGTATATTAAAAAGCATATATCATATGATCTATCACCGTAAAAAAATCAGTATCTGGGCAAATGGTTACTACTACAGTGACATTGTTCACACTAGCGTTAGTGAAATTCGATTTGATTGTCAAGTGCATCACAGAAATGACTGCTCTATATATAGACATAAAAAATGAACACGGCAAGGAGATGGAAATTTTCATTCCGTACTGTGCGCATCTTTTCTAGTGATAGCACAAGTGTCTTCCCAGTATGCACCGGCCTGTCAAATAAATTGCTGAAACACTGATTATAAAACTCATAAATATCACTCGCATGGAGAATCATACGCCAGTGTTAACATGAATACGCCAGAATGCGCACCGAGCATGGCGGGGAACAAACGACGGTGGTACCATCAGATTGTTCTAGTTTATTCAATATGTGTTCTGCTGCTGAACAGCAACTCCGCTAGTTTGTATAGAGCGTCCAAGCTATTCCGTTTACACAGAGCGTGAGTGGGCAAGAATTCACTGCTGCTATGTACAGTGCCCCATCTATCACTGTTTCCTGCTAGCCATGTGCATGAGACAAGGACGACTTTTACGCAGGGACAGCTTTCAGCACCATTGCTTTCTTGTCCGAGCCTGATCCTGGCATGATTCCCGGTGTGCGGCCGCTCCGCCGCTTCCGCTTCTTCCGGAAGTAAACTAGTCTTCGATACAATATAAATATATCATTAACATTGACTTGGCAATAGGCTAACACTAACTCCACTAAATCTGTTCGTCTTAAGCCTATCCATTGTTTGTTGCTATTAAAGTCTCCTCTTTCAAACGTCTGCAAAAGTCGATGAGTCAACCCTGCAATCTGAAAGTACAAAAAAGGTCTGATTTATCTTAACACAAGTACTATTTTTTTATCTATGGAAGTGAGAGTACAAGGTACTGGATTTAGAATTCTGATAGTTATGTGGTGTGTTGAATGGCATTTCAGATCTACGGTATCATGACTTCCGAATATATTTCACACATTATGCGAATGTGAGACACTGTAAGTGAGTTGCACTCGGATCCGTTGGCTCACCAGTCTGCGCAGTGTAACAAAACCCAGAGTCATCAAAGCGGTGTTCCAGTTTCACATCTTTAGCTAGAGGTGGAAAAGCGATGGAGACCTTAGTTCGATCCGCACTTCGTTTTCCTCCTACTGCATAAATCGGAGGTGGGGAGTCATATTCGCCTTCGACACAAATTGTGTCAGACATAATGGGAACAAAAGAATTGAACCGCGAGTCGTCTTTCTGCGCATGCGTTGCCGCATACATCTTATAAAACCTGGTGTAACTCCTGCCTACTATACATGGGGTGTTCACCAGCATCCACAGCCGTGACGCCAGAGGCTTACGAGTTTCTCTTTTTCTCACGAGTCAGATGGCAGTCAGATAGCCTCAACAGAAGTGGCAGGGATTTCACCTTCACCGAAGAAATAGTTTTCGATGCCTGGACTGTGAATGAAATACTGTATGCCGAGATGAACATCTGAGGGCGAAAAGTTTTCTCTTAGACAGGTTTTAAGCTACACATCCTTAAACCTGTGATCAAATTCTTGTTTAGACCCAGTTCCACAATAAGCAGATCCAACAAGAGGGAGTCACAACTCTACAACTGCGTTCAGTTCATCGACAAGCTAGAGCTTATGATGTGTCTCTCGCAAAGATCTGTGATCTCACGATGGCAAGCTCAGGCACAAGTACGGTAGAAAAATATCGTGATAACTGGCGTAAATCTGCACATCAGTCACACACGAAAGTCCAGTAGCATTGATAGAAAACTCTCACGCTAACCACATAGTGTTAACGAACACTTCCATACGAGCGGCTTCTTTTTGTTCCAGTGTCCAATCACATACATGGAGGGTGGGATTATTTGCCGGCTGGTATGCAAGCTCTATACAAGAGTTTTATCAAACAAGACTAAAGCTATTGAAAACGAGCGCACTTATGTATTGAATGGATGCCTTGTGCACCACCCTAAAATTTGCTGCAACCTAACACTAACATTTTCTCGGAAGTTAACTTGACTATGTATCGAAGATTATGAACCTGACTTAATGACACCTGTACAACCATCTGAAATATACCACAAATGCAAGCTCCAGCATTGTCATCGTCATCGTGGCCCAGAACTTTGCGACCTAAAGCTAGAGAAGCTCAGAGGGGGCTTCCACAATTACAGACTGGGGCTTGGATTTTTAGGTCTAGTGCCAGACCAGAAAACTAAGCTGGACATCAACATCACGGAGCCGATGGCACCAATGATGATGCCAAATATCTCGAACGCCCATAGCCTGCGTGACTTCTGTTTCCACCGCCAGCAGGCAAACATGTCCCCGTTGGCACCGAGCTCCTCAGCGCTGAAGTGGATGGTCTTCCAATGATCGCCTCACAAGTCCGTGAGGTCCTTGTACCGCCCCGTCAGCCTACAGGCCTTTGCGTTGCAGGCCCGTCAGCCTCCGTGGATCCGCAACGTCATTATACTCAACGTACACGTCAGACTAGCTGTTGCAGCACACTCGTGGCCAATACGTGGATTCCATGGATGGCTCGAAGACGTGCTGATTCAAGGCTTTCTCTCCGTCTTCGAAGTACGTCCACTGCGTCCCTAACACGTCCACCTGCTCGCACCGGAATGATACTCCGGGCCTCCTCATTCGACATGTTGCTTCGGACCTGGAGCCCTAGGTCGAGTCTGTCTACGATGTCATTGCATTCTGTGGAATTGATTTGGAAGGTAAGTCCCGTGCGGGAGTTTTGACACAGCAGTTTCGTGTCTTCGGAGTTGGCAGAGCTGGCGGAGTATGCATTCGCAAATTCGCAGATCGAGGTTCCCTTACAGACGAGCACATGATCATCTCCACAGGGCGGAATTCTGCCGAAATATTTGATGAGCTGGTTCCAGACCGTTCCTGAGCGTTCGACTTCTAAAGAGGACAATGTATATGCTGTAAGAGGTGTGTAATTACTGATGTTCGCATGGAGGAGTCGCGGAAAGAACTGGAAGCTTGTGCCTTGAGGGTTTGAGATGGCATCCTGGAAATTGGCGGCGAAATTCTCAAGGGCAATGCCCCGTGGCCTATTGTGTTCGATAGAAACGGCAAATTCCCCTGCACTGATTCGGCTCGCTTTGTTGACAGAAAATCCAACCTTGTCCTGCCGGCTGCACCTCGCAGTCGTTTGGGTGGAATCAAACGGTTTCCACAACCAGTCCCGGCAAAGTTCGCAGGCCCTGCAATTATATTGAACCTCGGCGCTGACGAAACCTTGAGGAACGCTGTAGAACAAAGACGTCGCCAAATCGCCCCACATCATGAAACCATCTTGTCCCGCAACAAATCACGTAGACACCAATCATTGTTCACCCGTTTACACTGCCTCAAAATTTAGCATCACAGTGCGAGATAACATGTAGCAGACAACAACGTACAACAGTCGTCGCACCATTGTTTCACTCATGATCTACTTTCATCTGACTATGCTTACTTCTTCTATCACAAGCGATCATTTGCATGAGCCAGAATACTTTATCATCTATGTTTGTCATCCGACAGGGACTGTTAGCAGAATTGGTTTCAGCGGATTCAAATGATGTCCATTGCAGCATCGATTGATAAACGGCACACCGTAAAGCTGATTGTGAATCTGTTAGTCCCATCGAAACGGCGAGTTGAAGCAAAGGTGGGAAAAGAACACCATATATTTCGGTACACGGAGTTTCCTGCGACTGTGCTGTATCGAAGTTCCACAGGTCCCAGTAGAGCAAAGACCCGAAGACATCCGTATTGACCGATGGGTCAGTACGGATGTCTTGCGTGTGTTTCACGCTTCACGATCGTACAGAAGCGCACTATGGACGATTGATGGTCAGTACTATTCTATCCGTCATATGATCCAAAGTCGTGGAAAAATTGTGGCCACAGAATCTGCGACGTCTTGTTGGGAATTCTCTGCATTATATTTACATGAGTCCCCCGCCAAAATGGGAATTAATTAAAATGGGAATTGCAAGCACTTCATGAACCTGACAAGCACTGTATGTCATCGACTCTTTACCTCGCAAGGGGTAAAGACCCACATGAAAAAGATACACAAAGATTATGATTGGACCCCTTGGGATGCACACGAGAGGGGACAATAACATCAACATTAGCATTTGTCACTTCAAAAAATATGCAGACTACATTGATTCCTTCGTTGATCATTCCGGATATACCGATTGGGTCGTGTAACCAATTTTGATTAGCTATAGTTAGTTTAGCCAAAGCTTAGATTGGTCACTAGATCACAAAAAGACAAGATAGTGATGTGCACGATCCAAAAAGCAAAAGGTAAATGACAAAGAGGCTACCATACATTGGTGGATCGGATTGTGTGCTAGACTTCTTTTAGGAATTGGTTAGGATAAGATAACGAAACATGCAACCTATGCATGTGAGCCATGTGGCATAGTTTGGATTTCGGACTTTTCTAGTCCTACATTATATAAAGCAAGGAGAGGTCTTGAGAAGACATCTCATCTTGAAAGTCATTCCGGAGTCATTGCCTTCAGTGTTACAATGGTATCATGGCAAGCTTAATGTTCCTATGAGTGTGGATCATCCCTCTTGGAAGAATAGTCTTGGTTGGTACAATTATTTGAGGAAAGAGTATTTGTTAGAGGTGGCAGTGGCCATTGAGCTGCAAGTATTGTGGATGCAGGTTATAGATGAGGAACATAGAATATTACCAAGATTCTCATTTCTTAATCATTTTCATGTCAAATTGTTATACATTGAGAGAGCAAGGTTAACTCAATATTTAGTTTATCATTTTGGTGTCAACTTCATGGACCAAATGATGAGATATTGAGATCTGATTATCTTATCTATAGTCAGCTACGACGTTACTTGGGATCTCATAATGTACATTTCAGTTTAGAGATGGACCTGAATAGACCACCATTGGTGAGATTCAACACGCTGTGTGAAATCTATTATGTGTATCATGCTAAAACTATGTTTCGGAGCCTAGTTTTTAGAAATTTTGGAGAGTAGTATGACCAAAAGGTGATAGCATCACCTATTCCTTTTGTGTTGCCAATCTTGACAAATTGGAGAGTGTTCATCTTAACTCTATACTTAGAGAGAGCGGATGGAGACGAATCATGAAGGACACTTTGAGAGAAATGATTCATGAGTTGAGAGACTTGAGAAACGCATTTGAGCAAAGTCAGACCCAAATACAAGAGTTAGCTCAAGAATTGACATGAGTCAAAACGAGAGCAATGGAAAATGAGAGAATGAGAGAAACCCAAATGGAGATAGATACATCACCATCAATGATGGAGAGTGAAGAAACGGTTAGAGTCCGTGCTCTTGAAGCCCAAGCGGCACAATGAGCGAGAGAGCTAGATCTTCAGACATCCATGATTCTGAAGATAACAAAAGCTTGTAAGATAGAACCTTATCAAGGAAGTCAGACCATGGGAGTTTTAGAAGGTTGGATTGAGAGAGTGGAGTACCATCTTGCTTTGTTCAATATTAACGATCATATTGCAGGTCTTTTTGTTCGTACTTTGTTGTTGGAGAAAGCGTCTACTTGGTTTCAGGGTTGGATGATGAAGCTCAATGAGTCAGGCCAACAAGTTACTTGGAGTACAATGAAACAAGGTCTTCTTCAGAATTTTCAAGCAGTTGATCCCATAATCACGACACGGATGAGGTTGTGGAAACTTGAATAGAAGGGAAGTGTGAAGGAGTACATTGAGGAATTTTGAAATCTCCGAATTCATATACAAGATATGAGTGGAGCAGAAGCCCTTGATTTATTCAAGAGAGCATTGAAGAAAAGGATTCAACATGAACTGATTCGGGCCAATCCAAGCAACTTGAACAAGGCTATTGCTTATGCACAACGAATGGTCAACGTCTACCACAACGGTGGAGAGGTATCAGTTCCCACGAATCAATACTATGGACCAATGCCTATGGAGTTGGACAACATAAGAAGGAGAGAAGATTTCATTCCAAGAGGAGTGAACTCACAAGAAGGAGATCGTCGCAACTCGAATCCTCATCGAGAAGCAAATTCAAGAGGAGGAGACGGAGTGGAGGGGAGACAAGAAATGAGGCAATGTTATAATTATGAAAGATTATAACTGCCGAATCCAAATTCTAGCAAGACAAGCTAGACCTCCCTATCGGCGTACTCTCAACAATCTTGAAGGTGGAGACGAAATGACCGATGGCAACCCGGGAAACGGCGAGCATCAGTAACCTTGACTTGCTGCCATACTGGTTCAATAGAAAGGAGGAGAGTCGAGGGAAGGAATCAAAAACATGAGGTAAATGGTTTGAGAAAGAAGGAAACATATTGGATTGTGTCGGATGGCGAGATAGAAGGATATATGTTATGATTTGATATGTATGTGCACGACATAGGTTTTCCTACTTGTTTAAACTCATGATCACTCCAACCACTTTGTTTTCCAATATCTAACCACTCCAAAAGAATCATCCAAAAACAACTCCAAACATTGTGTTATTCCTTGCTGATGAGGCACAAAATCAAATGTCGTTCCTTCATCATCAGTAACATCAATCATCTCTTCTTCTCACTCGTATCCCGCTCTTGACAACATATCTGCCACCTTGTTATCCTCTTATGCCACATGATTGAACTCCAGAATAAGTATCTTGATGTATGCTATCCACCTCAATATTGCAATATATTGTGTATTGCACTTGGTGATCATCCCCAACAATGATAAACAATTAGAGTCAACAATCATTTGTGTTACAATAAGGTAGTTCGTTTCCTACTTCATGGTTGTAATAACTCCACACAATTTCTTCTTCATCTTAGGATAATTTGGTGGAACAAAATAAACAAATAAATTTAGATGAGCTCGATGATTGACACACATTGACAATAACCAATGTGGGCAGATTACCTATGATTATAGAAATATAGTTCCATGAATCTTTATTTAATCATAAAATATTTCTAAAAGAACTGTATCAGGAGTACATAGTTGTGCATTTAACTAGACGTACCAAAAGTTAGGAATTGAGTTTCACCCACTCCGTTCCAGTCGAGTTGATGCTAGGGCTGCGCAGTCCTTCACATGTATTGTGTCTTGCTTTTTCAATTCAACTGAGTGTGGGAACTTGAGCGCTAAGTTCTGGCTGTGGTTCAAAACTTGATCTCCTGTGTAAAGTAGCGACGAGCAAATCTACCTCACCATCCTTTCACATACCGAGCGTCTGTGGTGTTTCAACTTAGTAGTGTAAGTTCTCACCAACAACACACTGCCCCCGCACCATTGTGGGAAACCAGTCTTCGAACTAATTTGTAAACTACAACGAGATACGATCACGTTTAGCCCCAGTGAAGTCAATAATTCATAGACATCGATATCAGACTTTAAACATTTGCTTTTTATCATTTCGCGAGAAAAAGTTACTTAAGAGTGATTGCTCTTCAGAATTTGATTGTAAGGGCATGTTTGTCTGTCTAAAATTGGGTGGAAAGTTCAAGAGTTCACCTGAAAGTGACGAATGTCTCTACTATTCTCGGTTTTTGTATATGTACTGGGCAGTTCAGGCAGCTAACGTCGCTGTGCCATCCAGAATGTGATCTTACAGTCGACGTTTCATTGATTATTACTGTAACACTTTCATTTTTCCTGGAAGATATGATAATATTTTTCCATGCCAATATATAAATAGAGGGTTTCAATCTCAGCTCCTTGTAACAATTTATACGTATGGATATAAGTCCAATCTACTGAATCAAGGTTTACTCGGAAATTCATCTCTTGTAGAGATCTCGAAATCAGCCTCAAGCCTGTTCTTGCTTATCAGGCATGTGTTCATCGAGTATTGAGGTCCTCAGCCGATTCGACTGGTGTTCTACTACAGTAATCATGCATAACACGAAGTAGTTACGACCAGTGCGGAAGTATAAAATAATTTCTTTAAATTATGATCAACAATGAGCACAGATGTCTTGTTCCATAAATCCTTTCGGAAACTTGATGGAAGACAACATTAAGACTTCCGTCTGTAGCCGATAAAGCAACGAGACTTCCGTGCATTCTTCACAGCCGTTTCAGGAAATAACCCATCATGGTCTTCATGATTGGCATTACGTTGATGGACTGTGCTGGCCATGGCCGGAAGGTACACCTCTTGGAGTCTTTTGTACTCGAAACTGATTCTTCCCTAAGTGCATTGTGAGCAACTGAGGCTTACACATATATTGATCGACTTTTGAGCCCAGCCAAGGACTCATGTCAGCAGCCAGAAGTTTACCGTGTGATACTGAACTCATGAAACAGCATTCTTATAGCAGCTTTTTCTTGCAGCACAGAATGGTGTCTTCTAGAACTGTGTTTTCTTGTAAGCTTTGACCTCCTGTACATATCCTGGAGCCCTGCAAATCAAGACAAGTAGTTATTCTGGTTATCAGTGGTCACAGATGAGAAAAAGTCTTGTTGAAGGTTTACCAAAAGAGTATAGACAACTTTTCTTATAATCGTCAAGCGCGTTCTGATTTCCAACTGTGCATGTCAAACAAAAGAATCTCTCTGAAGGTTTCAAAGCAGTAAGTAGTAGTACATCTTTGTAATCCTTTTTCTGAGCTTTCCTTGTGGCATTCTGCTAGTTAAGTCGCAACAGAAAATTATTGCTTTCAACTCTTCTAAAGTTGAATCACTTGAGTCCACATATCGCAGCCGAAAAAGAGAGGAGCACGAATGCTTTTCCCAACCACAACGTTGAGAAACTTCATGCTTTCAATCATCTAGTTTGGTTATACTAAAATCCAACGAGTAGTATACACTTGGGTTTTCTACACTCGAGACCCGATATCAAGCCTCTCATGTGTTCTGACAGCGACAGTCCATAGAGTCAGCCTCCTATTTTCCGATCCAGTTTTTAGTGTTCACAGTCGTAGTAATGCAGCACCTGGTCAAAGACATGGTGCTGCAACGGAGAATGAGGGTAAGGTTAGTTTACGCCTCGTATCTGAAGACACCTAGCACCTCACACACGAGAGGCTTGATATACCGATCCATGAACAAGTAAGCTCGCAAGCTTGAACTTATGTGAACTTAGACGCTTCAAACACGACTGTGGTTCTTGTTACGAGGTCCATAACTAGTGCACTTGGGGCGGTGATGAACGACGTCTCTGGACGAGATAACAAGTAACAAGGTCTGTGACGAGAAAATTGTACAACAAGAAGCTGAAGCTTATTAGGCTGTGACTTCAGTAGCTACGTTCATAACATAGCACAGTGAGGTCCATTCGATTCTCTTGTAAGAATTGTAGAAATATAGCTCTGTTTATCATCGCATCAAACAAGTGTGCGGGAACACTGTGATTGCAGTTTGTTAAACACTGAAACTCAACGCCGTCTCGTGAAAACCACATTGTACTTAGCAGGGAGGTGTCAGCAGTCCGATGAACGATAAGTGCAACGTCGTTAGCACAGATACACACGGCGAATAAGTGCGCTTAAGCAGTCAATGAGCACTGAGACAAAGTTGTACCCATCTTCAGATCTGTGAAGACAAAGACAGAAATCTTCCGACAGCAACATCCCTTCAAGAAACGTACACGCAGAAAGTGTGACATATGTCTCGGCCCGATAAGCATAGGCTAAAAGTGATGACGAAAGCTGTCATTCGAAGTCTTCGAGTACTTCTTATCCTCTCCTACCTTGCACTTGCTGAGATACCTTGTACTTCAGATCTCGCTGAATAATCTAACCTCGGTCCTTGAGTCACCGACCTACGACGGAGACTTGAAAGAAACTAATCAATTTCAACGGAGCTGGGTATATGGATGAAGAACTGGGGAGCAACCAAATGGATGTGCGCCATTGTATGCCGTGGTATAGGCCAAAACATGGAAGACAATGTTCCACAATGTCAGAGACTGCCGTCGTCAGTACTTATCTCAACAAGATTTTCAAACAATTAGATTTTAGACTACCGTAGCCTTTTTCGTATCATCACTCTGAAATGATTAGATAATGAGTGTGCCTCCATGTGCTCACGTCAAGCTCTATCTATATTGTGTGTAGTTACTGTATGCTTATCTTCACCGTTCAGCTTGAATGTATCCCCATCCCCCAACAACAACTTGCCTGTGATTGAATCGCAACCATGCGAATTGCTAGATATTCCACCATGGACAAGAATCTGCTTCCGTTTCATATGCGAAACGGAATCGCCCTAATCCTAATCTCTGGTACATGAGCTCAGTCTACCCCGATGAATGACTTCGGGAATTTTGGTGAAGCATCTAGAAAACCCTAGGCCATCACGGCCTAGGGTTTACACGGGGAAGATTACAAGCAACTGCTGGGATCCAAAGAAGATCGAGTCCCCAGAAACAGAGCGACCAGCAGAGCAGTACATCTTCGACAATGGAAGAGTCCAATTTCGCTGACGTCATTCATGCTTCGCTTGATTGGACCCTGTGAGTCAAGCGATCAGCCCCCTGGGCTTAATGAATTTTCCCTTCCATTCAGATTCTTAGTCTCTTTCCACCTTCCTCTACTGGCAGCGGCTGAGCAGCAGCAGCCGACTTCGTTTCCAAGACTCTGAAATGCAAAGCTGAGAGCACAAAAACAGAGCAGATGTTGATGTCGGCCGTGCCAACCATCTGGATCAGGGCCATGCAGGACACCATGCAGGACCCTGACTACTAGTACCCACTGCGTGACTCACCGACCATCTCTCGGATTCATGAGAATCGATTCGTATATCCTCTCGGTTGAGCTCAAACCACCGCCGAACGATGTCATCATCCATCTCCACCTGCTCTCACGGTCCTCCTCAGAGTCCTCTCTTCTACTCCAATCCGTTGCCGTGGTGGTCACATTTCTCCTTCATGACAGAAAGTTTGGACACTTAATGCGCTGCGTACATTGTTAACCCCAGAAAGCTAAGAACGATACTTGTTTTAGGTGATGATACTCACATTATGGCCTTGTAGAACATATTAGGCATGTCTTTGATTGGTTGAGTACCTATATTCCTCTTGTAACCATGAGAGTCAAAAGAGTATGGTATGGTGCCCAAAGGCACCATACCATACTTTAGGTATTTATTTCCAATTTCTAGAGGATGTATGACATTGACATACGGATTGGATTGCGCATTCTTGGAGGGTCAGTATGGCCCAAGTACTTTATCTCATGCTACCTAGACACGGCACTTGCCGAGGATCTACTACATAAGGATTACCTTCCTATACTAAGAGATCTGCATGTGGCGTTTAGTATACTCATCTCTAGTATTGCTCGTTGATCCACCTATCTACTTCGCACATTTCTTCCTTCATTTGCATTCCTATTACGCTTGATAGTCTTTGATTTAAATAGAGTGTGTTTCATCCTTGTGTGTTTATGAAAAAGGTGAGTTATGAATTCTTTGGCTTCATTATTTGAGTACTCTATGTGGATGACATGCTCATTGCAGCTAGGGACAGATCTTATATTGATAAACTAAAAGCTCTCTTGAGTTCTAAGTTTAGAATGAAAATTCTTAATACATCAAGGAGGATTTTGGGGATGGAGATCCAAAGGAACTTGGAGGATGGGAAGCTATGGTTAACTCAAGGGAAGTATGTTAGGAAGGTATTTGCGAGATTTAACATGGAGAATTGCAAGGTAGTGAGTACTCCTTTTGTTCCTCACTTCAAGCTCTCATCAACCCTCTATCCAACAAATGCCGTGGAGAAAGGTTTGATGTCCAAGGTCCCATATGATAAGGCAGTGGGAAGTCTCATGTTTTTGATGATTTGCACTAGGCCCGACATTGCTCTAGCTATGTGCAAGATTAGCATATACATGTCAAATCCATGGAAGGTACATTGGGAAGATGTGAAGTGGATTCTCATATATCTCAAGGGTACCTTGGATTTTGGTCTTGTGTTTAATGCAAAATCGTACAATGTCAAATCACTAATTTGCTATATAGATGGTGACTATGAACAAGATCTAGATGGAAGGAAATCTACAACTGGGTATGTCTTCACACTTGGAGGTGGATACATAAGTAAGAGATCTACATTGTAGAAATGCATAGCTCAATCTACCAAGTATGTAGCGGCAACGGAAATAGCAAAGGAAGTAATTTGGTTGAGATTGACACATGACATTGTGAATCTTCCTTGTGACAGTCAAAGTAATTAACATCTAGTTGTAAATCAGGTGATGTACAGTACAATGAAGCACATCGACATCACGTACCATTTTTTCAGACAAGTTGTGTCTGACAAAATGATTGAGCTAGTCAAGATTGATAGTAAACTCAATCTTGCTGATGTCTTTACCAAAGTAATTCCTTTAAAAAAAATTTTGAGACATCGTGCCAAATTGCAGGTGTTGCATATCGGCACAAGTAGAGCGGACTATCAATTATGTTATCTCTACATATGATTTTACTCTATCCTATTTAGGCTACGGCTTAGTTCTGGATTACTATAACAACAAGGTTTCACAAAAGATTGCCAAAGTTAAAGTAATATGCAGTTCATTCCCATGATATCAAATGGATAGCTTGCATTTGGAAGTGAATTTGTGAGTTTATACGTCTTTTGCTGCTCAAAACAATTCAGGTTCGAAGAGGGTCACCAAATATATCACTTTACAGTGCACAATTCGATCGAATACACACAAACAAAACATTCACCAGAATCCAATTACACTTAGGATTGAGGAAATTCTATAATTTACATATGGGAAGGTCGATCTACTCTATTACAAGATGAAATCGAGGTGGTGAGCTAAGTGGAGTTCCACTCATTCTGTTGATCTTCTACCATCAACTCTACACCCTGTTGATCTTTAGGTCTATAGTTTCCTATCACATGAGAGATATTTTTGCTCCCAATATAAAATCTATTTTTTGAAATGATTTGCATAACCATCTCTTTCTATGAATTATATGCCTTTACCTATTGCATATACATGTTCTTGCTCATTATTTTGAGATATGCAATCATAGAAGGTGTTGTTCTACTTTTCAATCACTAGCAAAGATAGCCAATTTTGATTAAAAAAAACTCGTAAATTATAGCAATCAAAGTATAAAAGTCATTGTATAAAGTTTTTTGTCCATTCAATAAAACCATGATAAATATATTTTATTCAGCGTTTGCTCATATGATTAACAACTTCTTTGATTTATAAGACATAATCATTGATATTATGACATCCTTGATTCAAAAAGTTTAACTATTGTAATAATTGCGTTGGTCCGAGACGGCAAAGAATGAGTCATTCATGCATCAAGGTAGTCAATACAAGAGATGTTTGGTTAACCTTCTTGAGGTTATGTCCATGGGAACACACAAATCACTTTATTGATCTTAATTTTTTTGTCTTATTTTCTTAAATTGCTCCGTAAGAATGAGCTCTAGTGTATCATAGAGAGCTTCCACAAGCCTTTTTATATAGTAGTGCCAACTGACCCTAGTTAGCATCTAACTAGAGTAGTAGCATAACTAGAGTTAACAAGATCTAAGTGTAAACCCAACAATCTCCCCCTTGACTCTGGTCTTAAGGTCCTTAACCTCTATTGACTATATCATTACTTTGCGGGAAGTTGTAGAAGGAAACCTAACATAGATCCCTATGTAAAATAGAGTTAATGTAGGATCATGATTAGTTGTGTAGAGTTGTTTTTTTTGTTTTTTGAATAAAGAGATCAGTATTCAGAGAAGTAACGCCGAATATGAATATGAATATGAATGCTTGTGATTGTGCAAATATCGCCTATCACTTAGCCAAATACGAATAGGCCATTAGGGAAGAAATCGTGACCAACAGTAGAAATTAGGAAGAGTTAGAAGGATGAGTCGCCGATATTCTTGATTTGACAAGCACCACAACGAGAGGCTCGAGACGGAAGCAAAATCCCAGAGTGGAAGTGGCCCATGACCCAACTGCGAAGAAGAGGAAGCTGAAACAAGTAACGTATTTGCCAAGTCCCATCCCAAAGAATTCAAGTCTGAAGATGAAAGATTCCAAGATTGGAGGGGAGACAATCTCTTCGTATTTACAATTGACGTAGAAGATTGATATTGTGGCAAAACCAGTTTTCATGGAGTTGAACGAACTAGTATCTCGCTATATCCAAGGATGGAATCCCCAAGAGGATGGATATATGGAACTGATCCGTGCTATGAATTATGCAGTGCAGGGGAAGGAAGATCAGGCGAAAGTGAATCAACAGTTGGCCGAGTCAATGAAGCGGTTGGAGAAACAGAAATCCGTGATGGAGAAGGAGAATCAGCAACTGAAGTTGGCATATGAGGAAGTTTGCAGGGCAAGGAGAGGAGACGCTAGATTTGTTGAAACGGAAGTTGATGAGTTACGATGGCAACCGTTGAAGCGAAGCGGAAACTTAGAGAAGTGGATGTCGAGCGGCCTGGTAGGTTAGAAGCGTTAGCAAGTAAATGTTCACATTTTCTTCTTGCGCGGTGTGATGATGAAGAGATCCGTCAGATAGAGCGTATCAGGGAGATTATGAATTTTCCTGCCAATTCAAAGGCATGAAGGAAAGAGATGTATAAAGCCATGGGTCGCGAATGCAAGTAGTCACTTCAAATTCACAGGCAAGAGATTGCAGAGGACATCTTAAAATTACAAATGAGCGTCGAAGCTTTTGCGTGGAGATTAGAATCGTAGTGCGGAGGTGGTGTCCAAGAAGAGAGGAGTAGAAGTTTGGTGTAGATAAGTTAGCTTTAGCAGTTAGACATTCTTTGTTTAAATAGGAGTAGCACTAGTATGGAAGGTTCATCTTCTTTTGTTGCAAGAGTTCATTGTTGAGCCGCGTGTGTAGTTAGGGTAGAACGGGGGTTTGTGGAGCTGAGTTTTGTCGAATGTGCTAAGCATAGACTAGTTGGATTACTCGAGAAGCTATCCAAGTATTGCTCCATGAGCTATTGACCACCAACAGGATCCGTAGAACTCCACTAAGCTCATCGCCTTGATTCCATCTTGTAATAGAGTAGATCAACCTTCCCATTAGTAAATTATAGAATTTCCTCAATCCTAAGTGTAATTGGATTCTGATGGATGTTTGGTGTGTGTGTATTCGATCAAACTTTGCACTGTGAAGTGGCATATTTGCTTACCCTCTTCGGACCTAAATTATCCAGAGTAGTGAAAGATGTATAAATTCACTTCCAAACTGCATATTACTTTAACTTGGATTCTTCTTTGCCGTGGTGATAAATTGAAACCCGAACGAGAGCCATGCATGAATATCAAGCAGGGACCTAGATCGGGAGGAAGGTTTGTTTGCTTCATTGCTTGAGCCTTTAGCTCGCTAGTGGCGCACTCGGGCAAAAGAAGAACTAAGAAGAAAGGAAAGGGAAGAAAATTGGGTGCGGTCGTTAGGCCGAACGCAGACTCGTGGACAAAGGAGGGTTCCTTCTTTTAGGGATTCGACTAGTGAGACAGTGCGGTCGAAGGATCTCCTATTCAATTTTGAGGCAGTCAATCAAGGTATGCAAGTAACCCTGCACCATTGGCATCCGGACAACCGGAGTTGCGGTCACGGTCATCGTGGTCGGGGAATTCCAACGATACTAATATGTACGTCCCTGATACCGATACGTCTGATACCACACATGTTGTAGGAGCATAGTTTTAGGATAAGTAGGAATTTTTTTGGTTTTAGTAAAATAAAGCGTTATATTCGGGACCTTGGAAGTGTATTCGTCCAAATATATGAAAGTTAGTTGTGTATCAATATAGCTAGCAAGTTCACACGAGCAAGATGATAGGAATTAGGTTGCGCAATCGGTTGGCGGATCGAAGAAACATCGAGAACGAGGGTGTGTGCCAAGAACTTGCAAAACCAAAAAAGCACTAAAGAGAAGCTAATTGGATGTCGAAGCAAAGGATCATGAGAGTATCGATAGTGCGAAGTGCATCAATAGGGAGAATTTGACCAATCATTCTGATGGCGGATTGGACTCCGGAGGAATTGCTACAATTGAAGAATTTAGGCGGTGCAATTTTGTCATGATGATGGGACTATGTGTGCCCAGAGCTATGTGATGAAGTTCGTTGATGAAAAGCAATGCTTGCAACCGGGAGTAGAGCGCAGCAAGAAAAGTGGGATGCAAAGTTATGGACGAAGGCGATGGGTCAGACTTACGACGATGACAAAGGCTGGGTCGATTGGGAAGGATTGGCAATGCATACGGTCTTCACGTTCGATGAGGCAAAGTGGTTTAACCCTCGAGAGAAAAAGGGGATAAATGGCAACAAGATCGAGTTGAATAAGGATGTGTTCTAAAGAAAAGTCGCTTTCACCTTGAATCAACTATTCTCGCCACAACGTACGACTTACTTCAACATGCATAAGATACGGATCATGGAAGATTTCATGGGAGGAACCATTTGGGTTAGCTGGGAAGAGATCTTTGTGAAGAATGTGCAAGCAATGGCCACCAAGTTGAGAGAGGATGACAAGAATGTGATGTATCTCTCAAAGATGGAATGGCTAACCCCTAGAGAAAGACATCTATACCCATTGGAGTCTAGGCTATCGGACCTTGAGGTCGACATTGACGACACCAGTAGCGGATCCACGCGGAGTATCGAAATAAGCGCACCGCCTAAGCCACAAAGGATTGAAGAGGGCAAGATTGATATGGAGGAAAAACTTGACTCGGATTCAGAAATAGAAGTGATCGGTTCATCTCGGAAGAGAAAGCGGGTAGTAGAAGAAGAGAGCCCTCCTTGCATTTCGACGATCAAGAAGGTGGAGCTCGGGAAGAAGAAAGTGGAGGAAGTAGCACTCCCCAAGCCTTTGTGTCCGAAGGTAAAAGCGACGAAGGAGATTGCTGAACCCTTGGCTTCTGTTTTGCAATTGTCTTAGAAATTGGAGACGGTGGTAGTCCCGATGTTGATGGAGTTGAACAAGATGGGACCGATGTATATGCCAGGGTGGGATCCTCAAGCTGACGGCTACATGAACTTGGTCCAAATGATGAATTGACTGGCCATTGGGAAGTAGGACCAGACGGACACTTTTCGGTAATTGATAGAGAATGTGGACAAGTTATCCAAATAAAAGGCTCAACTGGAGCAAAAGATTTAGGAGGCGAAGAAGACATATGCAGAGATCTGCCGTATTCAGGATGCAGAGATCAGCTTCATCGAGAAAGACAACTCGCATCTTTGGGAGGCAATGCATAATCTGAAGAGGTGACTAAATCAAGTCGACATGGAGCCAATTGCGAGGTTGAAGACTCTTGCAAATCGACGTGTGCATCATCTTTGCTCGGTGTGATAAAGTAAAAACGCAGCGGTTAGAGCAGTTGGTGGTAGCGATGGAGAATCCCGGAGATTCCAAGGAGCAAAGAAAGATGATATATAAAGCTTTGGGTCGAGATTTCAAGGAAACCATGGCTCTTCATTGCAGAAGATCACAGTAGATGTACATGAGATGCAGTTAGAAATCGGCGTCTTCACTCGAGAAACGGAGGTGCGGTTGAACAACTTAGATGGGTAGAGAAGATTTAGGAGAGAATGATCCGTGTAGGAGGCAAATAGGAGTAGAAGTTAGGAAATTATGTATAAATAGTTGTAGGAATAATGAGATGGGATCTTCTTTTCTTGCAAGTATTCAATTGATTGAACTACAAATGTAGTCAGGATAGAACGAGCCTCAAGAAGCTGGTTTGATCGACATGTTGTTGGCCTCAATTGATGCTTGATGCCTATGAAGATAGCCAGATGTTTACCTAGGAGCCAACATTGTGTAGTGTCACCCAAGAGTACTTTGCTAAGAGCATCGCCTCGACTCTAGCTTGTAAGAGAGAGATCCCCATCATTCAGTAAACGGTGATTTCATCGATTCAAGAAGCTATCTAGCACATTTGTTCTTGGTGTGTGTGTGTGTATAAATGTTGGATGGGAATTGTGTTATCGATGGAAGAGGGTATGTGACAGTCCTACCATCTCACTCTTCGGACTATGACGTCCAGAACCACTAAAGAAGTCTAAAATCACATTCACTTCCCTGAAAGCTTATTCGGATCCCTTATTCCTTTGGGAACGAATCAAAAGACTACACTCTCGCTCATATTGTGATAACCTTGTTATAACACATGCAGAGATTCCATATGATCCACAACTAGAAGATGCATGGATCGAGTATATCTCTACCTCACATCTAATCGAAGAAGATGAGTGGACGAATTCTCCCCATTGACGTCTTACGCATTGTAGGTACTTTCATCATTCTTCGTCGCGACATCAAATGCTTGCTCGTTTTCTCGTTCTTACTGGTTTTGCAAGTTTTTGGCACACAATTATACTAGTCTCCGAGACTTACTCTTGCAACTGTCCAATGATGTGACAACCCTAACTCACTCTTCCGCTTGTGTGACTGCCTACATTATGTATACACTTCCTAATTGATCATATTCGTAAGAATACACTTCTCCTTCCTTTGAATATCGGAGATGTAACTTCCCTAGAAACTTCATGTAATGGCTATCGTATAATAATACTTTATCGTCCGTTACAATCTTAGGAATGCATGGCCAAAATAAGCAGGCGTGCAAGTCCCTAAGGACATGGGATAGTTAACCCACCCGCTACACTAACTAATTCTTCTACAAATTTGGCTTCCACTTCATGGCTGGCTATCAGGTAGAATCATTCCCCGGCAATGGCGCCAAGAAAAATTTGGTCTGGAATTTCAACCTTATGTAGTAGCATGGGAGTGCATTACTAAGGTGAATTGCAATAGAAAGATTTGTTTCCAAAGGAATGAGGTACTCAATGAACCAAACATGAAGAGAAATGTCTATTTAGACGTCTTTATCTACTCTCGACTGCAGAGTCCGAAGAGCACAAGGATAAGACTCCACTAAAATCTACATCAATCATTGTCAATGCCACCATTTTACAAGACACAATTCGTTTACTGATAGATGGGGATTTATTCTCTTACAAGTCTTAGTCGAGGCGATACATTTGCTAAAGTTCTTCTGAGTGTACTAAGTAGACACAGCTTGTGGGCGAATATCAAGATAGCTTCGCAGATATTCGCTCTAATCTATACTGATTTCTCGTCACACACACCAGCTCCACAAACGCTTGTTCTACCCTTACAGCAGTTTACAGTTCAATCAAATTGAATCCTTGCGAGGAAAAAAGATCTGCGTCTAGTTGTTATATTTTTATTTATACATGAATTCCTAACTGTTACTCCTAACCGTCACCTACACAGATCTCTCTCTCGAAATCTACTCTGCTCATCTAATCCGTGCGATCGCACATCCGCCTCTTGCATAAATACGTCGATTTCTAACTACATTTCATGTACATCTGTTGCGATCTCTTGTCGATGTAAAGTCATGGCCTCCTTGAAATCTCGTCCCTGAGCTTTATACATCTCTTTCCTACGCTCTTGGAATCTCTTGGGTTTTCCATTACGGACACCAAGTACTCCAACCGCTGCATCTCTACAATATCACACAGAGCAAACAAGTGGTGAGCACACATGTTGGCATGAGTCTCCAATGGGGCTGGTGCCTCTACATCCACCTGATTCAACCGTCGCTTTAGGTCTTGTACCGTCTCGTGCAGTTGTAAATTCTCGTTCTCGATAAATTTCACTTTTGCACCCAGAATATGATAAAATTTCCGCATATTCCTTCTTCGACAGTTGCACATTTGTCTCCAACTCAGCTTTTTGCTTGGATAGCTTGTCCACATTCTCCATCAACTGCTGAATAGTATTAATTTGATCATTCTTCCTTAGAGCGAGTCGATTCATCATCTGGATTAAGTCCATGTATCCGTCAGCTTGGCGATCCCATCCAATCATATACATTGGTCCCATCTCATTTAACTCCATCAAAGCTGGAATCACCAAGTCTTCTAGTTTCAGGGACAATTGCAGCACTGAAGCCAAGGGTTTTGCAATCTCTTTTGAAGCTTTCGGTCATGGCTTCACCGCCATCATCTTTGGTCGAGACGTCTTATGCAACACAACCGCTTCTACGCTTTTTCCCATATTCAACTTCTTCTTCTGGGGACTGGGATGAGAACTTCCTTCCTCTGCCGGTCTCTTCTTCCTCCTGACAAACTCCACGGTCATTGCATTCAAATCCAAATCTTCAATTACTGTTGGACCTTCAGGTGCCGGCTTATCTAGGCCTCCAATACTCCACGTAGACCCACTACTGGCATCGCCATTCTCCACCTCAATGTCTGAAAGACCCGACTCCAAATGATATAGGCGTCACTACTTTGGAGTTAACCACTCCAATCATCCGTATAAATTCACAAGAAAAGAAGAAATGTACACCATATTCTTCTCATCCTCCTTCAACTTGGCAGCCATCGCTTGGACATTCTTTGCAAAGATCTCTCCCCAATTGACTCGAATGGATCCTCCCACAAACCCTTCTACAATCCTCACCTTATGCATGCTCACGTAAGTAGCTTGCTGCAATGAAAACAACTGGTTTAACGTGAAGGCGGCCTTCTTCTGAATACGTTCTTGATAAGATCGATCTTGTAACCATTCATCCCCTTCCGCTGTCGTGTTGTGACGCGGCTACTATGAGAAGATGATGACATGTGTCATCTTTAGAGCTGTTGTCATGACGGCGATACTTTAGGTTAGGATAACCAACGACGCACTGTATGGTTGTTAAGAGTCCACAGTTGGATCAACTTTGTAGGGTTAGGATGTTGAAAAGGCTCCAAGAGATATTATCTTGGACCTTATCAGATATAAAGCGCAGTCAGGATGGAAAGGGTATGGGAGAGTGCTAGACACATCACTTTGCTGACTAAGGAGCTTATCTGATCGAAGTGGAGCTGATTCATGATATGGATAGAGGACAACATGATCCTCCAGATATATCGATGCCCAATCCATTTGTGATCAACATCCGTGATCACTTTTGGGCATGGTTAGTGTATCATTTTGGAGATAATTTTCTACAACAAGTGATAAACTCTCCAGACCTGATTATTCTTCCAGTTGTTTCTTACGGCGCGATTTGGGACGTAATAGTGTACGTTTTGATTTAGTTTGGGCGCTATGGATTTGAACTTACCAGTAGTGATGGCTTTCAACACATGGGTTCCAATCCATCACTATTGCTTACCGAAAACAAGCCATAAGGAGTTGATCGTTAGGAACTTTGGCGAGGAGTATTATTCTCAAGTTATAAACTCCCCGGTTCCATTTGTAGTTCTGTTCATACTAAGCCGATTTCGAGTTATCATTTTGACTCTTTATTAATGGCAACTCGTATTATGTATAGGATGGCTAAGTAGTGTGTTTAGGATAGTTGTAAAGCTCTAAGTTAAAATGGAGCTAATTTGGCCACACTAGAGGTCAAAATAACACTCTTCATTCTCATTGGTCTTGGTTTTTGGGCCAATGAGGGCACTTGGGCAACTTCTTCGAGGTTTTGAGGAGTTTAAGAGACCTTACGGGAGGGAATTCGAAGATCTGAGGATTGGGTTGGAGAGCTGACGGGACGAGCTACGACGTGGGCTCAAGAATGGATGGATTTGAAGGATTGTCACTCTGAAATAGTGATTGAAAGATAGAGTGTGAAATTTATACCTTTGAGTGTATTTGGGGTATTTCCGAGAATCTTACGAGGGTTTTGGGAGATTTGAGTTGACTATGATATAGTTTACAACTCGGACTTGCGTTTGGATTGAAATTTTGACTCAATTGGATGAGTTTTGAGTACGGAGTGATAGTTTGAAGTTTATGTATACAATCAGAGTTGCATGACTGCACAGACTGTCATGAAGTTAGTACGGAGATCATATCTTTTGATATTCGAAAGTTCTGTCAATAAATCTTTGCACAGTTCAAGTTCTGATAATGAGTGACCTTCTCATGAATTCTAGAAGCAATTGAAGTCAAGGATTCAGATGTGTGATGGGTTTTGTACACATGGGTCTGCATATTGCCTTGTGATACACTGTGCAAATCAATAATTGTTCTGAGAGATCTAGAGGAGGAAAACATCCAAACTTTTTTTGAGAGATTGAAAAGGTTGTGGAGAAATTTTCTGTAAAGCTTAAGCGAGAGTTATTGGTCGAATCATCGGCTATCATAATCTTCTTCCGCTGAAGTTTTACCGGTTCATAATGAACTCGAATGTGGAGTGCTGAGGAGGAGAAGAAGAAATTATCAACTCACATGAGGTTCTAGAGGGTTCTTCTACAGCCAAGCGCTCGGGCGTTCTCAGAGCAAAGAAATGTCCATGGGACACTGCTCTCCAGGATTATACCACTTACTCTTGTTGAAGTTGAATCCGATGTGCAACGCCAACTTTTTCCAATCAACACCATCTTTATTTTCATCATAATTGCTGTAGGACCCTACTTAGAGGTTTGGAGCCTGTTTTTTTATTTTTGGAATAAAAGCGAACGATATTTGGAGAAAGTCTAGCCCACCGAATACGAATATGTGAAATAAGTACGAAGATGGCCAAGACGAATGAGTTGTTAAGGAGATTTGAAGCGTCGAACGGAATAGGGCAATTAGTAACAACATCGACGAGCGCAACGAGCCGCAGAGGAGCAAGCACGAGCCAACGAGTCAAGTAGACAGGATGAAGAGGAAATTGGCCATTCGATCGGGGGCTCGTGAGGCTATTCAATTGCCAGTAAAGAAGATGCCGACATGAATATATCGACCTTTGGTGCCAAAGCCAGAGTGGTCAGCCGGAGAATTAACATGATTAAAGAATTTGGGCGGGGAGTTCTTGGCATGGCGATGGGACTATGTGTGCCCAGAATTGTACGAAGAAGTTTGAGCTAAGAAGACAGCCAACCCGATAGGTTGGAGAGGACATCCAAAATTGTGGGATGCGTTGCTTTGGGCTGAGGCTTTAGGAAGAGATTACTCGAAGGAGAAGGATGGAGTCGACTGGGAAGGTTCGGCAATGCATACTGCATTCACCTTCGATGAGACCAAGTGGTTTGACCCTAGGGAGAGGAAGGGTACAAACGGCTTCAAGATCGATCTTATTCGCGACGACTTCCGACGGAAGATAATGTATACCTTGAACCAGCTCTTCTCACCACAACGAATTACTTATGTAAGTATGCATAAGGTGAGAATAGTGGAGGGATTCCTCGGCGGATCGATAAAGGTCAATTGGGGAGAGATCTTCGCTCGCAATGTGCAAGCAATGGGACAGAGGCTGCGATTGGGAGAGAAGGGAGTGATCTATATCTTTTCCTTCTTGGTGCATATGTATTCGCGCATGGGGTGGTTGACACCAAAGGAGAGAAGGCGCTATCAAGTGAATGTGGTCAACAATCTCGGTGGGCCCGTGGCGAAGTAAATGGCGATGAGTGGGTCGACGAGAAGTGTGGGACCCCACCAAGATGCTGGTGTGCAGTCACCAATGCAACCCACTCAGTAGGAACACCTTTGGAGGCGAGAGCGAAGGCAGTAAGAGAGGAGGAAGAAGCGATATTCGGGAAGGAGGACTCCGTGGGGATCACAGAGAAGAGGAGTCCAAGTGTGGAGATAATTGCGGAGCCCAGTAGTAAGAAGCGGAAGCTGAAGGAAATCGCGAAGCCAAGAAGTCCAATACCGAATGCATCGAGGCCTAAGGTAAAAGCAACCAAGGTAACAGTAGAAGAACCACTTTCTTCGGTGTTACAGTTGGCGTAGAAGCTGGAGAACGTGGTGGTGTCAGTTCTGATGGAGCTGACCGAGATGGGTAGCATTTACATCCAAGGGTGGAATCCTGAGGAAGACGGTTACATGGAACTGATTCAGTTACTGAACCGCACCGCCAGAGGGAAGAAGGATCAGGCGGATACTATAAAGCAATTGACAGAGTCAGTGGAGCGTTTGGAGGAGCAGAAGAAGGAGGCAGCGTAGGAAGCTATCACGGTGAAGCAGACCTACAGTGAAGTCTGTAAAATTCGGAGCGCGGAAGTGAAGTTTGTGGAGAGGGAGAATGAGAAGCTTCAACATCAATTGAAGAGGGCGAAGCAGCAATTGCATGAAGTCGATGTTAAACGGCCGGCTAGCTTAGAAGATTTGGCGAGTAGGTGCTCGAAATACCTTTTTGCTCGGTGTGACGATGTGGAGGCTGAAAGGTTGAACGCGTTGACGCTGGCAATGAACACCCCTTGCGATTCGAAGGATCGAAGGAAGGAGATGTACAAGGCCATGAGACGTGAATGTCAAGAAGCGATGCGAGTCCATCGAAAGGAGATCGCATAAGACATTAGGGAGTTGCAAGTGAGCGTCGATGCATTTGCATTGAGGGAAGAGACGCCATCAAAGGGATCAGCAACTTTCCGAAGAAGTAGTCGGGCGCGATCCGTGTAGGCGACGATTAGGAATAGGTGTGAGTAGATTGTATAAATAGGAGTAGTGTTAGAGAAGGATTATCGCTTTCTTTACAAGTATTCATTGAGAACGGTAATTGTAGTCAGGGTAGAACGAAGTGCTCGAGAAGCTGTTGAATGTTGCATTCGAGCTGTTCACAAGAGATGGAATTTAAACATCTCAATATGTACATGAAAGACTTGTGAGTAAACATTATATCATGTGATGTTAAGACATTAAAAGATGTGATATTTATTTTTAGTATTTTCAAAAATGTACTATGAATTAGATAGATAATAAAAAATCATATTAGATTTTTTTTCAACAATGTTAAAGGCTATGTTAGACCATATATAAAATAGATCATGAGAATAATAGCTACTAAGATAATGACATAATGTATGGTAAAAATGTTGCACATCATTCTTATATAAACATGTGGCACAAAAGTGAATAACAAATGAACTATTTGAAATTTAACTCATTAGCTTTTTCAAGTTTAGTGATAAGCATATCTAGATCAATGAGCTTAAGATTCCATCATATGTTCTTCATGGTAGCTTGAAAATAAGCAAATCAGTTTTTTTTGCAAGAAGGTGATGATAACAAAATATATCTTGAAATTCATACATTTGAAACAAAATACATCTTGAAAATATATGTATAACATGCTGAAATAGCTTGAGTGATAAAAGCTTCTCTGTATTCTCCATTAATAACTTCTTTAAGATGACTTGTGTATATTTATAAAAATATGAATCAACATATATATCAATCTTCAAAGGGTTTCAAATTTTCATGGAAAAGCAAGTTCAATAGTTTATCAAGCAGTTGACATTTGATTGAGGAGAGTAAACTTGTAAATTGAATTCGATACATTTTTTACTAGACATAATATAATAGAACAATTGATAACAATCTATATCCCTTGGTAAAATAAAATAGCAAATAGGAAAAATTGACACAATGCAGAGTTGGCAATATCAATGTTGAATGAAACACTATGATCAATGATATTGGATGGAAGCTGTTGTTATTGATGAATGCTTGATGAATAATTATCTAACTATAACAATCTTTAACATGACGTTAAATGAGACATTTACATGCAGAATACATAATATTTTTCAAATCAAGATTTTTTATTATATATATATTTTTAATGAGAAGAGGAAAAATAATAAGATAATAAGAGACATTAATGTATTTTTGTTGAAACCATTAATTTAAAGGATATATATCTTGGTATCCAGTTACTAGAAAACTAATTACCAATACATATATTGGATTGATAGATACAAATTATGATTTTAAAACAAAGATCATTATTTGATCCACTTTATAGATGAAGCAGTTCAAGATGTGGTTACTATCCCACATGTATTTAATATTACTTGTCATTTTCTATCTAGAATTAAAACAATATGTGAATCCTCCAAGATGCTAATTCTCTTGCAAGTCGTTTATAATATTTATCACGTATGGTAAAGTAAAATTATGAGAGGTCAAATAAGGATGGACCAATTTGCCACAACTGTAAATTCAAATAACTTAAAAGCCATAAGGAGATTAGACATGATCAAATCCCATTTGAAGAGAATGATGCATGAGGATATTTTGGTTGTACATCATATATACACGATGAAGATAACTTAATAAAAAAAATCATTAATTTTTTAAAAAAGATGTGAAGAATGTTTGATGTCATTAAGCTATGCAAGAGAAAATTGTAACATTTGTTCAACAATAAACATGGAACTTCAGTAACTTTCATAAAATAAACATGCTCTTGACTGCAAATGGATGTAGAAGAGCAAGAAGATCTCATGAAAACATGAATAAATATGAGGCCAAACTTATAATAAAAGGTTATTCCCAATATTATAAGATTAATTATAAAGACAACTTGAATCATATTGCCCATATATCTAGAATTTGTGTTATTGTTATCATTGCCACACTGTAAAAGAAGAAGATTCATCAAATGAAATTGGATGTGAACAGTGTATTTCTAGAAAGGAATTCAAGTAATATAATATACATGATGCAGTCACTTAGATATGATTGAGTATGTAAGTTGTAAAAAATGATGTGTGGATTGAAATAAGTACCAAGGCCATATTATGAGAATATAATAGTGGTTGTGATCATATTATGTTTCAAGGTGTATAAAATTGATTTTTTTATAAATATTTATCAAAGCTATTTATATAATCGAATATTTCTTTATTTGCATATGATTAGAACATCTTATACAATAATGATAAAAAAATTCAATATGTAAATGATCAAATGCAAAAGAAGATGAACAATTTTGTAATGATTACACTTTGTATTATTCTTTGCTATTAAGGTTATGTTGATTGAAGAATAAACTTAGATGATGCAAAAATAATATTCACTACATAAGCTAGCATAGTTTGAAAGGATGAGTGATAAATCCTTTTTCTATTACTTTAGAGAATGATTTGAAATTTCTATCAATTTTGGATTAAATACTTGCAAATCCAAAAATATGACATATGGTAAAAAGTTTGATAAATTTGTTAGTTATTAGATGTACTTTGAGCTATTAAGTTAATCTTGTTTGTCAATTTATGAAGACCTCAACAAAGGCGCCTTGATGTTATGAGAAGAATTTATAGTTATGTGAAGCATACAATTCAATATGAATTTTGATTCAAAATTTTTTTATTTTTAGATGCAAATCATATGCATTTTAGGTTAGAATATATTATCATCTTTAGAGACATAGTATAAAAAAACTGCCTATGCTACATCCCTAAGCGGCATGGTTGGAGCAATTACTAGTTGATATGGGTTGTTCATTATCCACCTCAATATTTTATATAGTTTTAACATAACTTAGTAGCATTTGATTGGTAACTAGTTTTTTGTTTAATGCTGAATAAACTGAGATGCATTACTACTTAATTTATGATTTATTTTTTCAATTAAAATAGATTTAAGATATATGAACATTGAAGATCAAATTTCATATGTGTTCACAAAGGTCTTAATCCTAAAGGATAAGTTTGGGTATTTTAGGTTCCAATTATATTTATATGTTCTTGGTTGTAACATTGGGTATATATATATATATATATATATATATATCAAGCTTCACAATGTATGAATTTGAAAAGTGGATAAGAATTACATATGGTTAGTTATAGTTAGTAAATAGTAGTTCCATTTATTTTGATGGTATGACATATAGGCAGGTCATGTATTTAGGCTCTAAAAATTATTTTACCCTTGATACATATAGTTGAGTTGGGGTCCCTTTTTGAAATATTGTATGTTTACATTGGATTGCTTCACAATGAGCTTACATGTCTCTTTCTATCTCTGTTGTCAGTGTTAATCCAATTTGTTAAATTTTTTGGCTACAATCATATTCTACCTTCATATCAGTCCACATTAGAGCAAATTGATCTTAGTCTCAAATTGAACATTTCAGTATAACTAGCGAGCCTCACCATTTCTTGATAACTTGTGATATTCCAATAAATCTTTCAATAAGTCATGATCTATAATATCTTTGACTTCTTGAAGTGATTTTGTGACCTCATTTTCTCTATGTGACTAAAGGAGTTTTATGACTTTCTGATGGAATCTCATGAATTTTACCTCTTTATAATAACTTTATCTTTAAACTTCAGATTTTTGGTTTTCATGATGCTCATGCATATTCTATATCTGATGAGGATAGCCATAGCAAATAAAATCAATCATTAAGTCCAAGTCTTAACCTTTTGGGTGAGAATGTACAAAGCACAAAGTTATGTAGATATCCATCACATAAATAATTTCACATTAAGAGTTTTAATTTTAGTTTAAAATAAAAATTTTTAATGTGGAAATTATATTATATAATAGAAAATTCTTTCAGTAATAAAAAATAAAATAAAATCTTTTGAAATAAAAAATAAAAAATAAAACTCAAAATTTAATTTGCCTGTAGACAAGAAGATTTATATGATATATGATACATGTATGAAGATTTTCATTAATTTATGATTTGATCAATGAATTAAATTAAATTAAAAATAGGAGTAGTAATTTAAGATATAATTTTTTTCATGATATGCGTAAATGGATAAATCACGTAATTGAAAATATATTCAAGCTAAAACTAAGGTATAAACAACATAACAAGATAATTTTTTTTGAAAATAAGTATGATATATCTTATTTAATATTTTTAGCTATATTTTTTAATTAAAATATTTGAAAGACTTTATGTGTTTGATATTTGATCCACTGAAGCAAATTTTACTTCTGAATATCAAATTTTAATATTAATAATAGCTTAATATCAATAAATTAATAAGTAAAACATGAAAAATAAAAAATTTACAAATAATGTTGTCGATGTTTATGGGGGAAAGAAGACAGAGCAAAAACAACGTTAGATTCTACATAAGTTGCTAAGAGATTGGATAACAAAAGTCAATTGTTATTATTATATATTCTTTTCAACTGCAGACAAGAAGATTGCTATGATGTATAATGCATGTATGAAGAATTTCATTGATTTTTAATAATAAGACTTCTATGCAAAAGATATATCAATATATATCAATTGAAAAATAGTTTTATTTAATTATTTATTATTTTGTGATAGGGTATGTTGACTTTGTGTACTTTTAATGATTTTGCTGTAGTGCTTTCCTTTTCTTCTTCTTTCATGTATCACTCCATGATGGAGGGAGCGCCCCCTCCATCATGGAGTGATACAAGACTTAAAAGCCCTGAGGTGTGTGTACAGGTGAACTAGCACAATTTGTTGACTTCACTCAATTATTGGAACATTCGCAATTCAAGTTTTTCGTTTCTTCAACAGGTCATTAATTTCCGCTTGATTCGGACAGTCTGATTATTTCATTTCACGCAAGTTGCACATTTTGTAGACCTGAGCTTGAAGGGACTTTATTATTCAAGGCCAATCTGTAGGTGACATCAAAGAAGAAAATTGTTTTCAGGATAGTGGTAAATTCTTGGATGTCTACTAAATCGATGATGCATTTATTTAGTGGGGAATGCACACTAATTGAGGCTTATTTGAAGGTCCATAGTAATTCAACTGTAAGACCTACTTTGTGCAACTATACAGTAGGTTTCATGGCAAATACGTCTTTTAAAAGTTATGTACTTATACTTCAATCATCTATTCATGAATTTAGTCATTTTAATTGCCATGGTTTGGGGAATTTTGTGCAATACCTTTTGTTTCTACGGGATATCACAAGTATGCAGGAAATATTAGTGATAACTATTTCTATATGTCACAATTTGCATTATGGTAACATATATAAAATACTTGTTAGAATTTTTGAACCAATAAGGTTTGTAAGACTTACTTATGGATTATCATTCTTATTTCATCCATAATATATAATTTGTTATTAAATATCATAATAATGATTTGAGACCTTTCGTACAGAGAATATATTTTGCACTATTAATATTTGCAAGGTAATTGAATATTATTGTTCGCTTTTCCAAATATGGTTGTTTTACTTTTCACCCTCTAGTCTGACATTTATTCAAATATAAACTGACAGCAGACTCTGGGTGAAGTCTTGTATCACTCCGGTAACCTTAACCACAACGAACTTCATGTCCAGGGAAACATGTTTGCGACGGAACACTCTGAAGAAATCGAGCTCACTCGTCATTTGACTATACTTTTTACTCCGTGATCTATGTGTCATTTGACTCATTTTCCAAACTTCCGACTACAAGATTCTCTGGTCATGTGCCGGATGTGCGTTTTCGGCAATCTTCTGTCTGCAGAGGAGGAGGAGGCATAGTGGAGAACCACCACCGTCCGCACTGATTCACAATTTCACGCACTGCTCTTGCGTCAAACGCTTAACGCAATTTGTGCATGTGAGAAAACTTACGTGGACTAAAACAACTTGAGAGTAAGAAACCAGTAATATAAGGATGGGAATACCCCATAAGTCATACATGGATGAATCCAAAGAGTTAAGATGGGGCTAGCCCCCAATAGAATCACAATGGGAAATATGTCATTCTGCACCTCATATATCCAAACTATCTAGGTCAAAATGGTCTACATGTTGCAGAGCATCCAAAGAAGCATTAACTAAGGTGATTGCTCTCCTATGGATTGCACAAGCTCGTGCTCTCTATAGAGCAATATTTCCACGTTGTCTAGAATAGGCTATTGTCATGCACATACATATCGGATCACAACATACATCACTGTCACATGAATAATCACACTACATAGATCGTCATACATCAACACAAGAATCTTTTCTACTCTCAAAACGTCCACAAGGACACTCCGTTCATAACCATATCATAAAAGAGAGATTACAGTTGAGCAAACCTACTTTGTGCTTAAAAGATTCCAGGTTATTGCACTAGCTACTCTCCACCATAGCCACACTCTCAAAGGCTCAACTTCGAAAACTCCAAGGAGCCCTAATTTGAACTCTACCCCTTGAGCCCTAGGTCTCCTAACGGCACAGTCGGTCCTAATGATAGTTCCAATGCGAATGGTGCTAACTGCACAATCAGCTCTAATTGAGGTATCTGCTCTTACATGTGTGTACCTATCTAACTAGGGATGACGCTATATAAGTTGTGACAACTGTTGTGCACATACATATCCATCACAACATACATCGATGCCACATCAAACATCACACTATATAGATCTTCATACACCAACATAAATGTATCACAATCGTCCCCCTACATGATGGTTAGGTCCCTCTAACACCAGGTAGTCATCTAATCCATAACATGATATGCCCTTCGTGGGGCTAAGATCAGGAGGCCGAGTGCTACAGTGCCCCATCGTTAGTCACCTTTATGCAATCCATATCATGTTACGGTCAAACCAGCTTGAATGCTAATCGCATCGAGGACATTTCCACAGCCCACTAGGCACCACATTGAGAGGAGGTGTCAAACATGACATATGTCATCCTCTCAAACAAGAATCACAAATCAACATACTGGATGTCCCACCATCTGATATGTGACCTCTAGGCTGACTCTCACTCAGATTTACCTCATATGGTTTTTTAGAAGCTCATCATGAATCTAAAAGGACTTGTTCCCACCCTAGTACCATGACCCTAATGCAAACTCTTACACAAACTCTCAAATTCCAAACTCCATGATGCAAATTTTCACAAGACTAAGATATCACTCAAAAGAAAGGGATACTTTGATGATCAAAAGTCTTCATTGAATCAAGGCTCCAACCTTAAAACCATGACCTCTCAAAACCAAACTTTCCAAAACAAGTTCTCTATGAAACTAAGATCACAAAACTAACTTCTCCCAAAACTAACTTGAGAGGTGTTTCTCAACCTCTCTATTTATACTACTTAGAATCTTATCCTAGTAACTATAAGTAACCACCATATAACCTTTTCTTAACAAGTTTAATCGAGGTAGAGATCACAAACCCCACAAGTCAATCTCGCCCCTTGATTTAAGGGTCTTCACCAAGTCCAACCAATGAAAACTAGTCCAAGTCAAGGAAAGTCAAGATACCCATGTGATGAAATCTATTCCTTGATTCCTACTTAACAAAAAAATAGTAGTTCTCATCTACCACACCAAAAGTTACTCTATATTTTTCTCCAACTTAATCATAACTAGCTAAATATAATCATGACTAAGATAAACTTAGGCACAATTTAGATATATTTACATTTAATCCTATATGTATAACCCTAGGCCTTACATTTACCCCCGGACCAAGATTTCACTCCGTCATCAGAGTGAAAGAATCTGATCGTCGATGAAACGGCTTCAACTTGTCGTGATTCACCTTGTCAAAATGTCATCCTCCCAACTCCTTCAAATCATAAGTAAAGTTTCCCCACACTTTGTGAACTATGAAAGGACCAAAATATTTTGGAAGAAATTTCTTTCTCGCTCTCTTATATCTAATGGATTCGTAAAGCATTACCCAATCACTTTCTTTGAAAGCCTTCATCTTCTTCGTCCCAAGTTGATTATCGTGATACTTTTTTTGCAATTGTTGAGCCCGCTGTCGCATGGACATTTCTTCGCTATGAGAACGTCTAAGAGCGTGGTTGTAGAAGAACCCTCCTGAAACTTGTATGAGTTGACAATCTCTTCTTCTTCTCCTCACCACTCCACATTCAAGTTCATTACAACTGGTAAAACTTCAGTGGAAGAAAATTATGATATCCAATGATTGGACCAATAACTCTGGCCTAAAATCGCCAAATTCCTAACAATCAACTTCATATGATTTATTTCCGGTAAAAAATAGTGATGGATTGGAACCCCTGTCTTGAAAGCCACCACTACTGGTAAGTTCAGATCCATAGCGCCCAAATGTTAAGTCCCAAATCGCACCGTAGGAAACAACTGGAAGAATAATCGGATCCTGAGAGTTTATCACTTGTTGCATAAAGTAATCTCCAAAATGATATACTAACCACGCCCAAAAGTGATCATGATGAAGACATCAGATGTTGATCATAAACGGATTGGGCAGCGGTACATTTGGAGGATCATGTTGTCCTCTATCCTACGTTGGCTCCACTTCGATCAGATAAGCTCCTTTGTCAGCAAAGTGATGTGTCAAGATCTCTCCCATACCCTTTCCACCCTGACTATGCTTTATATCTAATAAGATCCAAGATAATATCTTTTGGAGCCTTTTCAACATCTTGGCCCTACAAAGTCGATCCAACTGTGGACTCTTAACAACCTTACAATGCGCCGTCGTTTATCCTAACCTAAAGTATCACCATCATGACAACAGTTCTGAAGATGACACATGTCATCATCTTCTCATAATAGCCGCGTCACAACACAACACCACTCCATACGTACCATGGTCATAGCTCGAGCCTCCTCCAACTCCAATAGTTGATGTCTTCCAAGTCGTCCTTCTCCCACAAGATAGCATGCAGCCTCTTGTTCCAATTTTGCTTGCTATTGTCCATGTCTTCATCTTTGGCCAACATCATGCAAAGTATATAGTTGGTTCGCTATGCCAACCCGTTAGCATTGGGTTTGTAAGTAGTCACCCATGACTTACTTGTAGTTACTAGAGTAAGATTTCTACTTAGAATCTTACTCTAGTAACTACAAGTAATCACCATGTAACTTCCTCTTACCAAGTTTAAACGAGGTAGAGATCACAAACCCCAATGAAAAGGGTACATGGCAACATGCAATTGGTCCACTTGGATCTTTTAGAAGCCCAACTACTCCCTAATTGACTTCTAGTGTGCCAAGTCAATCTCGCCCCTAGATTTAAGGGTCTTCACCAAGTCCAACCAATGAAAACTAGTCCAAGTCTAGGAAAGTCAAGATACCCATGTGATGGAATCTATTCCTTGATTCCTACTAAATAACAAAATAGTAGTTCTCATCTACCACACCAAAAGTTACTCTATATTTTCCTCCAACTTAACCATAACTAGCTAAACATAGTCATGACTAAGATAAACTTAGGCACAATTTAGATATACTTGCATTTTATCCTATATGTACAACCCTGGGTCTTACATTTACCCCCGGACCAAGATTTCACTCCGTCCTCGGAGTGAAAGAATCTGATCGTCGATGAAACGGCTTCAACTTGTCGTGATTCACCCGGTCAAAATGTCGTCTTCCCAACTCCTTCAAATCATAAGTAAAGTTTTCCCACACCTTGTAAACTATGAAAGGACCAAAGTACTTTGGAAGAAATTTCTTTCTTGCTCTCTTATATCTAATGGAGTCGTAAAGCATTACCCAATCACCTTCTTTGAAAATCTTCATCTTCTTCGTCCCAAGTTGATTATCATGATACTTCTTCTGCAATTGTTGAGCCCGCTCCACACGTACTCATGGCCACTTCGACAGCCTCCTCCAACTCCAACAGGTTGTTGACGTCTTGATTTGATAGCTTCTACTCCATTCGTCCTCTTTAACTTCCGTTGGATAGTTAAGAAGGTCGTCAAATCAAATTGAATTGGAAGCTTTGACTCGACATCATATACCATACAGAAAGGTGAGTACCCTGTTGATGTCTTCCAAGTCGTCCGATACTCCCACAAGATAGCATGCAAACCTCTTGTCCCAATTTTGCTTGCTCCCTCGTCCCATGTCTGCATCCTTGGCTAACATCATGCAAAGCGTATAGTTGGTTCGTTCTGCCAACCCATTAGCATTTGGTATGTAGGAAGTAGTCACCCGTGCCTTGATGGAGAAATGACCTAGCATGGCTTGTATAATGCTTCCAACAAACTCACCACCTCTATCAGATATCTAGAGGGCATCCGAATCTAGTTATTATCCTCTCATACAGAAATCTACCCATTTCTTCCTCACTAGTAGATTTTAGAGGTCTAGCTTCTACCCACTTGGTTAGATAATCTGTAGCTATCACAATGAACTTGTTACCCCGAGGAGTAAGATTCAAGGGTCCTACAAAATCTATTCCCCATTTCTCAAAAGGACCTAAAATAGGAACTGATGTCAAAGGAGGGGTTTTCATGGACTTTTTAGCAAAAGCTTGACACACATTACAACTCTTGCAAAATTCCACACAATCTTTGAAAATGCCCTTCCAATGATAGCCCCGCATCTAGGATCTTAAATGCGCTTCTTCTTTCCCCGCAAAGTGTCCTCCACATACCGAGCCTTCATGAAACTCCTTCATAAGTTGAATTGACTCCTCCCTTCCAAATGACCCTTTCCGAGTAGTCCATCCGCTCCTTGATAAAACAACACGTCCTCTATGATGGTATAAGGTTCACATCGCTTCACCAATGCATTCCTCTCACGTGAATGCATGCCTTGGGGAAACTCTCCCTCCGAGATGAAATCCCATATCCCCTTGTATTCAGCTGGTACCTTTGTTATGGTGTCTATCATAAGCAAATCCTCATATGGAAATGTATCATCCACTCGTTGATCTCCTTCCTCATCGTATGCTCGAGACATCAAATCAGCATTGGCATGTTTCTTACCAGGTCGATCCTCAATGATGTAATCAAACTCCGCTAGTAACAACTTCCATCCCAATTTGGTTTGGCTAAAATAAGAGCCGTTACCAACGCCTTCTTAAGAAGTTCGAACGCCACAGCTGCCTCTCCATCCTTGAGGATTAAATCATAATCCGTCCACTTCTTCATGTAAACCGTCAAGGCATAAGCTTTGTTGGAGAAGGAAAAGATGAACCGTCAATAGTATCCCATCATTCCAAGGAACTCATAGATGAAACCAGCATCCTTTAGCTTGTCGATCTTCTCCTTGACCACCACAACCGTTGTTGGATTTATCCGACGTTGCTTCTGACGTAATGGACGAGCCTTCTCCTCTAACTCAATGCGATGAGTTTCTAAGGTTACTTCCTTCAAATCCTTGTAGCTAAAAGCAAAGACATGGATATATTTTCGAAATATATCCAACAACCTTGACTTCTCCTCCATAGTAACCTTGGGACCAAACTTGAGAGTGGAGAGCCGTCGAGTTATCTCATCTTCACTCATCTTCATCTTGTCGGGATCTTTCATCACCCCTGGCCTAGGAAGTAAATCCATTGCAACAAGAACTTGAACTTGAACATCATCGTCCGAGGTATCTTCACATGATGTCTCCTCATCGGTCGACATGTTGGTGTCAACCTCTGAAAAACTGCCACTTTCTTCACTCTCAGACTCTGAGTAATCACTCGTAGGTCTATCCGAGTCTGAGACTGCTCCTCCGCCACTTGTGAGAGTGACCTTCACTCGATGGTTTTTCGGCCCTATATGAAGGTAACCCTTATGCCACCGATCAATTGTCCTCACAGCCCTCAACCAAGGTCTTCCTAACAACAAGTCGTAGCTAGCCTCCTCAAGCACTTGAAACGACAACAAGATTTGAACTCCCATCACACTTACCACCACCTTGTCCACCACTCCAATGGGTCGCACCTTTTGCTTGTTGGCCATCCCAACAATGATGTTGGAAGGTCTTGAAAGGTTCATCCCCAACTTCTTCAACAAACGTTCTGACATGACATTCACCGCAGATCCACCATCCACTAGTACATCCGAAACATCACGTCCATTAATGCGTACTTCAATCTTTGAAGCCTGAGTGCATACCTCCAAGGCGCATCCACCACTCCTACTCCAACATTCGCCATGGAAGCTTTCCCTTGGATCGTCGCTTCTTGGTCCTTTTGGAGCTTAGGCCTCCCCTCAACTCCTTTCTTACGTAGGATTTAGAGCAATCAATTGGCTAACAGTTATATTGGCTTTTTGATTCCCCACATCCTCCACCACGTCGTATTTGAGTTTGGGTAGATGAAATGGAGAAATCATCCATTCCCAACTTCTTCCTCGGTGCTCTCGGTTGACTCACACCACTTTGGATCGAGTGCTCCGGCTTGGTTGATCTTCCATTGAGATGGACTCCTCTGCAAATCTTGCTCTCTTCTTCTCGTGTGCAAGAATATCAACTCGAACTTATAGAGCTCTCTCCCTTCTCAAACGTGCACCGATGAGGAAACACATCAATAGACGCTACTCCCTTATCCTTCGATTGACTTGGAGCAGGAGTAGAATTGTTGTCTCTAACTCCATCATGTTGTCGAGGATTAGGACAATTTCGTTGGAAATGAGGGCCTCTACAACTAAAGCATGAAACTGTGAAGTTCCCTTGTGGTGGATTTCCTTTTGGAGGATAATTCCCATACCCTCTAGATCCTCCCCTACATTCTGATTCCTCCTCTCCCATAGTTGTACTACATTAATCTTGAGATTAGCGAGTGTTTCTGTGATAGATTTCAACTCATGGTGCAAGTCTACCACTGGAGAATTTACTCTTTGGCGCAAAGAACAACAACGATAGGAGTTGCCATTCTAACCACAACAAAGTGGTGATGCTTCTCTAGTCACCAAGCTAGAATCATCGTCTTCTAGGCTCTCCTCCATTTGAATAGCAATGCGAATAGCCTCAACCTTAGAAGAGGGCTTTTCATATCTCACCTTGCTTCGAATCTGAGGCTTCAAACCTCCAATGAAGTTCTTTGTCAACATCGCCACAATCCCCACCATGGTTGGCTCGACCTTGTCTCCACTCTTTCTCAACACCACACGAAAACGTGACTCCAGCTTCTCCGTTCTCTCCACGTATGATCTCACCTTCTCACTCTCTCCTTGCTTCAAAAAGGTGACTTCACACATCAGCTTCTCGTAACTTTCATCCGGAAGAAAGTTTTCAACAAGATTTTCCGTCAAACTCTCCCAAGTGTCTTCCTCCACATGCTCCTTCTTGTACTCATTGTACCACTTCAATGCAGAATCCTCCAAGAAGTCGGGCAAAAGGATAGCCCATTCGGGTTTCCTTCTCTCATTGTTTCCTATACATGCCCTCTTGAAGTCTCTCACAAAAGATTCTACATCTTCTTTCTCTCTCCCATAGAACACCGGAAGCTTCCCCATTTCCAACTCCTTTTGTTGTTGTTGTTGGAAATTTATAAGGGACTCCCTAATACAACACAAACAAAACTAGCTCCATTCTAGAGTAATTCATCAAAGGCAAAATGAACGGAATTGGTTGGTCCAAGATTGTTATGGCTCTCTCCTCTCCGAAACACACTATGATCCTTACCCTCATCGACATCTTCTCGATCATTCTGAAAATGATCTCTATCTTCAGTTAGAACTTGAGCCACCTGGAGATTTCAACTTTTCGGTATCTGCACTCAATTTATCTTCAAAGCCCTCCACTAGTGACTCTAACAGAGCTTTCATGCCACTACACTCGTGTCCTAAGGTAAGTCCGGTCACTCCACAATTTTCACAATAGGTTCCACTCTTGGATTCATGGGGAGATGATGGTCCCAGATGAAGGTTTAGCTCTCCCACGTTTCGTCTCTCTCTCAACCTCTGATCTTTGGTCCTCAAAGGACAACTCACAAGCTTATGTCCCTCCTCTCCACAATAGAAGCAACTCTCATGTTTCGCTCTCGGGGAACTTTTTAGTGTCCTCTCGTCAAACTCCACTCTGAACTCCCCCGTGTTCGAATCCGCTGAAACAATCACGTCCAGCCCTTGAGGTATCTTGGACAACCGGATCTTCCAAAGAGGTTGATCTCCCATTTTCCAATGAGTGTCAAGTCATCCTCACTATGCAAAACACCCATGCATTAACTCTCTCGAAATGACCATAAACAAGGAAAAAGCAAATTTGAAAAGTAAAGCGATTTTGCTCACTTTTATACCCCCTATACTTCAGATATCATAACTTTCTCTATAAAAATGACCTCTCAACGAAATTTGAACCCACATGTAGCTTAGCTCATGATAAACAATCGTGCAAAGTTTCAAATACTGATTCTCGAGAGTTATCTTTCAAAACCCGTCAGGACCTTAGCAAATTCTAAACATCATAACTTTTGATCTAGACATGATATGACTGTTATTTCAAGTGCAAAACGTATCCCATCTACTACTCTAAAATCAATAAAATTCTCGGAAAAACTTTGGAAAAGTGTTCCTCCCAAATACGCACAAAAGCACTCGCGCCTCATCCCAAACAACACTTAAGTAAACAAAATGTACAAAATAACTTCCAAGCTATCATATAACACTACTGGATACACAAATGGTACATTACTATGCATCATGATCTCGGTTCGCTCTTCCTGCACCGTCCTCTCCATATGAGTTCTCATCGTTGCGCTCTCACGGGCAAGAAACTGGATTCGAAACATCTCTACTCCTTCTAGATTGAGGTCCCGGCAACGGAACCAAAAATGTGACCTCCGGGCTGACTCTCACTCAGGTTTACCTCCGATGGCTTTTTGGAAGCTCATCATGAATCTAGAAGGACTTATTCCCACCCTATGAGCATGACCCTATTGTTCACTCTTACATAAACTCTCAATGCCCAAGCTCCATTGTGCACATTATCACCATGAGTGAGATATCAGTCAAAAGGAAAGGGATACTTTGGTAATCAAAGTCTTCATTGAATCAAGGCTCCACTCCGAACATGACGTCTCCAAGAACCAAGCTCCCCAAAACTAAGATCACCACACTTTCTTCTCCCAAAACTAACTTCCATTGAAAAACTACTTGAGAGGTGCTTCTCAACCTCTCTATTTATACTAATTAGAATCTTACTCTAGTAACTAATCACCATGTAACTTCCTCTTACCAAGTTTAAACGAGGTAGAGATCACAAACCCCAATAAAAAAGGTACATGGCAACATGCAATTGGTCCACTTGGATCTTTTAGAAGCCCAACTACTCCCTAATTGACTTCTAGTGTGCCAAGTCAATCTCGCCCCTAGATTTAAGGGTCTTCACCAAGTCCAACCAATGAAAACTAGTCCAAGTCTAGGAAAGTCAAGATACCCATGTGATGAAATCTATTCCTTGATTCCTACTAAATAACAAAATAGTAGTTCTCGTCTACCACACCAAAAGTTACTCTATATTTTCCTCCAACTTAACCATAACTAGCTAAACATAGTCATGACTAAGATAAACTTAGGCACAATTTAGATATACTTGCATTTTATCCTATATGTACAACCCTGGGTCTTACATGACACACATCACAACTCTTGCAAAATTCCACACAATCTTTGAAAATGACCTTCCAATGATAGCCTGCATCTAGGATCTTAAATGCAGTTATCTTTCCTGCAAAATGTCCTCCATATACCGAGCCTTTGTGAAACTCCTTCATGAGTTGAATTGACTCCTCCTTTCCAACAGCCCTTTTGAGTAATCCATCTCCTCCTTGATGAAACAACACGTCCTCTAAAATGGTATAAGATACACATCGCTTCACCAATGTATTCCTCTCCCGTGAATGCATGCCTTGGGAAAACTTTCCTTCCAAGATGAAATCCCATATCCCCTTGAATTCCGCCGGTACCTTTGTTATGGTGTCTATCATCAGCAAATCCTCATCTAGAAATGTATCATTCATTGGTTGATCTCCTTCCTCATCGTATGCCCGAGACATCAAATCAACATTGACATGCTTTTTACCGAGTCGATCCTCAATACTGTAGTCAAACTTAGCCAGTAACAACTTCCATCTGATTATCCTACCCTTAGCATTAGGCTTGTTGAAAATGTTCTTCAAAGCCTTGTGGTCAATAACAATAGTAAATTTTCCTCCCAACAGAAAGTGTTGAAACTTCTTGAGTGAGAAGATCACAGCTAAAGCCTCCCTTTCTATCACTTAATAGTTTTTCTTAGCCTGCACCATCTGTCTACTAGCTTAAGCAATTGGATGATCATGATTATCATCATCTAATTGACTTAGAGTGCATCCTATAGTAATGTTTGATGCATCCGTGTAGAGAATGAAAGATTTATCCCAATTTGGTTTGGTTAAAATAGGAGCCATTACCAACGCTTTCTTAAGAAGTTTGAATACCACAGCTGCCTCTCCATCCTTGAGGATTAAATCATAATCTGTCCCTTCTTCATGTAAACCGTCAAGGCATAAGCTTTGTTGGAGAAGGAAAAGATGAACTGTTGATAGTATTCCACCATACCAAGGAACTGCCTCAACTTGCTCAACGTCACCGAAAAAAATAAGTCAAGGATGCGTTTCACCTTTTCTGAATCCATCGCTATACCATCCTTGGAGATTATCTGCCCTAACAACAAACCTTCCTCACATACAAAAATGCATTTTTCTGGATTGAGCGAGGGCTTTGGCTTTCTCCAAACGTTATAGAATTTTGACCAAATGATCAAAATGATCCTCCTTCTTCCCATACACACAAAAATCATCTATGAAATCTCGCACAAACTTTCCAATAAAAGGTTCAAACACCTTGTTTATGAATCTCTGAAAAGTTGCTTGAGCATTGCATAGACCAAAGGGCATTAGCCTAAAGGCAAAAGTTCCCCATGACGTGGTAAAAGTGGTTTTGAGTTGATCTTCAGAAGCAATTTGAATTTGATTATAACCACTATAACCATCTCCAAAATTATACCATTCATGACTTGACACCTCCTCTAAAATCTCATCTATGAAAGTTAAAGGATAATAATCCTTCTTTGTGACAACATTCAATTTCTTGTAATCTTCGCATACACATAGCTTATCATTCTTATTCTTGACTATCACAATAGGAGAAACCCATTCAAAATTCTCTATCTCATAGATGAAACTGACATCCTTTAGCTTGTCCATCTCTTTCTTCACCACCACAGCCGTTGGTGGATTTATCGGACGTTGCTTCTGACGTAATGGACAAGCCTTCTGCTCTAACTCAATGCGATGAGTTTCTAAGGTTACTTCCTTCAAATCCTTGTAGCTAAAGGCAAAGACATGGATATATTTACGGAATATATCCAAGAACCTTGACTTCTCCTCCGTAGTAACCTTGGGATCAAACTTGAGAGTGAAGAGCCGTCAAGTTATCTCATCTTCATTCATCTTCATCTTGTCGGGATCTTTCACCATCAATGGCCTAGGAAGTAAATCCATTGCAGCAAGAACTTACATTAAAGCTATTCGTGACATGATCTAGTTGCATTTGCACAGTCAACTCCATCCGGATGATGTATGATGACGGGCATCACTAGAACCTCCAAGAGATGTCTGAATCTTAAATGGACATCTATCCATATTGATCTTTTGTAAACCGAGATCAAGCAATGCATCCTTACCCAACATAAGGGGTTGTGCACTAGAATCCAATAACATCCATTGAGTGCACAATGGTTGATAAACCTTTCCTAAAGGTCCGAACAAACAAAAGACATCATTCATGTTATCCAACATCATTGCACTTGGTGACACCCTGATACGCTCATATGATGGCCTCATTGGTAACTCCATCATTCAAGCGGTACCACCTTACCAAGTTTCATTAGTAACTATTCTGAACCCATGATCAACATCACTAGTCCTGTCACTACTTGAAGCAACCAACACATACTCTTTGCTTTCGTAAAGTATTGCTGCCAATCATAATACATGGGATGATGATATCCCCAAAGCCAATAAATCCTTGGTTGAGAAAACAAAAGAATGAACAAGAGTCTTTACCGCCTCCAACATTGCATTGAATGCTACCTTAGACGACATTGATGACTATACCCTATTTGCTCTATCCACAAGTACATCAATATTGACTTGCATCCTCATCTTTCCAGTAGGTCGTCTAGGAGCCATGGATGATGTATTTAGTGCCTCAGACAATGTGAATGACTTATGAAGTCTAACTTGTTAGCTAGCCTCCTCTCTTTGTGGATCAATCTCCATGGATGATCCTTTAGACTCAATAGTATGTGTTGCATTACGACTCACAGCAACTGCACATGGTTGTGCCACTATGCACATGTACTATACAACATCTCCATCATATAATATAGAGGCACCAGCTCCAAAATCTGATATTTGCTGGGCTATAGCCATATTTGCTACTTTCTGCTCCAACTGCTCTAGTCTAGATGTCATATTCACCTCATGACTAGCCTCATGGGCTAACACTTGACTTGGGGCTTAATCTCTACCACCACCCCTGCCATCTTGAACTCCTCGTACTCTTCCATGGACTACCATGGTAACTCTCATTGATCATAATTTTAGATGGAGATCAAAATATCGATCTATCATGTGACCATGTTTGTGAAAATTCTCACATGATTTTGATCCAACAGGATCCATCCTTCGACCTTGAAGATAATACTTCTTGTGATGAGGTCCACCACATGTCCAACACACCATCCCAATACTTGATTTTTGACCTGAAAAGGATGGCAATGGTCTTAATTGGGCACCTTCATCACTCTATCCGGACGGTCACTCTATCCACATGTATACCATAACCACTTTGGATTTGTATTGTAAACTGATAAAGTGAAGGAGTTGACGAAGTTGGTGAATCATTGCTGAATCCAACAGTCACCACTCTCTCTTCTTGCATGTTGAGTTCATTACGCTGAGCAAGACAAAACACAATGGCCAACGTAGGTAATGTCTCATATAATAAGTTGACATGTGTAACTCGGCGTCTCAACTGGTTGTCCAATATCTCATACCAATATTGGCCATATTGACTCTATTATGGAACAAATAACATAATCTTAACATGAGTAGAAGATAAGATAAATACATCAATACATACACAACATGTCTGATTGATCAAAGCGAACAACTGCTCCAATTGTCAGTCGAAGAAAGTAGAGACTGGATATAACATTTGCCGTAACTGAAGTATCATGGTCTGGAATTTTACAACTGAAATTGATTTTCTTCCATGTATTTGTAAACTGCGGGAAAAACTTGTTTTGTAAATATTACGAGGTCTCTTAACTGTCTCCCAAGGGTAATAGTAGATATCACCTCGAGGACTTTTTAGTATGTTACAAAGTCCCGTCACGTCCATCCGAGGAATTTATGTATACTGCGGTACAATTTTGGTAGTGGTTCTCATACTGTGAACACGAAGTCTCTTTGACCTTTTCTACGTTCGACTTGAATCACTTGACCACAGACAGACCTAATTACGGTCTTTGAACTTTTGATAAACATGGATCATTGGATATTTAAAGGTATGTATAAGAATCTTCATCTAATAGTAAGAGGAGAGAATCTTCCGTGTGGAAGGTTTGTGTAGATGCCCAACAGATATCTGTATTTAACAGTTATAGAAGAGAAGTGTTACGAGATTGTACCCTGAAGTTGTTTTTGGACTCGACACATAAATGTTATCACTGACGGTCGTTTTGTTCGAAGTCAAAATATTCTAGTCCTTCCAAAGGTTTCGAAGGAAACATGAGCTCACATGCAAATGAGTGCAAGCCACGTCAAAGATTTAAGGACATATAGGCTAATAATGATTATGAGCCTAATCAAGTGTCATAATTAGATGTTCTTCTCCTGGTTCGGACGATGCAGTAAGCTACTACGCTCACCATTTACCACCGGTCCACCACCTTTTGAAAGAAACTTCTAAATATATGAGATAAATCTACCGGTTGCCGGAGGAGTGCCTTGAATCTGGATCCATCGTCCACAAGTAGAACGAAGAAATTAGGTCCCGGAGCCTCAAGGAACCTTCATTCACATGGGGATTTTGGAGCGACTCGTTTAAACGGTGACCCGGAAAAGGTTCGGGGCAGGGTAGAAAGGTCGGAATTTTGTCCAACAGATCGATCAGCGAACCGTAGAGCAGTTCTTATTGTATGCCAGTTCAGAGGAAGATACGAGAGACAGAGAACGAGGAAACCGGTTCCTGCCCGGTGATATTTAAGATTGACCGGTGTCTCGCCGTACTGAACGGTGACTTTGGAAAGACCAGAGGTTCTTTTACAGAGGAGCCCTTTAGCACGGGCCAATAGGAAGCGAATGGAGTGCGCGAAAAGATGATAAAATAATTCGACGGGGGCCGAAAAAGAAGATTTCGATTTTGCAGATTATTAAATTTTAAAGACACGACGCTGTGACACGCAATGGCTAATCATCGTCGGCTGCCGCTCCATCGCCTTCGTTCATTTTTCAAACTCTTTCTTTCAAAAAATCCTTCCTTTCGCGGCCTCCTCTCCTCTTCTCACCTCCGCTCCTCGACGCTGGCGCTACTTCCGCAGCTCTGCCTCGCTCTCCTTACCTTCCCTCTTCTGTTTCTTCACGCTTCTTCGGAGCATCCAAGGTTCGTCTCGAGGGGGAAGGCAGAGTCGTAGGGATCTCTCTTTCTCTCTTTCTCGCCCTCCAGCAGGCGTCGCGGGCTCTCGTTCGATTCGAGCTATGCTAGCGGAGGAAGAATGGGACGTAAGGAGAAGGCAGATTGTTTCGGGATTGGGCTTTGCGAGCACGAGTCGATGGGGTGAGGCTCCTCTGTAGGGATCTTCTGCTGTGCTTGCTGAGAAGCAGAGTATTGTGCAGGGCGTCGATTCATCGTTGGGAGGCGTGGAGGTTTGCAGGGAGGGTGGTAGATTGGTGCGCGGGATTGAGGTCCCAGAGCTTTGGTCCTGGGATTGAGGTTTCGGAGCTTTTTGCTGTTTCTCAGTGTTGGTCGTCCAGGCGCGCATTTCGTCGGGGAGACAGTGTGAATCGATGTTGGTTTAGAGGATTGGTGGGTGGGATTTGGTCAAGGAATCGGGAAGGAGAATGGGGAGAGGGCGAAAGAGGGAATGGGGAAGGAGACAGGGGGTGGAGGGCGACGAGGAGGAGAGAAAGAGGAAGGCGATGGAAAAGAGGGAGGAAGAGGAAGAGGAGGGTTGAGGCCCAAGGGTGAGGAGGTGGAGGAAGGAGAAGTGGACGAGATGCATCAGCTGCCTAGGTCATCGCTCGCGGCTGCGAGTATCCCTTCTGCGAGAGGCTCGTTTTTCTTATCTCCACAGAATAACCATCATCATCACAATGATCACCACCAACCTTCAGTGAAAGAACAAACTCAGAGAGCATCTTCGCCGCTCACCACCAGCAGGGTTTCGTCTCGGACTGCTGCTTCTTTCAAGCAAAGGACAGGGGGGCAAAAGATGCCTGGCGGAGGTACTGCCCGCCCGCCGATTCAGTTTGCAGTATCGTCCGCTCCTCAATTAGCCCGCCCGGTGGCCCTGCCTGCTCGTTCCTCAAATCATGTTTTTCAAACAGAGGGACAGGATGCGGGGATGCACTTTCAAGGAGATGGAAGGCCCGCAGGTTCCCAACCTCCTGCAGCATCTGTTGCTCATGCAGGATCGAGGCCCCAAGTTTCTGTCGCAAATCATAGCGTTCACGTCAAAGGATTAGCTCAACATAGCCAACCCAGAACGACTGTCCATCGTCCCACGTCCAGGGGCGCGTCTCCCGGCGTCCTGCTTCAATCTTCCGAGGAGATTGGTCAGCACGGGCAGCCAGTTTCAATGGGACCAGTCCTCGCGTCTGCCATCGCCCATACTCGAAATTTTTCTGGCATTCAACATGTACAAGTGGCTCAGGCGCCAAGCGCACAGCTGACTCAAGGTCAAGCTCTTCACCAGCAACAAGCAGCGAGCTCTACAGTAGCTACGCAGCAACAGGTGCATTCATCGTCTAATAGTGGATTTCAGGCGTTTGGAAACAATTACAAGGATGGGGCGTAGCTTTCCCGCATCGAACTCATCTAGCCGACCTTGTGTGTTGAATTTAATGCAGTAGAAGTGCATTCAAAGGGGCAATGGGACAATGCTCCCGATTCGTCGCGCAGAGAAGCCACAGATCTCTCGAAGACTTTTCTAAGACCTTGCAATTTCCCTTTTCCATCTTCGCAGGTTTCTTCAGCAGCTCGTCCTCCTATTTCGGGATCAAATCCGGCTATCAGTAACGACATCTTGCTCAGGTGATTTTCTGTTGAAATTTATCCAGCGCCTCATTTCTTGTAACTCCTGTGCTGTCTTGTCCTTGTCCTTTCGTACCTTCTTGGGGCAGGCAACCGAGTCCAATATGCTCGAAGGTGGCCAGTTGTCGCCACAATCATTTCTTTCTAACACAGACTTATTCCATCAATGCAGGGACAGAAGTCTCGACAACGGTATCTTGGTGAAAGTGTGCGATAGAAAAGTAAGGTCTTCAGAATTAGGACTGGACGTGACTTGTGCTTGCTTTGAAAGTGATCATGGCAATTTCTCGACACTGATACTGAAGTATATTGGTTTCATGTCACAGGTGAGGTTGTCCTCAGAGGAAGATGAGACCTCCCTTTACGCACTCTGTCGACGTTGGGTGCGCAATGATGTGCCTAGAAAGGACCAGGTCGGTATTAGTTTTTTGCTAGGGGTCGGAGTTAGGTACTAACAGTTACTTAGACAAATCACAACCAAAGAATCTTTTATGAGACCGAAACATGCTAGAGGCTTTCAGGCTGAATTGGACAAGAAGAATAGTAGGTTGAGTGGCCTATTAGAACGGGATGTACAGAACATAGTGCCAAAATTCAAATATCTTGGTATGCCGTTGTTAGTTTTGCAGTAATCTTGTAGTGAGGAATTGGTGGCTCAACGTATAGTGTTGGTTGAAACCAATGACGCCTCTCTTTAAACTGATCTACCCTCAAGAGTGATTCTAGTGTCAGACGAGCAGTTTTTCAGCTTATCATGTGTTTTTTCTCATGAGCTGTGTGAACTTATCTTGCAGCCACAGTTGTGGGAACAACCTTCTCTCCCTAGGCCTCTGACATCTGCTGAAGCTGAAAAGATTGAATCCGAATCTATAGAGAATGGCGACAAAAAGGAGAATTCCAAACTGCATGTCCAGGTACTCTAGACTGTGATTCTATTTATGGTGTCCCATGCTACTGAGGCTCCTGGTGTTGATGTTCTGATATCCTCGTTATTCTTTGTTATCTTTTTTATTTGTAATTATATGAAAGTGACTTTTCGAGTGAAGTAAGTTCAAAGAGTGAGTGAGTGAGTGTACATTTTTATCAAAGTTGTTGAGTCTGTGAGAGCTTTCATCAACTATCTGAACTCTTAGTGAGGAATGTGATTGTGTTTCTCATTTGGCCATTCTGGCAGCCGGACCTGTCTAAACCTGTGGATTCTATGTCTGAGAAGGAGCTCCTGCAGCATCACGTCGAACATTTCAAAAATATTCGAAAGAGGTACATGGAATGAACCATTATGTGATCATGTTGTGAATCGTAAATCATCACGGAATCATTTTACCAAATAGATGCAAAGTGTTGTATCTAAGCTGTTGTTTCGTACATAACGTTGTCAGATGTAGAGAGGATCGAATGCAGCGGGTGGCAAGATTCAAACCAAGATTAGCTCTCCTTCTGCCGGCGAATGCTGAGAATGGTAGACGAGACTCATTATCGGACCCATCTCATCATCCCTAGAGTGAAGTCATGGGGAAGGAGTTTTGGGTTGCAAAGATGGCAGCCTATAACATTTTTGATCCCTGTGTCTATATCCATTACCATGTGCATTGTAGGGTTAGGAGTCAAGGATGCAGAGTTTGATGTTACTTTGTAGAGGAATTGAGCACTTGTTAGAAGAAAGCGGGACGGAACTTGTTCCTAGTACAATGTGGGGGTTTGTGGAGTGTAGGGCGTCCACGTATCGAGAGATATGATGACATAGGTGACAGTAGAATGCACACACATTGTTCCAGGGAAGAAACCTGGTTAGTTCTGTATAATAGGTAGGCACACATTCTTGTGTATCAGAAAACCCCATCATCATAGTTTGACCATTACATGGTACATATACCAGTAACAGTTGTGCAGGTTGAGGTCGGTGTATTGGAAGGGAAGATGACGATTGATATGGAAATGGTGGCCAAATTCTGACTGGTCATGTTCCAGATATTTCTAGGCGATGGGCAATTCTTGTTGGTTCATGAAAAAGTGGGATACACTGAGTAGTTGCGCACTATGACCGGAGTTTCACTGAGGCATTTCTGGCCGAATGAAGTGATAAATCACTCAACCAACTGACATTGTCAACACCTTGACCCAATCTCGTCTGTAAGAAATAAAGATCTGCAGTTGAGTTCAAATTTGAGAGCACAAACAAGTTTCTGGATTTTACTACTTTTCACTTATTTCCACTTGATGTCAGTGTTGAATTCGGTGGAAAATATTGTAGCCCCGCTAAGTTCTAGTTTGACAATCCAAAATTAAAGATATCAAAGTGCTTGCAATTTCATCAGACCTCCAATCCACCAATTTATGTAAATCATAATCAGTATTGGAGCCTACAGTTGGGTGAGCACTGGCGGCTCCAAAGCTGTTGAATCTAGCACTACCCGGTGTGGAAGGAGAGACACGCCACCCTATGATGAGCTACTAATGTTCCACAAGGCCAACATACGATTGTCATGAAAGAACACTTACCTGAACTATGGATTCGGTGATGCAATCTCTAAGCTAGTGGTATGACACAGAAGTATGAGGATGTTTTGATTAAGGACTATTGTAGACGTATTAGATGTTTAGGTACTCCCTACAGGATGAGGCCATCAGGTCTTTTAAGCGTGAATATCTTAAGGTTTTGACAATTTGTCACCTATCACGTGGAGTCCAAGTTACTTGTCGTTCTACCAGTTCATTACTGTATAATATTGCCGACAGCTCAACCTGGCGGAGGGTGCATTTGATTAATTCAAATGCAAAGCGCATGTAAACAATTCAGCGGTGGTCCCTCGAGAAGGTGTCTTCTCAGCCACCGTAGCATGTCGTCGCCTGGAGATGGACTCGGAACTTTTGTGTCTGAATTGTTGGCTGACAATTCCAGTTTCGTACTCGTATTTAAAAGCAGCTGATAACTCTTCGACAAAGGTGGGGCCCATTGGAAAACCCGAGTCTACATTTCTTCCGTGCTGTACCGCGAACTATCAGATAATGAGGAAACGACCGGTTTGTAGACTACTGATCCAAACTGCATCCAGTCCTTTATCCTTTCTGAGCAAAACTGAAAAGCCACAGATGTCTTGTATGGCTGAATTTTACAGAGTGCGAGAAGAAATACAGAAACATGAATTTTATTGATCCGAAATTTCGCTTGGAAGAACAACAATGGTTGTGACACCCAGCTTTGCAACAATGAGCAAACAGCCCGTGGCTGGACAGGTTACAAGTACAGAAAAGAAACCCACACCAATGCCGATGAGGACATCGTTCACCGACTGATGGTTTGTGACAGCTCCGCAATCAGGCAGGGAACAAACTCACTGAGGAATGACTAGATTCTCCCCAGGTAAAATGTAATCAACATCCGGAATAGAGTTGGCTTCTTTCACATCGCCAACTGTGACACCATATCTTCTGGAAATACTCCACAAAGTATCACCTTTGATGACTTCATAATGTTTGTCCAATTTGGGCCCGGATGTCGAAGGCACCTTCTTCACGTCCACTGAAGTTTCTGTGACCGACGCATCCTTCTCCACTGCGCTTCGACCACGAATTGATTTGTACAAGCTCCAGACGACTCCAGAGGCGATGACAGCTCCGGTGACCTGCGCTATTGTATTATCCTTTCCACCCTTGCCACCTTTGGGCGCTGCGCCAGCTCCTTTCCCTGGGACTGACATTCTCAGACCTCCTGAGATTGCAGGCAAAGTCCGCTCAATGGATCTCTCGACAAACCGGAGACGTATTCGCTGAGCAACAGCCGAAGGCGCTCTCCACTTTTACGACAATCCTCTGCAGAGCTACACGGTCTCCTCCCACATCGCCTCTCTTCCGCCCGAGCAAACGATAACCATAAGCTAGGCGCGCCTGCTCTCTGGATCTCATGAAACTGAGGACCCTCGAAAGCATTGGCACCTTCCATCCTCAAACCTGGTATCCGCGGAGCTATTGGATCGTGGAATTTGATTGGCAGATTTCGTGAAAAAAACACTAGGTTATTACACCGGATAGATTCGACGGACCAGATCGTACTGCACCTCTCGATCGATCATTCGAACCTACTCGCTCCCTTTATTTACAGCAGCATGTTTCCTCTTTTGATCAACAGACATCACGGTCTTTGTTCTGCACCATTTACGTGGTGCACATTCCAACCGTGTAAGGAATCATATCACTTGCTGACGTGGTTCCGCTTCTTTTCTTTCTTGCGAAGACTATCCTGGGCTCTATCAAACTCGTGATAATGTATTCACATTTTCGTTATTGCAGTTTACTTTCTTCTTCCAATCAGTACCCACCTCTTACTCTACAAAACTTCTTCCTACAAAATTATGACTAAATGTTTATTTATTTTAAACTATCATTCTTCATGTTATAAATTCTACAGTCCGTATTGGATCCTTGGCTTGAATTTTTTTTCATATATAGTATAATTTATGAAAAGTTTTATGATACAATATAATTCAATATCTCGATTACAATCTGTACACATATGAGTCTGGTCCAGATGCGGAGGTGTGTGTGTCACTTTTAGGTATTCTTCTTGGATTATGATCACATTTTCAAGCGCTACGGTTCTTACATATGTTAAACTGAATACACTTCACATGCATGGTAATTTGAATCGTAATTTTTTATGTAAATGCCAACTAATAATGTTTCATACTACTATGATTAATGTGCATGCACAACGAATGGGGATATATAAAAATGTAATTTTCAAAAGATCAACCAATTTTTAAGGTGTAAAAGTAGTGTGTTAGTTTAAAGTATTTTAGAGTGTTTACTTGTTTGCATCCAAAAGAGCATTTCCTACTAGAAATGCTAATTCTGTTTGCTTTTTGTCAAAAGCCATAAAATTGTTGACAATAACCCCAATCCAATTTGCAATAGACCCATGTATACCATTACTATAATTTAATCCTCCATAAAACTCATCCTATCTAGAAAGTCAAAATTGTATGGCGTTTCAAAATAAAAATATTGATTCTATGTTTTTTTTAATAGACTAGCATTTTTATTTCATCTCAATTTTTTTACGAAATGTCATGAGAGAGTGACATACAAAGCCAAGAGAAATTCTTGGAAGGTTTCGTACACAAAAGGAACCCACTATGCTTGTTGAATTTTATTGCTTCTCGTTAGAAGCAAGAAAATGTCACTAGTTGACCATAACCACTAGCTTTGTTTGTAAAAGACACGTACATATCGAAACCATAATTTTTTTAAGGCAACTAAATATAATTAAAATTATTGCACGACATGAACAGTATGTCTAAAACCTGGATTTGCACTACAAAATAACGCCACAAACCTATTCATGTTAAATGGGGAAAAATAAGATGACGTTTATTCAGGTTAGAAAGCAGAATTTTGTCGTACGACATGAAACAATTTACAGATAGCACATTAATTTTATGGTTAGTAGTCTTCTGAGTTATGGTCAATTTACTTAATGGTCCATGACAAGATAATGAAAGCGTTATGATTAAACTAATGCATTTTTACTACTTTTAACCCTTAAGTCTGTTTCCAGGTGATGAATATAGATCCCTAACATAACATACAATTTTAATATGACATTGTACCATAACTAAAATTGTCAGATTTTGGATCTGCATAAGAAAATACAACTAGGAAGACGTCGGTTGTCTATGGAGCGCAAGATAGTGGAACCATTAAACTTTCAGTGTTTTGCAATAGAACTGAAAAATACATAGGGCGTGTGATCATAATCAAGTAGATTATGAATCATAAAATTCCATTTGCTATTCACAAATTTCTTTTATGTTGCACCATAAAATTCTACTTAATTATCTGAAACGCGATATTAATTTGCACACATGATGGTTGTATTTTCTGACAGAAAACATCAGTTTTTCGTGCAAACCCAAGTTTAGCAGTGGTATCATTTCATCCTTCAAAAGTATGGTATTACGAGTCAATTGCAAATGGGTTAAATCAACTCCATTTATTGAGTTTGATAAGTTGAAAAAAAAAACTTGATTACTTCTATACAGAAACGTTTTAATAGATTCATACAACTTTCAGTATTTTGCCATAGAAGTGGAAGGAGATGACCAAAATTCCATAAAATATTAATCATAAAATTACACCTAGCTCCCCATACAAAGTTGTAGGTAACACCATACATTTTCTACCTGCTTATCCTCAAGTTATCCATAATCTATACAAAAATCTTGTAAAATGTTTTTTTGTTAACGAAAAAAATTACATGATCGTGTAAATATTATGGATTACATAAGATTTTTCAGTCAATATCCACATAGCAAGTAAAAATATTTTCTCTCAATAATAAGAATTTTTTATTTTGGATTTATAAAATATATATATGAATATGTTCATATCAAACAAACAAAACTTATGGGAACAGGACGGGGAGTCATGAGAATAATCAATTACTTTCATTATTTTACAGGTCTATCTTGAAACCTCCTTCAAGAACCATAAAGTACTTTAACATAGCCATAACCTGGTAAATCACTTTGGTTTCATACATATATGACTTGATGGGGTCTTCCTATCATTCTTGTTTATTTACTTGGTTCCCTAAAGTTAAAGTATTGACTATAAGCTCATTGTTGATGTTCATTATGTCTAGAGAACGATGGACTATGGGGAGAGGGAGAAAGTAGAGTAGAGTAGGGTAGGAAGATGAAATAATTTCTTTCATATTGTATGGTTTTGCTTTATCCAACATGGAGAGTGAATAGACAATTCTCTTCATATTTTAATTTAGATTCTTTTGGTACCTAAATTTAACACTATAGAGAATGATATAAAAAGATATTAGTGATTTTATAATTTTTAGGATTTTGAGTGAATTTTGAGTGTTTTTTCTCAAATTGAACATATGGGTCAGGTATTTTTTGTTCTAATCTTTTTCTTTTTATGCATTGGTTCTATTAGGACCTTGTTGTGAAATTATGAAGATCTAAATAAAAAGTTATGAGTGTTTTTAGATTTTAAGATTTGCATAGTTTGCATTTCTCCATGTGAGGTGGGATGTTAAGGGATTGTGGTTATGTAGGTGAGAGTAGATGCATGATAGAGTGCTTGGTGTCATTATTGTTCTCTTTGTGCTAGTTATAGCTTCACTTCCCCTCATGGAGCCATCAAAAGCAATGTGTGATACACCATTTAGGATGTGTCATCATCTCTTTATCTCAGAAATAAAGACCCATGTGGAAAAGATGCACAAAGATTATGATTGGACCACTTGGGATACGTACGTGAGAATAACAATCACATCGATATTTGTCACTTTGGGCAACACGCAAACTATATTGATTCCTTCATTGATTGTTTAGAGTATACCAATCATGTCGTGGGAGTGATTAGCCTCCCATGCAGGTTATATTCTAGGGCTTTTTGAAACTAGAGTCCCATTTTCATATTTATTCCATAGACTCCCTCGTGCACTCCATGACGAGCCTAGACATGCTTTTCATTTACTGCTCCATTGGTTGGCATGTGATCCCATGGACGAGTAAGTATGATTTTTTTTTCCTTCTTTTGCAATGATGTCTACGTTATATTAGAGGGGGGAGGGGGGGTGCTAGACTGTAACCAATCTTGGTTAGTCATAGTTAGTTTAGCCAAAGCGTAGAGTGGTCACTAGATCACAAAAAGACAAGATAGTGGTGTGCACTATCCAAAAAGTAAAAGGGTAAATGACGAGGTGGCTACCATGCATTGGTGGATCAGATTGTGTGCTAGACGTCTGTTAGGAATTGGTTAGGATAAGATAACAAAACATGCAACCTATGCATGTTAGCCATGTGGCATAGTTTGGATTTCGGACTCCTCTAGTCCTACAGTATATAAAGCAAGGAGAGGTCTTGAGAAGACCATCTCTCATCTTGGAAGTCATTCCGAGTCATTGCTTCATGTTACAATGGTATCGAAGTGAGGCTTATTGTTCCTATGAGTGTGGATCACCCTCTTGGAAGAATAGTCTGGGTTGGTACAATTATTTGAGGAGAGAGAGTGTTTGTTAGAGGCCGGCAAAGGGCCATTGAGATGCAAGTAGTGGAAGGGGGTTATTGTGGGTGCAGGTTATGGATGGGGGAGATAGAATAGTACCGAGATTCCCATTTCTTAATCCTTTTCATGTCAAACTCATTTATACATTGAGAGAGCAAGGTTGACTCAATATTTGGTTTATCATTTTGGTGCCAACTTCATGGACCAAGTGATGAGATCTCGAGATCCTGTTATCTTACCTATAGTCACCTACGATGTTACTTGGGATCTTACGATTTACATTTTAGTTTAGAGATGGACCTCAATAGACCACCACCGGTGAGATTCAACACACGGTGTGAAATCTATTGTGTGTATCATCCTAAAGCTATGTTTCGGAGCCTAGTTATTAGAAACTTTGGAGAGGAGTATTACCATGAGGTGATAGCATCACCTATTCTTTTTGTGTTGCCAATCTTGAGAAATTGGAGAGTGTTCATCTTAACCCCTATTGAGAGAGAGAGTGGACGGAGACGAATCATGGAGGACACTTTGAGAGAAATGATTCAGGAGTTGAGAGATTTGAGAAACACATTTGAGCAAAGTCAGACTCAAGTACAAGAGTTAGCTCAAGAATTAATAGCAATCAAAGCGAGAGGAATGGAAAATGAGAGAATGAGAGAAACTCCAATGGAGATGGAGACGTCACCATCCATGGTGGAAAGTGAAGAAACAAGGAGAGCCCGTGCTCTTGAAGCCCAAGCAAAGACAACGAGCAAGAGAGCTAGATCTTCGGACATCCATGATTACGAAGATGACAAAAGCTTGTAAGATAGAACCTTACCGAGGTAGTCAAACCATGGGAGTTTTGGAAGGTTGGATTGAGAGAATGGAGTATCATCTTGCTTTGTTCAATATCAATGATCACATTGCAGGTCTTTTTGTTCGTACTTTGTTGTTGGAGAAAGCATCTACTTGGTTTCAGGGTTGGATGATGGAGCTCAATGAGTCACGCCAACAGGTTACTTGGAGTGCAATGAAGCGAGGTCTTCTTCAGAATTTTCAAGCAGTTGATCCCATCATCACGGCACGGATGAGGTTGTGGAAACTTGAACATAAGGGAAGTGTGGAGGAGTACATTGAGGAGTTTCGAGATCTTCGAATTCAGATATCTGAGATATGAGTGGAGCTGAGCCCTTGATTTATTCAAGAGAGGATTGAAGAAAAAGATTCAACATGAGGTGATTCGGGACAATCCAAGCAACTTGAACAAGGCTATTGCTTGTGCACAACGAATGTCCAACGTTTATCACAACGGTGGAGAGGTATTAGTTCCCTCAAATCAATACTATGGACCCATGCATATGGAGTTGGGCAACATAAGGAGGAGAGAAGATTTCATTCCAAGGGGAGTGAACGCACAAGGAGGAGATCGTTGCAACTCAAATCCTCATCGAGAAGCAAATTCAAGAGGAGGAGACGGAGTGGAGGGAAGACGAGAAATGAGGCAGTGCTATAATTGTGGAAGATTTGGTCACATTGCCATGAATTGCCGTACCCGAGTTTTGGCAAGAGGAGCTAGACCCCCCTATCGACGAGCCCTCAACAATCTTGAAGGTGGAGACGAAGTGACCGATGGAAATCTGGGAAACGACCTTGCCTCGCGGCCTTACTGGTTCGATGAAAAGGAGGAAGGGTGAGGGAAGGAAGCACAAACATGAGGTAAATGGTTTGAGAAAGAAGGAAACATGTTTGATTGTGACGGATGGCGAGATAGAAGGAGTAAAAGTGAGAGTATTGATTGATCCAAGAGCTACAGAAAATTTCCTATCTCGATCTATTGCTATAAAGTTGGGATTAGCTTTAGAGAAAGATGAGAGTGAAAAGGTAGAGTTTCCAAACGGGCAAACAGAGAGCATTGAGAGCATTCCTAGGAAAGTGGAGTTGAAGATTGGGCAATACAAGGAATCGTTGGAATGGAGAGTAATTCGATTAGGTCGCTATGATGCTATTTTGGGTATGCCTTGGATGAAAAAATATAATCCTGAGGTAGATTGGCGAAGGAAGATAGTAAAAACTATGAGTTGGAGGATCTTTGGAGATACACTTAGATCAAGACACAAAAACTTACCTCTCTATGTGATAGGAAGAACCGCTATCAGTCACAAAGATGTATGTTTTTTGGGCCTAATAAAAGATGTAAGCGCTCCAAAAGAGCAATCTTTTATACATGAGGAGTTAACTTGTATCTTGAAACGAGTTTCAAGATGTTTTCCAGATGATTTGCCTCCAGGTTTACCACCAAGAAGGAGAGTGGATCACAAGATAGAGATCTTACCAGGAAGTTCACCTCCTTGTAAAAGTCCATATCGACTTGCACCGAACGAGCTGGAGGAATGCAAGGCACAATTGGAAGAGTTGTTGGAGAAAGGGTTTATCCAACCTAGTGTGTCACCATATGGAGCTCCAAGATTGTTCGTGAAGAAGAAGGACGGCTCCATGCGGATGTGCATGGACTATCGTGCTCTAAATCAACAAACGATCAAAAATAAATATCCATTACCGAGAATGGATGATTTGTTCGATCAACTTCATGGAGCTAAGTATTTCACCAAACTTGATCTTAGAAGCGGATACAATCAGATCAGAGTGGCAGATGAAGACATACAAAAGACAGATTTTAGAACTAGATATGGTCATTTTGAGTATCTAGTTATGCCATTTGGTTTAACCAATGCCCCTGCCACATTCATGGGACTCATGAATGATATTTTTCGTAAATATCTGGATAAATCAGTGATTTTGTTTTTAGATGATATCTTGATATATAGCAAGTCCTTACAAGATCATCAAAAACATCTACGAAGTACTCCAAGTGTTGAGAGAAAATAAGCTCTATGCTAAGATGTCAAAATGTGAGTTTGGCAAAAACGAAGTAGATTACTTAGGCCATAGAGTTAGCGCTGATGGCATCCAAGTCATGAGTGACAAAGTGAAAGCCATTCAAAATTGGATTGCCCCGAAGAATCAGACTCAACTGCGTATTTTCTTGGGTTTAACCGGCTTTTATAGAAGGTTTGTGGAAGCTTTTTGCTCGTATTGCTCAAGCTTTAACAAGTCTCTTAGGCCAAGGGCAGAAATGGCAATGGGGTATAGCTCAAGAGATTGCATTTCAGGCTTTGAAAGATGCGCTCTTACATGCACCAATCCTTAAATGGTATGAACCTGGTAGACCAACAAAACTTGCTACGGATGCATCAGGTGTGGCAGTTGGAGGAGTGTTACAACAGAGAGGAAAGATGGATGGCATCCAATTGCTTTCTTTTCACGGAAACTTTTGCCGGGCGGAGCAAAATTATCATACCACAGAGAGGGAGGAGTTAGCCATTGTCTTGGCTACTAAACATTGGAAGCACTATCTCGGAGATAAGGAGTTTGTGGTTGAGACAGACCACAAGCCTTTGGTTTATTTAGAAACTCAAAAGGACCTCTCCAAGCGGCAGATTCGTTGGGCTGAATGGCGACATCGTTTCAACATGAAGATCGTAATGTGGAGGGAAGAAGCGACTTTGTCGATGCATTGATACGAATGCCATGCATTAATCACATCACGAAGGTGAAGATTCACTCTGAATGGTGGGAGAACCTGAATCGAGCTACCAAGGAGGATGAGGAGATTGCACAAGCCCTTCAGTAGGGTCGAACACATTTGGAACGGGGATTGGCGTTCTACAAGGGAAAGATCTGGATACCCTCAGATGTTGCCCTTCGCATACAAAGATGTTAGAGGAGGCACATGATTCAGCTATTGCGGGCCATGTAGGAGTGGAGAAGACCATTGAAGGCGTCCAAAGGGTATACTTTTGGCCAAAACTAAGAGAGGACATCACCAGCTATGTTCGAAGTTGTGTGGCTTGTCAACAAAATAAGGCTAGCAATCAAAAGCAGGTCTACTACAACCTCTACCAACACCGACTAGAAGATGGGAGCACGTCAGTATGGACATTGTATGTGAATTACCAATGACGTCTACGGGTTATGATTCAATAGTCGTTTTTGTGGATAAATTGAGCAAGATGATCCATATTAGGCCCACAACAAAGACAGTTACTGCATCGGAACTTGCTCGAATTTATATGGATGCAGTTTTTGCTCAACATGGCTTAGCTAGAGTGCTCATCACCGATAGGGGCACTCAATTTACTAGCATGTTTTGGAAAACCCTATTTGGGCTATTCAAAACAAAACTAGCCATGTCCACAGCTTATCATCCTCAAACAGATGGGCAAACTGAAAGAGCAAATAGGACTATTGACGACATGCTTAGAGCTTTCACTTTGGAAGAGCAAGACGGTTGGGATGCACTTTTACCCTTGATTGAGTTTGCTTATAATAACTCAATCAATGCATCCACAAAAGTCAGCCCTTTCTTCTTGATGTATGGAGAACACCCTATCACACCATCTAGCTTGGTGAGTGTAGGTCACATGCAGGAACCAACAACCCAAGTTGAAGCAGTGAACGAGTTTGTGGCACGAGTCCAACGAGGAGTACACCAGGCAAAGCACAAATTAGCCATTGCCCAAAATCGGCAAAAACAATATGCTGATGCTCATCGACGACATGTGGAGTTTCAAAAAGGCGATCAGGTGTGGTTGTCTACTATCAATTTGTCATTAATAGGGGTCCGAAAGTTCAGTCCACGGTTTATTGGACCTTTCTTAATTGTCCAACGGATTGGAGAAGTTGCCTACAAGTTAGAGTTGCCAACACACATGAAAATACATCCGTTTTTCATGTGTCTCTCTTGAGGAAGTATACCCCACGATCTCCTTCCTTTGGCAACCCACATCAACCTCCTCCTTTACCAAATGCCATGATTGATGGTGTAGAGGAATATGAGGTTGAGAGAATCCTCAAGAAACGGACAAGAGGGCAAATGGAACACCAAAGTGGAATATCTAGTCCAATGGAAAGGTTATCCACTTTCTCTCGCTACTTAGGAACCATTGGCAAATCTTACAAATGCCAAGATACTTGTAGAGACTTTTGAGTCTTCTTGCAACGAGGACGTTGCGACTTAAATGGGGGGAGGTTTGTAACCAATCTTGGTTAATCATAGTTAGTTTAGCCAAAGCGTAGAGTGGTCACTAGATCACAAAAAGACAAGATAGTGGTGTGCACTATCCAAAAAGTAAAAGGGTAAATGACGAGGTGGCTACCATGCATTGGTGGATCAGATTGTGTACTAGACGTATGTTAGGAATTGGTTAGGATAAGATAACAAAACATGCAACCTATGCATGTTAGCCATGTGGCATAGTTTGGATTTCGGACTCCTCTAGTCCTACAGTATATAAAGCAAGGAGAGGTCTTGAGAAGATCATCTCTCATCTTGGAAGTCATTCCGGAGTCATTGCTTCAGTGTTACATAGACATAGGGAGGTGACAGCTAGATTTTGGAGATTTTGAGGAGAGGATTGGGTTTCATTACAAGAGCAGTCTATTCGGGCCACACATGTTAGGAGTTGGGTTTGGCCACATAATACTTTTGATTTAGCTTGATTGCAATGGTGTAGGATCTTGGGGCAGGCTAGGGAGTATAGCATGGCCATGATTACCCTTCATCCTTTGTATATGGCTAGTTCTACTAAGGAAGCTATTTCCTCTTTACGCCTTTAACATCCATCCATGGGCTAGAAGATATCATTAGAGGTCTTGTAATATTAGCCAAAGAAGCCATTATGTCTTGATAGATTAGTATTAGCCTATTCTCTATGCACTGTCCCACACTTATCCTCATGGGGCTTGTCACGGATGGTATATAAGCGTCTTTGAGATTGCTTTCAGGTGGATGATCCCTCTAGTGGTTTCACGGAGTTGTTTTATGTGATTGCATCAGTTGCGAGATTGAAAATTAGTCAAGTATTGAGTGCTAATCAATTTTTCACGATGGAGAAGAACATTAGGGACATTAAACCAATTGCGATTGAGGAGGTCTTATCGTTTATACTTCTAGCAATATCTTTGTCCACACTAGTTTGGAGTCACCACACAAGGAGGCTATGAGGCAATATCGTTGGGCATTAGAGTACTTCTAGATATCCATCCAGATTGGGTTGTCTTGGAGCTTGACATTGAGAACGCTTTTAATAATGTCTCATGTGCATCCATTTTTAGAAAGCGTAGAGAGGTTAATGGATCTTTATCAAGCTTCATTCCTTTCATATAGTCTTTATATTGTTTACATTCTTGTCTCTTTTATCAGCATGACTTTTTCCAAGAGGGAGTCACTGTTCTACAGTTCGCCGTTGATACTCGACAGGGATATCCTTTGGGGGGATCACTATTTGCCATGACTCATTATATAGCTCTTTTGTCTATTGCTTTGGCCGTGCCAAGTTGTGTGTTCCTCTCCTTAGCGGATGATACACACATTGTGGATCATGAAAACCACATTAGACAGAACTTTGATTACTTAACTACCAAGTTTCATCTTGTAGGCTTGAGAGTCAAGGTGTCTAAGTGTAGGGCTTGGTCTCCTTTGGGCATTCCTCCTCATATCTAGCTTCCAAAGGGATGTATGACATCCCTTTGCGTAAGCTTACGTATTCTAGGAGTGTTAGTAAGGTCCGAGGATTTTCTCTCACGCTATCTAGACGTTGCACTTGCCAAAGATATTTTGCATGTATATGACCTTTCTCTACTAGGGGATCCTCATATGGTATTTGGTTTACTCTTGACCCACCTACCTTCTTTGTACTGGTACTCCTTCATCTACATTCATATCATGTTTGACATACTTTGATAGGAGGATCATGGATGTCTTTGGTGACATTATCGGACCATGGATCTTTGAGTGTGTGACATGAGATTTGACGCGGAAATATACATCTTTGCCGATTTCGTGTCGAGAGGTAGGTTTATTATCAATGGAGGAGACCGCACCTATAACATTTTTGGCTAGTTGGGCACTCTCGACACCTTTGTTATCTTCTCAATTTGTGATTGTAGATAGGTTCATCCTTGAGATATATGCAAGGGACGTGGATAAATGATCATTTTTTTACATGTATTATTACGAGATACAAGACATGTTTTACCCTTGGAGGTATGACATGAGTTTTTGTCTTTTCTAGAGATCTACAATCTATCTTGATGGACCGATAGTTTCAATAGGCTCAACATTCACTTTTAGTGGGTTATGTTAGGAGTTAACTTAGGTCTTGAGTAACTCTAGTTAGTTTGACTATATTTAGTTAGACTAGGGCTAGGGCTGGTACTACTATATAAGAGTGATGGCAGAAGCTCTCTGACACAATCAGGGTATTCAGTAAAGTGACTCTATGTGTTCCGTGGACGTAGTCACAGTGAGGTGAACCACGTATTTTCTATCTCGTCTCTTGATTGCATGTGTGTTTCTCCGTGTATTGTTGTTTTGGACTTACAATTGGTATCAAAGCGGTTGGGTCGTCATGTTGAGATTTGATCGTCTTGATCAATTGATTGGACCCTGGATGAGAAATTGGCTGCCCGCTGTCGTGTTGTGACGCGGCTACTATGAGAAGATGATGACATGTGTCATCTTCAGAGTTGTTGTCATGACGGCGATACTTTAGGTTAGGTAACAGATGGCATTGTAAGGCATTAAAGAGCTAGGGAGATCTAGACACAACACCTTGCTGACTAAGGAGCTTATCTGATTGAAGTGGAGTCGACGTAGGACGTGGATAGGGGACAACATGATCCTCAAGATGTACCATTGTCGAGTCCATTTGTGATCAACATCCGGTGTCTTCATCGTGATCGCTTTTGGGTATACTTAGCCGGTTTCAAGTTATCATTTTAACTCTTATTAGTGACAACTCATATTGTGTATATGATGTCTAAGTAGAGTGTTTAGGATAGTTGTAAAGCTCTAAGTTTCAATGGAGCTAATTTGGCCACACTAGAGGTCAAAATAGCATTCTCCATTCCCATTGGTCTAGGAGTTTTGACCAATGAGGGCAATAGGGCAACTTTTCGAGGTTTTTAGGGATTTTGGAGACCTTCCAGGAAGACATTCGAAAATCAGAGGATAGCGTTGAAAAGCTGACAGGACGGGCTACAACGTGGGCTCAAGAATGGATGGATTTGAAGGATTTGTCACTATGAAACGGTGATTCAAAGTTAGAGAGAGAAATTTAGACCTTTGGGTGTATTTGGAGTGTTTGTGAGAATCTGACGAGGGTTTTGGGAGATCTGAGTCAACAAAGATACAATTTATGACCCAAGATTGTGTTTTGATCAAGGTTTCAACTTGATTGGACGAGTTTTGAGTACAGAGTGATAGGTTGAAGTTTGTGCAAGCAGTCAGAGTTGCAGGATTGCAGTGACTATCACAAACTTAGTACATCAATCATATCTTTTGATATCAGAAATTTCTGTCAATAAAACTTTCCAGAGTTGAAGTTCGGATGATGAGTGACCTTCTCATGAAATTTGAAAGCAATTGGAGTTGAGGATTGGGATGGGTGAAGGGTTTTGTACACAAGGATCTGCATATCGCCTTGTGATACAGTGGGTAAATCAACAATTGTTTTGAGAGATCTAGATAGCAAAAACATGTGAAACCTTTTTGAGTAATAGTAAGGGTCGAGAAGCAATTTTCTGTAAAGTTTAAGCGAAAGTTATCGGTCGAATCATCGGATATCATGATCTTCTTCCGCTGAAAATTTACCGGTTGTAATGTGGAGTGCTGAGGAGAAGAAGAAGAGATTGACAACTCACACAAGGTTCTGGAGGGTTCTTCTACAGCCAGGCGCTCGGGCGTTCTAAGAGCGAAGAATTGTCCTTTGCGACACCGCGGAGAGCAGAGTGATGGCATCGTGAATCGTCAGAGGCAGGTGGGATGATTCACGATAACATTGTGAGAGAGGGAGGGAGCCATGGCGGTAGCGGCCATGTCGATACTGGTTATGGGGGCAGCGTCGTTGTTGGAAGCCGTGACTGCGAGACCGAGGACGAGAGTGGAGAATTTTGGTGGCAAGAAAGCGCAGGTGGGACGATTCACGACGACATTGTGAGAGAGGGAGGGAGCCATGGCGGTAGCGGCCATGTCGATACTGGTTGTGGGGGCAGCGTCGTTGTTGGAAGCCGTGACTGCGAGACCGAGGACGAGAGTGGAGAATTTCGGTGGCGAGAAAGCGCATTTGGGCAGTAAATTTGAGGCCTTGAGTTTGAAATGCGCGAATGAGAAGAGGAGCAATGACTTCTTCTAGGTGGTCTTCCCAGCCCAAGCTTCCACTGTTGGAAGCCGTGACTGCGAGGCCGAGGATGAGAGTGGAGAATTTTGGTGACGAGAAAGCGCATTTGGGCAGAAAATTTGAGGCCTTGAGTTTGAAATGCGCGAATGAGAAGAGGAGTAATGACTTCTTCTAGGTGGTCGTCCCAGCCCAAGCTGCTGCTACCGCCTTAGAGGTCGACGAGGAGCGCACTAATACTGCCAATCCCGTCTCCAGGTTGAAATCAATTTGCTTGGAGAAAGTTGTGCCCGCTTTGAAGGAAGAGTTCAAGTACACCAACACCATGGAGGTGCCATACTTGAAGAAAATTGTGGTGAATTGTGGAGCAGGAGAAGCCGCTCAAAATGCCAACTCCTTGGAGTCGATCATCCGAGATTTATTTCTGATTACAGGTCAAAGATCTGTGACAACCCGAGCAAAGAAGGCTATTGCTCGATTCAAGCTGCGCGAGGACGTTCCGGTTGGAGTTTATCTCACCTTGCATGGAGAGATCATGTACTCATTCTTGGACAGGTTCCCAATACAAGGGATTTCCAGGGAGTGAATGCCTACAGCTTTGACGGCAAGGGCAACTACACTCTTGGTCTGCCGGAGCAAAGTGTGTTTCCGAAGATTCACTTTTAGATTAGTTACAAGGAAGATGGAGTTGTACTAGCATCTACGACCGTAATTGGCCCGAGTACAGTGCTTGGCATCAGAACTTCAATCAATGACAAGAGCATTGTGAGAAATTCAGTCATTGGAAGAGGTTGCACCATAGGAAGTTATGTTAGCATCGAAGGGAGCCACATTTGGAACAATGTAACAGTTGGTGACAATGTTAAAATTCGTCACGCTGTAATTTGTGATGGAGTCGTCTTGAAGTCATGTGCAATCATTGAGCCCGAGATTCTCTTGTCTTTCAAAGTGGTGATTGGAGAGAATTTCATAGTCCCAGATTACTCCAAGATTTCCCTTGTCCGTCAGCGGCCTGAGGAGGATAGTAATGATGAAGACTGGAAGGACCTTCATGAGCAAGCAGTGAGTATTCTTATACTCCATTTATTACCTTCAGTTCTGAAGCAAGTGGATGAGTATGACAATTGTACTTTATTGTTTGAGGCTCTTCAGCAAAAGTTTCATCGCAAAGAGTTATCAAACATGTTGTACACCTCCTTGAAGCTGATGAGCTTCAAGATGAAAGATTCAAGTACGAAGATACAAGATCACATTGATGCCTTTGGTGATCTTGTTATTGATCTTCAGATTCTGGGAGAGGAGATAACTGATGAGAGGAAGGCCCTTCATCTGTTAAGTTCATTACTTGCTTCATATCAGTCAATGTCACGAGTGTTGCTCCATCGTGATAGACAAACGATCACTTACAATGAGGTTGTAAGTGCTCTATTGCCTGATGATCTACAGTAGAAGATGATGATGCCATCTACTCCATCCTCTTCATCTGGTACGGCACTGTATGTGACCCGTGGACGGTCACAATCAAGGAATGAGAAGGATGGGAAGAAGTTTGGATCTAGAGGTAGATCCATGTCTAGGGGTAAATCCCAAGGCAGAAAAAAACGGTGGTCTGTTGGAAATGTGGCAAGAGTGGTCACTTTAAGAAGGACTGTCGTGTGAAGACCAAGACTAATGATCCTCCTTTGGCCAATGTGGCTCAAGATTTTGATGAGAAGGATGACTTTCTTGAAGATGGACTATGAAGCTAGAGGTATGCCCTATGCAACTCACCAAAGGGTGTTGGTGATGTATGGATTCAAGATAGTGCTTGTTCTTATCACATTTGTTACATTAGAGAGTTTTTTCATACTTTCTCAGTATCAAATGATGTCGCATGGACATTTCTTTGCTATGAGAACGCCTGAGCGCATGGATGTAAAAGAACCCTCTTGAACCTCGTGTGAGTTGACAATCTCTTCTTCTTCTCCTCAACACTCCACATTCGAATTTATACAACCGGTAAAACTTTAGTGGAAGAAGATTATGATATTCAACGATTGGACCAATAACTCTCGCTTAAACTTCACAGAAAATTGCTCCATAACCCTTTCAATCTCTCTGAAAAGTTTCATATGTTTCTCTTATCTAGATCTCTCAAAACAATTATCGATTTACACATTATATCACAAGACAATATGCAGCCCCTGTGTACTAAAACCATCACACATCCCAATCCTTGACTCCAATTGCTCTCAAATTTAATGAGAATGTTACTTATCATGTGACTTCAACTGTGAAAAGTTTTATTGACAAAACTTTCTGACATCAAAAGATATGATCTCTGTACTAACTTCGTGACAGTTAGTGCAATCCTGCAACTCTGACTATATACACAAACTTCAAGCTATCACTTCGTACTCAAAACTCATCCAATTGAGTTGAAATTTCAATCCAAGCCCAAGCCTAAGTCGTAAACTATATCTCAATTGACTCAGATTTTTCAAAACCCTTGTAGGATTCTCAAAAACACCCCAAATACACTCAAAGGTCTAAATTTCTCTCTTTATCTTTGAATCACCATATCAGAGTAACAAGTCCATTAAATCCATCCATTCTTGAGCCCACGTTGTAGCTCGTCTCGTCAACTCTCCAACCCCATGTTCAGATCTCCGAATGTCCCCTTGGAAGATCTCCAAAACTATACTGTTACGTCCCAAATCGCGCCGTAGGAAACAACTGGAAGAATAATCGGATCTGGAGAGTTTATCACTTGTTGCAGAAAGTTATCTCCAAAATGATACACTAACCACGTTCGAAAGTGATCACGATGAAGACACCGAATGTTGATCACAAATGGATTGGGCATCGTTATATCTGGAGGATCATGTTGTCCTCTATCCATGTCATACGTCAGCTCCACTTCGATCAGATAAGCTCCTTAGTCCACAAAGTGTTGTGTCTAGCTCTCTCCCATACCCTTTCCATCCTGATTGCACTTTATATGTTGAAAAGGCTTGGAGCCTTTTCAACATCATGATCCTACAAAGTTGATCCAACAGTGAACTCTTAACAACCTTACAATGCGCCGCCGGTTATCATAACCTAAAGTATCGCCGTCAAAACAACAGCTCTGAAGATGACACATGTCATCATCTTCTCATAGTAGCCGCGTCACAACACGACAATGGTTTAGTTCTTGTGGGAAATGATCAACCCTGTAGAATTGAAGGTGTTGGATCTGTATAGATTCACATGTTTGATGGAGTCAAACGTACGTTGACTCACGATAGGTTTATACTTGAAATGAGAAAGAATCTTATCTCTCTTGGAATGTTAAATTCAAAAGGCCTTGAGTGGAGTTCTAAAGAAGGAGTACTTGAGGTGAGAATAGGTGATAAGATTATCTTAAGAGGACACAAACATTGAAATTTGTATGTGCTAGAGGGCAATACCATTTGTGGTTAAGTCAATCTTACCAGATCTTGGCTTGAGATGGCTCATGTTTGGTATTCTAGAATGGGACATTGAGTAACATGTACTTGACTTTCCTTCATGATATGGGCTTGTTACCTGGTTTACGTAAAGTTGACATGGAATTTTGTGAGCATTGTGTTATGGACAAGCAACATAGAAAAAGCCTTTGGTGTTGGAACTCATAGTTCTAAAGAGTTACTTTAGTATGTACATAGTGACGTGTGGGGACCCTCTCCTAAAGCCTCATATTCTGGGAAGTGGTACTATGTATCGTTTATTGATGATTACTCAAGATTTGTGTGGGTCTATTTTCTCACACACAAGTCTGAAGTCTTTGCAACTTTCAAAAGTTGGAGAGCCCAAGTTGAGACTCAGACTGGTCACAAGGTGAGATATCTACGTTTGGATAATGGCGGGGAGTATACTTCAGAGGAGTTTAGAAGTTATTGCAAAGAGGAGGGGATCACTCGTCATTTCACCACGGTTTATACTCCGCAACAAAATGCTGTTTCTGAGAGGCTCAACCAAACAGTATTGGAGAAGGTGCGTAGTATGTTGAGCCAATCTGGTTTACCATATGAATTCCGGTGAAGTCAGTAAATACCGTAGTGTATTTGGTAAATCTGTCTCCTTCAAGTGCAATCTATTTCTTGACACCGTTTGAATTGAGGCACAAAAGGAGGACTGATTATAGTCGTTTGAGAATTTTTGGTTGTACGGCTTATCCTCTCATACCTAAGGAGAATAGGACCAAGTTGGATCCTACATCCAAGAAGTGTCGTTTTCTTGGATATGCAAGTGGTGTGAAAGGTTATAGGGTATGGGATCCTGTAACTTGTAAGATGATTGTCAGTAGGGATGTTTCTTTCGATGAGCCCAGATCATTGAAAGAGGGGGAGATATCTCATGCTCCCCATATTGACAAGGGCAAATCTCCACTCACGGATGTTGTTGAGGGGGAGATTGATCATTATGGATTTAATGATGCGCCACAAGGAGAAGCTCCAGAACAGATGGAGTAAATTCCTGAACAACAGGAATTGGAGGAGCAAGTTGTCGTTGCTGAGCCTCAAGACACAACACGAAATGATGGAGATCAACCAGGACCATCTACTAGGAGATCATCAAATCGGATTAGTATGGTATGGAACATGGGCTAATTCATCTATTCTTGAGGATCATGATATTGAATCTAACAATGATGATGATAATGCGTTGATCTTGGAAGAAGGAGAACCTTGTTCATATAGAGAAGCTCAAGCCTCGATCAATAAGATTGAGTTGGACATTGCTATGGAGCGTGAGATGCAATTGCTTGTTGAGAACAAGACTTGTGAGCTAGTGGAGCTTCCAAAGTGTCAACCTTTGGTCGATAGCAAGTGGGTGTACAAGTTGAAGGATAATCCAGCGGATGAAGAGAAGAGTATCTTCAAAGCCAAGTTGGTGGCTAAGGGCTTCACACAAGAGAAAGGTGTGGACTACAACGAAGTCTTCTCACCTGTAGCAAAGTATGCTACAATTAAATGCAGTATGTGCACTTGCTGTGATATTTGGTCTAGTTATGGATCAGATGGATGTTGTCACAACTTTTCTATATGGATCTTTGGAGTAAGAAATCTACATGAGACAACCTACTGGCTATGAGAAGAAAGGTTAGGAGAAGTTAGTTTGCATATTGCTCAAATTTCTATATGGATTGAAGCAAGCTCATAGGCAATGGAATGCGAGGTTTGATGAGTTCATGAAAGCACAAGGATTTTCACGGAGTGTGTTTGATCCATGTGTTTACATGAAGAAGGTGAATAATGAGATCTTTAGCCTCATTATTCTAGTATTCTATGTGGATGATATGCTCATTTTGGCAAAGGAACAATCCGACATCGATAGATGTAAGAGGCAACTGAAATCTGCATTCAAGATGAAGGATTTGGGTAAGTCCAAGAGGATATTAGGTATGGATGTTCACATGGATTTGAAGAAGAGGAAGCTATGGTTAAGTCAGGGTAATTACATCCAGCGTGTGCTTGATAGGTTTAACATGGCAGACTCTAAGGAGTGTGGACTCCTTTAACGACACATTTTAAGTTCTCAGTAGCTCAATGTCCAATTGATGCAACTGAGAGAGGAAAGATGTCGTCCAAAGGCAGTGGGCATCCTCATGTATTTGATGGTGTCCACTAGACATGATATTGCTCTAGCTATGGAAAAGTTGAGCAGGTACATATCAAATCCAGGAAAGGTGCATTGGGAAGCTGTGAAGTGGATTCTCAAGTACCTCAAGAGTACTAAGGATTTTGGTCTTTTGTTTGATGGTTTATTGGACAATGCCAAATCCTTGTTGGGTTACGTTGATGCTGACTATGGACAAGATCTGGACAAGAGGAAGTCTACTACTGGTTATGTGTTTACAGTTGGAGGTGGATGCATTAGTTGGAGATCTACCTTTGCAGAAGTGCATAGCTCAGTCAACTACGGAAGCCGAATATGTAGTAGTAGCGGAAGCAGCAAAGGAGGCTTTTTGGTTGAATATACTTATCACTAAGATGGGATTGAAACAAGATGTTGTAAATCTCCATTGTGATAGTCATAGTGCCTTTCATCTTACAACAAATGAAGTGATGGATAGCAGGGTGAAGCACATTGACATCAGATATCACTTTATCAGAGATGCAGTTTCTGATAGGAAGGTTGAGCTAGTCAAGATTGACGGTAAACTCAATCCATATGATACTTTGACCAAAGTTATTCCTTTAGAGAGTTCAGGAGGCATTGTGCTACTATGCAGGTTTTGCACAAGGAGCACTAGTAGAGTTACTCTAGCAATTGTTTGATTCTTGTATATGCTTTACTTTTTCCTAGTGAGGCTACGGCTTAGTTCTAGTTAATCCCTGTTTACAGGAGGGCCTATGCTTGAGGTTTCCTTCTAGGACTTCCCACGGAGTATGTATATGGATAACAAGAGTTAGAGATCCCAACACATGAGTCAAGGGGGAGATTGTTAGGAGTTAACTCAAGTCTTGAGCAACTATGGTTAGTTTGACTATATTTAGTTAGACTAGGACTAGGGCCGGTACTACTATATAAGAGGGATGGCAGAAGCTCTCTATGACACAATCAGGGTATTCTGTAAAGTGACTCTGTGTGTTCCGTGGATGTAACCTCAGTGAGGTGAACCACTTATTTCCTGTCTCGTCTCTTGATTGCATGTGTGTTTCTCTGTGTATTGATGTTTTGGACCTACAGGTTTCGGCCATTCCTCATACTACTAACGCTTGTCTACGCTCTTGCTCCGGCAAGGATGCAGGCTCGACCATGCATTAGGATTTTCAAACTCGCTACTTTCTCTATAGCGATGGGTGTTTGTCTTGGCTTGGTCCATCCATCTACATCTTCATTACTCACATACGAGTGTGTTATCACTATAGATATAGTAGATGTTCATATGACTCGTTGCCCATTCGAAGGGTAGGGGATAGCTACCCATGATGCCATTAGGGATGTGGTGTTTGCTATGGCACGAGATGGTGGGTACCTAACATGAAGGGAGCGTTGGTATGACTTGCAATCAACTAGGATTAGGGCACACCTATACTTGGATAGGGAGTACTAGATTACTTTGGCAGACGTGCTGATTACTGATCCTACTCCTGACACAATTTCAAAAGGTTGATCACCCATCCTCCAAGATGGGGAACGAGTGGAGTGGCGACATCCAAGGTCCTCATCGTGGTTCTTCCTATTCCTTCAACCACCCTTCATCTACACAACCCAAGGAACACTACAACATAAGTGGAAGTGAAACATGTATCACACGTTTCAACAAAAAGCTTAGACTCGGCAATGAGAAAACAAGTGAAGTTTTGCATGTATCATTAAAAGTTCTACTTACATGGTCACAAAGAGAAGTTGCAAAAGATTTCAGTCACTACTCCAAGTATAGGGGTATGCATAGAGGTCACCTCTTTGTTCCTCTAGCTTTGGAGTTATATGTAGCTATGGACATAGACTTCAACATGTTTGTGAGGGAGTGCATGAGAGCCCAAGGGGATATCACTCTCTTTAGTTTAGTCTCTTTATTGTATAGTCTACTTTAGGCAATGTGTTTCCATGGCTGTATAGAGAGCAATCACGGTAGGTGATGCTCCTTGGGATACTATGTTATTTGTAGAATGTTTCAACTAGATATTTCTCACATCTTAGGTGCAAGAGTACATATTTCCTTGAGTGATGTTATTGGGGCCTAGCCCCATGTTACCCATTTGGTTTCATCCTTGTAGGACTTGATGGGGTCTTCCGTTCCTTTTTGTTATTGTATCGTCTGGTTGCTAGGACTATAACGTTACAAATGATATTCGTAGCAAGTTTTATGTCCCACATTAAAATTATAGTGGATTTTCTTGAAACGGACTATTTCTGATCAAGAAACCTTCATTGTGCTGAAGCACAATGAGGTGACAAAGTATAATAACAAAACGGATGGGAAGAACCTATCAAAGCGTACAGGGGATGAACCAAACCGGTAACATGGGGCTAGACCCTTCAGCACAATAGGATTTTATTGTTTTCACGGCCAGTTCTGTCGGAGGTGGCTTGGGGATATCTTCAAGAAGCCATTGACCTAGAGATGTGCCAATTTCTGGTACGCCCTTCGAGGAAAGTTCTCCCAAACAAGGACCGGGACAGGCTGGTCGTACTCCCGGAGTTTCAAAGACACTGTCTCCATAAACCCGAGTGAAATGAATTGGAACACCTAAACCCCCGAGAAACCCTAACCATCCAAACATGGAACCTGTATTGCACAGCAGCAGCAGCAGCGGTTGAAAAATGGGGGACATGTTTCGAAGTTTTGCCACGCACCAACTCCCTCGACGAGTTGAGGGAGTTTTGGTGCCCAAGACTGATGGCAAGTTGGGCCGGAGTATTTGCGCCTGGTGCTAGGGTTCAGGAGCAGCGTTTAGAACTTGAATTCGGAGCTGTTGCTGATAGCTGAGGGGCAGAGTGTAGGAAGTTTGGCGTGGTGCAAGTTTCTGCCAGGGATCGGAGGAAGTTTGGGTTTTGTCAAGGATGGCAGGTGGGGGAGGACTCGCGGCGCTTGTAGGAAAACCCCAGAAGCAGCATAGGAAAGCGAAGTCAGGACCCACTGCGGAGAAGAAAGCTGCTATTGATAAGAAGAAACGTGGATTGGGAACTGCCAAGGAAAATCCGAAGGTGAATTGAACTTTTCCGACGTGGAACAGAGTTCTGTCAGTTCAGGCGCACATGATTGTTAGACATCTGGTTAGATTGTGCACATTTTTGCCTGAACTGAATTTTGCACCCTCACTTCCAACATACAGGCATTTACATTTCAGTCCGCAGCGAAAGCAAAACGTCTGCAAGCGAGAACTGCAGAGAAAGATCAACGCAGGCTTCACGTACCTGTTATCGATCGTTCTTCTGGAGAACCGCCCCCTTTTATTATCGTTGTTCAAGGACCTCCTGGTGTAAGTTCTTTCTGAAGATTTGTAATTCTATTGTCTTTTAATTTTTATTTTTTGTTACAGTTGAAGTTTTGCAACGCTCCTACGCTTGAATTTGACCTATTAAGTCAAGTGAGGATGGTCAATCAATGAAACCCATTGGAAATAGTGTTGTAGTTTGAGAAGCAGCAGGAACATCCGAAATGAAAACTCGGCCGACGATTCTGAACAAAGGAATTTAATTACTTTGATGGGACGAGTATCTGATGCTGAATTATCAGTGTCATGTCTTGTGTGATTGTTTACAACATTGAGCTCCGTTGCCTCCTGGCCTTGTGGAATCCCCATATGGTTTTGTGCTTGTCAACTTCTAACCTTCTTTCAGTAGGTTTACACAATTGTCGAATGTCTGTTGAGGCGATGTGTATGTCCATAGCTCTAGGTCAATGAAAAGTCCTTGCCATCTAAGAGTCCCTGAGGCAGTGTGCTTGTCATTGCATTTTGCAAGGAGCAAAACATGCATCAGTCTTGCCGTAACTGCTCGTGTTGCAGCGCGTATACAGCTTTGGTTGTTAATTTAGAACTTAGCACCCTTGGCCTTGAGAATCTTGTATCCAATGCTGTCTGCACATTGTACTTTAGTAGAAAATCACGTAACGAAGCGTTTTCGTGTTGCAGGTCGGTAAAACACTTCTTATTCAATGTCTAGTCAAGCATTACACGAAACACAATCTTTCAGATGTTCGCGGACCCATAACTGTTGTTTCAGGTGCACTTCAGCTGTCTTACACCTTAGTTCTGTTTCTTCGTGAAGGTTTATCGTCTTAAGCTATCAATGTTTCAACCTTTCATTGGGCACCAGTCACGAAGGGACTACTTTTGCAATGATAAATACGTCGGATTTTAGCAGACGTTTTTTTCTGCTACAAAATTGAGCTAACTCACTACCGATGATGTCGGAAGTTCTGTAGGTGCCTTGAAATACATCCGACACAGGAAAGCCAAGTTGTGCTTCAATCTAAGTTCGTTGATTATGTAGAGGGATCAATCCCCACTTCATCGCAGACCCAGTAGTTTTTCTGGACTTCGAGTCCCTCTAATTCGCGATACGGGCCCTGAGAGAGCTAGACCCCTGAACCAACAATTTACGGCTCAATTTATACCGACCTGTTTGTTTACTCCTCTGGGTGTGAGACCCTTCGGTCGATTATTCCAGTACGCAGTGTAGATGCACTTGTGGAGATGAAAGTTAATCTTTCATGAAATGTACTGAACCAAACTTGCTGTTTGTCATGCCTCAGGAAAGCAGAGGAGGCTCCAATTTGTGGAATGTGCTAACGACATTAATGCGATGATAGATGCTGCGAAGTTCGCAGATCTTGTCCTACTGCTTATTGATGGCAGTTACGGTTTCGAAATGGTGTGTAATTAAGATTTTCCGACTCGGGAAGAGCGTCGTTTGGACTGATTGCAAAAGATTTGTCGTTGAAAGCATATCATTGCTTTGCTCAACAGGCGACTGAGCTCGGTTCCACACACCTTATTGTACGTGTGCAGGAAACATTTGAGTTCCTGAATGTGCTCCAGGTCCATGGATTTCCCAAAGTCATGGGTGTTCTGACACATTTGGATCAGTTCAAGGATCCGAAGCGTCTGCGCAAGACAAAGAAGCGACTGAAGAATCGATTTTGGACCGAAATATACGATGGCGCGAAGCTCTTCTACTTATCTGGTCTTTTGCACGGAAAGTAAGTTACCACATTACAATTAATATCTAAGTCTGGCTTTGCTTGTTCTAGGTTTGACATGTCGTGGTGTGGAAATTATTGAAGATGTCTTTTTAAAAGGGATCACATGTCTTCAAATGTTGATGGTAAACTGAGAGGGCGTTCTTCTGGTCTCTGGTCTGCAGGTACCCAAAACGTGAGGTGCACAACCTGGCTAGATTTGTGTCCATAGCAAAGTTCAGACCATTGACATGGCGCATTAACCATCCATATCTTTTAGCCGATCGGTTTGAGGACGTTACTCCTCCTGATCGAATCCATCAGGATCCGAAATGCGACCGGAATGTAACCATTTATGGTTATCTCCGTGGGAGTAATCTGAAGCGAGATATGAAGGTGAGAGAAGTGTTTCACATGTTTCTTAGTTGTGATCAGTTCTTAGTCGTCTACAACGAACTTGTAATATTGATTCGAAAATCGATCCATCTAGTCGGTCGTGAAAATGAATACTTATATTGTTCAAGAAGTTGATGTTGGAATTTCACTGAATTGTGAATCTTAATCGGAGCTAGTGGGCTAATTTGTCCCGGTTGAATCACACGGATTGATTGAAACTGATTGTGGGTTGTTTCCAGGTCCATATTGCTGGTGTAGGAGACTGTAAGATGGCTGGGGTTGCAGCTTTGATGGATCCATGTCCCCTGCCTTCCGCTACCAAGAAGAAGGGTCTCCGAGAGAAGGAAAAGCTGCTATATGCCCCAATGTCCGATGTGGGAGAGATGCTTTATGACAAAGATGCTGTCTATATCAACATCAACGATCACCAAGTACAATTTTCCAAAAAGGAGGGTGATGAAGGGAACGTCGAAGCGGGAGAGAAGAGTACGTTTGTCTACTTGCCCTGTGGCCTCTACATCTGAGAAAGAACATACTCTTCTGGGATGATTCTCACTCAAGTTGTTCTCATATTTGGGGCTGCAATAAATGCTAAACCTTGTGTAGAAAGAAATATCTGGCGTTCAGCAAAGTTTGCTGCTGCAAAGTATGAGGTGTTTCTGACTTTCAGCTCTGGGTTAGGGGATTGCGCAGCCCTTGCGTCATCGTCTGAGGCTATGTAGGACTTTCTTTTAAGTCTCGTGAATCCAACCTTATTCTGTCGAGGTGCCTTCACATGAGATGAATACCTCAACACCTCCAGCCTGGACATATTGCACTCCAATTCGAGTCGATGCATGTAAGCTTGGAAACTGATGCTGCTTTACCGGATGATATCTTGCAGGAAAGGAAGACATGGACGTCGGCGAAGCCATGGTGAAGACACTTCAGAACACAAAGTACTCTATTGATGAGAAACTGTCTCAAAGTTTCATTCAGCTCTTCAAGGGATCCGCTCCAGTTAATGTAGCGCCAACAAGTGAAGAAAATTATGATCCTTCCAGTGACGACGAGAAGAATGGGAGCGTGGATGATGAGGATTCAGACGAGGATGATGTTGACGAGGACGCTGGTTTGGCAGGTCCGCAACCTTCTGGTATGAAACGACCCAAACCCTCAAAGACCAACGATGCCATTTCTGAAGATGAATCGGAGCCGGCTTCGGGTGAAAGTAGCGATGAAGATTCTGACGAGATCCACGATCTCAGTGAAACAGATGAGGATGGAGATTCGGGGTCTGATGAGGATGTGGGTAAGTTACTGAGAGTAGGGGCTTCTCAGAAAAAGTCAACTTCGAAAAATTTCCCCACTGAAGTCGCGGAAATGCAAAATGGAAGGAGGAGGCGAAGAGCCGTATTTGAAGACGAAGAGATGCCCGATAGTGGTGATCATGAAGGGGAAGAAAACCTAAACTTCGCAGGTTCCAGCGATGACGACGATGGTGATGATGATGAAATAGAAGATTTAAGTACCGGATTACACCGGAAGAAGGTACGAATTGGCGGTCTTCGTTTCAACGAACGTTTGATTGTTACAAGATTTTTTGGTTGTCGTGAATAGTTTGAAATGCGCAATACTGTGTTTTTGTAAAGTTTGTGTTTTGCTTCTGCTGTAATTTCAGGTCACTGATGAGAATGATGTCAGCACGGATGATGACCACAGCGATGAAGAAAAAGACGAAGAGGATGAGATTTCTGAAGATGATGAAAGTGGCAAAGGTAGAGAAAAGATGGTCTCTAAACAGATCGAAGCCAACGGCAAGAAGCCAAGACAGAAGAAAGGTTGGTCAGATTTTGTGAGATGACAGTATTTTGCAAATGGCTGACTTATGTTTACTGCGAGGATTCTTTGTCCAATGTTCACGAAGCTTTGAACACTCTGTGTTGATTTTTAGCACATAACTCTTGGGTTGATCGCGCAACGTCGGAGTTTTAGATTTGTAATAACGGCCCTTCACCGTTTCCACAGGAGCGGAAGTCGAACTGGGTGACGGTGCTGCTAATTGGAAAGAAGGTCTGATGTCCCGGGCAATGGCGATTGCAAAAAATAAAGTGAATTTGATGCATCTGGTCTATGGAAGACCTGGTACAAAGGCCAGTCAATCATCCTTTCAGGGATCTCAAGTGGATGGTGACTCAGATGAAAGTGATGAAGATGAACTTTTCCGAATCAGACGAGATTCGCAAAAGGTTGGTGTTACTGATTTTTCTCTGTCACGAACCAGTTTGTTGCGATATTGAAGTAGATTTATGTTATGTCGTAGCAAGTGACAGGTTCTGAAAAGGGTTAGTGTGCATTATACAGGTCGTGTTTCGTGATATCACTCTAAAATGCAGTGTTTTAGTTTCACGATGTTATCACGATTTTGAATTGAAGTATCTGACTTCTTAGCAGTGGGCAGGTTCTTGGATGTGCGGTATATTGGAAACATTTCGTATTAAATAGCCATGGTTTTCTTCCGTTGAATCCTTCTCGCACGTTTTTACACGTTTCGTAGCATTGAACGAAGGGGCATAGAAGCATCGATTTGATAGGGCATTGTTGTGGAGAATTAGGGGCCCTGAAATGTCCGTGGAACTTCACGTTGTACACTTACTTTGCATTTTGCAGGGATGGTGTGTAATCCTAATCTATGTCCTGCCTGTCCCCAGGGAGCCAGCAGTACAGGTATGGATGTGGATGATCTGGATACAGAGGATTGCTCTAAACTGTGTCTAGATCCTAGTGGTCTGAGCGACTGGAAAGATGATGAAAAGATCGAAAGTATCCGCGACCGTTTTGTCACTGGAGATTGGGAGAAAGCTGCAAAGCGACAAAGGGGTGAGATCGACGAAGATGACGATGAGGACGAGGTATACGGAGAATTTGAAGACCTAGAGACGGGTGAGAAACATTCAGGAGCTGAAGATGCTAAGGTGGCAAAGAAAGATCAAAGCTTAGTCCTTAAGGGAGAAACATCTGCCGAAGCTGAGGAAAGAAGACTGAAGAAACTTGCGCTCAGAGCCAAATTTGATAATAAATATGATGGCTCAGAGGATATGGATGAAGAAGACGGTGGCAAGGCTAGCGCAAGAAGTAAACATCATCAAAGTGGTGGTACAGAGCCGGGAGAGAAGGATTACTTTGACAAAGTATGGTTTTCACCTGGATGTTGGTTATTTTGTGGTTTTTTGGTTTCGGTTAATTTTGAAACTGCGGACGAGGTTGGCTAAAGGTGCTTGTTTTCTGGCAGCTGAAAACTTTGCCTTAGCTATCCTCCGAGTCCGTGGATTTTTTTCTTTCAAAACATGGTGACGTAATATGATCACACTGCGAGGAAGGTCTTTGTTTGATTGGATCAGAATTTTGCTTGATTCAGGTCAAAGATGAGATTGAGCTCAGAAAGCAGAAGAATCTTGCTGAGCTGGGAGAGATTGATGATGAAACCAGGATAGACATGGAAGGTTTTAGGGGTGGTACCTACTTACGAATAGAACTGCACGGCATGCCTTGCGAGATGGTCCAGTATTTTGATCCTAGTCATCCAATTCTCGTGGGAGGTGTCGGAAGGGGTGAAGAAGGTGTCGGCTATATGCAGGTAAGATTAATTTTTACTGCAGCTCTCACCGTGAAATGTGTTGTTCCAAGGTTTTACATTTTGAGCTTCAGTATTTGTAAATGTTTCCTCGATAAAGGATTTCACGGCCAAAACTTGGTCACTTTTCAACGCTATGTAAACATGCAAGTAAAAAAATCTGCGACAATCAAGTCGTCCGGCATTGTTAGCGTAGTACAGCGGAATTTTTCCAGTTTTAGTTCAAGTTTTTGGTTTCAGTTGTATTCAATGACGTTACCGGATCAAGACTCCTGCTTTTATTCTCGAGGTGGCTAATTTGGTTGTTCAAGCGTGATTAGTCATTAAGCTGTCAGCTGTTATGTGTGTGTTAGGCACGATTCAAGAAGCACAGGTGGCATCGCAAGGTGCTAAAGAATCGAGATCCCCTTATTGTGTCCGTTGGATGGAGACGATATCAAACCATACCTATCTACTCTTTAGAGGATCGGAATGCTCGACACCGAATGCTTAAGTATACACCAGAACATATGCATTGCCTTGCCACTTTCTGGGGCCCCCTTGCACCTCCAAACGCGGGATTGGTGGCTTTCCAAAATCTTTCGAACTGTCAGGTTGGTGTTTGTCAGTCCTTTACCGAATCCTGTAGGCTGTTTCTTAGCTCAAGTCTTCATTTTGTATACAATCATCTTCTGTCTGGGTTGCTAACATTCTTACTCCTGGTTATTTGGCAGTCATCCTTTCGAATAAGTGCCACAGGTGTGGTACTTGAGTTAGATCAGGCGGTTGCTATAGTGAAAAAACTGAAGCTTGTTGGGTACCCATACAAGATCTTCAAAAAGACTGCATTCGTGAGAGATATGTTTTCCTCGGCCCTCGAAGTTGCGAGGTTTGAAGGAGCGGCCGTGCGGACTGTTAGTGGCATTCGTGGTCAAATAAAGAAGGTGAGACAAGAAGACCAGAATTCCATCGGTACATTGTTGAGTTCTTCACAGTTTGCTAGCGCAGGAGCTTGTTCTGTTCTGTGACCAATTTACTTTTTCCGCATGTTACGAGAGCATGGCCTACGCAAAGTATTTTGCCGTATCTTGATAGCAATGTAGATTATTAACCAATGTTATTTTGCCATGAACAGGCCGTGAAGAATGGTCAAGGGGCAGAAGGTAGTATACGCTGCACCTTTGAGGATAAAATCTTGATGAGTGACATAGTGTTTCTTCGGGCATGGACACGAGTGGATGTTCCTAAGTTTTTCAACCCCGTAACTACTCTGCTACAAGCGCGAGACGCGACGTGGAAAGGCATGAAGACGGTCGCAGAGTTACGGCGGGAGAGGAATCTCTCCATCCCTGTCAACAAGGACTCTCTTTACAAGGTAGTTTGACGTTGGAGACTGTTTTTTTGCAAACTGGTCATAGCAGGAATTGTCGAGATTTGGGAGGCTTCTCGTCTTGGGACCTTTGAACAACCACATTTTATTCACTAACTTGATCTCCACTGACTAGTGATTGTTGTAACTTCGCATGAGTGCAGCCAATTGAAAGACACGTCAGAAAGTTCAATGCGTTGAAGATACCGAAGCAGCTGCAAACTGCACTTCCTTTTGCTTCGAAACCGAAGCAGAAGCCTAAACGCAAGGAGAAAACGCTGGAGACTAAACGTGCTGTTGTTATGGAACCTCACGAACGCAAGCTTCACACTCTTGTTCAGCAACTGAACACCATCCGTAAAGAGAAGGTTAGTCCCACATTTTACCAACGTTGAATGCATTTGAGCTTTGCGCTCTAAATATCAATGCTCAGTTTGTAGGGGTACGGATGCTAGGGGATGAGGACAAGTTCGTATGCAGGAATTTTCTCAAAACGATCCATGGAGAAAATTTTGAGTTTTCAGCGTAGTTGGAATGGTGAATGCATCTTTACTACAAAACTTTCAATTCATTTCACTCATGGTACTTGTTATTGCAATAATTCTCTTGATGTAGGCAAAGAAGAGGAAGGAATCAAACACCAAGAGGCGAGAAGTTCATGAGTCCAAGAAGGCAAAGGAGGAACAGATTAGCAAGTTGCATCAACGGGAAGAAAGACGGAAGCGCTACCGGGAAGAAGCAAGTAAAGAAAAAATCAAAGAGCTGGGTCGCAGGCAAAAGCCCAAGAGACTTAAAACTTAATGAAGTTGTCTAAAGTTAGTTCTGAGCACCCTCAGAAGGCAAGGACATCAATTTATGACCCACCTATATTGCATTCATTTATTCACCCATCCAGAGATATTGCTGGATGCGCATTGTAAGGATTTCTTTTTCAAAGTAGTTATCAGCCAGTGAAGATGTAGATGCAGTTGTATCGCCAATAGGGTGAACGAGATATGTACCATAATCATGAGTAGAGAAAGATAGATCAGACCCTGGAAGTGTGCAAATCATTATTTTGGTCAGCCGAATTGGCATATGAGATTTGTGCCTGAGTCGTGAGCACGAAATGAAGCAATTTGAAGTTCATGAACTCGTGTGACTTGCTGGGCATAGCCATGTCGAGTGTAAGAATGGAACTCGGTAAAGACTCTGATTCTCAGTGGCTTCGTAGGACACATTATTAGACTTCAACAAAACTAGCAGTTTAGCCTCTGAAAGTGATCGTCAACTGCGGACGATAGACCTGAGTAAGATGCAGAGATTCCGTGGAAGTGGTCGTTGAAGCAAGTACTTGGATAGGTACATGCTTAAACTCTTCAGTTTTCTTGACATGAAGAGTCCCTTGGACTGCGATTCGTTGTTCTCCATCATTCAGAGATGATAACTTTGTAATTTGAGCTTCCGAGTACTTTTTCAGAAAGAAGGAAGAGAGGTTATGTAATAATTTTGAAAGTTTCTTCTTTCCCCACAAGAAATATGTGAAAATTTTTAGTGTGTTTCACGCAATGTAGGCTACTTCCATGGACTGCTGCAGATCTTCCACTAATGAGAGAAAAATACACAAAGTATCGGGCAGGATAAATAAAAATCTCTACACAACAGGGAGCTCAGCGTATTAAGCATGAGATGAGAAGTGGGGGCCGGAGGCCAATGATTGATCTTGAGTGTAATGGCTCAATTCTGGTGGCAAGACAATTTGGTAAAAGAAAGTCTTCAGGAGTCAGAGCAGAAGCCACAACCAATTCATCCCTTATTGTCAAGGTATGGCAATGGCGAATACTCCTGACAACCATATGAGTCTGTGGTAACCAGCAAGGAGCGGGTGAGTGAGTAGAGGTGGTTGCTAACGGCAAGTAGGGGCGGAAAGTAACTCAAGATGGGAAGGAAAGTAATCGGGAATTAGGAGGTTATTACGGGAGCACTCTTGCGCAGAAGCTCTTTTGCCAATTCAGAGTAGCGTTCTGAATTACCTCTGAATAAAACTTCAGGCCATTGATGCTGAATGAGCAAAGATTGCTCATCCGTGATGCCATCTTTTTCCAATCCTCCCTCCACATTCTGCTGCAGCTGTTTCTTCAAAAGTTCCAGTGGAATGGCTTGCTTCTCATTTCTAAGCTCATACGGAATCAACAACTCCACGCGTCTTGAATTCAGTACGCCAAGGACAAGTAATCACTCCCTGACAGCCTCTCGGGGAAGCGCGAAAAGCTCTGATTTCGTCTATGATGTGCTTCATGACGGACTTAACAGCCTCTCCTTTCTTCTCCTTGGCTGAGCCCTTGACCAAAATGTCCACATGACGTCCCACAACTCTTCCATGATGACCTCGTGCCCATCCATGTAGGACGTTCTGTAGCCTCCAGAACTGACCACATCCGCACTGGATCTATAACTTTGTGCAATCACCTTATTTCGCACCACAGCCGACATGCGACATGCGATCTGGCCAGTTCAGTAAACTTTCGAAGTTGTTATGCTTTTGGTGATCTTGCAACCAAACACGATTACAACTCCAAATCTGAGCCAGAAGATGGGAATCCGGCTCTTCTTACAGAATCAAGACTCACGCTCAAAGGAGCAAATTATTTCATGCTCTTAAACAACAACTCCTTCAACTCTTCATCGACTAAGGACTCCTCCTCAACTATTAGTAGGAGATCAAACAATGTCATACACTATTCGAGGGAGACCATAATTTTATCCAGCAGAAAATGGAGGATCAATGTCGACGACCTGGCCAAGAATATTGCTTCTACAAAATACGAACTAAACATATCAAATCATTTGCTAATACTATGCTAAATCTGACTTAAACTTAATATTATCTCACCTCACATTGCACAATTCTATACTTCAGAAACCTAAGATAATCTCTTGTGGGCTGAGGATGTTAGACTCTACTCTACAGTACGCTCACTTCTGTGAGCTGAGTTACGAGGTGTCTTCTCTAGTCTTAAGCCGGATCAGTTTCCACCTGACACAGTCCATGTGGTATCTAACTTGGAATCTTCTTGTCACTACTTATTGTAGTTTCTCGTCGATACCATTCAGTGAAATTACAACCTAATTCTCAGCTAATATGTCCGCATATACTTTTTGGGGTTCTAATCTGCTCGTATAATCCACGTGTTTCTGAGGACAATTGCCACGCATGGACGCACGTATTTATGTAGACATGAAACACCAAGCATCCACATTCTGTTGCCTCGCAACTCCCAAATCGATTCCAAAGTCGACTTCCTGCAGTATAGTACGAGATATGGCGATGATTCGTCAAACGACTACTGAACATCCACACGAAGCGCCATGATGGTCCTATCGTTTGACCACCATGGCGGTTTGCTGCTTAAAACTACGAATGATAATTTTCACAGGCAGTCTAAAATTTCATGGGGACTAGCAGATGACCAGATGATGTATGTAGAAGAAGGCTTTGATTTTTTGTCCATGCCGTCGACACGAACGAACAGTGTGTACATACAACGTTCTAAAGTGTGTACACGTGCTGTAATGGTGTTAGTGGTTCTCGTATGAATGCATGAAACTAAGATATGCGGTGGCACTACAGTCCACGAGGTCCCGCGATTTCTAGTTATGTACATCAGTCTCTAGGTGTAGTTCACTAGAACGGTGAATCACTATTGTCACAATTATGGTTAAAAATTCACTAGTGCTTTGAATTTAATGGGATTGCTAACTTCTATTTCAAACCAGGTAATGGATCCTACATGCCACAAGGTTTCATGAGGGATAATCACCAATTCTTTTGGATGGGTGGAGTGTGAAGTTGCAACAACCAAAGTCTCTAAGTATAGGGGTATGTAGAGAGTTTATATATTTGTTTCTCTAGCTTTGGAGTTACATGAGCTATGGACTCGATTTTCGATGTGTTGGTGATTGAGTGTGCAAGAGCGTACCATACTAGGCGGCACGAGATATTACTCTCTTTAGGTTATTGTATAATCTATTTTAGCCAATGTGTTTCCATTACTCTATAGAGAATGATAATTGGTGCAATCCCGTTAGACGATGTTTCTTTGGATGTTATCTTGTTTATCCAATTGACATAGATAGTTAATATATCTTAGGTGTAGTAGGACATATGTTAATGGGGTTTCATATTTGGTTTCATCCATGTCATGCTTGATGGAGTTTCCCTTCCTTTTTGGAACCATCATTGTATTTCTGAATACTACAGCACATTAGTCCAAAGAATCCTAATGAGAAGGAAGGTTATGTAATCTTCGTGGATTCCTTTGTAAACAGCCCATTTCTTTTTAACAACACAATATCTCTTGACTCTCAAGCTAGTGCTCACGTTAGTTGTTAACTTGCACAAAGCTGGCTGTACATTGTTCAATTGGTATACAACAACCATCCTTGTTTTTTTTTTGGTTAACATAGCATTTTTTTTTTCCCAATGCATTTGGTTCAGATTCATATCGTATATTGACCTTGATGGCAAGCTCAGATAATGTTTACCAGTATGCCAACCCACGATCAATGTACTAACCAGCAGAAGGCACGAAGAAAGAAACAAAATTCCTCTGCACAAATATCCATGACTAAATTATTCGATTCCAACGAGTTCAGGAAACAGAGTCAGAACTAATCCATCTCAGGGAAGAATGTACTGGACTTGGGTATGTAGATGTATGTGGGAAAGGACATTGTAGACGATGTCCTTTCCCACAGACAGAAATCTGTAAATCTCTGTGAGCTGTAAATGAGCTTTACAGAGCTTTACTCCATGTACACCAGCCTGCATGAAGTTCATGCGCGTTTCAGACGTTAGAGATACTTCTTATTCCTTGAGAAGGGCACACCTCGCTACCAGAATCACTCCTTCTGTCAGGTTACAGGAAACTACCTTTAGACAGAGGTAAAGGATCTCCAAGGTAATTTATGAACAGCCAAGTCCATAACGTATCTTTTTTTATCCAGACCTTGTAGATGCCGGGCCTCGGTGACCTGAATAGGCCCGAAAATATTGGGTGATATCAGGGGCTTGTAAACACTTTCATACTCAAACGCCAATCAGAAGATAGCAATAACTTGTCACACAATGAATCTGATTTTCTTGGTATCAAATGTATTGTACAATAAGTGACATGGGTGTGAAAAACTTACTATTCAGATACAGAGACATACAAGTTAGTCTCTATATGACATCTACGAGGTGAAATATGTCATACAACACCTAAGATATCTGAACTATCTAGTTCAAACGGTCTAAAAACAACAGGAGCATCTAAAGAAGCATCATCTAGCGTGATTGCTCTACTATGGATTGCACCAACTAGTGCTCTCTATAGAGCAATGGAGAGCACTAGTACAGTAAGCTAAAGAGAGTGATAGCCCCTGCCGCCTAGTATGGTAGGCTCTCGCGCACTCCCTCACGAATATGTTGAAGTCGGTGTCCATAGCTCAATATAAATCCAAAGCTAGAGGAACAAAGAGGTCACCTCTTTGCCTACGGAAGAGTTATGCACTTTAAGAACACACCTTAACCCAAACATCAAGGTTATCCAAGTCCAAAACTTGAGCTAACTCTCCACGAATAGCTGCATATAAGTCTGGATCTCTACCATATGATAAAAAGTACCGTGAAAATGACGCTAGAGATGCTTGTCGGCTAAATTGATAACCCATGGTAGCTAGATATCCAAGTCTCCTAGATGACCTTTCTCCAAGCCATACTTTCTTAGTCATCTCTTAACCATCTAAACAACCCTTTTGCTAGACCATCTGCCTCGGGATGATCTCTTGAGATGGTACGATGATCAATCAATGCTTTATCACACACAGCCTAAAACTCCCCCAAAAACTCAATATCGTGATCATTCAACACTTCTACTAAGTACCACAGCTAAGAATGCATAAGCTGTTCCCTCACTTGACTTGTCAGGCAAGGCCACCAATTGAATCCACTTGGAGAAATGGTCCACTATGACCAACACATATTGATGATGTCATATAGTCAATGGCAAAGATCCTACAAAATCCAAGCTCCAATGATAACCAAGTTGCAAAAACAGTAGAGGATGTAATTGTGGTGTAGGGGCATTGAATGATGCTAGAACACGATGATATATCATACATCTGGCCATAAACTGTTGCACCTCAGTTTGCATACCTCTCCACCAATAATGACTTTGAAGTAAGCTATATATCCGCTTTACTCCCAATGACCTAACTCATCATGAGCATATCTGACCAACTATGCTCTTTGAGATGGAAGTGGCACAAAAGGAACGCTACCATCTCCCCATATTCAAAGAAGGTATCTACCTTCCCATTTGAACCGTCAAGCTCTCTGTAAAACTCGATCCCGCTCCTTTGCACTCAAAGTGCCCACCAAGCACATGTACAAAGATACTCTAACACCACCATGTCATCATGGATATCTCGGTTTATGATCAAACCGTACTCAGTTTTAGCGTCCAAGGATAACATATTTGGTCTCTGACCCAAGAGAGATATCACATAGCTCTCAAGCGCCAACATACTCGAAAAGGTAGATGCATGCTAACCGGAGTAGTAAGTGGTAGCGATGAAGAATTCTGAAGATACCAAAGAACAATGCAAGGAGATGTATAAAGCGCTAGGATGAGATTTTCGGGATGCCATGAATCTATACCGGCAGGAGATTGTCAAGTTATCTGGATATTCGTCATGAGCCGGACGTGCATGTGATCACCAGAATTACTTTGTCGAGTGTCTCGCCATGACGCAAGCTTGTAAAGATAGAGATTCCCATCTTGTAGTAAAGGAATTCATCGAAATTATTCTGATGTTGTCTATGGAATCGATTGTGTGATGGCAATGAGAAGTGATAGAATGGAAAATTTTCTGTTTCTATTCATGCACTCTACAAATTGTGCAGTCCAGAGTCGGTAAAGATGACTCATCAGTATCACCGTGCCATCGAGCCCCGGTTTTGTCAACTTGACTTGTACATGGGTTGCGACTTAACTGATCCGCATCACGGTTCATCATTCCAGGTCTATGAACAACCGTGAAATCATACTCATATATGATAAGAGCCAATCGTGCAAGCTTTCATGTAAGCTTTTTTGATTCCATCAACCATTTTAATGGTTGATGATCAGTGATGAGAATGAAGGAGTTTCCAAACAAATAACATCTAAAATGTGCCATAGCCCAAACAGCTGCCAAACATTATCTTTCATAAGAACTATAATTTGACTCCGCTGCATTGTTGGAGCAACTTGCATAAGCCACTACAAACTCCTTCTCCTCATCATCATGTTGGATAAGCACTACTCCCAAACCAACATACTCCAATCAGTATGTACTTGAAACAGATGACCTCTTATATGTCTACTCAAAAGAGGGGCAGATGTCAACCTTCCCTTGAGCTCAACAAAAGCTCTCTCTTGTTCATCTCTCCAACGCCACTATTGATCTAGATTTGTAAGCTTTTTCAAGGCTTTGGCAATACTGCTTAATCCTCGCACATATCGACGATAGAAGTTTGCAACTCCAAGGAAGGCTCGAACCCTACTCACATCTGAGGGTTGTGGAATACGCAAGATTGCATCCACCTTGGTTTACTGAACTCCCAATCCTCCTAGGTATATGGTATGACCCAAGTACTCTACTTGCTCATGAAAGAACTTGCACTTTCCAGGATGCAACTTGAGGTCATGAGCAATCAGTCGTTCAAATACCTCATGCAAATATATCTCATGCTCCCTCACTGTAGCATTATACACTAGAATATCATCAATGTAGACTCATGCACAATCAAGTCCGGATAGGATCCTATCCATCACTCTTTGGATACAACACATCCTTGCCATGCGAATCAATTGCCCAAAAGGCTGTATCGGTCTTATCCTCATCTCAAATCCGCAATTGATGATATCTTGCTCGTAAATCCAATGTTTTGAAAACTTTTGCATGCCCAACTGCATCAAAGATCTCATGAGTTGTAGGCATAGCATATCAATAAGATTTTATCTATCGATTGATAGATCGGTAGTCACCACACATACATCTATCTGTATAATTGCCATGTATATCCTTCTTGAGTGGCATCACCACAACAGAGATATACTCTCCATAAGATATCTCCACTAATCCAGCCTCAAGAAGGTCTTGACACCTAATTTGGATCCGATCTCTCTCCATATCACTGTATCGATAGGGACGACGGAAGACTGGTGCATCAGTTGTCAAGTCAATCCATATACTAGGTCCCTTCAAACAACCTAAATCCTTCATATTGAAGGCAAAACAGTTTCTTAAACTCCTCAAAAACCTCCACACCCTATGTCTTTCTTCTCCCGTCACTTTGGGACCAATCTCAATATCCCAAATCTCCTCTCCATCGACACTAGAGATAGAAGATGTTGTCGTGTTGTGACGTGGCTATTATGAGAAGATGATGACATGTGTCATCTTCAGAGCTTTTGTCATGACGGCGATACTTTAGGTTAGGATAACCGATGGTATTCTAAAGCTGTTAAGAGCCCACCGTTGGATAAACTTTGTAGGGCTTGGATGTTGATAAGGCTCCAAGAGATATTATCTTGGATTTTATCAAATATAAAGTGTAGTCGGGGTGGAAAGGGTATGGGAGAGATCTAGACACATCATCTTGCTGACTAAGGAGCTTATCTGATCAAAGTGGAGTCGATGTAAGACATGGATAGAGGACAACATGATCCTCCAGATGTACCGATGCCCAGTCCATTTGTGATCAACATCCGGTGTCTTCATCGTGATCACTTTTGCGTATACTTAGTCGGTTTTGAGCTGTCATTTTAACTTTTATTAGTGACAACTCATATTATGTATAGGATATCTAGGTACTATGTTTAGGATAGTTGTAGAGCTCTAAGTTAAAATGGAGCTAATTTGGCCTCACTAGAGGTCAAAATAACACTCTTCATTCTCATTGGTCTAGGAGTTTTGGCCAATTAGGCACTAGGGCAACTTCTTCGAGGTATTGAGGGGTTTTGGAGACCTTCTAGGGGACATTTGAAGATTTGAAGATAGGGTTGGAGACCTGACGGGACGAGCTACGACGTGGGCTCAAGAATGGATGGATTTGAAGGGTTTGTCACTCTGAAATGGTGATTAAAAGATAGAGAGAGAAATTTAGACCTTTGAGTGTATTTGGGATGTTTCTGAAAATCTTATGAGTGTTTGGAGAGATCTAAATCAATTGAGATATAGTTTACGACTTGGGCTTGTGTTTGGATAAAATTTCGACTCAATTGGACGAGTTTTGAGTACGGAGTGATAGGTTGAAGTTTGTGTATACAGTCAGAGTTGCAGGAATGCAGTGACTATCAAGAAGTTAGTGAGTTTCGGTTTATGGTTGACTTTTCCAAGTTTAGAGTAAGGTGTAGATTGCAAGTTCAGATTGTGGGTTGGCCTTGAGATATTAGTGTGCAAGTTCAAGTTTTGTTTGGACTTGAGATATAAAATTAGTCAGAAATCAGATTTTAAGAACTCTATAGTGATAGGTTAGCGCAGAACGTTGAGTTTTATGATATGTCAAATGCCATGTGATGTCAAGAGGCAGTCATGGGTGGGTTGGGACAATTTTAGTATGGAGTGTCGTTGTTTGCTTCTTGTGTTTAGATCCTCTCCATACTGGCTTCTTGTGTGTGCGCCATGCTGGATTTGTGTTGGTGCCTGATTCTATAGGAGTGCTCCGTACTTGATTACCCGTTAGCAGTCTAGTTCGTGTTGCGTATTTCTCTTGTGAGAAGTTGGAAGTGATGGCCAACTCTCCCAAGAGTGCTTGAGGTGATGGCAGGTTAGGTTGCCCGATCCATTAGGCACAGACCACGGGGATCTAGATTTAGATTAGAATAGATAGACGCAGAAGGTTGGATAATTGGGGAATTGGTGGGATCAACAATCAAGACGACTTCATATCAGCAACAGTCTAACTGGTTGTTCGGGGTCACAAGGAAGATCACAATGAGTGGGGAGGGGTCGAGGAGAGTCGGCGAGGTACCTAAGGTGCAACTTGATCCGGCAACAACAAAGATGTTTCAAGCGTTCACACTCTTTCTTCAACGATAACGATTGTAGGATCGAAGGGAGAATTCAGCCACAAAGGCGCTGCAAGTTGTGGTGGGGAAGATGGATCAGTTTGACGGTAGGGATGTCTCAAAGTACTTTAGGTACCACGTCAGGGAAATGGAGCTGAACTGTGTTGCTGAAAGAGAGATGATAGAAATGTTCCGTCTTGCTGAGGTGCCGGAGATTAGAGACCATGTGAAATCTTTACAGGAACACTTTGGTGAGGGTTGGGAAACATATTCCCATGCCTTGAGGGATGAATAATTCTTGGAATACTTTGATAGAGTCACTAAGAAGTCATTCATGGAGTGGGTTGAAAGGCCCAATAAGAAGTCTCATGCGACTGAGCTTCTAAGGGAGTTTGAGAAACAATTCTCACAATTGTCTCGACTGGAAAAGATCACTTCTAATCACACAAAACTAAATTGTTTCTTCGAGCTACAGACTTTGAGTTGCAAGAGAAGCTAGAGTTGCTTCTCAAAGACAAGAATGATGAAGAAGGATTAACAGGTAGTTGGAAGTATGTTGAGAAGGCAGTTGGACTATTGGCGAAGAGGGAGAGAAAGAGAGAAAAGATTGTAGTGAGAAGACCTCTTCAAAACACTACTCCTATTGCTCCAGCACATGTTACTAGGTAAGTGGTTCCAACCTCCAATTTTCAAGCTTCAGGTTAAGAGTACTTATTGAAATTGGAGTGGAGGGAATTTATTTGGAAGTGAAAGTGAGACTTCATACTTCATATTAAGTATCAATTTCATATCCGATTCGTAGTAAGTGGAATTGTAAGAGCCTCAACCTGAGAAATGGAAGAACACCGAGAGGACATGCCTAATGGAGAGAATCCCTGGTCAATTTGGCAGGGTTTCTTCACATGTCTCTTCACATCGGGAAAATTTCTGGGCGGTACTTCATGAGGCCACATTTTAGAGGTCGAAAGTAACATGCTGGCAATTGAAGATCAGTTGACAATCCAATAGCCAGTTTTAGCTGACTGATCTTGAACTTGCTGTTCTTATTTATGGATGTCACTGAAAGATTTTATCTGCACTGCACCATCCTGCGACTCGTTAGTGTCCGACTAGACTCGCCCAATAGCCGCATTAGATCTTAACATTTATGCACTCCTAACTATATAAATCAATTATTTCAGATGCTGTTTTAAATGAATGATAAATCAGTCACTTTTAAACACGTTAAATGAATGATCTTTGAGTCACTTTCTTGAGCTTGATGCAAGATATATTGATAGATGTCTAGCAAATCAAGTGAATCAACAAGAAATCTGGATTATTCGCCTTCTTTATCCTAATTTTGCTCCTCGGACCGAGGACTGGATTCAGAAATCATGAGAATCTAAAGCATGACCTTTGCAGCATGTGCTTGTCATCTCACGTCCGACCTGCAGGGATACACCACGTTCACCAAGAGCAAAATATGTAGACACGCAGAAAGTGATATTAAAATAAGTAGAGAACAGCTCTGGGCACAGCTGGATGTTCAAAGCAGCAAATCAAGTTTTCTCGACGCCGCGTTTGGGCACAGAATGACCGAAGAAAGTGATATAATAAAAATACAAAGCGAGCGCTAAATAGTTGACAAAAGCAGAGGAGAACAAAAAATAGAGTATTAACTTTCGCATTTTTGTCTAAAACCACTAAAACTTCGTTTGATAACCAGGTAACAAAAATTAAGCGTCAAGTGGCAAGGAAATTTTTCAGCACTGTGTTACAAACCAAAGGGCTCGTCTTTTTGTCTAAAACATTTTGTATACTTACAGAACTGCTGATGAACTTCAGACGATTGGCGCATGAATTTTCAGCCAGAGAAGAGGATCCGGTCATGGACAACGTGGACTCAGTCCCTGACAGACCTTGTGTAATGACGATTGATTGAAAAAATCAGCTTTCAATAGCATCATACACAGCTCATAAGGCGATACATTATATTTACGAGACAGAAATTCCAAAGGAGAATCTAAGATCACGTTTTGTATCCACAGTGGATTGAATGATCAGAGTGACCTTGCCAGACCTCGTATATTTGCAGAGAGCACCTTTTATGGTTTTAATTCACTCTATCAACGTGACGTCTGGATCCGTAAGAGGAGGAACACAGTTGAGTCTAAATTTGAAATGAACATTCCTATCCCGCTTTCACGTTTTCTTCAGAGTGAGAATGTTTGAGATTGATTCCGAGTTCCATGGAAAGGGTAGTATAAGTAGTGCAGTGATTGAAACCAACATCATCATCAGTTCAGTTGTCGCATACAGTCTTCGAGAGTCCTTCGTACTGATTCAGGTATCACTTTTCTGGAAGCACTCAGTCTAGTACTTGAAAATATAAAGCTCGAGGATGAAAGTTCCAGCTTCGCTCAATAACTCATTTGTCAAGATCAGCTTCCATTCATGTTATTCTAATCCTTTTTGTGAACTGATTAGTTTTCAAGTGTTTTCCTGTACCTACGCCGAAGATGTGACTACTCACCTGACAAAAGTTTGGTTTTTGTCTGACTGATTCAAAAGAGTTTTCAGCTGCCTGAATGCTACAAAGATTTGAAGCAGGCCAATTTTGAGATTAACGAGAGTGGTATCGAAGGCTTATAATGCAGTACTACAAGCTTTCAAATTGCGTGATTTTGAATAGCGAAACTCCTCACCGAGTTCCACTCTGTCTGTCATACGTCGAGTTTAGGCTTGACCAAGGTCGATATTGGCACCATTAAGGAGGAGAGCTTAATTGGTCTTCTGCGTGCAATTGTTGTGTAGGAATCCAACGACATAATATTGTCTCTGTCGAGCCCTATGGAGATCATGACAAGGACCCATGTAGATCATTCGTCTGCAATTTTGATCTTCCTGGGAGCTATGCTCCTCATTGCAGCTCCAAGCTGCAGAGCAGACCTTGTTGATACTGTGATCGGAACACTTCTCCCGTCTCCGTCCCCGCCCCCACCACCACCAGCACCAATTTCTCCATCACCACCACCACCATCCCCAGCAGTTTCACCACCACCACCACCTCCACCACCTGCAGGTCTGACACCAGAATACTACTCTGCCAGCTGTCCGTCCGCAACTGCCTGGGTGAAAAACATGACGTCCAGTATAGTTGACAGTGACAGGTCCATGGCAGCTGCCTTACTGAGATTGCACTTTCATGACTGCTTTGTTCGGGTACGTCATGAGCTTGTGACCTGAAGATGCGAAAAAATTGACCGTTTACAAATGACTTCCCTGTTTTACAGAAGTTGACGGTTTTCCATGTAAGCATGAATCAATCATTCGAGCATGAAATATAGCTTTGCCTCCTTGGTTCAAGAGCTCACATCATCCGCTTCCTTTTTGCAGGGATGCGATGCATCTGTTCTACTTGACTCCACCAGTGGTAACACTGCCGAGAAGGACTCGTTGGCCAATGCCAATTCCCTCAGAGGCTTCGCACAAATCGATCAGGTCAAAGCCAAGCTGGAACAAGTCTGTCCTGGTGTTGTATCGTGTGCTGACATCCTTGCTCTCACAGCTCGCGACGCCATTGTGAAGGTAAACAAAGGGTTAACTACGCTGTAACACTTGGACTAAAAACCAGTTCAATGTCATTCGAAACATTGAGAAGTTTAATTTCTTATCTGGGTCTACACCTTGAACATCATTTAATTCTGGTGTATAACGTCTCCACAGATCGGAGGGCAATCTTGGGTGGTTTATCTCGGAAGGAAAGACGGCGTTGTTTCAATTGCATCTGAATCAATGGCCGGCTTGCCATCTCCTTTGGCCAACTACACGGAATTGGTCCAGGGCTTCGCCGCAGTTGGTCTGAGCGAGAAGGATATGGTAGTGCTTTCAGGTAAGAGCTGCAAACGTGCACCTTGATGACCAGCACTTGCGATCCCAATCTACCTTTTCTGCATGAGGTGTGTGAGAAAAGCAAAGCAAAAAATCGTTTATTCCATTTGTGTCAAAGATGCTGTCCGAGCGTGATATTTCATTTACCTTTTGCCATTTTCGCTGTAAAATTTGCAGGTGGGCACACCATAGGCTCAACCAAGTGCGGAGCGTTCTCCCAGCGCCTTTACAGCTTCACTGGTCCTGGAGCAATCAACGGGACAGACCCGACCCTGGATGCAGAGTACGCCAAGCTGTTGAAGCAGCAGTGCCCACAAAATGCTCCCCTGAACCAGGTTTTCCTGGACCCGTCAGGCAGCTTCCCCGGACAGACTTATGACAATGGATACTTCAAGGCCGTGAAGGCCAACAAGGGCGTGCTCACCTCCGATGCAGCCCTTCTGACCAGTTCCTTCGGTGCAAGCCTGGTGGCTCGCGAAGCAAGCCCCAATTCTCCTTTCATGACAGACTTCGGAATCTCCATGCAGAAAATGGGTATGGCTCCTGCTCCAAGGGGAGCTGTGTTGGAAGTCCGAAAGGACTGCCATTTTAGGAATTAGACAGGTGACCCGTAGACATTACTTCGTTACACGATGCTCGCCACACAGCATTAAATTACAACAGAGATTTGAATCTACTCATGAAATGTATAACCCAACATCTATGTTAAGCAAACTACTACATTACCGTAGCTAAAATTCTTCACCCATGCATTTCTTAGCAAGGTGCATGTGCAGATCTCAGTCAATAGCTCCAACAATTTAGATTCTGCTCGGGTAGCGTAGACGTCGTCAGGAGCAGAATAGGCAGAGTCACGACCGACCGAGGTCATTGAATAAGGTTCTGTGGGAGATCTGACTGCAATTAGTAGCGAATAAGAAAGAACAAGATCCAAGAACCTGAACTGGGCCCATTCTGCTCAGCTTAATAGCTCAGGAGTAGAACTTTTAGTGATTCAGTCACGAGGATGACAAACCCAGTGATGTGGTCCTAATGTAGGACATCAGGTGAGAGAAACGGTTAGATCCGAAGAACAAACTTCAGAGAGAGAGCCCTTAAATTTTGCCATGCCAGCGAGTGGAATAGAGAAGAGATTGGTCCAGGACGAATAATCCTCTATAAGACTTGATGGTTTAATAAAGTTAGCAATTTTTGCCCAACGCAGGGGCTTTTAACTTCATCTCCGATCAGGTGGCAATAACTATATATATATCTGGACTTTAGCTATGACAATGTCGCTTGGTGTTCCCTTGTTTGAGAAAGCACAGTGCTCGCCGACTGATTCATATTCCAGAGACATTACTTCATAATCTCTTCCTCGGTAAAATATGAAGGTTTTGCTACCCAACTGTGGCAACAGTTACACACATATGTGTCCAGACTTATGTAGCGGCATCTCTAGTTAGGTAGTTGGGCGTATGCAGTTACTACAGTTAGCGCCGATCGCACTGGAATTGTCGTTAGGGCCGACAGCGCCGTTAGACGTCCTAGGGCTCAAGGGGTAGAGTTCGAATTAGTGCTCCTTGGAGGGCAGTTTTCGAAGTTGAGACTTTGAGAGTGTGGCTATGGTGCATAGTAGCTAGTGCAGGAACCCGGAGTCTTTGAAGCACAAAGTGGGTTTGGCTTGAATGTAATCTCTCTTTATGCTATGGTTATGAGCGGAGTGTACTTGTGGACATTTTGATCGTAGAAAAGATTACTTCAAAAACTCAAATTGGATTCTGTGGTGAGAACTATGAGTTCTTGGAGCATTGAAGATGTTTTGGTGAGTTTGGATCGATGGTAGCTTCGATCCGTTGGCTATTGAGTGTGCAGGGCGTTGATGGAGTGCAGTCCGTGGTGGTGATCTAGAAGTAGAGTCGATTCGAAGTAGATGTGATTGATTTCGAATTTTTGGATTTTCTGTTTTAGTGTAAATCCGAATCGGGAATTTTTGAGGGCGGAAGCGCTGCTAGAAATTGACAAAGTGGGCCGATGCTTAAACTTGTCTTGGAGCATTCATTTGAGATTGGCTGAAAAATATTTTGGACAGAAGTGCTCAAAGTCCAAGATTGGTGTTTTGAAGTTTTCGGGTCAAAAATATGAGCAACAAGCTATCATATTATCATATAGTGTCCGTTTGATCTGAAATTTGGTGGGATGATAGAAGATGTAAAGTTTATCACATTGGGGTAGAGACGTCAGGCCCAAGGCTGACAGTGTCAGAATTGTAAAATTTTGAGACATTTAGGGGTCTGAAATCCAAGTTGAAGATTCTCAGAGTCCCGCAGAAGTTTGAAACGGTATCCGTTTGTGAAAAAAAATTGCGTTAGGTAGAAAATTGAAAAATCCTAGTTTAAGGCAATGCCTTAAAAAGTTGGATTACCAGTATCAGTTTATCGATATGGAGAGCAAAAGATCTCCAAAATCGAGTTTTTGTATTTTAAAATGCCCTTCTGAGACTATGTCAGTACGGGTTGGGTTGGTTTGACCCCGTTGATGGATGTTTTTGAGATAGAGTATTGTTCTTTATGTTTCTTGTGATTGATATACCTCCATCATTGTTTGTGCCCCACATTTGTTTGTGTTGGTGTTTTGTTATTTGGAGTGTTGGCGCTCCTGTGTGCTGTCGATAGTGAAGCTGGATTTACGGACCAGTCAGACAATCCATGTTTCTCTCCAGTGAGACACGACTTACAGACCTGTGGACTGGGTGAGTGCATATGGTGATGGCACGTTTCAGTTTGCCCTTGTGGTGCCTCGGAAACCTTATGTTGCGGTTTCTGATTCTAGTAGGGGACATGTTTTGGTACGGTTGTGGAGGTGATACGTAAGTGTCACAATGGAGTTCTATGGAGGTTTCGGAGGAGAGACTGCTCGAGTTAGCATTGGGTGCACCCATAGCGGAGTGCGGTATCAACCTTGGCCTTTAAGATTCACAAAAGACTCTGATTTGGCTTCGGAGAGTGACGGAGCTGAGCTTGGTGATATCTTGGAGTGTGTATCCACACCGTTGTTGTGGGATATAGACGATATCTATGGGGTCACCAAGGGTCCCAGACAATATTCGGGTACAATTGGCACTAAACTGTAGAGTGTATTTGAGGCTATTATAAAAAACCTATGTGGGTTTTGATGTACATGATTCAACTAGTATGTGGCTTATAAATCATATTTATGTTTGGATTAAAATTTCAATTCAATTGGATGAGTTTTGAGTATAAAGTGATAGCTTGAATTTTGTGTACATAGTCAGATTTACAAGATTGTACTTACTATTGCAAAGTTAGTAAAGTGATCATAACTTTTCATATTGGAAGTTTTCATTAATAAAACTTTTCACATTTGAAGCTTAGATTATGAAAGATTTTGTTGTGAAATTTTAAAGCAAATTTAGTCAAGATTTGAGATGTGTGATAATTTAAGTACATATGGATATGCATATTAACTTGTGATACACCACATGGTTAGAGAATTATTTTGAAAGATTTGGAAAAGAAAAACGTTAAAAAATTTCATGAGTCCCCAACAAGGTTGTAAAATAATTATATGAAAAATGTAATCAAGAGTTAACGTCTAAGTTCTGAATATCAAGATCTTCTTATGCTCAAATTTTACCGATGCAATAGACTTGAATGTGGATTGGTGAAGAGTAGAAAGAGAAAATAGCAGCTCACACAAGGGTCACAAAACTTTTTCTACAGCCAAGCTCTTTGACATTCTCAAAGCAAAATAATATCTATGCGACAGTAGCAACAATTAAAGTCTTCATGTATAGGGGTATGTAGAGAGGGTATCTTAATGTTCCTCTAGCCTTGGAGCTAAATGGAGCTTTGGACACAAACTTCAAGATGTTTGTGAGAGAGACCACAAGAGTCTACCATACTAGACTTCAGGGGTATCTCTCTCAATATCATATTATATTTTTTATTTTAGACATCGGGTATCCATTGCTCTACAAAAAATATTGGCTGATACCATCCATAGGAATGTGTTGCTTATTTGAGATAACGGGTATTTATTGCTCTACGTAGAACACTGGCTTGTGCAATCCGTAGGAGAGCAATCACGTTAGGTGATACTTCTTTGTATATTCTTGTATCATGTAAATCTTTTGGATATCATAGGTGCAATAAAATAAATTTATAACTCAATTTTACAATTTAAATGCAATTTACAACTCACGCTTGTGTTTGGATTCAAATTTTAACTCAATTGGTTGAGTTTTGATTACAGAATGATAACTTGAAGTTTGTCTACATAGTCAAATTTGCAAGATTGCACTGAATGACACAAAATTAATACAATCATCATAACTTTTGCTATCCAAAGTTTTCATCAATAAAACTTTCTACACTTGAAATTAGATCATAAAAGATTTTGTGATGAAATTTTAAAACAATTAGAATAAAATATTGTGTGTGATATGTGATTATTCTAATATGCAGTGGTCTGTATATTATCTTGTGATACATTGTATGATTAGAGAAGGGTGATGATCACGGAACATAATAGAGTAGACAAACTTGTGGTGGAGCATGTGATCTACAAGTGCTATTTGATCACACAAGCGATATGCTCACCACCTCAAGCACAATATACCACACTAAGCATAGAAATCACTTGCCCTATGTTAAGGTACTCCTTGCTAATCATGAGTGTAGTTTCAAAGCTTGAAAATGATCGAGGAATGGTAATCGTAGAAATATTATCAAATCTAACAATAGGGGAGTCTTACTAGAGAGCGATGTACAAAAGTCACTCTGTATTGCCAGAGGAAGCTCAACATCCGTTTCGTTGTTGTCAGCGGCTAGGGTATGCTCCATTTATTCCACCTAGGTTAGAAAGGCTCTCCCGCTACTATGATAGTATAGTTCACAAGTATGTATCTCCCCTGTCACGAAGCCCAATGAATCTCACCGAGACGACGAGAACAGAATCCGAAGTTTGCTTGAGTTTCACGCTTCCTCCACTGGCATATTAGTCATCAAAGTCAAAGAGAGGATGGATGAGAAGAATGTCAAAAGCTCCAGAATCACACGATCAATCAAGAATCTGCCTTCTCATGACGACATTGGAATAGGTTCACATATCCAGCAGACACTACAAAACACATTCAGAACGATGATCTGTTGATTAAGGAAGACGTTTCTTCATCTACTAATTTGCTGCTACGCCCTTCATTGTGAACGCACCTGATTGTCAATGGCTCATGGAAGCGCCAACTCCCAGCCCAACTCGTGAAACGAGTATTAGAAGAAGAAATGAAAGCTTCGATGAGGTAGTCACCGTAGATGTGGGTGAGTCTGAATGAAGAAACAGAAATATTCCGTGCTCAACAACCTGACTCTAGCGCAAATTTCCGAGCATCTAATCTAAACTTATGAAGTCTGTAGAATCCATAAAATTTGGGCATCTTTAGATAATATTCCATTATTTATTATGACGATAATCATATGAAAGCATAACCACGTCATTGACCAAGGTACATGGGACGGCAGACAATAGACAGTAGGTTGGCTTTACTCTTATAGGTTACATGAATATATACTAACCATAGGTGGTTCTTATGGAAAGTGTTTGATATACATTGCAAAATTCATTGTAGGAAGGTAGGATGTTGTGTTGTGGTTTGAAGATATATACTATATCTATTTTGTTTTAGTCTACATGGCTATATGTAGGTTTCATGTAGATCAGATCTGTGACTTCAAGATGGATATTAACTTTCCACATAAAAATCCATTTAAGTTCTAGGTTCATATTTTTTATTACAATAAATGCTAGATTAACCATCATGAATTTGTTGTAAGTCTTAAAAGCACTAATATAACCAAGTTTTAGTTCTCTTGTCATGTTGCTATTATTATAGAGTATGCTCATTATATTAACTTTTGTTTCAATTATTTTTCCTCTTGCAAACCATTTTAAGTTGCCTAACTTTTGTTGTATGTGTACAATATGCAGGGGTCAGTTAAAATATACATGACTGCACATTACTTACATAGTACCCATTGAGTGTTGAAAATAAAAATTTATCACAACAAATGGTCTTTAAGTAAAGTTGAGGTTGATAAATGATAAAACTGATAGTTTGTTTCAAAGTCTCCATCCATTCAAGCACTTTTAATAATTAAAAGGATCTAGGAGCTGACAAGGTATTTTACAATTTGAAAAAGAAATCAATTAGTTTTATGACAAAAATTGGACATTTGAATCAATCAAAATAAGGAGTCATTGACGTGCTTATTGTTGTTCATTCTTATATTTTGATTCATTCTGATTGATTTTGGATACAGAATGCATAATTTAATTGAAAGATCTTTATTGGAAAGGTTGGTTGTAAGATATATATATATATATTTATTTATTTATTTAAATCCGACAGCATCCTCTTCATTCGCATACCAAATTGTAAGCTTTCCGAAATTTCACGGTTATTACAGAACTTTCACGGTTATTGACTTTCGAATTGAGGCGTTACATTGTAAATACCAAGTTCTATACTGATATATTTCTGCAATGCACAAACTAGAATGGCATGTCTTCTAAACCATTCGGTTGCTATTTATTCGTTCCTAAGGCAGCAAAATAGGAACTCGCGGAGGAGGGTGTGTTCGTTAAGAAGATCTCGTGTGATTCGATGTATTTTATGATATCCCCGTTAGCATGATTTCAAGCTTATCATTTCTGCTTGATCAAGTCAAGCCTACAGACACAATACCCCAATATTAAGTGATAAGTATGCTAGTCAGGGAGATTCTATGAAGAGCTCTTAGTCTTAGTGCGGATAAACTTAGGGAGGAGAAAGCAAGCTCAATTTAGGAGCCTAGTACAGTTTACACGGCAGGAAATGTGAAGCCGACTTTCGACTCTCATTTTGTTCCTTAAATTTTCGCACCTGAAAGCTTCAATCGATGGAAGGAAGAGAATGATCAGGGTAGCCTCGTATTATTATGCCCCATCTGCTTCAGGTCGTCAGGTACTCGTTGCTCAGTAGTACCTGTTCCGACACTAAGATTTCTTCACCGCAGAGAATCTTGGACGAGATAGACGACAGACCGGTCTATGTGTTAACCAAGAGCACGAATCAGTGGAAAGAAATTCCATTGCTGAGCCTGAAGTCGGAATACTGACCAACTCAAGGAAGCAATGCTTAGCCAGGATGAAAAAGTATCACGATCCCTTGCACCTGGTATGGTACTCCCTCTGAGGTAAAAACATTGAAAGGCATACATATTAGACTTCTTAACTGGAATTTAAAAATTAGAAAGTGAGGGGGACGGAGAAAATGTGTTCAAGGCCCGAGTACAAACAGGTGTCTTAGGAAGGTGAGCTTCAATTTCTCTTCAGCTTTAGCCTAGACTCGCCTTAGTTCAGATGGCTTGTTGTGATCTTCAAATGCGACTCAAATCTCGTAGGCCGGAAATTGACTCCCGACTTGACGGCTCGTATGGCTCGTAGCAAGTCTTGGCATGCCATGCACAACTCATGAGCTTCCTCCGCTGGAATATAAAGTTTTTTCCTGGATCATCGGGTAACGCATCAAAGGCAGAGAGAGGATGGATGAGAAGAATATCAAAAGCTCCATAATCACACGATCAATCAAGAATATGCCTTCTAATGACGACATCTGTGAAAATACATTGGAATAGGTTCACATATCCAGCAGACACTACAAAACACATTCAGAACGATGATCAGTTGATTAATGAAGACGTTTCTTCGCTCTACTAATGTGCTGCTACACCTGATTGTCAGATGGGCTCATGGAAGCGCCAACTCCCAGCCCAAATTAGAAGCAGTATTAGAAGAGTATTAGAAGCAGAAATGAAAGCTTCAATGAAGGAGTCACTCTATATGCATTCACGCACTCACAATCTACTACCGTAGATATGGGTGAGTCTGAATGAAGTAACAGAAATATGTACAGGTGTAGGATACATATTCCATGCTCTACAACCTGAATCTGAGCGCAAATTTCACGGCATCGAATCTACACTTGTGAAGTCGATAGAATGCATAAAAATTTTGGCATTTTCACAATATATTCTATTATTTACTATCACGATAATCATATGAAATGAGAACCACGCCATGGTCAATGGCGTGGTTCTGGCGTGAAGACATTATACAGTATGTTCATTTTTCTCTAAACTTTTATATGAATATGTCCTAACCATACATGTTTGATGGAAACTTTTTTTCGTTATATATAAAAAAAATTTATTGCATAATGTATACATGAATATAATATATATATTTTTAAAATTTTAATTTAATATCAATTTAATTTAATAAATATATTTTTTTACTTATGATCATATTTAATTATTTTTTAACTTGAAAAAAATCAAAATATAATTTTTGATATATTTAAATGAAATATATAATAATTCTCAGTTTGATCCATGATAGTAAAAATTTATATATCATCATTTTGGATATTTTTATTTTTTTATTCAATGAATTTTAGATTGTATTTTACGAATATTTATAATTTAGTAGCAAAATTAATTGGTATATCAAAATTAATTGATTTTATAATTAAAATTTTAAATTTTTTTCAGTATATATGATATAATTCGTATATTTTAATTAAAAATGATTTTCTATATTTGAAAAAAAAATTTACTATAATTATGATAATTATTTAATTAAAAATAAATATATATAATTTAAAAATAAAATTTCAATATTTTAAAAAATAACTGTTGTTCAAATCATTTTGAATATCAATGGAATAGTCTGAATTTTGGATAAATCTTCTTGGTAATTTGAAATTTTCTGACATTGGACTTACTAAGAATGTTTCATATAAAGAGATGATTGATATGATGAGTTGAAAATTCATATGGAATAAACAGTTCAAGAATAATTGTGATAGTGTGGAAATGATTTTTTTTTGTATTTCAATATTTTCTAAATTTTTGATATTTAAAAAAAAATCATAGAGTTTATTGCAAATAGATGTTAGTTTCAAGATTATATTAGCCATCAAGATAAATGTTTTAATTTAATATAATTTATTTTTTAATTCTATAAAAAAGCTAAAATTAAAAAACTTGCTATGTTAATTGATATTGAAAGGTGTAAATTATTTCTTTTAAACAATTTACCAATGACATGTGGATGCACAAAAAATATTTCATACAGAATAATGTAATAATAATAAATATCATCAACATATAAGGTAAAAAAAATCTAATTTAGAGCTCATACCCTCATAAAGGGATGATTTCAAAGTAAATTAAGCTTGTTTGGAGTGAAATCTATTGAGATTTTTTTTTTGAATTAAGAATTTAGTCGGAGATGAATATTGTATTGGAAATTATCAATTAGCAAGTTTGTGTTTGTTCTAAATCACGTCATATAGATATATTTAGATTTACTCAAAAATTAATATTAAATTAAAAATTATCAATTTTCAAGTTTGTGGTTACTCTAAATCATCCCATATGACAGTATGTAAGATACTCCTATGTTTAGGTTGTCTTTAAAATCCAATTATATAGATGAATCTTAGGCCAGCTCCAATTGGTAAGAGTCGAAGTCAAGAACATCACTTAAGATTAATATATCTTGTAGTTCAACTCCAATGCAATAAAAAAACATCTAGGTATCTAGCTATAGTTATTTATTATGATTAAACAAAAAGTATGGTATTCATTTATGATTAAGTTTAGCTTGAATATAACTACGTTTAGTTATTTATAATTAAGATGAAAAAATATATACTGCAATTCTTGATAAAATAAAGAGAGGATTGAAATAAACTATTTTTTTATTATATGAGAATCAAGAGTCATATTTAATGACATGATTATCTTCACATTTTTTTATTTGATTATTTTGATTATGAAATAATCTTTATATTTAGTATCAAAATTGATTTAATAACCAAATTTAATTGAAATATAATTGAATTTTTATAATATCTAAGTGCATCAAAAATATATTATCATGTACACTGTCTTATTGTAAGTTGTAATTTTTACATTGATATAACTTGATGAACAAAAGGTACATGATAGTTAATTGAATTATTATTATACTTACTGAAACTATAATATTTCAAATAATATAAATAAATATAAAAATTAAAAATAACTTCCAATATTTATTTTAAAATTAAAAATAAACGGACTGATCAACGTAGAGTTGCGCATCCGCTGTAAATCACCCCATGAGTCAAACTCTTGGATGAAGTCATCCAATTCAATAAATTTCACTCTCCAAGTTTTAATCATGAGAATAGATTGACAGTCCATTCAATTGCAAACATTTTTGAGCCCACTTCGTAATTCTTGTTGTCAGATTCCCAACCCTTTCCTTAAATATGCAAATTGTTTCCTCCAAGGCTTTCAAAACTGCCCAAAACCTCAAAGGACTTCACCTAAGTGCCCTCATGGGTCCAAACTTCACTAACAATGAAAATAAAAAGTGACTTTTTTGACATCTAGTGTGGCTAAATTAGCTCTATATAAACTTAGAGCTTTAAAACTAACCTAAACATAGTACTTAGCCATCATATAAACCTTAAAATCATCAGTTAATAAAGAGTAAAAATAACAACTCAAAACCAATTAAGTATGAAAGAAACTACAAACTGAACCGGGAAGTTTACAACTTGAAAATAATACTCCTCACCAAACTTCCCAACAACCAACTCGCTATGGCTTGCTTTCGATAAACAATAGTGATAAATTAGAACCCACATGTTGAAAGTCACCAGTAATCGCAAGTTCAAATCCATATCACCCAACTAAGTCAAAATGTATATTGTTAGATCCCAAATTGCACCGTAGGAAACAACTAGAAGAATAATCGGTTCCAGAAAGTTCATCATTTGTCACAAAAAATTATCTTGAAAATGATATACTAACCACGTTTGAAACTGATTGTGATGAAGATACCGGATGTTGATCACAAATGGATTGGAAGTCAATACATCTAGAGGATCATGTTGTACTCTATCCATGTTTCACGTTGGCTCTTTAGGTAGCAAAATGATGTTTTAGATCTCTCCCGTCCCCTTTGCACCCTGACCACGATTTATATTTGATAAGATCCAATATCATACCTCTTGGAGCCTTATCAATATCCTCATCCTACAAAGTCAATCCAATCGTGTTCTCTTTATAGCCTTAGAATCAGCCATTGGTCATCATGATCTAAAGTATCATTGTCATAACATCGGCTTTGAAGATGACACATGTCATCATCTTTCTAATAATATCATAACATGACATCCACTCTCCTTAAAAATTTTCATGTTGTGGTATGCATCAAAAAGTTTACCAAGGTGTGTGCGGCGTCAAAAAAGGTCATCTTAATTTTCTTCTCCAGCTAGATCCTCTCCATATGATTCATTTTCACCAAAAAGGTAAAATTCCTCCTCAAGTAGTTCATAGTTTATCTTTTTATTGTGACTTTTTAAGATATTGATGCGTTTTCTTGCAATAGGTACCTTCCGCTTTGCACTATCCAACTCTTTAAGCAAATAAGTAGCATGTTTAGGGTTTGTCATGAACATTGATTATCACATATGACCCAAACCACCTCTTTGAAAACTTTCTCAATGTGTTATGTTTGTTATCGAGACTATTGTTATATACCAATAGCCAAACACCTTCTTTAATTTCCTTTGGTCTCAACCTATGATATTTGTCAAATTTGTTCTTGTTTCTTAACCTTGCCTCTCTAAATCTCACCATTACCAATTGTACAACCTCTGATCTCCTCTCCAAATGTCTAATGCATATCGCCAAAAGGTCTTCTCTACTCAAATTATCCTCCCAAATCAATACACTCCATCTTGGAATGTTTTCCTCTATCGGCATGATTGGCTTTTGGCATAATCTATAGGGCCATCAAGAGTCATAGATGATATTCAAGTACAGTTTGTACTATTGAGTTTGATGACTTCAAACATGAGTTTGACTCATGGTGTGATTTACAATGGATGCACAACTCTACGTTGTTTAGTCTGTTTATGATTTGGAAGGAATTATTCAAGCATTTGGAGGGTCTACTGATGGATGATTATCATGAGTTCCGGCATGAACACCTTGAAGAAATTGAGTTCTGGAGATAGTACTGGTCTCCAAACTACATTTCTATTACTTTGAGTACAGTGTTTGGTGGTGCGAGTTCATCCTCTATACCTTGCACTAATGATACAGTTGGAGCTAGTCGAGTTTGGAAGAGTTGAGAGGTCCCAACCTTTAACCCTATTTTGGAGTTCTTCTCATGGTTGAAGAGAGATTACCAAGGGGTGAGAATTGTCAAGCTACAAGGCTTGCAAGAGTTTCAATGGAAGACTAGTGAGAGTCGAGGCCTATACTCGAATGCATCAGTCGATCAATGTTATCCATGGGGTGACAGAGGCACAAGCTCTCCAATATTGTCATGGGATATTGGACAGATAGTTGTTGCGTAGAGTGAGAGATGCTACCTTACTACATGAGACATCAACTACATTGACCATTGCGTTTTGTCTTGCCGAGCGTATTGTGCTCAACATGCAAGAAGAGAGAGTGGTGACTGCTAGGTTCAGCAAGGATTTATCAACTTCATCAACTTCTCATTCTTCTATTTTTTTAGCCAAAAATTTAGTGGCGTTGGGGGTGTCATCATATGATGTACTACAATTGTCAGCCATATTTTGCGAAAGCAAAGGGAATGTGTTGGTTGCTTCTAGTAGTGTTGATAATGATAGCTACTAGTGGAACTTGGCAAGCTGTTCCCACTCGAATGATGGCGTTACTAGCAAGGCCGGCATACGAGGGTACTAGCGTGTCATCAAGTTCGTTGATGTTGGATAACATGAGTGGTGTTTTCTATTTGGTTGGACCTTAAGATAAGGTTTATGTACCTCAATGCATGTTGTTGGATTCCTGTGCTCAACCCCTTATGTTGGATAGTGATGCACTTCTTTGTCTTGGTTTGCAAAAGACCGATGTGGAGAGATGTACATTTCAAACATCTCTTGGAGGTTCTAGTGTTGCTCCGACACCATACATCACCCAGATGGAGTTAGTTGTAAAAGTGCAACCACATCATGTCACAGATAGCTCTACAACACGAGCATGTGTTGTGATTACACTGCAAAGTCTTTTGATGTATTGGTGGGTGCGGCAGTGTTATACCCGATGGGGTTTAGCATAGATTATTGGAAGGAAATAGCCTCTTATTGGCCAGGTTGGCAATCTGATGAGAGCCGAGTGAGTCGATTATATGTATAATTCATTACTGGTTCTAAGCCTTTAGTATTTGTGTTACTTGGCTTGGTGATTTGTTGGAGTGCAACATGGATGCTCATGATAGTCCTTGTCTAGAGAATGTGGCTATCATGCCAAGTCTTAGTGGAGTAGTGTCGTCCACATTGGATGGATCACTAGGTACTTCATGTATGCAGCTACAACATATGGCAGATCAGCTCATACATTAGGCTTGGAGTGAGTCTTTTTCTTTGGAGAGAGAGGAGACAAAGGAAGTTATTCCCACTTTCACTATGTTGTCACCTTTAGATACAATGCCTATTGCTTGGCAGTATTCAAAGGAGGGTAGATGTATGTTGGATCTGTTTGGAGGGATTAGCACAGGTTTGGCTGTTGTTTTGCAGTCTAGCATACAAGTGCATCGATACTTGTGTGTGGAACGAGATGAGATTGCAAGGCGCATCTCATTATGCCATGTGGCATAATTGGTGTACAGATACCTAGATCTCCTACCATTATTGACGGTTCAAGGATATCAGTAGGCCTTTCTATCATATATTTTGTTGCTGGGGGAGCAAAACCTTACTCAGCATGGCGTCATACATTTGGTTATTGTTGGATAGCCATGTCAGGGACAAACACAAGCTAGTAATGGTCATGAGCTACAAGATTCACTTCTGACATGTTTTGGGAGATGTTACGTGTGTTACGTTCTCTCCAGTCACAACAAACCTATTCTCCGGTATATATTTTGGAGAATATTCCTTTGTTGGATGATCCACAAGCATGGGTGATGACGAGTGCACATCAGGTGCAATCATGGATTGGACCATCGATATTGCTGCATGCAACGAGAGTAGGATCTCGTGCACACCGTTCACGGCTATGGTGGACAAACCTTCTTCCAAGGGAGGTTTTATTACGAGCATGTGACGGAGTGGAGAGGCCCTCACATCTCACATTGGAGAGTATTTTGGATGTGGGTACACACTCCTAGGCATTGGTCTATGCTGATAGGTCACCCATGGTAGTGGTGAACCTTGTGGGTCAACCAAGAGCTGCATTACCCAGATTGTTGAGTTACCCAGCTTTCCATGCCTACAAAGAGGGAGGACCTGGACTTGTATGGGATTCTCACTTGCAGCGGTTGGTGGAACCCAATGCTGAAGAGAAAGAGCTAGCTATGGGATTGTACTGGTATTCATCAATACCTACATTGTCAGAGGTATCACGACGTCAGGTGTTGGGTCAAGCCTGAGATTGGCTGAGCAGAGATGCATGTGATCCACATGTGTGACTGCAAGACCATTGATAAGCTCTTTGCCTACCGAGACAGTGGAGGCAAAAGCTAGGGGTGAGAAGTGCTCAAGATCTCATCCTTGGCCTTATGGGGATGTTAGAGAAGGAGAAGTAGGGTCTTCTTTGAGTATAGTTGGAGTTTTTTGCGCAAAGCAAGCGGTGGTTACCACTACGGACCTTTATGATATAATTCAAGAGGTTACAGCTAGAGCTGCTGGAGTTGTTCACACTATGATAGTGGACCTAGTATGAGAGAGCATAAAAAGCTTTCTACTCAAGAGGTTGTTTTTTAGCAACCAGATACTACGTTGTCGCATGGACATTTTTTTGCTCTGAGAATGCTTGAGCGCCTAGCTGTAGAAGAACCCTCTGGAACCTCGTGTGAGTTGACAATCTCTTCTTCTTCTCCTCAGCACTCCACATTCGAGTTCATTACAACCGGTAAAACTTTAGCGGAAGAAGATTATGATATCCAATGATAAGACCAATAACTCTTGCTTAAACTTCACAGAAAATTGCTTCACAACCTTTTCAATCTCTCCAAAAAGTTTCATATGTTTTTCTCCTCTAGATCTCTTAGAACAATTCTCGATTTACACACTGTATCACAATGTGATATGCAGACCCATGTGTACTAAAACCATTACACATCTCAATCCTTGACTCTAATTGCTCTCAAATTTCATGAGAATGTCACTTATCATCCTAAATTCAACTCTAAAAATATATATTGACAAAAATTTCTGGTATCAAAAGATATGATTGATGTAGTAACTTCTTGATAGTCAGTGCAATCCTACAACTTTGACTGTATACACAAACTTCAACCTATCACTATGTACTCAAAACTCGTCCAATTGAGTCAAAATTTCATCCAAACACAAGCCCAAGTCTTAAACTATATCTCAATTGATTTAGATCTCTCCAAACACTCGTAAGATTTTCAGAAACATCCCACATATACTCAAAGATCTAAATTTCTCTCTCTATCTTTTAATCACCATTTGAAAGTGAAAAACCCTTCAAATCCATCCATTCTTGAGTCCACGTCGTAGCTTGTCCCGTCAGCTCTCCAACCCTATCTTCAAATCTTTGAATGTTCCTTAGAAGGTATCCAAAACCCCTCAATACCTCAAAAAAGTTGCCCTAGTGCCCTCATTGGCAAAAACTCCTAGACCAATGAGAATGGAGAGTGTTATTTTGACCTCTAGTGTGGCCAAATTAGCTTTATTTTGACTTAGAGCTTTACAACTATCCTAAATACAGTACCTAGACATCATATACACAATATGAGTTATCACTAATAAAAGTTAAAATGATAACTCAAAACTGACTAAGTATACCCGAAAGTAATCATGATGAAGATACCGGATGTTGATCACAAATGGACTGGGCATTGATACATCTGGAGGATCATGTTGTCCTCTATCCATGTCTTACATCGACTCCACTTTGATCAGATAAGCTCCTTAGTCAACAAGGTGATGTGTCTAGATCTCTCCCATACCCTTTCCACCCCAACTGCACTTTATATCTTATAAGATCCAAGATAATATCTCTTGGAGCCTTATCAACATCCAAGCCCTACAAAGTTGATCCAACGGTGGGCTCTTAACAGCTTTACAATACCGTCGGTTATCCTAACCTAAAGTATCGCCGTCATGACAAAAGCTTTGAAGATGACACATGTCATCATCTTCTCATAGTAGCCACGTCACAACACGACATCCACCCCCTCTAAACCTGTGCATCCTCCGGTATGCACCAAGAAGTTAACGAAGGTGTGCGCGGCGTGAGATTAGATCAACCTTATCTTCTACTCCAGCTAGATGCTCCCCATATGACTCATCTTCACCAAAAAGGTCAAACTACTCCTCAAGTTGGCCAAAGTTGATCTTCTTATCCCGACTTTTGAAGATCTTTATTCGCTTTCCTACAATAAGTACCTTTAACTTTGTACCATCCAACTCTCTTAGCGAATAAGTAGCATTGTCGTGAACATTGATCACCACATATGGCCCAAACCACCTCTTTGAAAACTTTCTCAATGTGCTATGTTGGTTATCTAGACTATTTTCATACACCAACACCCAATCACCTTCTTTAACCTCCTTTGGTCTCAGCATATGACATTTGTCAAATCTGTCCTTGTTTCTAAGGCGTGCCTCTCTAAGTCTCTCCATTGCCAATTGTACATCCTCCGTTCTCCTCTCTAGCTGTCAAATGCGTATCGCCAAAAGATCTTCTCTACTTAGATAATCCTCCCAAGGCAACACACTCCATGTGGTAATGTTTTCCTCTATTGGCATCATTGGATTTTGGCCTTGCATTAACTCTGATGGCATATAGCCGGTCATAGAGCTATGGGTCGTATGATCAGCCCATAATGCAACAGGTAACAAACGAGACCATTGTCCAGCCTTCCCTTTACATGACTTCACAATTGCTTTGATAAAAGGTGGATGACCCCTCTGACTCTTTGCATTTCCTTCTGGATTATAAGCAGTGGTGAGAGACAACTTGACTCCACATCTCTCAAAGAAGTCACGTGACTCTTGAGCATTCAGCTCTCCTCGATTAGCGGTTATCTTCCCAACACATCCATAACGACACACAACGTCCTCCAAAAGAAATCTGCAAACTCCTTCTGTTGCTTTTGATCGTAGTGCTCTTCCCTCAACTTGATTGGATACATCCTCCCTCGCTAACACTAGATGCCTCATCTGCCCTAATCCCATCGGCATGACCACCAAATCCACAACCCACTTGTAATGGATAGCAAGTGGATATGTAAGATGCAAACCATCACGGTGTTGGATTACACAATACATCTGACACGTCTCACAAGTCTCCACAAATCCTACCACATCCTTGTAGATGTTTTTCGACCAATATCTCTCTTTCAATTTCATGAAAGTGGCATATATCCCCCTGTGGCCTGCCCATAAGCTTTCATGAAACTCCCACATCAACTCCTGTTGAGCCTCCTTTCCACAAATCACACGTTGTGGCATGTCATCATTCCGCTTCGGTCTCTTCCATAGGTATCCATCTTGTAACATGTAGTTGTAGGTCTTCCTTTTTACATGTTTGAATTCATGATCACTCCAACCGCTTTGTTGTGCTAGTGTGTTGAGATATTTTCCAATATCTAACCACTCACCCTCATACAAATCCTCCATAAACATCTCAAAACTTTGTGTTACTCCTTGCTGATGAGCCACAGAATAAAATGTCGTTCCTACATCATCAGTATCATCAATCATTTTTTCTTCTCCCTCATATCTAGCTCTTGACAACATATCTGCCACCTTGTTATCCTTTCTTGCCACATGTCTAAACTCCGGATTAAGTGTCTTGATGTAAGCTATCCACCTCAACATTGCAATTGATGATCATCCCCAACAACGATAAACATTCCGTCTCAACAATCACTTGTGCTTCAATCAGGTAGTTCCTTTCTCACTTCATAGTTGTAACGACACCCCACAACTCCTTCTTTACTTGAGTATAAATTCGTTGTCTTTCACTCAAGACCTTGGCTCCAAATCTCACAACATACTTACTCCCTTCATCTTCGTCATCCTGCCCCACGGCCCATCCTATGGCAATAGGACAGGTATCCACCATCAATATCACTGGCTTGTCACCATGATATTCTATCCTTCGTAAAACTAGAGGCGATGACATACACCTCTTCAACTTCCTCACGGCCTCTATATGTCTATTCTCCCATACAAGCTTCTGATTTTTCCTTAACAGCCCATATAACGAATTTGTTATATGAGCATAGTGAGGAATCCATATGTGATAGAACACAATAGCACCTAAAAACCACCTCACTTCCGTCAAGGAGTTGTAGATTTCGCGCATCCTTTGAGTAGCATCCACCTTGTTGGGATCTGGTTTTTGACCGTACCATCCACACAGATGACCAACAATGACAATCTCCCGCATTCCAAATATAGATTTTTCTCCATACAATGTAAGATGAACCTCCTCCAATCGAGATAATATCCTCTCACAATCTTCAATGTGATCTTTCACAAACTTCCGACAGCCCTTTCGATCTATGGTTCTATCCTTCTCCTCTTCTGTACATCCCTTGATTGGCACATCATCTAGAAAAGGCATAGTCTTCTCCGGAATAAAGTCCCTTAACACTTTATTCATCCCATTCATCATATGTGCAACAGAATTTGTTGCCCCTTGAGGTAATGTACACATCCTCACCAATCCCAATGGTGTTCTCATTGTGGTGACATCCCTACTTCCTTCTGATAGTTGAAACTAATCATATCCGGAGTAAAGATCTCCCATGGAGTAGATAGCTCTCCCTGCAAATGCTTATGCAAACTTGTCCACAATTGGTCCCACCCCCAAATTCCTGATAGTCACTTGATTCACCGGTTGCATGTCTTGAATGAATCGTAGTGATCCATTCTTTTTGGCACCGACTGGAATATGGTGCCAAAGATGGCTCCAAAATCCTCATCTTCATCTTCTCCTTCAACAACTCAATGAGTTTTGGAAGATGGACCCTAGGTACTAGGATCGGTCTCAAGTCCCAAGGCGCATGAGGCATGGGAGCTACTAAATTAGGATCCACACACCCTATCTCCTTTGCTTCAAAAAAGAATGTTTTTCCATGTCTAGCAAGCATCTCTTTGAAACACTTTTCTTCATTTGCAAGAAGGAAACCATCAGATCCAACCTTCAACTCCTTCATAGTGGTTTCAATATTGTGTCCCATTTTACTAGGATCCCTCAAGTTACTTTCTCTACTCGCTTGCTGCACTTGTTCTTTTGAGTTAGTGGGTAAAGGAGCAGCTATCGGTTTCACCTTCTTATCAACCGTTTTATATCTGGTCTCCACTCGAACCTCATGTGCTTGGAACATCTCAATAGTGGAGTAGAGCTTTCTAGAGTGAACCTCCACTATCTTGTCCTCATCACCAAATCCAATCTCTATCATCTACTTCAATGGATCTCCCAAACCAAACTCCTCATAAACTCATGACATATATTCACCTTCCTCAAGAAGCTTCAAATCTGCAAGGTCTTCTTCATATCTTTGCAATTTGTTCTTCTCCCATCTTTTCAAATTAGCAACCTCCTTGTATGTAGCATATCCATCACGCGAAAACTCTATCAACCCTGTACAAAAGATATGTTTCTATTGCATAGGTGAGAGTACCTTCTCCTCCGTACCACTATATCCTCTTTTTACAGCGGTACTTCTCCAAATACTCAAAATCTTCAGATTTTGGGAAAGTTCCCTCTCTTAACCGCGCTTTGTTTCTCTCATGATTTGCTGTAATTGTTAGAAACTACACTAACCGCTTCCCATCTTGGCTGCAAATTCATGCATATGCCGATCCATCATCAAGCACTCTTGTCTCCATCTTTAGTGCTATAATGTAAGGCTGTCCAAGAATCAATGGGTATGATGTAGAGTCTTGCATGAAGAAATTATGCTCAGCTATTACATCCCCAACCTTCACCAGAATATCAGGGCACGCTCCATACAAGTCCCCTAATCACCCAACCATGATTGGTGTCTATGGGCCACTTCCCCTTATTATAGAGCTCTCTCGATATTATATTGATCTCCGATCCATGATCAATTAGTGCTAGCACCGGTTCACTGAGATCCCTTAGCTTCACAAGGGTTTTAGTAGTCGCCCTTGTCCAATGCGATCGGGTGTAGTGGCTAGACACCTTCATAGCTTCTTCTTTTGCTTCATCCTCAAAGCGAACCTTCTGAGATTTCACTCCACAACACTCTATCAATGCATCTACCTTTGTACCCATCGCATGAAGTAGAGCAGTCTCAGTGGAAATCTGTCGTTTCCTCTTGATGATATCAATGATAACATCATGAAACTCCCTCTTTGCTATTCCAAGTATCTCCCTCAAGGTAAACTCTATCTTGGCACTCAAAATTCTCTCATCCAAGACTCCCTTCAAATCAGTTGCCGCCTCAATATCATATTGTAGTTTGTAAGCTGGTACCTTCCCCTTGTCCTTCTCATCCCCTTTGGTTCTTTCCTTCGACCTCGAGGGACCAGCTTCCTCCATAGCATGATCACGTGGGACAGGTGTATCAGGTTTGATACATTCTCTAGCCAACCTCTTCAATGAGAATCCTTCGCCAGAACCCTCCTCTTCCCTCCGTCTCTTCTCTTCCACGGATGCTTCATATTGAGTCTTAGCAATATAAGCATGAATCGACATGGTTTCTACTAGATCTTTCCATCCAGTAGTATCACGAATTTCCGCCGTTGTTCTTAAAAGAGTCTCTCTAGCTACCTTCCATTTCTCCATTGTAGCGAGAGCACTTGACCATAGGCCATTAAGCGATACGTGGCCTTCAAACTCCTCTCCTGCTCCTCTAATCTTAGCACCATAGCTAAAAGCTTCAAATGATGCCACTGCATGTGCACTATGATAATCATCCACCAATTTTCTCATGCCTCCTTTACCAAAATTGGTTTGAATGGTTACTCCAGTGTCCTTAAGGGCTACCTTCCCTTCTTTCAAAAAAAACGTCTCCACTCTGCGTGCAAAATCTCCACAATCCCTTCGTGCATGAACAGTGCTGTCACACCATATGCATCGTTGCACATAAGCTTGCTTGGCGAAAGGCTTCTTCTCCCCTCCCATGTCTTTCTCTTCGAATTTGATCTTAAGTTCCTTCATCCCTCACATGATCTCATTGATGGATGATTCTTACTTTCTGTAATTCACAGCCGGAGCTGAGAAGTTCAATACACATCATCGATGTGATTCTATAAAGGATGCTTACCCATACTCATCTATAAACTTGGAGCGTGAGTTCATCCTCAGCCTAGTTCAGAGTCTTTGAGCATATAGGGTTCACACGTGCGAATTCGACGTTGTTGAGCTGTGTGAGACTGTCCTAACGTGACCAATACTGACTATTTTACATAGCTATTTTATAGGCGGTCAGTAAGGGTATCGTTTCTAGTACCTCCCCTCCAGCTGCAATGCTAGTACCGTAGTGATAAGGAGATTCGCGGTGCAGTTGTTATTATAAGTTAGGTGCAGTTGTTATTATAAGTTACCGCGAATCTCTTCTGGGCAGTGTGTGAACGAACAAAAAAATCATCTCGGGCATTACATATGAATGCTCAAATCACGTTTACCCCCATGAACTACATTACATTTTGATAAACACTATGGGAATGTGATCCTTATGGATTATATATATAACAATAGGTTTGTGTAATCTCTTGCACTAGCCATAGTTTGTCTATATTCAATCCAATTTTCAGGTACATTTTAGTGAATATTATTGTTCTCATAATTTTCAATGTAACATTTTGAATTAAATTTTGACTCAAATTGAATTAGATGTTTAATTCAATAATCCAACATTGCACACATGTTATCCGGAAATAATGATAATTGGCAAGATAAACTTTCATACCTAATTGTTTTATTAATTGAACATTAATATATAAAACTTTCAATCTCAACTTTGACATTGGACACACAACTTTGAAACCCAAAATCATGAGAACTAATGGCTCTTGGCTACAAAGGTAACCCTAAAATAAATTACTATTTATTTTCTATAATTCATTGTCAATCCAATTTACATTTTCAAATTTACATTCATTACTATAATTTGATTTTCAAATTAATTCAAAATATTATAAAATGAATTACAAAAAGTTACGTAAAGTGCATATTTACTTAATTAAACATATGATGATGTCTCTTGAGTTTGAGACCACATTATACCGGTACGGGACTCGATACAAGATTGCAAGATATTATTTTGCAACTGTTCCTCTCTCAATAGTCTTCAATGGAAGTATTCCAGCCTGTGTAGAGACACAATATTCAAAAAACTGAATTCTTGACACTAAGTTCTGAAATGTAAGTTTGAACACTTGACTTCTGAAAGATTTTCGAAGTATTCTTTAGGTGGGTTCTACTTTGAACGCAGTTACTTGTCACCCATATAAAAAACTGTGTAAGTTTGAAACAAAGTGTGTTTATTACTGGCTAGATTGTAGCATTACAAAGATTACATATTTATCTATACCTGCCATAAAAATGATTACAGATTTTTTTAAATTAGACCTTAAACCCTCCTTTTTTACGCTAAATCATAGTGTTTTTGAAACGAAGTCCTTTGTGCGAATAAATGTAATTAAATCACGTGCGTCAATAGTTCATTTGACTGGAAGTCTTGAATGGCGCAGTGCCTTCTGCGATTCTTATTGTCACTAAAGTAACTCCACCACTGCTCGTATCCCTGTATGTGTATCCGATCATCATCGAACATTGCGTGGGATTCTATGAGAACTTAACCTTGGGTGTCCGCATTGTCATGTTGATTCATGGACTCGGGATAGGCATCCACATCCTTTTAACGAATCCTCCCACCCTCGGTATATCTTCTTCAGGGCGGTTGCCATGCTTTCTCCATATCAATCACCTCCTCACAGAACATTCTGCATCAAGCCCTCGAAGAAGAAACCGTCGAGATATGCAAAATGAAGCGAAAGGGGTTGTTTCAGCTTATGTACTCTAGAAAAGAATCAATCCTCCGAAGGACAAGTCCTTCCATTAAGCATTCAATGTTCCATCAGGTGAAACGACGGTGGGGCGTCGTGATGAAGACATTCATTTATCTAGGAATTGTAGTAATCCCTTTAGAGATTCTGCTCCATATTCATACCTTGTAGCCGCCATGCAAGAGCAGCATGACGTCAAGGACGGATGGCACCACAAGATGACGATGAACTGTGGACTATATGAACCATGCACCACTCCAAGATTGACATTTTACCTTCCAATGTTCCTCGTCCGTTTTCTTGACTGCAGGTCTTTAATCTAGGGATATAATATCTGACTATGAGAACATCAGGTAAGGTTTCTCTCAAACAGAGTACGGTATTCACTTTGAAGAGCGATGAATAGCTGCAAACTAGAAAATATAAATCCAAATCCTTATGACATTTTCCTACTTCGGTCTTCGGAGCCATCGCCCAAAATGGTTCATTTCAAAATACATTTCCTTGCTGCGAACCCATTTTATTCAAAGATGTTGATTATGCACCTATGTTTTCGATAGTTAGAAAGGGCTCGGCTCATCTATCTTTGTGGGTGGAGTTTGTTGCCATCTCCGTTATAATATTCTAGAACTGATTCCATGTGTCGTTGCCTCATCACTTTTCCTTACAGGTGGATCCCTTTATCATATTTTTGTAGCTCAACTGGTAAAAATTGCACGTCGCTTTTGTCAAAAGTTGGACATTTGGCTAGTAACATGTAACAGTAACACTTGTAACTATTTCTATATTGACATCCCCAGAACTTCTGCAACCATTGCCTATACAAAGCAATAAGATGCAACTGGAAACTTGGCTTCAACCTACGGCTGTTAAAGTGTCATCAATGCTGGTCAAGAGCGACTTCTATCAAGTAGCCCATGGTGCTTCAATTTGGTGATCTCCTCACTCGACCGTGTGCATGGCATTTACCATGTACTAAAAGAGGACTTTGTGGAGCGCATATATAAAGATATCAATCAGGAACACCAAAGTTCATGCAAGTCAAATCCTTGTCACGGTAATAACATGTCTAACGTACGATACGTTGAAAGTCCTCAAAATCTACGCTTGAGAGTATAAAAATCCTGACACAGCAACATAATTTCTCAGGAACTGAGTGACAATCTAGATTGAGCCATTGTTCAGATCTCTCACGAAATTGTAAACTTCAGTTCTTCCATGTAAAAGTTTGGAGAACAATACGAAGACATGTCGAAATATCAGATTCCGCTTTGATGTAGATGATAAAAGCAAGTAAATTTATTTCTTCTGTTCTGATCCCTTCTAGATCTACATGAGCATGACCTTGTCAATAGTAAAATGTAATTCATGTGCTCTAGCATGAATTGTAGCTCTCTTGCAGAGCCTGGTTTATGAGCCTGGGATTGCTGGAGATTGTGTACCTACATAGTTCTAAGCCGTTCGTCTCTCTGCAAAATCATCCTAGAGAATGGAAGATTGCTTCTCACATACTACTGCATTTAAGTAAAAGCGTTCAGTAACAGATGCTGTTAATTTCTAGAGCAAGACCTGCAGATTCTACGTCATTTGATCTCGCTATCTGCACCTTAGGATCAGAAAGGTGGCCATGGTAGATCCATTCGTACTCTACTGAGTCCGGTGACTTGTTTGTTGTATTCAAATTCAACACTGGTGTCCAATCTTCGATGTCCTTCATTCAAAGTTCTGTTAAAGGGTCGATCCACGGAAGGCATGCTCTTAATTCTGGAAGTGGCAGTTCTTTCGAACTTCCAAAACAGCTCCATTGGGCGCAGAAGCGGCACCCATCTTCTGCATGGAGACACCAAAGTCTTTCATGAATGGCGAATTGGCACTTGCCTCCAGAGCAACCGTTTGTGCACCAAATGAGCTGGTTAGAAGAGCTGCATCAGAAGTCAGCAAGCCTCTGTTGGCCTTCACTCCAGTGAAATATCCCTTGTCGAAGGTCTGTCCGGAGAACCTTCCTGTTGGGTCCATAAAGACCTCGATAAGCGGAGAGCCTTGAGGACATTTCCTCTTCAAAAATTTGGCGTAGTCTGCATCCAGGGTTGGGTCTGTCCCGTTGATGGCTCCAGGCCCAGAGAAATTATAAAGGCGGTGGGAAAATGCAGCGCATTTTGCTACTCCTATTGTGTGCCCACCTGCATCCATTTCAGGATAATGATTAGACTTACTTGCAAGTCTAAATAAATACATATTATAATTAAATGTAAAGTTGAGACTAATTTTGCTGAGTAATAAGCATCATAAATATGAGAAAAGTAATATGTTAGACTCCCAAATTTCGCGTATTTCACATTTTCCATAACACGTCACAATGTGGAAGCTTATTTCTGTCCTCGTCTAGTTTCTACGTGAACGAAAAAGATTGGAGAGTCTGCATGCACATCATCATTGCATACACACACCTGAAAGAACGATCATATCCTTCTCGCTCAGTCCTACTTCTGCAAACGTGCTGGTCAGCTCCGTATAGTTGGCGAAAGGAGATGGCAAGCCACTCATTGCTTCAGATGCTATTGATACAACTCCGTCTTTTCTTCCGAGAGACACAGCCCAAGAAGCTCCTCCAATCTGTATACGCTTGTATTTTAAAGTTAGGACTGAAGTGCTGCTCAAGGTACCAAGCAATCCAGAACTCAAGAGACAGCAAAAGCAGACGGATTCATTAACGGAGCAAATCTCTTTTCAAGTCCCAGTCTTATCCAGTTATTAATTACCTCCACAATTGCATCGCGAGCTGTGAGAGCAAGAATGTCGGCACAAGAGACGACTCCCGGACATACTTCTTCTAGCTTCTCTTTGATTTGATCAATCTGTGCAAAACCTCGAAGAGAATTGGCGTTGGCGAGCGCATCCTTCTCGGCAGTGTTTCCACTTGTGGAGTCCAGGAGAACAGAAGCATCACATCCCTGCACGCGAAGAAAAAAGAAAAAGAGTCCTCTGGTCAAGTCTTAAACACTTCTTTACAGGACGAGAAATCGATCTAGCTTGGTTGTAAGCTAGATCGATTTCTCGTCCTGTAACCGGCCTTAAATTCTTAGTTGTAAGCAAGTCAGCTATTTCTCGTGCTTACCCGAACGAAGCAGTCGTGGAAGTGCAACCGCAAGAAGGCTGCGGCCATGGATCTGTCACTAGCAACAATGGTGGATGTCATATTTTGCACCCAGGCAGTTGCGGACGGACAGCTCCTGGAGTAGAACCATGGATTCAGACCTGCGGGAGCTGGTGCTGCTGGTGCTGGGGGAGGTGGCGGTGGAAAAAATTTTCCCAGAACATCACCTATAATGTCTGCTCGGCAGCTTGGAGTTGCAATAAGCAGCAATGCTCCAAGCGCTATCAAAATTGCAGACGAACGATAATTACGAACCATTTGGACAGGTGAGAAGAAACGATCTCTGCTGCTCCTTGCTGATTTTCCTACACAGCAGTTGAAATATCAATCACTCGATCTCCCCCTGATAATATCAGCGCTTTGCTGCAACCGTAAATCAGATACACAATCTGATTGATATGGCCATTTACTTGACTGCGATAAACGGCTGCTCAAAGAAGAGTTGAAAATGTGTGTGAAGAGTCAATGAGAGGTCCCAGACTGCGTAGTGGCTCCGAGACAGAGCCCAAAGACTTCCACAATAGTCACATCGCAAAATCGCAAACGTAAGCATTCAGAAGAGTATGAAACAATCGAAAAAGAAATAGTTTGTCAGCTGATCTCCCATTCTACTTTCAACCGGTTGTGTACTTTCAGACCTTCCAGGGAAAGAAGTTAGCAGACGCCACAACCGTAACATCCTGAAAATATACAAAACCCTTTCATCTGATTCTGGCAAAGGATAATTGTAAAGCGAAATCGAGCTAAAATGATCGACATCACTTTCCAAAACTTCATTCTTGCAATACATGATCAAGTGACTAGCCGCTAAGAAATTTCTGAAGCTGAGAATTCAAACCTGAGTGGTGTGAAAGACCCTGAAGACTCAGCGCCTACGTTAGAAGGTAAGAATTGATGATGTTTAGCCTCGAACTCGGTGCTAGCTATTTGTACTGCATTTGTGAGAGAAGCTTGAGCACGCCTACGCATGTCATTAACTGTCATTGTCTATAAAAAAAATCGCTTCTGTGTTCCGCACCCAGGCACGACATGTTAATCCTGCTCATCTGCAATAAAGGATGCTAATCATTGAGGCACCTCAGATTCAGAAATATTGTCTCCGTCTCAGAATATCCGAACATTTAGGCATATGTGACATCACACGAGCGTCATTGAAAATTTTCGACAGGAATATTTACCATTTTTCCTTGAGCCACGTTCTCAACATTAACAACTGTTTGTTCCAGGGGTCTCGTGATGAGTTTAGCTAATGTTTGTTTCTCAATCGGTTGCTCCACAATCGTGGTGCATATATTCTCGGAGCACGTACATATTTGAGTTCTGGCTCGCAAACGCTTATAGCTCGACTCGATTGCCATGCGTGTCTATCGCTTACGTAATGACATGCTCGTGGAATTGTAGAAAAACATTCCTTATGCTTCAAATCTTCAGATGACGTCAATATAGATTACTCGGTATCCTATTGATCACTGTACAGAGGGAGTATCTCTCTTACTTGATCTAGAAGGAAGGTACTAGTTCAACCACAGTGCATGTCTGAGTCGTTATAATGTTTTGAAGGTCTTAAATGTCTTGGATATCCCCAAATTGTTTGCAGCTGGCCCACTTATATGAAGCACTGATCATGACAAGACATCCTACTTTAGAAAAAGTATTGCTTTGAGACGCAGTCAAGGTTCAAGAGGTGTCCTTGCGGCTTGTACATATATCGAATCTGCAATGATTTAGCCAAGATAATTGCAATTCTGTTGTGCGAGTCAGCAGCATGCATAAAACCTATGCATGCATAACTCGCTGATCACGAGATACAATAGATTATTATGACTCTATTCACCGCTGAATTGTCCAGCAATAACTTATCTGGACTGTGATTTGGAGATTCATTCCTAGGAATTATGTATTCCATGACACGTACAACTCCTGAATATAACATTCTGGAAAGAGAATTCTACATCGTGCAAGTTTGGATGAAAACTAATTGAAAGTAGATGGGATGGGACGTGACCTTTATGAACGGGGTGAATGATAAAGGGTAGACTGGAAGGAGTAGAATTATCCGTTCAAGTAACTGTCAGTATAAGCTGATTGCAATTCTTGAAGCAAGCTGCTTCAAGTAATATGCGGTCTGAGAGATTCAGAATGTCAGGACAGAATTAGGAATTACACTAAGATGTCAATTATGGACAGATTTGATCGGCTCTATGCACATTTTGTAGCAGACCCATTGCAACGGCCCTTCCTGATCCGAATTCTATGTCAAAAGAACGAAGATATGATTCCAATTTTAAGGAGTAATGATCTCCTGAGCTATGCGACTTTTATTATGAATCTACTTGGACGTCTTCGTTGTTGCCTTCGTGCTAGAGCATTTATCCTTGAATAATCTCTAGAGGATAGTTTACCTCAGATGGTACAGATATGCTTCTAACATAATAGATCAGATACCGTAGTGATATATTATCTAATGGCAAACTTATCATTTGTTTAGCCGTGAACAAATAAACCTTGACGTCCGGCAACCGTTTGTAGAATTTTTCTTCCACTCACGCCATGAACATATTATGAACATGTCTCACTTCCGACATAAAAAAGTTCTGCAACATAACATGACTTCAAGCATGGTTACCATGCAAATTGCTTACATGTATTGTCCCAAAAGCATTGAGCAGAACACAAATGTCCAATCTTTGGTGTGGTGAGTCCCGAGGAATCACATGGATGAGCTAGAATTCATTTAAAAGTATAATGTATTACAGGAAGTTCACTCTAGGGGGTATTACAGTTAGGCTGGACTTACAGGAATTTGCGTCTAACAGCTGTAGACAGCTTGAGTAGATTAGGACGTTGTTCACACAACGGTGGGCACAACCCTTCCTCTTGGTTGGCATGCAAACTTGATTCAGTAGTATATTACAATAAAAAGAAATAATGATTCTATACTAGTTCCAACTAAAAATTTGGGTATAAGATTTGCAACCATGTCTATATTTGGAAAAATTCTAACTTGATAAAGCTTAACCTCATTAAGTAAATCACAAGTTGAAATTGAATGTCAATGTTTTTATTCATGTGATTAAATTAAGTTGTCACAACTCCACCAATAGCGCACTTATCATCATACATGATCTTTATTTTTTAATTTGAGATACATTAATAGTATCTTTAACCATATTGAATGTGTGACATAAATACTGAGATCAATATATTCTGCCTTGGTGATAGAAAGGGCCGCAGTCTAAGTTTTGTCGTTTTGATGAGCAGGTCAAAACTCCTTCTCCAAAGATCAAGCAAAGTTTGATCAATTTTCTTGTGGTATGATCATAAGCACAATAATCAAAGAAGTCAACTACAAACAGCTGTCTAATCTTCGAAAATCCATTGCAATTGAGTAAATAAACTTTACATACTTTGAACACTCAGCTTATTCCTGAGTGTTATTGGGCTTTTCATCATCTTTTTTCCCACTATCAGGGGAGTTTACACTAGCTTTTTATTCATCTTCAACTCTTAGTAAGACATAAATAATACGGATCCATCCATACTTGGACGTTTCTCATCTTTTTTAAGTTTAAGCAATAATGGATTTAGCCAATGTTTGTCATTAGAAATTGACTAATTAAGCATTTTACTCAATGCAATGATAGTATCATCCACATATAGTGTAGTAGTATGACAAAATTTCTACCTCTATATAAATAATATAAGTTATCATTAGTACTGGATTTGACAAAATCCATGCTATGTATGAATTTGTGAAAGAGTAAGAATCATTTCAGTTATATTTTGAATATTTTGCATATTTTCCTTTCTTAACACCAGGATTTACAACTTTAAACACTTGCTTATCTCAAATATCTTCACTGAAGAATCATTCATTAGTCAATCTTGACATCCATTTGGTGCACATGTAGATGCTAATAAGCTTATTAAGTGGTACATACTGAATTCAAACTTGCAAATGTCTTAGTGTAATCAAGTCATGTAATAGTGTGAATCTATTGGCACAAGTCTTGACTTATATTTGGCCACAAACTCATAAATCTTTTATTGTAGCTCAAATATCTACTTGCAGGATAGGTTCTTGTGTAGGATTAAAGATAAGACTTTCATTGTACCTGATGAGTCTTGCATAGGGTTGAGTATCCTAATAAGATACATTAGGGATGTGATTGTAAGATTCTTGGTGCAACTTGAAAGGGAAGCTATAAAAAACAATGTACTCAAATACTTGGATATGAATAAGAGAGGGTTATTTTAACATATTATCTCTCCTATGAAATAGTGCTAGGAAGAAGAGCTTAGATTGGACAATGATTTTGCAAATATATTGTGCAACTTATCTCCAATATTGACCAGATAGTTGAATATTATGGAACATAGTGTGTGTGATATTCACCGCATTACTAATTCTACCCAATATTGGGTTGAATATCACACGAAAAATGCGTGTGATATTCAACACGAAATATGCTGATGCACAGATTGATATATGTGCATGAGCATAAGTTGTGGTTAAACACGCGCAATGTCATGAGGTTCACAATAGCTCTTGAATTTATTGAAACAATATTTTTCACTATAATTTTAACTAATATTGCTTGTCTTGCAAGATAATTGTTGTTTAGCATGAGAGCGAAAGTCAATAGAATTTTCAAGAAAATCACTTTTTTGATAAAAAAGCCAAATATAAATATATCACACAAAATTATCAATAAATAGGACATAATACAAGAACCTCGAGAAGTTGAAGGGTTGATCATGTCACTAAGATCATTATGGGTAAGTGTTAGTATGTGAGATCTATTAGTAGATTTCTTTGCATGTTTAGGCTTGTTTATCAAAAAGGACAACATAAACAAAACACTGATTTAAGTTTAGTTAAGTAACCCTAGAGCAAGGCAATTAAAACACATATGGCAAAACCAATCATGATTGATAAGGCCATATTGTAGAAGCAATAGCAAATCCTTGAGGTTGGCAATAGCCGTTAAGTCTCTTGGGGATCCTCGAGCAAAATATTGCATGTCAAGTACAATCAACACATAAAAAGCTAAGAAAATGTTTTGCATGACAAATAGAACTGCTAGCAGATTGGATGTGATCGATGATGCTTCCACTGATGTGATTGTTGGTCTCATTAAAATGGTTGGTGGTTGTGCAACCATCGTAAAAGGCCTAGTAAGTGTAATCCGTGATGGAGTAAGATTAGAAATTGATGAATGTGGCATCTAATAAAGTAGAGAGGTCTACTATATAACGACTATCATGTAGATAGGGGACACGGAAATATTCATCATGATTGGACTTCGCTTGATCAAACCGACCATAGTATGGCCACTAGAATGGATTGTGTCATGGTAAGCGTTGCAGAAAACATCGTTGAGTAGTGTGCAAAAAGAGACTATAATTAACAACCTTACATGAAGCACCAATTAGCGCTAGGATGGGAAAACATGTAGTGGTTCCTAGTAGTACATGTGGCAGAGGTGAATGTTGGATGCAAGCATGGGAGCAAAGGCTAGTATACACAAACCGGCACGTATTACACACCGAACCGAAAGTCACAGCACCCTGGGCAATATCTGGTCCCGGTCAGCGGGAGTGGCGCGACCCTAATTAGGCTGTGAAAGAAACGTACTAGGAGGTAAAAGGTGGGATGTACTCTGGATGAAAATGGAGAAGGGGACTAATAACGTGGTTGATAAGTAGGACAGCCTCTCAACTGCAAGCTCCGGAGCACCGACGTACATCCGAGGCCTTGGAAAAATTGACAGGCGTCATCGGTTTCTATGCTACTAACTACGTGTACTTTGGGCTCGCTCGGAATCTCTCGACCGACTCTGTAGTTTCTCCTCGACAAAATTCGGGGCTCAATGAAGATGCCTACAGGTGAGGGCGTCGAGGCTTTGTGGTGTCCGACGATTGTGACCGAGTGCACCGATGAAACTCGCGCAGAAGTAGTATCAGTCGTCGAGCAGACATACGAGCAATCCGTACACGGAGTTGCATTCACATCACAAACAGGAATCAAAGCATTTTCCGATGCACTACAAGGTCGTAAACTACATGGGGATTCGTTTTTTGTAGCCGCCATGGGAAGAGACGGGGATTATCTCAACGAGCTGAATATCATCGACCAGGAGAATTTCAAGGTACTCAATCCTGCAACACCGACGCCATCGGGACTCGTCGAGGCTTTGGGAGAGGGCAAGGGCAGGAGGATTTTGTGCCCTGTGCCACTGGTGGTCAATCTAGAAGAGCCTCCAGTGGTTCCCGAGTTCCTGCGAGATTTGACGACGCGGGTTTGGAGTCCCGTCCGAGTCAACACTTACACCACGCGGTGGATGGGTGCGGAATGTGCTAAACGGCTTTTGAGCGGTGGCATAGACGCCCTTGTTTTCACCAGCAGTGCTGAAATCGAAGGGCACATGAAGAGACTGAACTCGCTGGGAGAAGAGCCAAGCATGTGGAGAGACGAGAAGCGCAGGACGTTTTCGGTCGCAGCCCATGGGCCGGTTACCGCACATGGAGCACATCGCCTCGGCGTTCAAGTAGACGTTGTGGGAACAAAGTTGTCCAGCTTCTCGGGCGTTGTGGAACAGCTCAGCGATCGCATAGCTCTTGAACGACGAACATGAAATGTGGATTGAAAGTTTCAACGTCACGAGCACTTTCAACGAGCACACCTTTCCACCGCGCTTGGGTGGCGCTCATCTGATCCCCATCGTCACCATAACTTCAACCCACTGTAAACTGGTGCGCTGTTCCTCACGCAAGTCAGGATTGCAAATATCATCATCGTCCGGTGTGAAGTCTCCTTGTTTCCGTGATTCCTCGGCCGCAACTAGTTAAGAACATCTGGTACGCTTCACATGTCACATACTCTAGGAGGTCCGACTTCCGGTCCGATTTCTGGCCAGATATCCTAGACACATTAAGTAGACTCAGAACCAGACAACGGCCATCATCATTCTGGGCACATAAGTATCAGGGATGCACTATGTGGGAATCTTGCACAAAGTCCTTTATCCCTACAAAAACTCTTGTGACGCAAACTCCGACAGTCGAGTGGCATAGTGAGCAGGTGCGGTGAATCCTACGACACATCCGACACATCCAGCCAAGCCTCCGCTCCGTCTTCATCTTTGCCCTCTTTCCGTCGCTCGATGCACTACATCTCAGATTCAGCGGTCTAAGGATCTCGCCACAATTCACAAACGGCCTCCTGGCCCCAAAATCTCCCAAGTTTCTTCCACTGTCGCCAGACAAGAAGAAGCTCGCACCGTCCACTGGAATGCACATTGACACACTGCTTGGGCATTTCATGTCGATCCCAACTTCGCGAGCTCCGGAAAATGAGAGGAACAAACTGAGGCCAAAACTGCATCAGTCAGTCAGTCGCCGCTTTGCCGCACGTTCATTCGCTTGGTACCAAATCTGCGCGTATGTGATATCCATGGTTAGCTGCAAGGCTACCTCATGGCGGGGTCACATGCTTCCTTTGGGCCCTACCATAAGGGAAACAAGTAGACCCCTTTACCTCACACTTCAACATATTTATGAGATACTGCACAATAGCTTACCATACTAGGCGACAATATTATTACTCTCGTTATCATATTGTTGCTCTATTAAGATTATTAGCTAGTGCAATCCATACATGATATTTCTTAGATGCTCCAATAATATGTAGTCAATTTGATATATATAGTTAAGATATCTTAGATACAATTAGTATATATTTACCATTGTGATGCTATTGGGTCCTAGCTCATCTACCTCCTTGATTTCTTCACTATACACTTGATGAGATGATCCCAACGTTTTGTTGTTGTTTCTAGCATGTTCTTTTCCGGGACAAAAGTAAAAAGGCCAAAGTTCTATCTTCATGTACCAACCGTGGATATAAGCTGCTGAAAGATTTACAAATAAGTTAAATCTTTCCACTTGCAAGATTTGATTCCTTACTCTATTGTGCAATTGTCATATAGAAGGGCTGAACATTTAGCTCTGGTGTTTTTGATAATTATTCTCATGTATTCTAATCATGGATTTTTTTTAGAATTTTAGACTGTTAGGAAACAAATTCTTTGGATATAAAAATTTAATTGAATATTCTTTGATAAGTTAAAATGTTTGGATGAGATAGAAAAAACTGATGACTTTGCTTAGGAAATGCAAGAAGATAAAATTTTGAATGATGTATGTCATGTATCTCCTGGTGGTAGGTGTTGGTAGGCTGTATTACATTTTGAGTTATTACTTTACGCAGATTTTGAAAATAAAGTTATAGAACCATTGTAAAATAATCTATTCAAATTTTCATTGGTTGTCAGATAAGACTTTCACTTAAGTTCTCCATCAAAATGTGTGGAATGAGAGCTATTGTTTCAAAAGAAAAAATTATCACTTGATCATTGCACATGATCGCAATCAAGAAGTAACTCACTTTCTTAAGCAAATAAGAGCACACCCATACCATCCTTTATATATACATGATAACTTAAAAATATAAATGTTCCTTTGCAAACAAAATTCAATTGACAACATAAATTTTCATGTTAAATTCATGAATCAAATTTTTTTTTAGATATCAACAAGACAAGAAACAAGCTTTTCAATGGCTTTGCAGATATAAATGGTATACATTCCACTTTTGTTTGATTTAAATAAGACCATTTCAATTAAATTAAATTGTGAAATCAACTTGATCAAAGATCCTTGGACTTACATGCTAATTATTTGTGTCAACACATGTAATTATTAAATTATAGTATATTTATTATATTTGGATGAGATAATTCTAATTTTGTGCTTCATGTACGTGCTATTACGATGGAAAAATATTCTTTAATATACTTTAAATAATATTATCGAACTCCCAAAGTGACTTATGAACTCAATAGTTTTTTTTCTTTTATATATTTTCTTCAAAAGATACAATATAATTAAAAATCACATAATATTGATACCATCATATGCAATAAGTCAATATACTAAGACAACATCTAAGGACCCTAGCAACTTGCAATAGATGGTGAGTAAAGTGGCTGAAACATGAAACAAATATCAAGTTTAGAAAATGATTATGTGGAAAGAGTTTGCATATTTTAGTCAGCATTATCAACATTTGATGATTATTTTAGATGATTAAGGTCTTGTTGGAAAGTTCTTAAGAAGACTCATTTAATAAAATCAATAACGCAAAGAATGTTTACGGATAGCAGCTAGCTAGACCTAAGGGTACAATCTCTTATCTTAGACTAAGTATGAGCCCGTTGTCGTATGAACATTACTTTGTTCTTAGAACATATGGGCGCCTGACTATAGAAGAACCCTCTTGATTCTCGTATGAATTTACACTCTCTTTTTTCTCCTCATCACTCCACATTAGAGTTCATTACAACCAGTAAAACTTCAACGAAAGAAGATTATGATATTCAACAATTGTACCAATAACTCTTGGCCAAACTTCACATATAATTTTTCTATAATCTTTTCGTCTTCTCAGAAAAAAAAATTATGTTTTTATTTTTCAGATTTTTTTAAATAATTGTCGAGTTGTACACTATATCACAAGGCAATATGAAGATCACTATATACTAAAATAATCACATATCCCAATGCTCCACTCCAATTACTCTCAAATTTCATAAAAAAGTCAGTTATCAACCAAGCTTGAACTTTGCAAAGTTTTATTGATGAAACTTTTTGATAGCAAAAGTTATGATCATTGAACTAACTTCGTGATAGTAAGTACAATCTTGCAACTGTGACTATATACATCAACTTCAAACTATCACTATGTATTCAAAACTCATCCAATCGAGCTAAAATTTCAATCCAATACAAGCTTGAGTAGTAAAATATATCTCTATTAAATCGTATCTGTCAAAACTCTCATAGTATTCTCAAAATGGATCCAAAGACACTCCAAGGTATAAATTTCATTCTTCAACTTTGTTGATGGAATACAATCAGAAGGTCTCATTTTGATCTTTTAGTTGTGAATTTTGCAAAGGGGATAATAATGAATTCATTTTTATTAAGATCCAATAGATATCATCCAGTTTCTTGTTGGCATGTCAATGTCAGTTCTTATTTTATCTTAATTTTAATATGCAGAAGTTTAATATGTGATTTAATTCTTTCATTTCTATGATAGAAATTTTTGCTTGGTGATTATCCATAAGGGGGATTTTGATACCACGTAAAACTGACATGCATTGTTTCATTCAGACTTATAAACGTGTCAACAATCTAAAGTTTTTAAATGTCACCGACTCGTTTCTTTGAGCTTGCTCAAGTATTGATCAACCTAATGGGAAAATTATGACTGTTAAATCATAAGATGCCTGTCAGTTTCTAGAGAGAGACAATATGGGTATATTTAACCAGGTAGAGATCTTCGCTATGGTGAGAATCAGCAATGTGGCGATTTTGATTATCTCTTAGCTTGCACACTTTCTGCTCAATTATTACCCGTCCTCCTTTCAAATCAAACTCTCTAGCACTGAAAGAAATTATCCTTCAATAAAAAACGTGGAGAAGATTTAGCAAATAAACCATTATGCTTGTTATTAAAATCACCTTGATTGTCACTTTGCGTAAAAATTTACAATAATTTCATCACCTTAGTAATTGTATTACTTGTAAAAACTTGCTACATTGTGAATAAAATCCATTCATTAGACACATGGTTTCTTGCACATGAATCTCTGTACATGCATTGGCTTGTTCTTTGTGATAAGTATTTTCAGTTTACAACGAAGAACACAAAGCTTTATTTGGTCAAAACTTCTTTGTGAATGCGCCACAAGGAGGTCTAATCTTTCAAGATTAGACCTCCTTGTGGTTTGCTTAAACTCTTCTTTAATCTTCTGTTGAGGTCTTGCCAACCTTTATGTGAAAGGTGGCCACTTTTGCAGTAGGTAAAACACTTTTTTTCTTGTTGTTTGGCTTGATTGAGATTGTTATTTCCTAATCTAATGTAAACATGATGGATGATAACAGCTAGGGAAATGTTTGATTCTACTTGAGATCTAGCTTTCATCCATGGTTCTTTTTGGAGTAAGTACTAAATTGGTTCTTTGCCGGTCTTCATTAATAACATTAATAAAGTTGAAAATTAACGCTAAACATGTTAAATGTTATAGTCATGTTCCTCACGTGCATCATAACTTCCTCACTATCATCAACAACTAACCTTATGGATTGCATTTTGGGCACAAAGGCTTTGAATGCAGTAAGATGTCAAATAACAATGTCACAAGGGGACATTGTCATTGTGGTAAACCTCCTTTTGACTCCATATCTTTAATATTGGCTAGGTCAAATATGGCATTCAGCCAGTCCTCTTAACTCTGCTATAAGTTTTGCATATTTGGCCAGATGTTTCTAGTACAGGCCAATATAGCTTTTCGACGCGAGTGTTCCAATTGTTAAGTTTGGCCTCAATGACAGGTGATGTAGTTACGAGGTTTACCAACTAACCTGGGTTTATTATCAGTTACAATTCATTGTATGAGATGCACCTTAAAATTCATCTTTATCATGTTTTTTTAATGCTAATATCTCAATCTGTTGATTTTTTATCAGGGTCAAATATCAAAGCAATCTGGAGTGATTTTTGGTAATTGTAGTGCAGCCCACTTGTTTGCCATTTTGGCTCCTCCAAGATATAATGTATTTTTTTTCCTTGATTGACATCTCAAAAGTTTTAGCAGCCTTTCTTTTTCGGTGTCTGACCCAAAAGTATTCAAATTCCTTCATTACTCACATTCGAAACAAGCCAAAAAAGGGCTAAGACCTTCCAAACTTTCTTGTTATATTTCTATAAACTTCAAGTGTATCCATAGGGTTGCACACATCCCTACTATGCAACTTAAATGTCTCTCTTAAACTTATGACTCAATAGTTTAAAATTTGTTATTTGCAAACCATATAAGATTGTGACTCAATGAGTCACTTATACATTTTGAGTTTATATTAGTGGCTTGTTGCAACTAGTCAAAAGTTCCATACCTTTGACTCAATTACAAGAGGTGCTAGCACATTTGATAATATTCTCATCTACCCTATCCACCATTTAATCACCGCAGTCAATTGGCATTAAGTGGGAACAAACATGTTGAGATAATATTTTTTTAAATAATTATTTAGCAAACTAATTTTTTTAAACTTATTCAATGCAAATACAAATGCAAAACTCAAAACTAACTTTTAACAATGTAAGCCCTAAAATTTCATTTATTTTTTTGGAAATAATGGTTAAATTTTATTAGTATATACTATTAATTAGTTTAAAGTTAATTATGCAACTATAGATTTTTGTATTTTTACATATTCTTTTAGGTGAGCACAAATCTACTTCTGCAGATTTAATACTGGGTATAGTAATCAACTATTGCTTTCTTTCTTATCACATGCAATCAAAATTCAAGCAAAACATATCAAGAGTTCTTAACATAAAATAAATAAATTTAAAGATTAAATTAGATGGATTTAAGGGTTTGATTTTATGTGAATGTCACAAAGAACAATGACTAGTTATTCAAACTAATTTTGCACTTGTGACATTCATTTAGTCTTGTCACTGAAGTTTTAATATGAGAGTTTAAAAGTTAATAAAAGATATCAAATATTATTCAAATGTTAGAGAAATTATCTATAATTATTTGAATTCAATCCAAAATAAGCTAGAATATTTAAAAAATTTGAATCAAATCCAACAGAACTGCACTATTTTAATAATATCTCATTCTTGGAACCTACCATCATAATGGAGAAAATAAAAGATGTCAATTTTTCAACTATAGATTATAGTTGTCATTAATTTAGCACCACAATAATTACACATTGCTTAGCTCCACAACAAATATAATAGATGTCCCCATCACAGATTTGATATACTCAATAGACTAAATTCATTTGTAAAAAAATAATTACTCCATGAATTAATTATTATTATTATAACCTATTTTAATCATAAATTATTTGATAATTTATAAAATATAACCATTTTTTCAAAAATTGCATCTTGTTTAAAGTCACTGATATATATTTCAACTGATTTATTTAACTTTCAACCAACATATTCATATTCATGATAAGATCAAATGAAAGCAATTAATTTTGTAAATAATGATATATTATCAAAATTAAAAACGACAACTCCATTATTTAATGAAAATTTAATTTTTTTTAAATTTTCAAATATTATATTGAATTAATTTAATCTATAAATAAAAAATATAGATATTTAATTATAAAATAGAGCTGAAATGGCTTTGCTTTGAATGGACCATCACCTGCCTTTTATACCGCCCACATCTGGAAAACTGTAGAATGTATGTGCATTGCTTAACTATTGAAATATAAATTTAGCCTTTCATGATGTCAGGATCTACTTGAACGAAGTAGATGCATTTCTCGTACCGGACAACTTCAGCCCCATGACTCTTGTTGTGGTCTGATGTTAAAATGTTTGTGGGTTAGAATGGGTCTACTTTTCCGGAGTCGAGTCTGGATTACTCCTTGGTCCATTCGCTATCTGTTGGTCAAACCAGAGCATCTTATGTACAGCCGTAGGAGAGTTTGCAAAATGCATGGGACGTGTCCACAACCATGAAATGTTTTTGAGCGCATGAATTCTAGTGGATCTCAGACGATTTGATAACGAGAAACGATTTTTATCATGAATGGTAAAATAATCCATATTGCGGCTAGTTTATCAGTTACCTTCTTGTCGTAATATTTACAGCTCGCACTCTGGAGAATAACAAGTTTGAATTATTTTTTGATGATATTAAGTTAAGACATTAATTATACTTAGTATGACTTCTAGAAAATATGGTATGGAGGAGGATGAAGTCCCAAGAATTTAGAGGAGATTAGAGATCTCAACAAGAATCTCAAATGAATTAGATTCAAGCCTCTAACATATTTTTATCTCATCTTTTAGCGTTAACAAGAAATTGTGTTAAATTAAATGATAATATTTATATTCCAAGCTGAAAATGTCTAAAATGAATTTTTCATTGTGGAAAACCAGCACCTGTCATAACTGCAGTGGCTGATGCGCCTGAAAGAGCAGGGCAATAACAAAAGTCAGACAGCGCAAATACTATGCTGAACACAAATTCTATGGGTCTTTATTTTCATGCATAACAAAGTCATCAAAAATCAAGTCTGTAGTAAGAAGAAATCCACTCCGAAGTGAAAAGAAAGCAAAGACAGCGAAAGGAATATGAGACTCCTCATACTATAGGGAGAAGCAAGGCTAGCATATTAGAATGGAGATGTACAAGCAATATGCCCTCATTTTCATGACAGCATATTGCAATCTCAGTGGTAATGTTCTCATTAGACCTCATGCAAATGAAGACTAATGAGAACATTACTAATAATATTGCATGATTCAAAGTACTTGTGCACCATATGCTTGAAGCCTGATGTGAATTGAAAGAAGTTCATAAGGTAGATATGCTTATTAGCAGTTTACCTCCTCTTTACAATATGATGATATGCATAATGAAGAAAATGAAAATCACTTTACGGGATCTCCTAACATGGCTAGTCCAAGATGAAAACTCTCAAAAGGGCAATGACACTCGTTTCTGATAGAGAGAAAACGTTTGTGTTGACATGTACAATCATCAATGATGGATTTAAACCATATCCCAATCCTTAGCTTTATGTTTTACACATACTTGCTAAAGTTCCCTCCCAAAGTCTAGGCCTAGAGGTCAACTAGACAATAAGCTTGGCAGTTGATTTTTCTTGATTTCGACTAATTTTCATTAGTTTGATTTGATAAGGATCCTTAAATCTATAGTTGAGATTGACTTAGTACACAAAAGTTAATTGGAGGGTGGTTGAGCTTCTAGGAGGAGCAATAGTATGATATCATGTTAGTCGCTTATTTGCAATCTATACCATGTTACGATCAAACCAGCTTGCCTGCTAATGACATTGAGTACATCTCCTCATCCCACTAGGCATTGCATTGAGAAGAGATGTCAAACATGACATATGTCATCGTCTCAAAAGAGAATCACAAATCAACATAATGACTGCTTTACCAGCTTATCCACATTACATACATTTCAAGCTTGCCCACATAACAACTAGACTTGAATCGATATTTCCATCAATATTTGGAGAGTGACATGATGCACAATTATGCACATGATTTTTCAATTACACATCATCACGATACTCTAATAACAAAATTTTAGAAGATAAAACCTCACGTATTCGATAAATTATGCGATCAACCATTCAACAAATGTGATGTACCTTTAAATAACGTGAAAGATACTCATTTTGAACATGACACATTTCTTTTTGCATGTTCAAAAAAATCCACCTAGTATCGTTATTTTCAAAACCAATTTTGAATGCCAATAAGCTCTTCAAAATTTTTTGAAAAATTATATACATTCTTCATTTTTATCATTCTTTCAATGAACTTACTCAATTAATTTGATATTGATAACATTGATTAGGTTATTATTTCAAATTAATAAAAGGGCAACCGGAAACTTGTCATCATCACTCATCTAGTCTACAAGTCCGTAAGTCACGTCTCACTCAAGAGAAACATGGATAGTCTGATTGGTCGAAAAATCCAACCTCAATATTGACAGCACACAAGAGCAATAACACTTCAAACAACAAAGTACCAATACAAACAAATATGGTGCACAAACATGAAGCAAACATGGAGGTATATCAATCACATGAAACAATACTTCATCTCAGAAACATCTATCAAAGGGATAAAATCAAACCCAATGCGACTAACATAGCCTAAGGAGGGCATTTAAAAATACCTTAACTCAGTTTTATAGACTTTTTGCTCTCTAGATTCATAATGTGATCTGACAATCCAATTATGCAAGACTTTTTCCCTTTACTAGCTGTTTTTAATTCTTTATCTAATGAAAAAAATTTATCTTGAAAGGACACCATTTGAAACTTTTGCGGGATTTTGAAAATCTTTGACTTTAATTTCAAATCCCTAAACGTCAAAATTTCATAATTCATATACTGCCAGCTTTGTGTTGGAGATCTATGCACGCAAGATATTTTTTATCTTCTATAATCCCATCAAATTTCAGATCAAAGGTTTAAAAATCCAAGACCATGTTTATGCATTCAATGATTTTTTTGTTGACTTGGAGAAGATCTTAGTGATAAACAAAAGGAAATTCAACTTTAGACTTCCTTGCGGAGATCATATTAGTCCTTGTCATGTGTATTAATTCATCATGACAAAGAGAAAATCACATACAATGAGATTGTGACTGCATTTTTTACTGACTGCTGTGACATTTTTTACAAAAATTATTGTTGTCTTTCCATCCTAGAATCCCCTTCATCCATGGCATTGAATGTCACTCGTGGAAAAACTCACAACAAGGAGTTTAAGAAGGATAGGATTAAGTTTAATTTTAGGTTCAAGTCTAGATCTAGGTCTAAGTATGGATCTAGATCCAATTAACAAGATGGGAAGAAATTAAGTGTTGGAAATATGAGAAGTCCGGTTATGTGAAGAAAGATTGTCATCATAAAGATTGTAGTGAGTCTTTAGCTCCAGTGGTTGTGACAGAAGATTAAGGATATAATTTTTTGTACTTTCTACTACGTTGGAAAGGATGAATGGCTTATAGATTCACCTTGCTATTATCACATGTGTAACATTTGAGATTTTTAGCACTCATACACACCGTCAACTGGTTCAGTCTTGATGGAAAATGATCAGCCGTGTGAGATTATGGGAATTGGATCTCTGAAGACCAACATTTTTGATGTGAAAGTGCACACCTTGACTAATGTGATGCACTCTGCTACTATGTAAGAATCTTATTTCTCTTAGAGAATTATATTCAAAAGGGGTGATGGTGATGAAGTTTTGAGTGTTGTGACCCAAACCCATATCTTCATTAAGATGCAAAAGAATCTTTTCATTCTAACAAGGACAACAATACTTGGGAAAACATTTTCTACTACATTTTTTGAAGAAATGTTTCAATCATGGCATGCTACTTTCAATATTTACGAAATTTATAGTTAGTTAATTAGCTATTATGTGATCATGATGAGTGAGTAATTTGCTAGTAGATTGACCTTAATCTGAAATGAATCATGCTACATAATTTTCATACATGTATGCTTATGTGATTATAGGAGTGTTGAAGTTTTGAATAGGGTTTAATCCAGATCTTGAAAGATTTAATGCTGTATAGTTTTCAGTTTGGAATTGCATGTTTGCATTGAAACTTCTGACTTTTATATTCTTTTGTGCAATAATCAAACAATTTTATCACCAAATTTTGATAGAGCACAAATGTTTACCTCCAATGATTTCAAACAATCTGTTGTTAAATGGATTTAATCCTAAACACACAAAGCTAGTTTAGTTGAAAGATCTGTATAAGCTTTAGGAAAAAAATTTAATATAGTTTGCAGACTACTTGTATTTTTGACAAAAGATCAATTTCTTGGCAAAAAATCCATCTTTATTTCCCTCTCAATAAACCCAAGTGGTTTATTGATATCATAAAAGGAATAAGCTTATATACGGTACTTATTGTTAATAACTTGTCAATTTCAAAAAAATACCATGTTGGATCAAACCATTTTTTATATTCCTTTACAAATTAATGTTAGACATGTTGACATAATAACACAAATATAGTTTTCACATTTGTGGGGTTGGATCAAAGATCTAATTCTCAATGAAATATTTTTGCTACTGATTATGTTTTAGTATAAGATTGAATTTATTTGTGGCAATGATGTTTTCTAGTATCAACCAAATGTAAATTCTTACCATGCATGTTTGACACAAATCTTGTGAACTTTTTAAACAATCAAGGTTTGCATGAAACACTTGGAATATTGGCATGTAATACTTAGAGTTTTCATTGGAAAAAGCTTGAACTTGGATTATTTCATTTTAGAGAATACATTGATATATATGTTTGTCAAAGTTTCAACAACTGCAGATGAGCATGAACGACATCTAAGAAATGCCACTCCTTTGCTAAACTCCCCATGTTTGAACATCAATAATGTAGGAGACACGTGCTGATTTTCTGCATCTGTACAGGAGAGTTGCTGACTTGAACTCCAAGTAAATCATGAATGCGAAACTTTCCAGGAGAGTTCCGTAAGTTGAGCTATTTTGTTGCATGTTTCAATGATTTTTCATTTCATTTTAATTTTTAATTTGAAAGTCTAGATATCTGTATCGATTTGTAAACTTGAATCATTGAATCGATTTGTAAGCTTTCGAACAAGATCCAACCACGAAACAATCACATTATTACCGAATTTTTATTAAAAAAATATTAAGAAGTTGTTGGAACATGGTTAGAAAAACATGTGATACCTTGGACGACCTGTGAAAGCAATGTCTTTTCTATTTCAGTGCAGAAGACTCGCTGGTTTGAAATCCAAGTAGAGGTTAAAAGGCTCACACTCTCAGAGTTCATACAATTAACTCAGTCACCCAACAAATAAAACTAGAAAACAAAATATTCTACATATTTCAAATTAGTGAATCACTCAAATATACTACAACTCTTAGTTCTACAATCGCTCATAAAAAGTGCCTACATTAGACATTTATGTATCCATTATAGAATACATAAACAGAAACAAAGAGGACAACAACGAACTGATAGAATCTTGCGTTTCAACTTAATCCCTGAAGATATCAACAGGATAACGCAAGTTGTATACGACCACAGTTGTCCAAATTATAAACCTTTAATGCTAGCGCTCGATGCTACTAAACTAACAGACTCAAGGCAACTGCGTACTCAGAACTGTCATTTTTCATACTAAACTTTCAAACCTCACAAACATAGATGGAAAGGTTTTGAACGTTTCCAACGGTTCACAAAATCTGAAATGCAGCTGATATGCAATTTACTTACGAGACTGTTCAAACTCCTCTCAGACCCAGTTCTTAATTTTAAAATAGATGTGCAATCCTAAACACCATACACTCAACAGAAAAACGGAACCCACTATTGAATGGCAGTAAACTGTTCATTGCTCATTTACGTATTCATATTGTTGTCTCTGGAAACCGAATGGATCGATTTGTAAGTTTCAGTTCTTTTGGTACCAGTACAAATGGGCCACTGTACCAATAAACAGTTCAACTGATCTTCTTCAGAGCGGAAAACATTCAGACTATCTTATTGCTTCATCCTCAAAACAGCTATGGAGTGTGCTTCAGTCTAGAAATTTAACATTCAACGCACTGGAATGAAATGGAATCCACGAGAGTATCTACAGCATGTCGAAAAATCAAAAGGAATTCCGAAGTACAATGTGGTCTTTATTGCTTGATCAAAAACTGGTACCCAACAGTTTATACTTTTCTTCAGGAAACATATTATTTCATTTACATTTATTACATTTATGCAGGCACATAATGTTGCAGTCTTTGTTTGAAAAAAACTGAAGTTTGTCTCTGATCAGGTCAAGATATGTAGAGTAAGCGCTTAATCTAGATCCTGCGGCACGAGTGAGAGCAGAATGTACAGCGTCCTTCGAATATATTTGATGCTGAATGCCTTGAACGATATCACTACTACTAGATGTGATATGTGCTGATATATCACATCTAGTAGTAGTGATATATCAGCACAAAATGAAAATCACCAAAGTGATGCGATTGTCATCCTAGAGACCCTCCATAGAAACTTCAGATGTTGGAGACGGCTGGCACTTTTCTATTCAAGGCAACAGTCCACCTCAGACGAGACTGACCAAGATGGCGACGAAAATTTAGTAAGTAGAATTCGTTCCTGTAAGCTGAAGACAGAGAGGATCACCCGTTGACAGTTGCTGGAAGATGAGCGATGTGTCCCAATGTTCTCTGACCGTGCTAGGAGTCGAACGGCGAAAGTTCGACTCAGACTAAGATGAAGGAGCTGGAGTAGGTGATTTAGAAAGAGGAGGAGGAGAAATTTTGGAAGCTGCAGGAATAGGAGAAGGGGAAATAGAATGAAGAGGAGTTGGAACATTAGCAGGAGGAGGGGGAAGAGAATGGAGAGGAGGTGGTGTTGAAACATGAGAAGGAAGATGGGGAAAAGGAGGAAGCTTTGGGGGATGAGAAAGAACAGTGGGAAGAGGTGGAAGCGTTGGAAGATGAGTAGGAAGAGTTGGGAGAGGAGGCAGCGTTGGAAGATGAAGAATTGTACGAGCTCCCAGGACCGAAGGTAAACATATGGCTGTTAAGAACATGAAACACAGCAGTTTCACTGGAAATTCCATCAGAGATCGATACGTCGTCATTATCTTGACAGTATGCTCAACTGGATCTGTCCTTTGTAATGGAATTCTGCTTTGTTTCCAGCTGCTTCCTGGTCTGCAAGTTGATTCTTGCTCTGATGACGGATATAGTGAAAGTAAGGTATTTATAAGGGCTGGATTAGTATTCAGATTATGAGAGTATTATGGCAGGCGTGATCTGAGAGTCAGGGCGGGTTGGCAGTTCGGTAGTAAGTGAGAGTATTATGGTAGGTGTGATCTGAGAGTTAGGGCGGGTTGGCAGTTCGGTAGTAAGTTAGATTTTCCTTACCATACTAGAGGCTGCGCATGTACTATGCGTAAAGACATTCGGTCCTTTCGGAATTCTAGTGCCTGAATCTGCGGACCAAAGGAATGAACTTTTGAAGTCGTGCTGGATTATCAATATTATATTATTTAAGGACCCTTAAATAATATCAGTCAATTTTGCAGTCAATTGTTGCTGGATAAAGTCAGATCATTAACTCCCTATGTCAAAATCTAATGTCAATTATCACGTTAGAATGTAATTTATTCATATCCTCATATGCTTGATGTCATATAATAGTCAGCTCACCTATAAAAGAAAAAATCCAACTTCTATAGCCTTCAGGTGACAAAAATATGGCCAACCCCACAGGAATATCCGAGGATATGATCCAGACTTTCAGAAATGTGCGATATCTATGCATGGTACAGAAGATAAGCTTCAATTATATTCAACTCTGAACGAGAAAAAATTGCGACCTAGATTGGTGGTTTTGTTTTGTTTGGTGATTGTGGGTAATTTGCAATGTTCTATAGTTTCGTAAGCTAGCCAGTCGACTGTATCACACAACTTCCACGTGAATTTAATGGTTTCTCATGCAAATTATGTCTGATTGTACCATGTACATTCTTATTCATATTATATATGCCTGTCAAATCTGAATACTACTGAGCAGAAAATGATTATTTATCGGTCTTTGAAGATACTTGAGAAGATCTCTTTATAATATATTAAGTATATCAAACTACCCATGTTAACATTCAACAAGAGCTTTAGTACTGACACAACTGACTATGTCCAATGATCACTGTCTGGAAACAGAGTCTCCAGGAATAGGATATAACAACTCTGCTGCTAACAGCGAGTAAAAAAATCTACAAGAATGACGATTGTTAGGTAGTCTCTGATACACTTTAAGGAGATGTGTACATGTCATTGTTTACCACAAACACTGTGAGTTGATACAGTATTAAACCCTTACTCAATCAAAGCAATTAACCATTGCCTAGCAATTCAATTATTTCTCTCTCCTCCATTGCTCGCTGTAATTCACAAGAACTGTCACCAGTTGTCTGAACACCCACGAATATATTCTTCTATTCACTTGTTCCTCATGTACGCCCTACGACAGGAGTCTGGTATCCAGTACTTGGTTACAGTCTTCAAGCAATGAGATTACTTTAAGATGACTTTAAGAATAATTCATTCACACCAGTTTGAGATTTCCATGTTCTTACAGTTCAATAATCAACCTCAAGATATGAATTTTCCGTGAACTTCAACACGGTAATTGTATCAAAATACAATCTATGCTGCTCCAAGCGATTCATATATAATTCACGCAACATATGCCTGTGCTCTGTTTCAAGTCGGCTGCAAAAGTGTCTTCCACAGTTTCAGTGATATTCGGAACTCTTGGACGTTGCTAGGCTGCTGCCTAACTCTGAAACTTCCTGGCCACTTTTAGCTGATAGAGTGTTAGGAAATGGACGGCAATTATCCATCGTCAGGGTTCTTTCATGTGCTGTAGGAAGAGAAGTCTTGAACTGTATCCAGATTGAAATTTGTACTCTCACTTGGAGGTGGTAGTCCTATTCCTAGTCCCGTTCACAGAGTTGCGAGGAAGAACGAGAGAGCGATGTTGGGTCGGAAAGTTATGAGGATGCCAATTGTGAGAAAGATACCAATGGAGAGAGTTCACCCTTTGATCTGGATAGCGGATTAAACCCCGAAGGAGCTATTGGGACAGAAAAATCTTGAAGATATATTTTTGTCATCGCGATTAGAGAATATTTGCCCTGTGCGATGAAGTACGTTGAGGGAAGATAACTCATGCGATCATAAAGAGAGCACAATCTGGAGCATTGGATTCAAGGTTGTGGGCTAAAACTTTAGGCCACAAACATAAAGAAGACAAAAGATGGTGTCAATTGGAAAGGATAGGCCATGCACATGACATTTAATTTTTTTTTAAAACAAAGTGGTTTAATCACCAAGAGAGGAGGGGACAAATGGATATAAAATCAACTTGATTAAAGATGCGTTTTGAGAGAAGGTTGACTTCACCTTGAATCAACTATTTTTGCCACATCACACAACTTGCGTTTATATGCATAAGGTGCGGATTGTGGAGGATTTTATGGAAGGAACTATTCGGGTTAATTGGGAAGAAATCTTTGTAAAGAATGTGCAAGCAATAGCTACCAAGTTGCAAGAGTACGATAAGAATGTAGTATAGATTTCCTCTTTCTTGGTGCATCAGTATGCCAAGATGAAATGGTTAACTTTGAGAGAGAGACAGCTGTATCCCTTGGAGTCCAAGTTGTCTGATCTGGCAGTGGACATTGAGGATAACAACTAAAATTTGATTGCAACCCCATTGGAAAAAAATACCATTTTAGGATGTATTTAATTGTAACTCATCCATGATATCTTCAAGATATTTGACTCCTTCATATTTATTAATTTTTACTGCATCATAATATGCAATATATATATTTTTTATGATAGGTAATTTTTTTTTATATTTTTAACATGTTATTATTTGAGCTTATGTAAAATAATCTTGTTATTAATAAAGATAGATTAGAGGATATTCATTTTGGGTCAAAATTTTACTTTACGATGATTTTGTAAATTTTGAAAATAAATCATAGTCCCCTCTAAATAATAAAAATATCTTGATCAAGCCATAACGTGGTCTTTATTTTTCATAAATCTTTGCATTCATTAAATTTTCAAGATTGAAAAATTTTTGGCTCAAAAATTGATGTTGTTTTAAATTCAGAAATATGACTTTGTGTAAATTTATTTTTCATAAAAAATAACTGGATTTTCAGTTGTAAAGATTTTGAAGATCACAACAATTTAGGGAATCTTTATCACTTTCAAAAAAAATTAAAGATTAGAGGTTTCATGTTTATAAAACTTGATTTACTTGTGCCTTAAAATGAATTCAAAATGATGTTTAAAGATCCAATGCTCACGGTTGAAATGGATATTCCAAAAAATACTGATGTGTTTTCAAACCATCGCAGTGTCAAGGAGTCAAATTTGAGTGTAAGTTTGATATCGTAATTTTGGTGATCGTAATATGATTATAGTAAAAATAAGGTGCTATCGTGAAAACTGCATACCCATCTCAATTGTATGATGTATGCAGTACATTCAAATTTGCATCTTTTTAATACGTGGGCCCTGCCCCATCACGCCCCTTCCTTACTCAAAATGCTCTACCCCTTTGCTTTGGCATACGCTGTAACCTGTCTAACCTGTGTTAATAGTAGCTCAAATAAATCAAAAAGGTAGCTCTAAAGTATCTAACTATAGTCCTACAGCACACCTTCCAGCAGTTCATCGAGACTTTTTCCTCACGTCTCTCACTACCTATACATTGTCAACCCTAACAACTCCTTTAGCAAATTTGACCAAATCTTTATTACTCCAATTCTCTTATATGTAATACAAAGGTATTAACACTAAGCTGTTGTTCTTGGATGTCCCCTGCAATCCGTTTATAGTGCACTTTCATGGCGTCTTAACACTCCCTTGCCATTGTTGAATATATCTCTTTTTGTCAATCCTTGGTGTCTTCATGATTCTCCATGGCTGTTGCGAAATGTTCCAACTACTTTGCACCAAAATCATCATATTGTGCACTTGCTCCTTAATGTTTTCAACCTTGCAAGCCATCCCACACTTAGCCAAGGCTTCTTCTATACTACCTTCTTCATCCTTTCACCTTCTCATAAAGTCTTGCATTCTTAACCTTGAAAATTTTGACTTCATATGCTTGTTTTTGGCAAATCTCTGAATAGATAATCTTGCAGTCTGCTACTACTTCTCCATAATGATCTTCTACCTTCTCAGCCTTTTTACACTCTTTTCTAGTTGGGATGGTTTGCATTTGATCTTTTTTCCAGGTAGCAATCTGGTACATCAGTTTAATTACCTCCGTGTACTCATGGATGTAATCAGGTGTAATTTCATTAAGCTCCATTAGCATAGAAATCTCTACATTCTTGAGCTTCTACACAAGCTACAACATCAAAAAGAGTGGCTCTTCCTCATCTTTCTAGACAGCCTTCATCTGTAGCTAGAAACATCTTGTGAAAGGTGAATTCTCTATCTTCTTTAACTTCTTAAGTCTTTGCATCTTTGGAAAAAAGGTTTTCTTACTACCTCAACGCTGAAACTCTAAGTCCTCTTGCCCAATAAAGCTATCAAATGATATTCCCCGAAGATCATGTCTGTAGCTCCTCCTATCACCTGATCTAACTTGTCCAAAGGTAATTTGGCTAGATCCTAATTAGACTCCATGATCACAATGGCAAAATTGCTTCATCTCGCTCCGTCTTTAGCAAACACTTAGTTAATTTGCTGCTTGCTTTGTCAAAATCTAGCTATATATTCGATAAACCCAACTCTAGCTAAAACTCTCTTTGCTTTGCTACCATGAGTCATCTCATCTTAAGTACATGTGAAATAAATATAAAGATAAATAAACTCTGCCTCTTCTCTTTGGATTCTTTTTGCCATTTTCTACACATTTCAAGGAAAGACTTCTCCGAAATTGACCTTGATAGACTCGCTTACTACTAACCCGCAAAGCCTTCTACTAGCCTCATCTTATGCATGCCGACATATGTAGTCCATAGTGTGAAGAAAATTGATTCAATGTGAAGGTGATTTTTATGCGAAAGTAATCTTGAATTACATAGATCTTTTGCCCCTCCGTCTCATGAGGATTAATCCAATTTTTTCTATCAAAGTCAAACTTGGTGTAAAGAAACTAAATTAAATTCACGTCAAACTCCTCATGTATCAAATTTTAAATTAGATTTTATTAAAAATCTCTAGTTATCATTTTCAAAATTCACATATTATTTATAGTTTATTCTTTATAATTTCATTTGAGAATATTTTTTAAACCATGTAAATCTACTTTAGATCCATCATTTGTGGCTGTCTTGGTCTGACAATCTCATAATATTGACCTTTATGTCAAGTCCACACAAGCTCTAAAGTGACCCTAACTGACATTCATCAAATCAAAACAAGCATGAGAAGCAACATGACAACAAATAATTCAACAAACTACAAGACATCATCTCTTTCATGTTAACAAAAAACGTGTATGTAATAAATTTAGCACAAATAATGAATCACTTATCTTGCACATAGCGTATTAACATTTCATGCACTAGAACAATGCAGAAAAAAATAATCATTTCTAAAGAGAAAGATTTTATTGATGGTAAAAAATGGAGGGAGGATGCAGACAAAACAAAGATAGTCATTGGAGGATACAATGTAATATAACACTATTAAAATTATTTTTACCTTTTAAAAATTTTACTTGTTATGACTTATATTTTAAAATCAGATGCTATTGTAAATATTGTAGAGCTAAGATTGATCTTCGTCTCAAATGATGATTTTCTATTAGCTGGTGGTTCAAATTTGACACTCAAGGGGGAGGCATGTATCTGACTTCAATAACCATCATTACTACCATCACAACTACCATAATTCATAAAGTTCATGCTTAGAGAATTATGACGAAAAGATGAGTGAATGTTTAGTCAAGAAGATACATTCATGAAGAAATCCAATGTTAGAAATGTGAGAAGTATCTTTTTTCAATTACTATTGAAATAAATATGACATGCAATATTTTTTTGTTGCTCTTCAAAAAAGTGATACATGTATCAATTTTATAAAGAACAAGAGAAAAATTTTACATGCATTAGTTTTTTCAAAAGAAATTAAGCAGTGATATCACTTTTCCAAATTGTGTTTGGAGACAACACATAACATTGACACATGTAGCAAATCTCAAAGAACTTCATAAAAAAGTGAAACATGTTTTTTTTTTTTTTGATCAAAATAATTATTATCAAAAAATCTTGACTTTGTGAGTGCACTATTTTAATTTTTTTAAAACAGCATAATATTTCATTTGTAGGGAGTCAATAGAGTTTGATCACTTGGTAACTTAAAATCAGACAAATCAATTGACAATAATTAGTTTTTTGTTTTTCTGGGTGGATCACATTTTATTTATAAGTATGCAAGAAGTCTCTTTAGTTAAATGAAACAAGTATAACGTTTCAAGTTGTATTAAATTATAATTATATAAAAATATAAAAGAGAAAATTGAATAGGTCATGTGTAAAAATCATTTATGACACAGGTTATCACATAGAAAATTTCACTGAATAAAAAAACACAAAGTATATCATATTTACTTAAAAGAAAATGTGCAGATTTATTTCATTTAACATAATTTTCATCACTAGGTTGTGTGTTATCTAAATCTAGGATTATTATTTTTAAAAGCTTTGTGTTCTTTATTCTAATTAACTAGCTCTTATGTCTAGACTATGTTGTAGCCAAAAACTAATATTTTTAAAAGATACACATTGTATAAATTGATACAATTATTTTTGTACTGGTGAGGTTTTTGAAATACTAAAAACTCTCTACTAAAAACTCATATCAAAGATTGCCAAGCATGATTGAATGCATGTGAAGGAGGAACCGTGTGAAATAGGTAGATGGGTCAATGAGCAATACTAGAGGAAAGTATATCAAACACCCCATGCAGATCCTCAAGTAGAAAAATGTCATTTACATGCAATACACCCTTAACAAATGTAGTGTCTAGGTTGTGTGAGACAAAGACCTCAAACCCTATTGGCATTCCAAGAATGTGTAAGCCATCTGTTGATGTTATACATTCCTTTGGAAGCTTGAAACTAGGAGGAATGCCCAAAGGAGACATTGCTTTAGACTTTGACACCTTGATTCTCAAGCCTACAAGATGAAGCTCAATAGTCAAGTAGTCAAAGGCATGTCTAATCTAGTCTACATGGCCCACAATGTATATATCATCCACTAAGAAAAGTAATGCATAACCAAACGTGGTTAAAGCAATAGTCAGAAGAGCTTTAGAATGAGCCATGACAAATAGGAATACTCCCAAAGAATCTTCTGGTCGAATACCAACGGCGGACTGTAAAATAGTGACTCCTTCATATGAAAAGTCATGTTGATAAAAGAGAAAAAAAGTTGAACCTTAGAAGGATCGTATGAAAGGATTGAGGTTCAACAAAGGTCCACGAATCTCTATAAGCTCTTTGAAAAAGGACACATATGAGACGCTATAAAAAGTATTTTTAACATTCAATTGCATGACAACCCAATCTGGATAGATATCTAGGAGTGCTCCAATGTCCAATGGTACCGCCTCATAACCTCTTGGTGTGATGATTATAAACAGGTGTGGAAAAATATGTTGTTGGAAGTGGGAACAACTCTGAAGTACCATGATGCGACTAACAAGACTCAATAAGATCTTTCCAATAACAATCGATCTAATACCCCTCGTGTCTTTCTCCATCGTGAGAAGCCAACAAGCATATATCACTTGGCTTACTAAAAAAGGAATCTTACCTCTTGAAACTGATGCAACCATATGGAACAACTCCATGAAACCACTAGATGGATCATCCTCGTGAAAGAAATCTCTAAGATGTTCATAAACCATCCCTAACAAGTCCACTAAGGATAGACTTGGATTTGTGCATAGATAATGAGCAAAAAAGATCTATCAAGGCATAATGGCTTATTTGGCTAATACACCAAGACCTCGAATGATACTCCTTTGTCCATGGATGGATGTAAAAGGCATAAACATGAAATATTTAAACCTTACTTTCATTAGTACGATCTATGTTGTGCACATACATATCGCATCATAACATACATCGCTATCACATCAAACATCATAATACATAGATTGTCAAACACCAACACAAGTGTACCACAATAATCTTTTCTAGTCTCAAAACGTCCACAAGGACACTCCGCTCATAACCATAGCATAAAAGAGAGATTACAATGAAGCCAAATCCACTTTGTGCTTCAAAGACTCCAGGTTCCCGCACTAGCTACTATCCACCATAGCCACACTCTCATAGGCTTTACTTCAAAAACTGTCCTCCAAGGAGCGCTAATTCAAACTCTACCCCTTGAGCCCTAGGACCTCTAATGGCGCTGTTAGCCCTAATGGTAGTTCCAATGCAAATGGCGCTAACTGCACAATCGGCTCTAACTGTTGTATCTGCTCATGCATATGCGCACATACCTAACTAGAGATGCCACTACATAAGTCATGTCCATAACATGATATGTCCTTCGTGGGGCTAAGATCAGGAGGCCGGGTGCTACAATGCTCCATCGTTAGTCATCTATCTACAATCCATATCATGTAACGGTCAGACCTGCTTGTCTGCTAAATGCATCAAGGACATCTCCACCGCCCATTGGGCACCACATTGAGAGAAGGTGTCAAACATGACATATGCCATACTCTCGAACAAGAATCACAAATCAACATACTGGCTGCTCCACTAGCTGATCCACATAACACACATCTCAAGCCTGCACGCACAACTGCCATGCTTGGATCCATAATACCATCAATGTTTGGAAGTTGACATGGCGCACAATTACGCACATGATCCTTCCAAATCACACCATCACGATCCTCCAATACCAAAACTTCAGAAGGTAAAATCTCACGTACTCGTAGAATCGTGCGACCAGCCGTAATATCCAATGTGATCGGTGCACTCTGCTGCAAGTAAATCTAATCACCAATATGAAATTTGTGAATTGAAGGTCGATATCCACCTCCTCAGATGGAAGCATAACGCAAAGTATCTCTATGCTGAGCAATAGCCAAGTTCTCAAATGCCATGGGCATGACTCTATGGAAGACTTCTGCCCTTTGAGAACATACCCTAATCCAAACATTAGGGTTATCCAAGTCCAAGACTTCACCTGACTCTCGACGGATAGCTGTAGGTAAGTCTGGATCTCTACCATATAATAAAAAGTATGGTGAGAATGACGTTAGAGATGTTTACCGGCTAAATCGATAACCCATGGCCAAGCATGGTAGCTGGATGTCCCAGTCTCCGAGATGACCTTTCTCCAAGCTAAACTTTCTTAGTCCTCTCTTCACTATCTATACAACTCTCTTTGCTAGACCATCAGCCTCGGGATGATCTCTTGAGGTGGTATGATGATCGATCAATGCTCGATCACACAAAGCCTGAAACTCGGCCAAAAACTCAGTACTATAATCAGTCAACACTTCTGCTAGTGTACCAAATCGGCTAAGCACTGCAGCTAAGAATACATAAGTTGTTCCCTCACTTGACTTGTCGGACAAGGCAACCAATTCAATCCACTTGGAAAAATGTTCCACCATGACCAACACATATCGATGATGTCATATAGTCAATGTCAAAAGTCTTGTAAAATCCAAGCTCCAACGATAAACAAGTCCCATAATCGATAGAGGATGTAGTTGTGGTGTAGGGGCATTGAATGATGGTCAAAAATGATCACATACTATACATCTGGCCACAAACTGTTGCACTTCAGTTTGCATATCTCTCCACCAATAGTGAATTTGAAGTAAACTATATGTCCACTTCACTCCAAAATGATCTAACTCCTCATGAGCATGTATGACCAACTGTGTTCTATGAGATGAAAGTGGCACAACACAAAAGTTGTCATCTCCCCATACTCGAAGAAGATGTCTACCTTTCCATCTAAACCGTCGAGCTCTATGTCAATCTCGATCCCGTTGTAAAACTCGATCTCGTTGCATTGTTGGAATGTCTTGCATAAGTGACTACAAATGCCTTCCCCTCATCATCATGTTGGGTAAGCAATGCTCCCAAATCCAACATACTCCAATCAGTATGTACTTGAAACAAACGACCCTAACAGGTCTCCTCAAAATATGGGCAGATGTCAACTTTTCCTTGAGCTCAACAAAAGCTCTCTCTTGTTCATCTCCCCAATTCCACTCTTGATCTAGCTTTGTCAGCTTTGTCAAGGCTTTAACAATAGTGTTAAATCCTCGCACATATCGACGATAGAAGTTTGCAAGTCCAAGGAACGCTCACACCCAACTCACATCTGAGGGTTGTGGAATACGTAAGATTGCCTCCACCTTGGTTTGCTGAACTTCCAATCCTCCTGGATATATGGTATGACCCAAGTACTCTACCTGCTCCTTAAAAAACTTGCACTTTCCAGGATGCAACTTGAGGCCATGAGCAATCAGTCACTCAAATACCTCATGCAAATATATCTCATGCTCCCTCACTGTAGCACTATACACTAGAATATCATCGATGTAGGCTCGGGCACAATCAAGTCCGGCTAGGATCATATCCATAACTCAGCAGGAGCATTATCAACCCAAATGGTAAGAACTTCCAATGATACAACACATCCTTGCCATGCGAATCAATTGCCCAAAAGGCTATCTTGGCCTTATCCTTATCTCAAATCCGCAAATGATGATATCATGCTTTTAAATCCAATGTACTAAAAACCTTTGCATGCCTAACTACATCAAAGATCTCCTCAGGTGTAGGCATAGCATATCGATCAGATTTTGTCAATCGATTGATAGATCCGTAGTCCCCACACATGCGTATATCTATATAATTGTCATGTATATCCTTCTTGATTGACATCACCACATCAGAGGCATACTCTCCATATGATATCTCCACCAATCCAGCCTCAAGAAGGTCTTGACACCTACTTTGGATCAGATATCTCTCCATATCACTGTATCCATAGGGACGACGGAAGACTGGTGCATCTGTTGTCAAGTCAATCCGTATACCAGGTCCCTTCAAACAACCTAAATCCTTCATACTGAAGGCAAAACAGTTTCTGAAACTCCTCAGAAACCTCCACACCCTACTTCTTCTCCTGTCACTTTGGGACCAATCTCAATATCCCAAGTCTCCTCTTCATCGACACTCGAGATAGAACACGTAGTATCTAGTTGCTAAATGACAACCTCTTGCTGTAACCTTTTGTGTTCTATCACAAAGGCCTATAGTGGTAACCACTGCTTGCTCCGCGCAAAAAACTCCAACCATACTCAAAGAAGACCATACCTCTCCTTCTCTAACACCCCCATAAGACCAAGGATGAGATCTTATGCACTTCTCGCCCCCATCTTTTGCCTCCATCGTCTCGGTAGGCAAAGAGCTTTCCAATAGTCTTGCAGTCACACATGTGGACCGCATGCGTCTCTGCTCAACCAAGTTGAGGCTCACAATCCATGTCCAACAGTTCTTGTCCATAGCCTAACCCAACACCTGACATCGTGATGCCTCTGACAAAGTAGGTACTGTAAGACCCAGGGTTGTACATATAGGAGGAAATGTAAGTATATCTAAATTATGCCTAAGTTTATCTTAGTCATGACTATGTTTATCTAGTTATGGTTAAGTTGGAAAAAAATATAGAGTAACTTTTGATGTGGTAGATGAGGATTTCTATTTTGTTGTTTAGTATGAATCAAGGAACAGATTCAATCACATGGGTATCTTGATTTTCCTTGACTTGGACTAGTTTTCATTGGTTGGACTTAGTGAAGATCCTTAAATCTTGGGGCGAGATTGACTTGGTACACTAAAGTGAATAAGAGAGTAGTTGGGCTTCTAGAAGATCCAAGTGGACCAATTGCATGTTGTCATGTACACTATTTATTGGGGTTTGTGATCTCTACCTCATTTAAACTTGGTAAGAGAAAGTTACATTATGATTACTTGTAATTACTAGATTAAGATTCTAAGTAATATAAATAGAGAGGTTGAGAAGCACCTCTCAAGTTAGTTTTGGAAGAAGTTAGTTTTGTGATCTTAGTTTTGGAGAGCACTTGTTTTGGGAAGCTTGGTTTTTTGAGAAGTCATGTTCGGGTTGGAGCCTTGAATCAATGAAGACTTTAATCATCAAAGTATCAATTCCTTTTGAGTGATATCTTACTCTTTGTGGAATTTGAGGGTTTGTGTGAGAATGTGCACTAGGAACATGGTCTTAGGGTGCGAACAAGTACTTTTAGATTCATGATGAGCTTCCCAAAAGCCATCGTAGGTAAACCTGAGTGAGAATCAATCCCGGAGGTCACTTTTTTGTTCCGTTGCCGATACCTCAATCTAGAAGGAGGAGATATGTTTCGAATCCAATTTATTGGCCGTGAGAGTGCAACAATGAAAACTCATATGGAGAGGACCATGGGGGAAGAGCGAGCCGAGATCATGATGCATAGTAATGTATCATTTGTGTATCCGGTAGTGTTATATAATAACTTGGAAGTTATTTTGTATATTTTGTTTACTTAAGTGTTGTTTGGGATGAGGCGAGAGTGCTATAGTGCATATTTGGGATGAAAACTTTATTTTCCAAAGTTATATGAGAATTTTCTTGATTTTAGATTTAAAGATGGGATACGTTTTGCACTTGAAATAACAATCATATCTTATTTACATAAAAAATTATTATTTTTAGAATCTGCTAGGGTCCTGTTGGGTTTTGAAAGATAGCTCTTGGGAAAAAGTGTACATAGCTCATCAATTCTTGCAAGAGTGAAATCATAATTTGAAACTCTGCACGAGTGTCAATCAGGAGCTAAGCTATATGTGAGTTTAAATTTTGTTGAGAGATCATTTTTAGAGAGAAAGTTATGATACCTGAATTATAGTGGGGTATAAAAATGAGCAAAACCGCTTTACTTTTCAAATTTACTTTTTCCTTGTTTATGGTCATTCCGAGAGAGTAAGTGCATGAGTGTTTGGTATAGTGAGGATGACTTGAAACTTTGTAACATACAAGTTACATTTGAATTGGGCAATTGTAGTGTTTATTGATTCGTTGCCAAGGGAATGGGGTGTAAAACGAATGTTAGCTGGGAAATATGTGCGTTTAGACTTCTTTAATCAACTCTGGACAATCACTGTCTGAAGAGTGTCATCAAATCATAACTTAAAACCCATCAGAAAATAAAGTGCTAAGAAATTCCAAAAGAAATTCTTTTAATGAAATTGGGTGATCCCAATAACAAGAGTCAACATTCACCAGGCGTAAACTTGCAGAAGTTCTTCCGGTGAAATCCTCGATAGCACAACTCGTGGGACGAATTCTTGGGTATCTTCACATGAATCCGATCTCTAGTCAGGTAGGCCACCGTGATCTCTGCTTGGCTTCGAGAGTTTCCACTCTACCCAGACTACACAGAAACAGTTCATGCCTTTCTCTTGCAAATTGAAGATGTCTACACTAACTACTCTAGTCCTATTTATACACAATCTTAACGTTCTATCCGAATCGTTACCTACACGGATCACGTCCGATTATAACTTCGGAGATCTGGTGCACCCTTCGATGATGTCTCTTCACGCCAGGTGAAAGCATCAAGGCTTATTTGCAACTCTCTGATGTCCTCCGTGATCTCCCTCCAATGAATTCGCATCGCTTCATGACAATCACGACCCATGGCTTTGTACATCTCCTTTCGCTTCTCCTTCGAATCGCTAGGAGTATTCATTGCCATCGTCAATCTCTCCAATCAATCAACTTCCACGTCGTCACACCGGGCAAAAAGATACTTTGCACACTTACTAGCCAAAACTTCTAATCTAAGTGGTCTCTCCACATCAACCTCGTGCAATTGGGTGTTGTATTAGGTAGTCCCATATAAATTTCCAACAATAACAACAAAAGAAGTTGGAAATGGGAAAGTTTCCGGTGTTCTATGGGAGAGACAAAGAAGATGTAGGGTCTTTTGTGGGGGACGTCAAGAGAGCATATATTGGAAACAATGAGAGAAGGGAGCCTAAATGGGCTATCCTTTTGTCTGACTTCTTGGAGGATTCCGCATTGAAATGGTACAATGAGTACAAGAAGGAACATGTGGAGGAATACACTTGGGAGAGTTTGACGGAGAATCTTGTTGAAAACTTTCTTCCGTCTGAAAGTTACGAGAAGCTGATGTGTGAAGTCACCTTTTTGAAGCAAGTAGAGAGTGAGAAGGTGAGATCATACGTGGAGAGAACGGAGAAGCAGGAGTCACATTTTCGTGTGGTGTTGAGAAAGAGCGGAGACGAGATGGAACCAACCATGGTGGGGATTGTGGCGATGTTGACAAAGAACTTCATTGGAGGTTTGAAGCCTCAGATTCGAAGCAAGGTGAGATATGAAAAACCCTCTCCTAAGGTTGAGGCTATTCGCATTACTATTCGAATGGAGGAGAGCCTAGAAGACGATGATTCTAGCTTGGTGGCTAGAGAAGCATCACGACCTGTTATGGTAAGAATGACAACTCCTATTTTTGCTTCGCCAGTAGTAAATACTTCAGTGGTAGACTTGCACCATGAGTTGAAATCTCTCACGGGAACTCTCGATGATCTCAAGATTAACGTAGTACAACTATGGGAGAGGAGGAATCAGAATATAGGGGAAGATTTAGAGGGTATGAAAATTATCATCCAAAAGGAAATCCACCGCAAGGGAACTTCACAGTTTCACGCTTTAGTTGTGGAGGCCCTCATTTCCAGCGGAATTGTCCTAATCCTCGACAGCATGATGGAGTTAGACACAACAATCCTCTTACTGCCCCAAGTCAATAGAAGGACAAGAGACTAATGTCTATTGATGTGTCTCCTCATAAATGCACGTTTGAGAAGGGAGAGAGCTCTATAAGTTTGAAAGTAGATATTCTTGCACATGAGAAGAAGAGAGCAAGATTTGCAGAGGAATCGATCTCAATGGAAGATCAACCAAGCCGGAGCATTCAATCAAGTGGTGTGAGTCAACCGAGAGCATTGATGAAGAAGTTGGGAATGGATAATTTCTCCATTTCATCTACCCAACTCAAATATAACGTGGTGGAAGATGTGGGGAATCAAAAAGCCAATATAACTATTGGTCAATTGCTTGCTCTAAATCCTATGATAAGAAAGGAGTTGAGTGGAGGCCTAAGCTCCAAAAGGACCAAGAAGCGACAATCCAAGGGAAAAGCTTCCATGGCAAATGTTGGAGTAGGAGTGGTGGATGCCGCAACCTCCGAGATATGTATTCAGGCTTCGAAGATTGAAGTACGCATTAATGGACGTGATGTTTCGGATGTGTTTGTGGATGGTGGATCTGCGGTGAATGCCATGTCGGAATGTTTGTTGAAAAAGTTGGGGATGAAGCCTTCAAGATCTTCCAACATCATTGTTGGGATGGCCAACAAGCAAAAGGTGCGACCCATTGGAGTGATGGACAAGGTGGTAGTAAGTGTGATGGGAGTTCTTTCAAGTGCTTGAGGAGGCTAGCTACGACTTGTTGTTATGAAGACCTTGGTTGAGGGTAGTGAGGACAACTGATTGGTGGCATAAGGGTTATCTTCGTATAGCGTCAAAGAACCATCGAGTGAAGGTCCCTCTCTCAAGTGATGGAGGAGCAGTCTCAGACTCGGATAGGCCTACTAGTGATTACTCGGAGTCTAAAAGTGAAGAAAGTGGTAGCTTTTCAGAGGTTGACACCAACATATCAACCGATGAGGAGACATCATATGAAGACACCTTGGTTGATGATGTTCAAGTTCAAGTTCTTGCTGCAATGGATTTAATTCCTAGGCTAGGGGTGGCGAAAGATCCTCACAAGATAAAGATGAGAGTGAAGATGAGATAACTCGACGGCTCTCCACTCTCAAGTTTGATCCCAAAGTTACTAGGGAGGAGAAGTCAAGGTTCTTGGATGTATTCGTAAATATATCCATGTCTTTGACTTTAGCTACAAGGATTTGAAGGAATTAATCTTAAAAACTCATTGCATTGAGTTAGAGTAGAAGGCTCGTCCATTACGTCAGAAGCAATATCGGCTATATCCACCAACTGCTGTGGTGGTGAAGGAGGTGATCGACAAGCTAAAGGATGCTGGTTTCATCTATGAGGTAGAGAATTCTGAATTGGTTTCTCATATTGTGATAGTCAAGAAGAAGAATGGTAAGCTACGTGTATGCGTAGATTACAAGAAGTTGAATGCTATCACAAAGAAGAATTATTATCCTTTAATCTTTCATAGATAGTAAAGGATAATAAAGGAGGTGGCAGGTCATGAGTGGTATAGTTTTGGAGATGGTTATAGTGGTTATAACCATATTCAAATTGCTACTGAAGATCAACTCAAAACCACTTTTATCACGCAATGGGGAACTTTTGCCTTTAGGGTAATGCCCTTTGGTCTATGTAATGCTCCAACAACTTTCTAGAGGTTCATGAACAAGATGTTTGAAACTTTTATTGGGAAGTTTGTGCGAGATTTCATAGATGGTTTTTGTGTATACTGGAAGAATGAGGATCATTTTGATCATTTAATCAAATGTCTACAACGTTTGGAGAAAGCCAAGGCCTCGCTCAATCCAGAAAAATGCATTTTTGGATGTGAGGAAGGTTTGTTGTTACGGCACATAATCTCCAAGGATGGTTAGCGGTGGATCCAGAAAAGGTGAAACTCATCTTGACTTATCTTTATTGATGATGTTGATCAAACTGAGGCAGTTGCTTGGTATGGTGGGATACTATTGACGGTTCATCTTTTCCTTCTCCAACAAAGCTTATGCCTTTACGGTTTACATGAAGAAGGGGACAGATTATGATTTAATCCTCAAGGATGGAGAGGCAGCTACGGCGTTCAAACTTCATAAGAAAGCGTTGGTAACGGCTCCTATTTTAGCCAAATCAAATTGGGGTAAACCTTTCATTTTCTACATGGCTATAGGATGCACTCTAAGTCAGTTAGATGATGATAACCATGATCATCCAATTGCTTATGGTAGTAGACAGATGGTGCAGGCTGAGAGAAATTATTCAGTGATAGAAAGTGAGGCTTTAGCTGTGATTTTCTCACTCAAGAAGTTTCGACGCTATCTGTTGGGAGGAAAATTTACTATCGTTATTGACCATTCAGCTTTGAAGTATATTTTCAACAAGCCTAATGATGAGGGTAGTATAGCCAGATGGAAGTTATTACTTGCAGAGTTTGATTACATTATTGAGGATCGATCCGGTAAGAAGCATGCCAATGTTGATTTGATGTCTAGGGCATACAATGAGGAAGGAGATCAACAAGATACATTTCAAGATGAGGATTTTCTGAAGATGGACATTATAACAAAAGTACCGGCGGAATACAAGGGCATATGGGATTTCATCTCGAAACGAGAGTTTCCCCAAGGCATGCATTCACGGGAAAGGAATGCATTGGTGAAGCGATGTGAACCTTATACCATCATAGACGACGTGTTGTTTCATCAAGGAGCAGATGGATTACTGAGAAGGGCTGTTGGAAGGGAGGAGTCATTTCAACTTATGAAGGAGTTTTACGAAGGCTCGGTATGTGGAGGATACTTTACAGGAAAGGTAACTGCATTTAAGATCCTAGATGCATGCTATCATTAGAAGAGCATTTTCAAAGATTGTGTGGAATTTTGCAAGAGTTGTGATATGTGTCAAGTTTTTGCTAAAAAGTCCATGAAAACCCCTCCTTTGACATCAGTTCCTATTTTAGGTCATTTTGAGAAACGGGGAATAGATTTTGTAGTACCCTTGAATCTTACTCCTCCGAGTAACAAGTTCATTGTGATAGCTACAGATTATCTAACCAAGTGGATAGAAGCTAGACCTCTAAAATCTACTAGTGAGTAAGAAGTGGGTAGATTTCTCTATGAAAGTATAATAACTAGATTTGGATGCCTTCTAGAAATTGTATCAGATAGAGGTGGTGAGTTTGTTGGAAGCATTATACAAGCCATTTTAGATCATTTCTCCATCAAGGCATGGGTGACTACTTCCTACAAATCCAATGCTAACGGGTTGACAGAGTGAACCAACTATACGCTTTGCATGATGTTGACCAAGGATGCTGACATGGACGGGAGCAAGCAAAATTGGGACAAGAGGTTGCATGCTATCTTGTGAGAGTATCGGACGACTTGAAAGACATCAACAGGGTACTCACCTTTCCGTATGCTATATGGTGTCGAGTCAAAACTTGCAATTCAATTTGATTTGACGACCTTCTTAACTATCCCACAGAAGTTCCAGAGGACAAATGGAGCATCAGTTATCAAATCAAGATGTCAACAATTGTTAGAGTTGGAGGATGCTTGAGTTGTGACCATGGTACGTGTGGAGCGGGCTCAACAATTGCAGAAGAAGTATCATGATAATCGACTTGGGACGAAGAAGATGAAAACTTTCAAAGAAGGTGATTGGGTAATGCTTTACGACTCCATTAGATATAAGAGAGCAAGAAAGAAATTTCTTTAAAAGTACTTTGGTCCTTTCATAGTTCACAAAGTGTGGGAAAATTTTACTTACGATTTGAAGGAGTTGGGAGGACGATATTTTGACCGAGAGAATCATGATAAGTTGAAGCCGTTTCATCGACGATCAGGTTCTTTCACTCCGAGGACAGAGTGAAATCTTGGTTCGGGGATAAATGTAAGACCCAGGGTTGTGCATATAGGATGAAATATAAATATATCTAAATTATGCCTAAGTTTATCTTAGTCATTTCAATGTTTATCTAATTATGGTTAAGTTGGAAAAAAATATAGAGTAACTTTTGGTGTGGTAGATGAGGATTATTATTTTGTTTTTTAGTATGAATCAAGTAACAGATTTCATCACATGGGTATCTTGACTTTCCTTGACTTGGACTAGTTTTCATTGGTTGGACTTGGTGAAGACCCTTAAATCTAAGGGCGAGATTGATTTGGTACACTAAAGTGAATTAGAGAGTAGTTGGGCTTCTAGAAGATCCAAGTGTACTAATTGCATGTTGCCATGTACCCTTTTTATTGGGGTTTGTGATCTCTACCTCATTTAAAGTTGGTAAGAGAAAGTTACATGGTGATTACTTGTAGTTACTACAGTAAGATTCTAAATAATATAAATAGAGAGGTTGAGTAGCAACTCTCAAGTTAGTTTTGGGAGAAGTTAGTTTTGTGATCTTAGTTTTGGAGAGCCCTTGTTTTGTGAAGCTTGGTTTCTGGAGAAGTCATGTTCGGGTTAGAGACTTGAATCAATGAAGGCTTTGATCATCAAAGTATACTTTCCTTTTGAGTGATATCTTACTCTTTGTGAGAATTTGAGAGTTTGTGTGAGAGTGTGCATTAGGGTCATGGTCCTAGGGTGCGAACAAGTCCTTTTAGATTCATGATCATCTTCATGTAACTCACAACCGGGAGCAATGTCTTCAGTTATTACCGGAGCAACTTCTAACTCCTAATCTTTGTCTCCCATCTTGTTTAGTCTCGTATGAGGTGGACTGTGCCCCGTGAGTAACAAAGTGCCCGCGGTCTCCAACACCTGAAGCTTCTATGGAGGGACTCTAGGTTGAAAAACATCATGGTCACTCCGTGAATTTCTTACAAGTGCTCATATGTTCCTACTTCTAGATGTCTCCTACAGTTTTTACTGCTGCTGCAAGCCATCCGGCATCCAATATATTCGAAGCACGCTGTACACTCTCCTCTCACTTCTGCGTCGGAATCTACATTAAGCGCTTACTCTAGATATCTGGACCTGATCACAGACAAACTTCATTCATTTTCAAACAAAGACTCCAACATCATGTGCCTGCATGAATGTAATAAGCAGTGTTATCTGTTTAGAGCGATGGTACTCAAGCTAGATCGAACATGAATAATCAGTGTTTACTGCAGTCAGCAGATCAGTGAAGCCTTAATGTCCCTACCGCGAAACATGTGTAGGTAGAGATAGCTACTGATACTTTTGTATCTATCATGAAATAATATTTTTCCTGAAGAAAAGTATAACCTGTTGGGTACCATTTTTTGATTCTCTAAACTGAAGCACCCACGTGTTTGTCTTTATGTTCTTTCAAAGTGTGCCACTCTGATTGACAAATCAGGCGCAACCGATTTTTCGTGATCCACAGACGGTTTTGTGACAAGAAATGTTTGTATTCAGCACATAGAATCAACGTTTACCAACCATCCGGGCTGACGTTTTACAACCGCTGCTGCAAATTTGGATACAAATCTCTGATGCATATCCATGTACAGAATTCAGAACTGAATTTAGTGTAAAATGCCCGTTGGATGTCATGTGAAAGATTTTGGACTCCCATACAGTAGAAAGCGCTTTTGCTTTCAGTTTTTGCTTTGGTTACTGAAGACAAATTGTTCAATAGAGATCAGAGCAGATGTGGAACTCATGCAGTTAGTGCTGTGCTATGCTGTTCAGGGATAGAAAATGATCGAAGAAAAAACTCCTGGTTCTTCATTGACAGTGTGAGTAAAGCAGAGGTAAGATTTAGGTCTGTGCATGGAAGCCTCAATGAAAGTTCGCTACTCCCTCAGACCATCACTATGGGTTGTAACTATCAAGTACAAGGTGGGGCAGATCCTGTCAGTTTAATCACCGTTGAGAATTCCGCATCATAATACATAAGCAGAAACGCCCACATGACGTCCTTCTTTCTCTTCAATCGGCGCTTCGGACTGTGATACCAGGGATGTTAGCGTGACCCCACGGACAGCTCTGGGAAGGTCTTCCACGCACAGAACCAACGTTTACAAGCCATCCAGATTGACGTTGTACAACGGCTGCTGCAAATTTGTCTAAAATGCTATAGGTGCAATGTACTCCATCTAATAATAAGTCTATCACTTCACACAAAATGAACAAAGATATATATCCGGGTGCCAAATTTCCATGTATACACTCAAGGTCCCTAGCCTATGGTGTAATCAAAGATGTATCAAAAGATATCAAAACTTGATATGAATGTACTGAAGAAGTAAATTAAATGAGAGTATACTACACGACCACTCGGGATTCTCTATTAGAGTAAGTTCACGTGCTTATAAAAGTTAATGGGTGGCAAATTGTTACTAGAGGAATAGAATTTATCTTTAGTTTAGGCTTGGAGTTAAAGTGAAATCTAGAGAGCAGGTCACCCGCTACCCGTCACCCGCATTGCCCTGCGCTGGAGGCAAGCGATTCCCGATGTCATCCTCCACGAGCTTCAACGGTCTTTCCCCGATTGAGGCCCTGGAATATGATATATAAGAACCTGTAGGCAATTGTCATCACGAGGATGGCGGACTCCAGGATCTTTGCTGTTCTGACTGCATTTCTGCACTATGGGGACCTTACTATTCCTGGATGCCCGAGTATCACTCGAGTTGAGGCCAGCTGTCGCTGTCTTTAACGATGGCATTGCTTCAGTTGACAGACGAACTACGCGAACTTAGAATTTTAAAATCAGCTTTCATTAGGCAAGCCCCTAAGAATTTCCACGAATTGCATGCATCATGATTTTCGGCCATGGAGTCAGTTCTCATCGTGCTATGTCTTGGAACGGAAGAAACCTTCGACACAGTCACTTGAAGTACACGTTCTCTCAGGTCTCCTGGATTCTTTCGTTTATCGGGCAAGCCTTTATAGTGATCGAGGCTGGGAAGACCATCTCTCGGAGACCCTATACTAAAGATAATGTCGGGAGGAAGTATGCTCATTTGATGATCTTTTTACTGAGCTTCACAGAGGTTGAATCTATTGTTTCAAACTTCAAGAACCCTCCATTGATAGTGTCCTGATGCACTAGTTCATCGTTGGTCTGAAATTTATGATTTCAAAGCTCATGAAGTTTGGCCACTGAAGCATATATCGATCAAATTTTCAATTGGCGAACAGCGATCAAGACAAGAAGAACTCTTTGTCTCCTACGGAAACCTGGATTGAACGAGGTCGTTATTCTGCAACAGTTCGACCGGGGTTTCACACGAGCTGCGATTCGGCTGGCCCCATCTAGCTTTCAACGGTCTGATACCCATACATAGATTATCGACTACGCCTCAGAACTCCGACTGCCACAACGGTTTCAAAATCGGGAAAACAAGCAAACGTGCTAGACCTCGCTATCCTTCATGGAAACAATTTACCTTGCCTTGGTGCCGGTTTTCGTTCTATTTGGTGTTGGAATATTGCTCCTTTTCGTTAAGGGAATTTCAATTTCGAACAAGTCTGGCGCTGGCCTTCGAGGAAGTAGAGCTGCTAGGTCTAGCGGAGGACCTACAGCTATTGGCTCTGATGGTACAGTTGTTACCGGAGTTTCAAGTGGTGGAGGCGGAGGAGGCGGAGGAGGAGGTTGTGGTGGTGGTGGAGGAGGAGGAGGAGGAGGCTGTGGGGAGGCGGCTGTTAGAGGCAAACTGATTCAGACTTTTCAGCTTTGTGTGTACTGCATTCAAATCTAGTGTAATCCCGACTCTATTATTTCAATGCGAATGGCTTTCACGTCCACGACCCAAATGAACTTAAATCTCACGTTGTACAAAGATATTAGACCAAGCCATTGTTGTTCTGTGGCTATTCGGTTCTATCCTCCCGGCAGCATGAAGACTCATCGATCTCCAGGGTCTGGTGATTGAATTGCGGTTCCAAAAATATCTAAGGGCCTTCTCCGCCTGATTCCAGATTGTCGTGAATCCTATGCTTAGAAATAATGTACAGATTCTTGCCTCAGAAAATCTGCTCTTTTCCAGACCATGCACTGCGTTGGCAAAGGTCTTCTAGGTTTCATTATTCATCCAGAAAGTCTAGAGTGTAGCTGATGACATTAATTGATGATATATCGAGACTCAGCTAGCCGTTATGGCCAATATTTCAGTGACGAGTGCTAGTCAGTCTTTCACGTGTTCAATTTGTGAAATTCAAGTTATGGATCATTCTAAAGTGAAAGGTAGTGTTTAATGTGATCGTGTGACTGCCTTATAAAGAGTGAAGGCATCAAATCAATTCCACTAACAATGGAACGACAGACTTTTGAAAATTGCTCTTGATTGTCGACATTGATATTATTACAGATATTATTTACAGATCAATGTGAGGCGTTAACAGGAGCTAACTCAGTGTCGACATTTTTAGAAGGGATATTCTGAAGCTCGGGCCGCGGGCATACGTCAATCTCATCTTTAGGGTACAAAGTAAAATAACCAAAAAAAATGGGAAGACCCCATCCAATTACCAGATGAAACCAAATGGGGAACATGGGTCGAGGCCCCAATAGCATTACACTGGGAAATATGTACTGCTGCACCTAAGATATCATAACTCTTCAAATGAAACTATCTACATACAACAGGAACATCCTAGAAGTAAATTTCACGTCTGGGTCTTCAAGACGATGGCGCAGACCTACAGAAGATCAAGTCTCAGTGCATTTTGGTGGTCTTAACATGTTCTTACTATCACTTCAACTTCCTCGAGACATGCATAGAAGTAACAAACAGATGCCTCTTGACACCTTCTTGTGTCCTTCAGCTCATTATCAATTTCAAGCACGTGGAGTCTTGTGTTGTAAATGCAAAATGCGCACGAATGTATTGCATTTGATGCTTAAGGATTATCTGCATAGTCTGAGAATGCGAACATCATGAAGAGCCGGACTGTCTTCTTCTAATAAAGCAAACGTTTGGATCTGGGGGGTTTTCGTGGCATGTATGAGATGCCCAGTTGAGTAGAACATGCACGCCAAGGTTCAAGGTGTCTTACAACGTGAACAAGCTATTCTCACCTCAACAAACTACTTATCTCAGTATGTATAATGTACGTATTGTTGAAAACTTTGTATATAATAAAATCAGGACCAATTGAGGTGAAATATTTGCTTGAAATGTACAAGCGATGGCCAGTCTACTTCAACATGATGATAAAAGAGTGGTTTATATTCCATCCTTCTTAGTACATATGTATTCAAAGAAGGAATGGCTAACGCCCAAGGAATAATAATTGTATCGATTGGAGTCAGGGTTGTCAGACCTTAAGGTTGAAGATGATGACGGGAGTAGTGGGTTTACCTGAAGTTTAGGCGCTGTTACATAGAGGAAAAAGAGAGAGAAGAGACCAACAAAGAAGTGAAGGATTCAAGATCGAAAGAAGTGGTGGTGGAATTTCCAAGAAAGAGGAAACGGCATGTTAGCGTGAAAAGTTTTCAGGGTAGTTTTCCCCAAAAGCATAAGGCCATTGAGACATCTACTGAAGTTGTGCTTCCACCATTGTCCATGCCAAAGGTGAAAGCGACCAAGGAGATTGCAGAATCACTCTCCTCCGTATTGCAGTTATCATAGAAGTTGGAAGTAGTGGTGGTCCCAGTCCTTATGGCACTAAATGAGATGGGAGCATTTACTAGAGATAAACATAGAGATTTGAAGTTACAAGGTCATAAAATATGACATACGCTTTTGAAGATTTTACTAGATGAGCATGATTTATAAAAATATTATCAGTCCCAATAACAAGACATTGAAGGAATGATTTGAAAATCCCTAATGTTAAAAATAATTATAAGAAGAATTGGTGCTAAAAAAATAATGAGACTGCACATCACTAGCTAAACATCTTCTTTTTCAGTTGAATAATTTTCCTGAGGACACCAAGATTTCATAATGATGACTTTTTTGAGTGAGTTTGTAGCAAGGGCAATGTTTAAGAGTTGAGCATAGTGATATCATTTTTTTATGTTAGGACATATGCACAAATTTTGATGCATTGTTCTTTAGATTTCATATAGCTTTAAAGAGAAGAAAATATGTCCACATTGATACATTGATAGCAAAAATGTCTCATACAACAATAGTAAATATTATGCATGCCATTTGTTGTTTAAAAAATTATAAATTACAAATTCTTTGCAGATTAATTTTTGCAAAAAATCAAAGGTCAAAATTTATCATGCATCTTGCCATTTTATTCATGATGTATAATGTAGCCATATATCAAGTAACAAAAAATATCAAATTTCTCTTTATATTCCCAAATGATAACTTTATGAAATCAGATGGACAAAAAATTTATTACGAACTATGATGTAGTTCACAATAATGATGTAGAAATAATGACATAGTGATGTAGGAATGACTATGATGTAGTACTTTTTAGCAATCCCATGAGCATTACACATGCAAAATCAACCAAAATACTTCTTTATCTTAAAAACTATCTTGCTCATTTAAGATTAGTGTTTCATAATTCTCATAAAGAGTTTCATGATATTGATTTCCTTATCAATTACTAGGAATGTGTTATTGTTTTTTTTTAGAATGGTGGAGGATGATATCAATGTTTTTATAGTGCCTAGTTATCAAACTTTTGGCCTCATACAAACCATGGTAGCAAATACAAATCCAACATTTCTGAAATACATCGTGATAAAGATCCTTTTACTCATGAACTCGCAGAAAAATTGATGTAGAGAGAGGAAATATTTATTGATAATATGTTAGAGTTAAAATAGATAGATTCATTTTTTTCAATAGATAAATAGAAAATGGAATGTTGATTATCAGATCAAGCAATAATTTTTTGTTAAAAAATTATTTATGAATTGCCAAATCGTTAGAAAGGAATAATTGTTAGCAAGAATCTCCATTTTTTAATCATATGAATGTTGAATGATGGCGTCAAGTACATCACTTGATAAATGCAACCGTAGCTCAACAATATGCAGGTTGTATTAAAAAAAACTGTCAATGGAAAAAAAATCTACAAAAATTTAGCATCAAGGAGATACAACATATTCATGTGAATGCTTGTGTATTTTTTTTGGATTACAAGAACCAAATTTACAACAAATTCATCAAGATTATTACAATAGTGGGCGAGTTTGCTAGTTGAAGAATGATTATCTTGTTATATTATTAAGTAATTTATAATAATCATTATTTTTAACTTAATATCGTTTTAAAGTCACATTTTGAATGTATAAAATATTTTATTTATAATTCATGAATCTTGTATATTAAATTTTATTTTTTAATAATTTTAATTATAATTTTTTATAAATTTTATTAAGCATTAATAATTTGATTTGTTTGTCTGAAAAAAAATTTAACCTTGTCAAACTAGGACTTGGCTTATTTAAAATAATTATTTGATATCAATATTTAATATTTTTATTTATTTATTTAACCTTTTTTTCAAAATATAATTATAAATGATATTAAATATAATTATATTTTTATAAATATAAATATTTTTTTTATTTTTATTTTTATTTTTTTAAATTTTTCAATTTTATAATTTTTTAAAAATATTTTTAATTTTTGAAATAAATTCTAAAAAATATTTGTATTATCAAAATAAAGTTTTTTAATTTTTTTTTTATTATATTTTGAGCCCTATGCATTTATTGTATATATCCAAATATTCTTGCTTGATGAAATCATCTTCATTTGAATTTTCACAAGTATGAGGGTTTATACTATTCAACTTAGTAATTAATGATGATGAAGATGATTTTCTTTCAAAAGCCAAAAAATGAAAATCATTCTAAATTTGGGATTGATAACTCACTTCTGAAGTGAGAAAAAATAGCAATGTTGAGTAAGTCATAATTTCTTATTTTTTATAAATAAAATTTATTTTATTATTTATTATTTATCTCCAAGACGAAGGGCTCATCGCATGTACCAAACTACGAGACAGAATAGCACCTACTCCCACTCCCTCATACAAAAAGTAATGTGCAGATCATGCTATCCCATGCACATGTTAAAATTCATCTTAAAATTTCTTATTTTGTGCAAAATGTATCTCTATTCTTTCAGAAATGGTTTTTCTGAGGTGTCTGAAGAACATATCAACAAGATAGAATGATTTTCTGTAGATGCTATATGACAAGAAGAAGCAGGTTTGTGATGGCAGCATGACGGAGGCTTGAAACAATGTAAATGTTTTTTTTTCAAGATTCTTATGCAAATATGAAATCAGCTTGAAATATGATTTATCAGGCTAAGTTGTCTCAAAGGTTTTGGCCTGAAGCTATTACTAAAACTAATTTTTTCTTAAATGAAGTAACAATTATTTGGATGTGAGATGAAACACCATAATAACTGTGGTATAATAAAAACATGATGTGAGTAATTTATTTATCTTTGAAGTTCACGTTTATATGTGTATTTCAACCAGTTCAGGAAAAAATTCAACTCAGACCTTCAATATTTAATATTAATCTTCAAGAATTGAAGGTTTGAAAAAACTTTGATCCAATTTGTCAATCTATTTTTACAATCAGAGATGTAATTTTGATGAATTATTTACATTGAGAAGCTATCCACACATCCATGTTAGGGTGATGAATTTCATAGAACGGATGATGATGAATCTCTGTATATATGCCTGGTTGGAGTCCCCAGGAAGAATGATACATGATCTAATTCAGACCATGCACCGCATTACCACAGGAAAAAGGAGCAAGCGCAGTTAATTTGGCAGTTGACTGATAATATGGAACGGTTAACAAAGTAGAAAGCCAAATTAGAGAAGGAGGCGTAGAAGTGCACACAAACCTATGCAGAAATCTGCAAGATTAGGAGCGCATAAATCTGGTATGTGGAGAAGAAAAATTTGTAGCTTTGGGGGACAGTGAAGGAACTAAAAGGACGCGTGAACCATGTCTATGTGGAGGCACCCACTTGTTTAGAAGCTCTTGCCAATAGGTGTGCTCAACACGTCTTTGCGGGATGTGATGAGGAAAAGACTCAATGGTTGGAGAAGTTGGTGAAGGTGATGGAGATTCCTGAGGACTCGAAAGACAAAAGGAAAGAAATATATAAGGCTTTGGATTGGGAGTTCCAAGAAACACTATGTCTTCATCGATAGGAAATTTCTGCCGACATTCAGGAGATGCAATTAGGAATTGACACATTCACTAAGGAGATGGAGACGAGATCGAGTGGAATAATTAGTTCCAGAAGAATAAGGAGAGAGTGATTGGTGTAGGCAGTATTTAGGAATAGGTGTTAGGATCATGTATAAATAGGAGTAGATTCATGGTAGGGACATCTTTTTCTTGCAAGTGTTCGTTGGAGAATCAAAAATGTAGTGTGCACATCCACAATTATTTCATCAAAGTCTTGCCTTGACAAGGTAGAGATCACCTCTATCATTCAACAGAAGTGATTCTTTCTTGAATGTGCCATTGTGTGCATGTAATCTGATTGATGGGAATTGGCATCCTGGCCAAATAGAGAGATTTTGAAATTCCTATTCATGCTACTCTTCAGATTATGCAGTCTAGAGTACTCTAAAGAATACTAAAATCACCTTTCTCTTCCTATTGGTACCCTTATTCCCTTGGGAACTAACCTAAGTGTTCTAATTAGTGCGTTAGCCTATGTACCTGTTGTTACATAGTGCAATAAAAAATAAATCTGGTCCAATGCTACTAATTATCGAGTATCAACATATTGCATATGTCATCATGATCAATATTAGAGAGTTGTGAGAGGCTCCTTAAGTGTTACTTGGAGTCAATCGATCAAGCTCAATGTAAAGACTATGGGTTAGCTTTCACTATTATCACGTGAGATCTCTAGCTCAGTTTTAAAGTTTCGCACAATGACTCTCACTCAAATTCCAGCTCAGCTTTTAACTTTTGAATAATGTCTATGTAGAAAAACCAGGACAATCTAGGAATTAATTTCATTCAATCTCTGCCTAGTTTTAGGTAGAAGACATAAGTCATTCAGCCCATAAATCAATCTCTTCCTCATGGCTCTTGCCCAATGCCTTGGCCCATAACTTCGCATCCCACAGTTCAGGTGGCGGCGTTTACAACTAAATTTAGTGCTCTCCCTTGACACACTTCCTTGCATAGCTCTTGACACACAAAATTACATCACCATGACAAGAAGGTTACTCCCAGATTCTTGAGACGCAGTAATTCCATGGGAGTCTAATCCGCTATTAGAGTGAAAGTTTCGAATCATTCCCATCAACATCTTCCATGTAGGCGGCAGCTTAATTCTTTTAATGACATTGCTCCCACAATCTTCTTGGGCATTTCCCTCTTGCTTGGGTTCTTGGCATTCCTTATAACATATCATTGAGGTCTCTCCTTCCCGATTCCTTACTCCCTAAAGCATTTCCCCCAACTCCGAGCACATTCTCCCGTGCGTATGAACTTACTAACTATATTTCTACCCTCGTATTTCTATTTGATACTATTGGGGATAGCCCCATGTTACAGGTTTGGTTCCATCCTTGTACGATTTGATGGGGTCTTCCCATCCTTTTTGTTATATTTACTTCGTCTTTCTTTATTTCTACCCTCGTATTGGTAAGAATATAACACTTCTTCATATAAAGATGGGACTTTTATTAACTAAACCAAAAAACATTGTTCAAGTTAATCGCTCCTAAGTCCCTACACACTAGATATTTCTCCTGATGCTCCTACTGAGTCGTCTTTATGGCCATAGCTCTCTAGCTCACTCAGGTCAAGAGGCCAGAACTTTGATGTAGCAGTCCCCATTACTTGTTCAACCTCAACTCGAATGCAATGAGACAACTAAAACCGCCCCTTCTCTAAATCATCCTCACTCACAGGTCTGATCAGTATTTGAGAAAATGATTGCTGGGTACCATAGGTTTCCTGACAGAGTAGTGTTATGTACACTCAGGTTTGAGGCTGAGGTCTCAATTCAGCTCTCTAAGCCCTAGCCAAAAAACCCTCTAGCAAACTAGTACTTAGTAACTAAAAACAGCAATGTTTAATTTCTACTGTTACTGACTTACCACTCGTGACCAATATGTCATGAGATTAGTTGGCAACACCTTAACTCAGCTGCATAAAATAAGTTCTTGAATCGAGTGAACATGATGTTTCTATAAAATATGAAAGTTTCTGTACTGGTCCATGACTATTTTCTTTTAATTTTGTAACATCAATCTACATTTCTACAAGTACTCTGTATGTAGGAAAACGCAGACTGACTCAAGTCTCCACCTGTATTGTCTTCGAACCCGCGGATAAAATACATACTTCCACAGAGTAAGAAGTGAAAAGCGATTGAAGGCATTCTCCATGCACCGGTATACAGGACCATGTGGACATTTATGTTAGCAGACATCCGGAAATAAGGCAATGGACGGCGCAGTCGCGAGTTTAGTACTACAGGGATAGAATTAATAATAAAGAATAGAATAATGAAAAAGATACCGTTGAATCAATCGGTGACAATCATTCTGGCATCTCTTCTCGTTTTACTTCGAAACAATGAAATAATAGATCATGGAACAAATATGTGGCTATAGTATGCTTTAAAAAACTCGAATCAATAGCGAAATTTAAATCCATGAATCCTGATCGGAGAACACGTGCATTCATATTTCCCTACAATTACTTTCAACCATCTCATTCATATCACCTCAGTACGAATCCTGTATATCGTACGAGGAGGTCTAAATATACTTCCTGTGAATCATCCTTAAACTCAGTACGTCATATTCAGTTCTTTGTTTCCAGAGTTCTCGAGATCCCTTTGCACTCACGTATAGACTTTCTCCAAGCACTTAAAAGTTTCCGTTTGTAAGGACAGCCTGAGAGCGGAAACAATTCGAGCTTTGCAAGTTCACTGGACTTATAGTATCAAAAGGTTTCTTTGTAGAATGTTATCTCGTGTCCGTTTGCTTTTTACCACTAGGTGAACTCGTTTCTGTTTCGTGCTTCAAAGAGAGTGAATTTCTATCGACGTTTGGTCTTGCTTCACTTCTGATTCTATGGAGAGAACTACTACCTCAGAATTCCAACATACTCACGTTTTTAGAAGATGATGGAGCTCTT